>ML677335.1:36041032-36519114 GCA_007922305.1 Dermatemys mawii | reverse complement strand
ATATATATATATATATATATATATATATATATATTATAAAATTGTGTGTGTGTGTGTGTGTGTCTGTGTGGTTGATTTTAGTTGTTCTCTCTCCTCTCCTTGTGCCTTTTCATGGCTTCTTTGACTCTTGGTGGTATCTTACTGGTCATATAAAACATATGGTATTGTTTCTGCTCCCTGATTGGGTGACCGAAATGTTTCAAACTTGAGAATGGTGAAATAATGCCCTTTGTGGTATGAAATTTTGGACAAATAATTTAATTCATGAGACTGGGGATTTCTGAACATCTTAACAATACCTCATGCTTTCCCCAATAGCCATGAATAATTAGGATCCTACATATAACGGTGGATGTGGATGTTCCTTTCTGGCAATTAGAAATTATTTATGTAGTCTTGTCAGGCAGGTGGCCAACATTCTTTGAGCCAGTTTGATCCATGGCTAACTGGATACAAGAAGAAATCTTTTCGTTATGCAGTAATAGCTGTGCTTAAAACAAACAAACAACTCCTTCCCTCCCCACCCCAGGCTCTTTCTGAATTAGAAGTATCTTCAGTAGATCTTGTATTTTGTGGCTTCTGAGCGCTAGGTTATCAGCTGGTTCTTATTCATTCTTTACTTGAGTAAAATTCCTGTTAACTTCAATATGGTTTTTGTAATGACTTAGTTAAGGATTTGGCCTAATATTTGCCACGTTTGACACAAGTTCTGCTCTAGCCACAAACAAAACGAAAATTCCACTCCGTACAGAAACCAAGTGATATTCTGGATTGCTAACTTAGATTATCTAATGCTACGTTATTTCTGTATAGTACTTCTAGATGTGTAGCATGGAAACATTTTATTTGCCTGAAACACATCTACTCTATTCAGGACAGATGCAATTCGGAGGGTGACAGACGCACAGTAGTCCTACATTTGTATCTGTACTTTTCTAGCCTAAGGACTTCCGTGTCTGGAAAAAAAGTGACTTTGTTCCCTTTAAAATCCGCTGACTCATTAATCATGGTTGCAAAGTGCTGTTGCAGGCAGCTTGTTATAACATTTGATTAATAACAAGTGCTGATTTGGGGAATGTGTTGCAGTGAGCAAGATCACATCTGGCATGGAATCATGGCTACTTGCTGCTCTGCACTATAAGCAATTTTTTCTCAAAGTATTCTCTTCTGATTCTGAGCTGTTAATATCCCAGCTGTACTTATTACCCCGTATATCATAAACAGTGTGCCCATTCACAGTTTGGGGCTGTGGAATACAGAAGTGACTAGAGGTAGCTGCAGTAGCATTTTGATTGCTTTATGCACAAGCTTTCTTCTGTTGTCCCAAATGAAGTTGGGAAATGTCATAAATTGCAAAGGGTTAAATATGTCTTTGCTTGCTTTCCCCTGCAGCTTTACTAAAGGTGAACTTATAACCTGCATCCAGCTAAGCGTTTTGATTTTTTTTCTTGCCAACAAATTCTGATTTTAAACAAGATGATAATATTTGTAGATCCTGAATTTTTACGTGATTAAATATTAATATGCAAAGAGTGCCTTCAAGTAGCATGAGGAATCTGACAAACTAACTGTGTGTAGAAAATTGTATTGTGTTTTATCCACCTGGTGTGACTAGGTACCTTTTTAATTCCATACAATAAGTAAATGATCCTTTCATCATCTTCTCCGCCCAACATTAAGAACATTAAGAACAGACAGACCGTAATGTTAACCTTAATGTTAAGAACATTAAGAACAGACAGACCTGCCCTGAAAAGCTTATAGTTTAAGTTGGACAGACAAGGGATGAGAAAGTGTGATTGTAGCTGTGTTGGTCCCGGGTTATCAGAGAGAGAAGATGGATGAGGTAATATCTTAAACGTTTCAGTGTGGCTCAAAAACTTGTCTCTCCCCCCAACAGAAGTTGGTCCAATAAAAGATATTATCTCACTCACCTCATCTGTTTAAGGGCATGTCTACACTTACCTCCAGAGCGATCGATCCAGCTGTGGTTGATTTATCACGTCTAATGAAAACGCAATAAATTGATCGCCGAGCACTCTTCTCCATCGGAGCAAGAAGCGTAGGCAGAATCGACAGGGGAGTGTCAGCAGTCCCTACCACAGTATTTATCACAGTGAAGATACTGTGGTAAGCAGCTCTAACTATGTCAACTTCAGCTGCGCTATTTTCATAGCTGAAGTTGTGTAACTTAGGGTAGGTCTTCACTACCCGCTGGATCGGTGGGTAGCAATCGATCTTTTGGCGATCGATTTATTGCGTCTTGTTGAAACTCGATATATCGATCACCAACGGCGCCCCCGGAACTCTGAGGTGCAAGCTGGAGTCGCGAGGCACAAGCTGGAGTCGACGGGTCAGCGCGCCGCCAACTGCCAGCGCCATGAGGACGACAGGTAAGTTGGCTGAAGATACACCAACTTCAGCTACATTATTCACGTAGCTGAAGTTGCGTATCTTCAGTCGACCTCTCCCCCGTAGTGTAGACCAGCCCTTAGACCGACTTAGCTCCCCCGCCCCCCACTCAGTGTAGACCAGGCCTAAAAGGTGGGAAACTAAGGGCTTGTCTACACTTGCAGCACTGCACTGGTGCAGCTGTGCCACTGTGGTGCTTAGTGAAAACTCTACCTATGCCGATAGGAGAGCTGGTCTTGTTGGCATAGCTCCTGCCTCTCAGGAAGATGGAATACCTATGTTGAAGGGAGAAGCCATCCCATTGATGTAGCACTGTCTATACCTGGGGTTAGCTTAGTGTAAATGCATTGCTCAGGGGTGTGGATTTTCCACAACCCTGAGTGATGTACTTATACCAACATAAATTGGTAATGTAGACAAGAACTAAGACACGAGTGCTTTATCCTAGGTTGTACAGGAAGACTGTGGCAGAGCCTAGAACTGAAGCCAGCTCTCATTAATCTGAATCTAGGGCTAAACACAAAACCATCTCTCCCTTCAGGGATGTATATTTTTAAAGCCTTTTCATTTATGCAGAATGTGCCATCACCTGTAATTTGGGGACAAAAAGAGGCTGATTATGTGGATGGATTAGTAGAGGGAACAAGGGTCTGGAATGAGTGTGATTTATATTAAGATCTTAAATGATGAGGTTAAACACTGCTGTGCATCTCTTATAACTTTTCTAAATTTAGTTGAAAAACTTAAGGTGATGTTTCCTCATCATCCCTGCATTATCTCCCATATAAACATGATTTATCAGTGATGGCAGACACTGCCTTCATTTTGCAGTGCTTGTTATGCTAACGTATCAGAGTTTGCAGGAAAACTGGCATTTCTCAAATGGTCTCCCCTTGTTCAACAAGAGTGAATTATTGTTTCACTAGCTTTAGGTTCTTTTTCTTGTAATTAGCTTTCAAATGTGCCCGGGGAATGTAAAGAACAAACAAATTCATTTTGCAATAACCTGTAAATAAAAGCATTTCCAAAGCAAAACAGACAGTTAATACCAGCAGCAATGCAGTTTGTTCCCACTAGAGAGGCTCATGAAATGATTACCCATAGTCATGAAATATCGATGAATAACTCACATTACCTGACTTGATTCTTTTAGCACAAACTGTGTACACAGATGTCTAGAAAAATACAGAGGAAAAATTCAGGACTGGCTGTAAACTGATTGTAATTTTGATCTCCATTAACTGATTTTATGTCTTCTGCTTTTTAAAATTGGTTACAAAAGTCAGCATATAGAACAAAGCCATAAAACTTTAAGTAAAACTGGCATCTGTGTTTTGAAATTTCTTTAATATATAATCTCTGTTAACAATTCATATGATAAATGCACTTGTTGCATTTATCATATGAATTGTTAACAGAGAAAAGTTCTTGCCAGACAGAACAGGAACTGATAAAAAGTTTTCTATGATGTAGGTTCTCTTATGTCACTTTGCTCTCATTTTTATATACTCTGTTAAATCCTTCCCTGTGATGAGACCTTTCAGACACAAGGCCACGTGCTACACTCAACCCTCCAACCCCAATCTGTTTTCAAAGAAATAAGTAATGAACATCTAAACTAAAAAGTTGCCTAAACATAAGGTTTTAAAGTAGTTCTATGCTACATTGGGCAAACTGTTCATGTTATGGAGATACGAGGGTGACAGGATGTCCTGATTTTATCAGGACAGTCCCAATTTTTGGATTTTTCTTTATATAGGCTCCTATTATCCCCCAACCCAAGTCCCAGTTTTTCACATTTGCTGTCTGGTCACCCTAGGAGAAACCTGCCTATTTAAAGCTGAGCCCAGACTTTTCCCCTGTAAATTTTGATTAGAGGAAATAGTGCTTCTGAAACTGTACATGGTTAAGATAATTCAGGAAGAAAAACTCAGGATTTTTTCCTGAGATTCTGGAAGTTAGAAGATAAATTCCAGTGCTTGGTCCAAAATAGCATTGAAGGTTTAAAGTGCTATGCCAGGAGTTGGGGACAAGAGAGCTGAGTGGAAAATGGGGGAGCACTGACTTGTGTGTGAGGATTGAAGGCAACCAGCGAGAAGGAGAGGCTCCCAGTTTTGAAGTATGGGTTCCTGAGGTTGCTGGAAATTTTCTGATAGAATGTTTTTTCCATCAGCAAACGCTGACTTTTCTAAAGTGAAACATTTTGCAAGAATGTATAAATTTCCACAAAGTTTTCTTTGACTTTTATTTAGTATTAAAAAAGAAAGAAAGAAAATTAGCACATTTTGATAATGTTTTGGCCTTTTTGGAATAGAATGTTTAGGTTTTCCACTTCAAAACAACTTTTTGTTTCAATTTGTTTTTGACTATATTAGGTTATATATGTCACAATGAGATTTAAATAAAATCTAAATATTTAAATGTTTTGATAGACACAAATTGAATCTTTCTCAGAATTTAATCCATGCAAAATTTTAATTTTTTTATTCCATTATGGAATGGAAAAAATTTTGAAGCCACAGAATTTCCCACAAAATACAGAATCTGGTTCCTCTTCTGCTGTAATGGACATCTCTAGCAGCTGACAAATCAGTTAAAGTCCAGTGGATCAGAGGTTCTTCTCCAACAGACCTTAGCTGAGTGACTGGAAGTAGGACAAAGAAGCTGAGAAGGGCTGTCTGGACGTTGGAGCCAGGGATGCATGGATACAAACTGGCTAGAGATTGAATACGGGACGTGAGGCTATTACCACTGGATGAGGACCACTATGAGTGCTGGAAATAGACAGTAAGGCTAGGGTTAAGACTGGTCACTATCTGGGAGCCAGTCTAGGGAACCAATAAAATGGGCTTTATCTGTTTATTACATATCACACTCCTAGTAATGTACATAAAATAATTTGATATTTTACTGTCATACATGCATAGATTGCAAAAATGTCTTGCCTTACATACATAAAATCAAAAATATTAATTCAAAGCAATCTGAATTACACACTCTCTCTCTCTAGTTCTTTACGGCACTCATCCATATAGTTTTTCGAGTGCATCTAAATAACAGTAGTTTCCTACTGAGCAAAATAATTACATTAACTCCTATGAGAAGAATCTTCAGAAGAATATAGACTAAACATAACTATTTGATCAGATTGCACAAATATGCCCAGTGCATTAATATAATAACTAACAATATAAATATTGTAATGCACCATCATATTTGATTGACAAATATCTGTAATACACACATTCAGTTGTCTGTATTTATAATAGGTAGTGTTGTTGTTCAAGTCTCTGAACTTTTCTTTCATAGATCTCAAAAGTGCTGATCATTATCATTATGCCATTATACAAATGGGGAACATGAGGCACAGGGATGGATGTGACTTGTCCAAGGCCAGTGGCAGAGCCAGGAATTGAACTAAGGGAGGTCTCACACTAGGGTCCAGACCACTAGGCAATGGTGCCTTCTCAGGTCCAACTCTCATTAAAGTGAAAGAAAAGACTGTCATTGACTTAACTGGAAGTTGGATTGGGCCCTAAAATAGTGACATAAATTCTGGGTCAGAGTTAAGGTGGGTACTGGTCTTTGAGAATGTCTTTATTTACTTCTCTCTTCAGACTGGTATCAGAAATGTTTATGTAACCTTAGCTTGTGATTTACATACTGTGTTAATGTTCATTTTAAAAAGTGGTGTTTATTGGCACGTCTTCTCTTGAACTGCACAGAGCAATCTGAATTATAACTTCATACAGGTTCTTTATTTGTTTTGGAACCTTTGAAGCATCTCATTCAAAGAAACTTTAAAATCAAGTTTATTAAACTTTGTAGTTGCACTCTATAGTGCCTGGCATTGCTCAGGACAGGAAGCTGAAACATCACGTATCTATTGTCTTGTGCTATTTCTGCCTCTGTTTTTGGCTAGAATCATGGGCTTTATGATGCTTCTGTTAAGGACAGTGTGTTGGGGTGAACTATGGAAGACTCAGGGTCATAGTGGACTGGGGTAAGGATTCTGCACAGTAGCTGGCTGGAACTACCTAGAGTGAGGGAAAGGAGAAGAAACTTTGGCAAATGCCAGGCCCTAAGACTGGGTTGAGTCTATTAAAGTGCTAAAGATACCGTGAATCTGGGAAAAGACTTCTGTATTAAGTCAGTCAACATTTGAACTCTGACACTGTTTTAATAAACCAGTCCCCAAAGGGGATAATATTTTACTGATATAAGAGCCTGGGTGCAGTTATTGGGAAGCCTAAGAAAAGACAACTAAGCAGCAGCGGGTCAGGTGAGATGCTGTTACACAGCCCATTCCACTATGTGCAAAGACACACCGTGTTTCTTTTCCTAGATGCCACACTGCATATAAATTGTCAATGTTTTTGTAAGGCTATGTGCAGAGATGGGGTCAGGACTTAAGTAATAATGCTTGTAAAATTCAGTGGCCTCTCCTAAACCACTACAGAATAGATCCTGTTGGGTAAAGTCTAGAGGCAACCTCCTTATATTATTAAGCAACTTCATTTTACTAAGTATGTGTCTGGAGAACCTGGAAGAGGATGGATGGTTGTAAGAGAAGTATAGGTGGATTTTGGTGCTCACTGCAGGCTGTTTTTTCAGGAGAAGGGGGTAATTTAATGTTTCAAACCAAGGGGATTACTGGATTATTTTATTAATGACAGATTGGTCTGTCTGTTTCCAATGAGCTTTTTAAAAAAATCAGATCAGTAGGTATCTCTGCTTGTTACCTAATTTGAGCAGAGTTTTTTCTTCTCCTCGTCCTCCTTCATTGACACTAATTCTTTTATTTAGACTACCTTGTGCCAACTCAACACTGGGGTAAGTAAATGTAACTCCATTTGTTCACACCTGCCTGGATTCTCTGCCTCCTTGCACACAATCAAACTCCAGTTGTGGAATGAATTCTATGGAACCAAATGCTCAACGCCATTCAGCCCCTAAGAACTCATTGCCCCATCAGGGACTTAGTCTCTATTTCAACCTTTCTCTCTGAAAAAGGACGTGCTTATTATTACAGATCAGACCTATGGATAAATATATTGCTATGTTTAAAATTATAGGTTTGTGAAATCTGATTTACCTGGGCCACGTGCTTGATGACACCACATGGGAAGATAAAACAGAGATACTGCTGTAATCCATGCTTTAAACTTGATCCAGTGAGGTGGAAGGAGTGACGATTTCTTATAAAAATTAAGGGTTTGGAGAGATGGGGAGTCAATCAGCTGTTGTACCTAAGGTAATGGAGTGAGTTGATCAGAGATTTCGGCTGAGGCTTGGGAGGTTGGTTGC
Source organism: Dermatemys mawii (assembly GCA_007922305.1). Lineage (NCBI taxonomy): Eukaryota > Metazoa > Chordata > Testudines > Dermatemydidae > Dermatemys > Dermatemys mawii. Next base: position 36,511,395 of record ML677335.1, on the reverse strand, counting down.
AACTTTGTCTGAAAAAATCTATAATATGATAGTCTCTTATAATGATCTAGGAAATGTGTAATATAGGAAAGCACAATACATTATTGGATGACTCGTGCTCATATTGCCAGAGAATTGTTTATTGGTACAAATTCAGAATGGTGTACTCTCCTCTTGGGACAACTTCAACCAAAACCACAAACAAAAACTTGGTGCCATAATATGAAGGTGCATATTTAACACAGGAAAAGAGGTGCTTTTAGCCTATTGCACAGCTCTGTCTTGTGTGTAAGTATCTGGCATTTGGAATTGGATTTGTTTGTGATCTGTGCTAAACAAACAGCCTCTGATTGTTGGAGGAAAATGATGTGTGAATATATTTTGTTGATATTTTTCTCACTCTTAAGCCCCGCTCTTGTCTTATTGACTGTTTGTAACACTATTGATTACAATGCTGTTTGTTCCATTAATGTAGTGTCGGAGAAGCTAGTCTTCATGTACTTCATTCTGGACCCAATCCTTTGACCTGCTGAGTGTACAAAACTCCAATTGACTTAATGGGGAATGTTTTATGCAAACAAATTTCAGCTGATGTATCTCTCACTGTGAGCATTCTTTTATGTATTCTATACTCGTGGTTCAGTATTCAAACTCTGTGATTAACTCATATGATATCTTTTCTGTTTTCATACTGGCTCCTACAATTTTTGTGCATTGCTTTCACCCAGCATGAATTTTGTCCTGTTAAGTGAATCTTGACAGCAGCCCCAAACATCACTTTTTTCACAAACATCTGTCCAAACAAACTTGAATCGCTAACTGTAAATAAAAGCAGTTGGTCAAAGCAGAACTCTATTCAGAATCACTGAAATATTTGAATATTTTTTTCTCACTCTTCGTCTAAAAATAGTACAAAATGTTTTGCTGTTGTCTAGGTTTTTTAAAAATGGGACTTGCTTTTAGTTTTTCTTTACTCTAACTTTGTAGTTAATATCCACGCTTGTTTTCTCTAGGGGCAGGCTCTTCAGACTAGTGGAGCATGCTTCTCCATTAAACACATTCAAGTCAGCAACCTCAACCCTCACAATGCAGGTTTTCTCATGCTGTCTCCAGATCTGCTCCCATTTGTGACTGTTAGCAAACCCATTTACATTAGCAACTTGTTTTTTAAAGTGCTGCACGTTCTAGCCACGGAATGGAGGCAAATTATCAACAATCCATTTGCTCTAAACAAATAGACTAAAGGCTGCAAGTAGTTGCATTATCTTTTCATCTTGATTCTTTGGTTTTGCAGCTGAAGTTGTTAGTGCTCAGTGACAACTTCCTCCAACTGCCGGCGCATTAATTCTGGAAGGGTTTCTCCAGTGAGGCTAAGGGACTTTTGTGATTTGGCAACTACTGGATAAAAGCTTTTGTAACTCAGATAGATAGCATCTTGCTTAAGTTTAGGAATGATTTCAAGCATTTTGTAGCAGCATTTCATTTTTGCCATGTGACTCCTGGGTAAAAAAAGTAGTAGAAGAATTTAAGTGAAATACCTATCTTTGGCTTTGTGTATGGGGCAGCTAATTGGTGGTAAAGTGGAGAATACAGTAACTCAGATTAAATAAAATATATCTGAGTATGAATGGGAAAACTGATCATCCAAAACCTCATTCTCTTTGTATCTCAACCATACACCAATCTTCATCCAGGTGAAACCTCTTCATTTACATTTGCACAAAATTCCCTATGACCATTTTATAAATTGGATGGTGTGTGTGTCCTAAGGAGTGCATAGGAGGTAAAGAGAAATAGCTGTGCGCAAGGAGGGTGAAGCCAGAAATGAAGCCAGTAAGAGCTGTGTATGTGTTTCTGAAGGCAGAATCTAGCCCTATATAAGCTGAATACAACTGAGGCCCTAGTATCGAAGAGTAGGATTGCTCGATATCAGGGTGCCATGATGCTATTTCCCTATTCCTATGGCCCCACACTATGCCTACGTACTTAACACCAGTATCAGTCTATCCTGTTTGGAAGCTGTAATGTTGACACAAATCCTTTGAAGAAATAAACAGAAATGGGGATGGTGAAGAAAAGCTGTTTCCACTTTGATAACTAATGGCCAATTATCCTTTGGGTACACTAGAGGAAAGTGATGTGGAATGACATTTTACATTAGATGTAAAATTAGAGTTCATAGGAGAGAACAGCCCATGTAAGACTTTATGAAGTGTTCCCGAGAAGTTTTAATGAAAATCAGTAGCCAGCAGCTAGAAAAATAGGATTTCTCATTGGGCAGCCAGTTAAGTCAGCATTTGCCTGATGAATTGCAAAATATGATAGAGTAGTATATTTGATATCCATCTCCTTCCCCTGAATAGAAGAATATTTTAAACTCTTATTCTTCCATGCTTCTTCCATGGCAGCTAATCGGAGTTGCATGGCCATTGAGGGAATGATATGCGGGTATCCTTCAGCCTTTGAGGTAGCCTTGCTAGCAAGTTAAAAAAAATATGGATTGGATGAATGGACTATAAGGTGGATAGAAAGCTGGCTGGATCGTCGGGCTCAACGGGTAGTGATCAATGGCTCGATGTCTAGTTGTTAGGATGACCAGACAGCAAATGTGAAAAATCGGGATGGGGGTGGGGTGGGGTGAGGTAATAGGAGTCTAAAGAAGAAAAAGACCCAAAAATCGGGACTGTCCCTATAAAATCGGGACATCTGTTCACCCTAGCATCCGGTATCAAGTGGAGTGCCCCAGGAGTCAGTCCTGGGGTCGTTTTTGTTCAACATCTTCATTAATGATCTAGATAATGGCATGGATTGCACCCTCAGAAAGTTCACAGATGACACTAAACTTGGGGGAGAGGTAGATATGATGGAGGGTAGGGGTAGGGTCCAGAGTGATCTAGACAATTTGGAGGATTGGGCCAAAAGAAATCTGAGGAGCTTCAACAAGGACAAGTGTAGAAGTCCTGAACTTAGGATGGAAGAATCCCATGCACTACTACAGGCTGGGGACCAACTGGCTTCAGAAAAGGATTTGGGGATTACAGTGGCTGAGAAGCTGCATATGAGTCAACAGCGTGTCTTTGTTGTCAAGAAGGCTAACGGCATATTGAGCTGCATTAGTAGTAGCATTGCCAGCAGATCGAGGGAAGTGATTATTTCCCTTTATTTGGCAATGGTGAGTCCACATCTGGAGTATTGCATCCAGTTTTGCCCTTCACGTCTCCCCCCCACCACTATAGAAAGGATATGGACAAATTGGAGAGAATCTAGTGTAGGGCAGTGAAAACGATTAGGGGGCTGGGGCACGTGACTTCCAAGGAGAGGCTGAGGGAACCGGGCTTATTTAGTCTGCAGAAGAGAAGAGTGAAGATCGATTTGATATCAGCCTTCAACTACCTGAAGGGAGATCCCAAAGAGGATGGAGCTAGCCTGTTTAGTGGTGGCAGATGACAGAACAAGCAGCAATGATCTCAAGTTGCAGTGGGGGAGGTCTAGGTTGGATGTAAGGGAAAACTATTTCATTAAGAGTGGTGAAGCACTGGAATGGGTTACCTAGGGAGTTGGTGGAATCTCCATCCTTATAGATTTTTAAGGCCCAGCTTGACTAACGGTTGGTCCTGCTTTTAGCAGGGGGTTGGACTAGAAGACCTCCTGCGGTCTCTTTCAATCCTATTCTTCCATGATTCTATTATTCTATTTGTAGAAATGGCACTAGAAAGCAAATGAATTATCAGCAGGTAATACTCTCGTTATGCTGGGAAGATGACCATTTCATATCTTGGCTGAAGAAACTGTGATACTTATGATACTTATCGTTGTGGGAAACATCTGTTGATACTTGATGCTCTGGATAATATTTAAAGTACTGCTTTGACTTTCTCTTATAAAAAATTGGGGAGAGATATCAGTGGTAGATCCTAGAGCAGATCCTGGGGGATTTGCTGAAGGTTCTGATTGCCAGTACCCTGCTTTAACTGCTGATTATCAGTCTCTTGATTGAGAATATACATAAGCTTACTTCACCTACTACTCAAACACAGTCATCTCTGGGCAGCATGGGGTATGGATGGACAGCTATTGTAACTGTTCATGAGAATTTAAAGACCATATATAAAAGTACTATTGTACACGATTGAAGAGCCAGGACTGTTTAAGCAAGCATTTGCTACTAAATGCTATGATCATATCAGTATATTTAATCATTATATTCGCCAATGGTTCGAAGTAAAAGTGTATCTGAATGAATTTTAAAAGTAATTCATGTTTATCATTAGTAAGCACGTCTGAGGAACACAACAACATAATCAGTATTTAGAAATATCTCTTCCATAAGAGCCCTTGTTCCTCAAACCAGTTTCTGAAGGGCTTTATTTTAGATGTGTTTTACAGTCACCAGCCCATTTTTTTCAAGTTGCTGTGTTGTAAGCTAGGGTTAAGCAATACTCCTCTTTCATCTGTAGTAGATCGTCAAAAATACATTTTAGAAAGTAGAACAAGGTTTTGTAATCCCTCCACTGCTTGCTCATTATTGTGGTGGAGGTGATATTGTGTATGATGACATATTAACTGAATTGTGCTCAGTACTATTTGTGGAAGAATTGGGTGTGTGGGAAGGTCCTGAATTAATGAGGATTAAATCAGATTGACAGATAATAAATCTTTAACAGTTTGCCTTGCTACTGAGTATTTTGATTGCTGCTTTATTTAAATATGATAATAAAATGAAATAAAAAGTGCCCAGTCAAGGTCACGGCCACATGATTGTAGATGCTGTATAAACATACAGTAAAAGATGGCCTCTCTCCCAAGCATGGAAGTTTATAAAATATATACATAAAACAAAGGTAACTTGTGGATGTGGTATATAATACGGAGGGTAGGGAAGGTGGGAGGCTAGGTTTACACTTTTAAGAACATATGATTACATAGATTAGGTACATATGTTTTTATAATAAGTAAAAAATAAAAGATTAATGTCACCATTATTATTAGGTAGTTTAATGGATGTATGACAGTAGAGGTGAGGCTTGAGAAATAATGTGAAGAGGTGAGGGTATTGGGGCTGTGCATTGGGTTGGCTCAGTTATGCCATGAGTTGGAGGGGTGTGGAAGAAGGCATGAAGGTGGTTATGGGAGAAGCATTCCAGAAAGCAATGGCAACTCTGACAAAGAGGGATGTGAAGTGGTAAAAAACCAAGTAGAATAATGAGGTGAACCTAAGTTATAGGTTTAACTTCCTTGTCTGGCTCTTATGGAATCTGTTCTCATCTACTGAAGCTGACTCAAATAAATTTAGCCCTTAAGGACTACACTTATTAGGAAAAAGATGCTGTCATGTTAATAATTGACAACTATGTCTGTTGTCTGAAAATAGGGATTATTTCTGAGCTAACAACAGAGTACTGTATAGACAGATGGCGGGTGCTATGCAGGTTCATAAAGCGACCCATGTTTGTTTGTTTTTGTTTTGTTTATATAATATTGTGCGTATGTAGACTAAATCTGTAAGAACATCTCATTCATCCTCTTGCCAGTGCTGCATTGCTCCCTACATAATATTTTCTAATGATTATGGGCCCACCCAATCCAGGTGGGTGTTTAGTACCCTCAACTCCCAATACAGCTAATGGGAGTTGAGGGTGCTCAGTCCCTCAGCAGGATTAGTATAAAAAAATAGAGAGTAGGTATTGGGGAATATTTCCTAGTCACTTAAAACTGAAATAACAAAGACCTGATCTCACAAAGTTCAGAGAGTTTCTCAGAGTAACATACATTGAATGAGAGGTGTTCAGTATCCTGTCCAGTTTTAAATGACTCATGATGTTTCTCTGAGCCTCCCAACTCTACAAAATTTGGCAGAAAATCTCATGAGATTTTCACCATTCCCATTGATAGACTATTCCACGGGGTAACAGATCTCACCGTAGGAAATATTTCCTAGTACATGGCCTAAATTTTCAGCCTCTTAATCCTAATTACATTCCCCCAACAATCCACTTTCTTTCAAAAGGGGAGATCCGATAAGGGCAGTCTGAAAAAGTATGTCCTAAGATTCCTAAATCACCATCTATAAACTTTAGAAGAAGGAAAAAAAAACCTGGAATAACAAATCTGAGTCACTCAAAAGACTGTTACAAAACTACCAGTTTAGTCTTTCCCAAGTCAACACACTAGTCTAGTTTCTGAGTCCTGCTCCAGCCCCTTTATGCTGTATACGTGGAAGAACAGCAGTACTTCTGCCATCTGAGGGGCAGGGGGTTATTTGGGCAGCGTGGAGAAGCTGAACTAATTTTACACTGCTCTCCCTTTTGCTCTGAGGTATGCCAAGAACATGGGGAGTACAAGGTGGCTTTTAAGTTCAGGAGTAATGGAGAATCTGCCACTGTGACAGTTTCTCTCTAAATGTCCAGTTCCCATGCTCTGGATACCATATGCTGCACATATTGGCATATTTTAGTACTGTCTTCAGGGTCCAAGACCAGGATAGGCAAAACAGGTCTGAAAAAAATAAGAGCCTTCCTTCCTGAACCTCTGTGATATTCCACGAACTTTCACACAGTCTGTGTATTTCCAAGTTCCCAATAGGGCTGGACATGCTGTAATACTATGTGGGGCTATTAGCTCAGCCTAATGGGAAACAGAAAGTACTGGCAGCACTAGAGAAACTCTGTTCTCATGAGATTTTCTGCCAAATTTTGTAGAGTTGGGAGGCTCAGAGAAACATCTGCATTTTTTTATACTTATTTGAACCAAACTGAAGCTTCTGACCCTTTCAAGGTTCTCCAATTACCAGTATTAATTTCTGCTGGTTTGTGTTTTTACACACACATACAATTTTCTTCCAATTCTAGCCAGATGTCCTGCTAGTTAATAGATGGGAGGAGGGAAAGGGGAGAGTGAAAGGAAGAAGAGAATTTTCAGTTTTTCTAGCATAAACTAGTTTTTACACAATGTCAAATACAAGAACACTAATACAAGCTCCCTAAAGATATGCCACATTCTCAAAATATAACAGAAATACTGATCACACAGCTTTGGCTGTCTGTCTGGGGCACCTGTAAATGGCTCATCATTCTATCTAAGATAGGGTTTATTTATCAGATCTGTCTAGGTATTGTTATGGCTTTCACCATGGTTGTATCTGAGTGCTAAATCCTACCCCTACTTATTATGGCTCTTTGGAGAGTTATGGTCCAGTGCTGACTATTTGTTGTATCCAGGAGCCACCACAATGTGCATCCCCTAGGGATGATGGCTCATGCCAGACAAGAGGGGCTTTGCAGATAATACCGTTCACAGCTTATTCCGATGTGCTGTGTAAATTCCAAATTGGACAGAAGCCCAATTGACTGGTTGTGCCACTTTTGGGCTTAAAAACATGGACAAAAGAGCCAGGCCCCTCTTCTGAGGCTGTCCTGAGTGCTTGGTTGAGATCATTGGGGTAAGAGGCTTGCTACACCCTCTTTTACCCACCCCATACTCTCTAATGCATGATGCTACACAGAGCAGAATCTGTCTCCTAGTGAGTAAGCTCTTTAAGAACTAAAAGAAAACAAACCTCTTCAAGTGCACAACCTATAAGAAATCTTAATTAATGTGAGCTGAGAAATCTCTGTGGGGAAAAAAAACTGAGCTGTTAAATGTTTGTTCTGATCTCTCAAAGTCTTTCTGCCCCCCTTCCCTAGTTGGTTGCCTCCACAGATAAAAACCACAGTGTCTCCAAACATAGGGGGATAAATATTGGCAGCTCTCAGGTTTGCTTTTCATCCCATGCTTAATGGGAAAATGCCAGTTTTCAAGCTTTTCCAAGGGAGTCTTTAGGGGCTTATTTAGCAGACTTTGAATTTCTGGCAAACTATTCCCTGCAGCTCCAGTTATACGAATCAGACTTCATTTGGATACTATGTTCAGTTTTTGATTTACTGCCCAAGTTTAGCATGAGTAGAGTCTGCAGGTTTTAACAAAAATTCTTCTGGGTTACTAGCAGCGTTTTGAATGGTCTTTATAAAGCACTCCCTCTAAATACTCAGTAATAAAAAACACACCTACTAGTACTGAAAAGCTCTTCCTAACGTTCTCAATGACCATCAAATTTGCAGTGGATTTAGTAGAGGGTTCCAAACGATCAGTGACTTCCCACTACACTAAAATATATGGAGATTTTTAAGACAGTTTTGAATGATCAAGAAATGAATTTTACTGTGTATGTGTGTAGTGGCATGACAGGACAGTGCACAGAATTGCACAGCTCTTCTGCTGGCTCACCTGGCAGCCACACCAGGTGATGTCATCTTAGCCCTGTGAAGAGCCAAGTTCAAGCGAAATCTAATGCTAAAGTTTGATTTGTTGTTGTTTAAATTAATAACAAAGATAATCTAGGAAGAGTGAGTTTGAGCAGATCCAATGTGTGTACTATGTTAGAGAAGCAGGATAGCCACCCTTGGAGGGTACTACTTCCTTGAAAGTTTTAATTTAAAGTACTTCTAGTATTAAGAGACATGGATATTCTTAGGGTCATTCATTTTATCTGCTTCCTTCCTCTGTCACATTTCAGTTCATGTACTGGTGGGAATAATGTTGTGCCTGCTGTTGATTAAGTAATTCTGTGTGAAATAATGTCTTTAGTTCACACATGTGCTGTCTCTTTCATATCTCTACTTCATTGAATTGAAGTTATTTTCAGATAGCTATACATTCTGTTTTCTGTCTAGGGAGTTGGAAAAATGTTTTGTTTTTTTTTCTTATTCAATGGTGTGGATAGACTTAAATCTGAGCCCTTAGTAATCTGTGTGTCATCTACATACGGAATTGTTCTATTGCTGTGTAATTTACATTCATATCCTGGATCAGTTTCTTTGACATTTTGTAGTAGGTGCACGTTGTTTTAGAGAAAATCACAACACAGTTGTCCGAAATGGTTTCCTGGATCTTGTTCACGGTAGCAGCATTAGACAATCCCATTGAAACAGATGGACTATTTCCCATATATGATGCAATTTAAATCTATTCTGAAATAATTCATTTAAAGAAAGTTTTCCATTTACTGCATTTACTATTTAGTACCCCTGTCCTTTTTTATTTATACATTTTTTATTATTATTTCAAATACAACAAATATACCAAAATACCAGATTCATCATAATACACAAAGTAAATATAGAGGATTAGAATACAGGGTGGGGAAGGGAAGTGACATATCTTCACTGTCTACAATAGTGTCTGTGACTGTCTTTATTAACAATATCATGCTTTGCTCAGGGCCACTCTAATGTCCACGTTCTTTCATTTAACTGTGAAAACTGTTCTTTAACTCAAAAATGACAAAGAATTGCTTCCTCTGAATTATAGGCAATGTACCCAAGTGTCACATACTGAAGCTAATCGTATCCAATTCTTTTGCTAAGTGTTTTTTCTTTGTGTGTGTGTGAGAGAGAGTGTATATATGTAAACACATACAGTTTTCTTCTAGTGTTATATTTTGGCCATGCTCCACTTAGCAGTTCTGAACCATACATTAATCCTATTACAAATGGTTTGGAGATACCTTTGAGTGTAGATCATAGTCCCCACAGACACACAGACAACTCAACTTGAGAGAAATACCTAAGCTGATTATATGTATCTTAACCTTTTGTTTGACACAATTCTGGGACTAGAATCAAATTGCTTCCTATGAACTACTATTGCATTGCTTATTTAATTTTTTTTAAGTAAATATCTTCTGGTATGAAGACAGAGATTTTTCTGGCTAAGGATCAACAGTTTTGATCCATTTATCAGTTGTTAATGTAGATCTGAAGCAATATCCCTTCCAAAAAGAAAACCCCAGGGAATCCTGTTACTGAATTCTAGACATTGTGAAGCTAGTTTAATGTCTCAGTCAAAAGATTTGATTTTTATTTTCTCCTCTAAGGTCATAAAAGTACAAAGGAACAACAGTCCCCCTCCCAATAGAGTGAGACAATCTCTAGCAGTGGCTTCTTTGTACGCCACAAGTAATGTGGGTTGCTAGCATGCGGGTGCTATAAATAGAGCTGATGCATTTGCATCTAACAGGTAATAATTTTATGTGAAAAGTGTTGGTGAAGCAGCACACAATATGGTGCTGAAATGTTTACAGAAATGCTGCTATTTCAGTTTATGAAGTGCTCCCGCTTCCTGCTTTTCTGTCTTCCTGAAGCATTTTAATTGTTTATTAATTCAGTCACTACTACACTTGTATTTGGTGAATAGCCATTAATGTAATCAGTCTTTGCTTCATAATGTTAGGTTGTACTCTCCACATATCCACCCTGTTGCTCCATGAACAGAGGTATTACTGATGCATTGACCTCCTACCATGTGACTAGGAAGCTCCACTAAGAGCAGTATTGTCTGAGGGCCTTGAGTGTAGAATGTAATTGTTGTAAACTATAACAACAATACTCTTCAGCATGTTGGCAGGGTGAGGACTTTGTTGCGCTGTACTATATAGGCTATAATCCCATATAGAAGAAATGTTACACAGAGGGGAAGAATTGGCATTGAAATTTAAACTTCTTGTTCTAAGAAATCTGAATTTATACCTAAAGCATGAATTAAATGATGAGACATAAAACCAAGATCTTGACCACTTGTCCTGTGAAAAATATACTTAATGACTAGTCTGTCCTGGCCAAATTCCATTTTCCTAAATGGGCTTTTTGTAAAGAGACTTCTCTGTGCTCAAAAATCCCAACACTTTCTCAGTATTGCAGCCTGAGAACAACAGAATGAAAGGTAAACACACAGTAACTAAAAGTAGAAGTAAGGTTCCACGGAGACCAGGGCTCCAAAACACAATACTCTGAGTAACCCTGTTAATCCCTTGATGATCACCACTTCACTACAATACCCTGCATAAATATTGCCTGTGTTCTCATTTGGATATTGTATTCTTCTTGGACTCGGGTATTGGGTATTGTTGCTGTGTTCTGTTGAGCACTTGGCACGCTATGAATGTGGGTAGTTGCATTACAGTGGCATGTGAAATAAGGTCAATACATTTCACCCCACTCTTGCAATGTGATCCACTCAAGCAGACCTCTGATTGACTGGGACTCTGCACAGATGCAAAGGTCCATCCACAAAGAACTGACTGAAGGACTGGGACCATAGTTAAGACTCATTCATACACATGGGCTTGTGTCTTCCCCTCTTGTTTAGGTTGAAGCAGTGTGGCAGGCAGCATGGCTATACCCAGATGAACAGAAGAGCCTATCTGCACTTAAAATGCTAGAGCAGCATGGCTGCAGCTACACTACTGTTGCGTTTCTGTGTAGATACTACCGATGCTGACTGGAAGGATTCTTCCATCAGCGCAGGTAAGCCACCTCCCCAAGAGACAGTGGCGAGATTGGTGGAAGAATTTGTCTATCAACCTCGTGCTGTCTACGTGGGTATTTAGGTCTTAACTGTGCCACTGAAAGGTGTGGATTTTTCACGTCCCTGACCAACATAGTTGAACTGACCTAATTTTTTGGTGGAGATGTGGCATTAAGTGGCAAAAGCATTCGCCTACATCTTGGAAGACCTGGGTACAGGCTTCTGCGTGATCTTCAGCAAGTCATTTTGGGCTAGTCTACACTGAGAACTTACATCGGTATAGCTATGTCTCAGGGGTGTGAAAAATTCACACCCCTGAGAGAGATGGTTATCCCAACCTAACCCCTAGCATAGACAGCATTAGGTCAACAGAAGAATTCTTTCATTGACCTAACTACTGCTTCTCAGGGAAATGGATTACCAGTGTTGAAGGGAGAAGCCTGCCCATCAGTGTAAGTAGTCTACACTGAAGCGCTACAGAGCTGCATCAGTGGCACTGCAATGTTTTCAGTGTTGACATTCCTTAGTCTCTCTGTGCCTTAGTTCATCATCTGTCAAATGGGGATTAGTAGTTCCCTACCTCATAGGAGTGTTTTTGAAGATAAAAACATTAATCATTGTGAGGCACTAGCTGCTGTCGTAATGGCGGCTATATAAATACCTGAAGCCACATCTACACTGCAGTCTATGCTGGCATGGCATAGCTCCCTAGTATAGTCAAAGTGTATGCTGACAGAGGAGTTCTGTTAGCACAGTAATACCACCTACCTGAATGGTATTAGCTATGCTAACACTTGCATCTTCTTTCAGCAAAGTTGGGTTTATATCAGTATCTTTGCTGGCATAACCATATTTCCATGTGCTGTTTTCTTCCACTTCTGTGACCAGAACAGCAATGCTGGAATAACTTTGTAATGAACATCAGGCCTAAGATAGATGGAAGAAATCATCATTTTCTGTTAAAAAAATTTTAAATTTCCTTTTCATAGTATTTACATCAATTCCTTTTTTGAGTTCAGTCAATTGCTATTTATTGTTACTAAGAAAGGACCCAATCAAACTCTTTGGACAAACTGGTTCACTTTTATTCAAGCTAGAAACTTGCATATGACTCAGAAAGAAAAGCAGACTTAATGGGCAAATCATACAGAGTTTGAAAGGTTTCATGTTTATTTTTTCTCAAAATTTTACCATAAAATATCTCATGTTAGCAATAAATCTTTTGAAGATCCCAAAATGCTTTATAGACATACACAAATGGCAAACTTTAGAACAGGAAGTGAAGAAGTATACCATATAAATGGAAAACTTCAGGTGGACTATAGGTGACCAAAATGTAAAATGTTTACCAAAATGGGAATTTGGTCAGGACATGGGGGCTAATGGTCCTCTTCTTTCTGAAAGTGCCAGGGACTCTTTAATGGCCACAAATGGTTAGGATATTGGTTTTAGGATGTGCTCCAGCATCACAGGGCCTTCTAACAGCTTGCTGGGACACTGGCTAAGAGTTGGAAAGGATGCCACCTACTGAATCAAAAGCCTAGGGTTTGGCTTCACCTGATTCAGCAGCCTTTGGAATGATCATTCAGCATTCAGAGACTGTACCTATGAATTTCAATTTTTAATGTGGAACATGTTAAGAAAAATGTTGTTCTGGCTTGATCAGAGTTAAGGCCTTAACACGTGAAACTGGGGAAACACTTATATGCAGATATAAAAAAATGTCACCAGTCGACTTGAATGTTAGTTTCCTTCAAGAATCTTCTTTGTCCCTTCAATTGTAAATAGCACCATGGGAGAAGCCTAGATGATTATTATGTTGTGGGGGGAAACAGTGCATTTTAAGTAAACAAACAAACAACCCAACCTGTGGGCTATTAGATTTCAGAACTTGGATGTTAAACTTACCATCCCCTCCTTTCCTTTGGCAAGTGGTCCTGCTAACTACCCATTAGGGAAGGTCAGGAGGTCATATACTCCCTAGTAAGTCCCCGAGAGCTCAGGCACAACCAAGTGAGCCTTCGGGACTCTAGCCCATCCAGCTAAGGAGGCTTTATTACTGGTGTTTATTCTGTTTATTCAGTTTATATAAACTGTTTATTCTCTTTTGTTCTTTTCATTTAGTTTAATGACAGAGAGAAGCACCTGCCTGGAATTCAAAATAAGGAGATCCTATCTGTGTGCTATATGAGAATCCCACGAACTGCTAGCTATTCTTGAGGATGGAAATGATGCTCTAGGGCTGGCTGGTCAGATTAATAAACTTAATTACCAGTGAGAAGGTTTTGTGGCCATTTTTCAAGCCCTTTTAAGCTACAATGGGATGTATGTTAACCTTATATTGTCTATTTGTTAAAAATCAAAAGTTGGGTGCAGTAGTAGTGACACAGAGAAATGGAGCGAGATGTCTGAGTTACTAATTGTGTAGGTGGTGTGGTACTGCAGATATGGCTCCTAAAAGGTACTATTGAAAATCATGAGGCCATACAGTGTGTACAGGGCAGAATGAGTACTTGGCAGCAGGGTGCATCACACTCTTGTCTTTAATGGGATGAATGTAAGCACTGATCCTTAATTTAAAAAGTTAGTGATTAAATGCAGATAAGCCCCAAAATTCTCTCATAGGTCTCATTGAAATTTTCAAGTTAGCTGGCTCAACTCATATTCAGTCAAAGCCAAATGTTGCAGGATCCTGATTATCTGAACAGCTTGGCCTATCACATGGGAGCTAATAGACAGGGAGACATGTGGCAACTCATTAAAAGGGAGGATTAGATTAAAGGAGGGTGAATGGGAGGGGGAATCCATGAAAATTTCTGTTCATTTTTAAACAAAATCCCTACCACTCTTTGTGTCCCTTTCATGTTCACTTTCCATGAATATTCTAGTACAGTGAGTTTAAGCAAGAATGCTTTCATAAATACTGGACTTTAAGCAAATATTGGAGAATATTCTTAGAGAACAAATCTGCAGGTGAGGGGATTTACACATCGTTGGCTGACATGGTGGTTATGCTGCAGGATAAGAGCAGGATCTGTGGTGGTATCTAACCATGTTTCAGTAATGCAGTCTGCATGAGGTCTCTTTGGCTACAAAGATGTGGAAGATGAACAGTTTGCTCAGTGCCTGTCTAGCTGTGGGCAACGAGTTTGAGATGTGGGTATGAGAATCATGCACCTGAGAGGTAGCTGTTAGGTTAAGTGATTTGGAGTGGATCTGCATACCCAATTTCCAGAGCTTAACAATTGCAAATCATGTCTTTAATTAGATTGTAAGTCACTTTGGAGCAGGGGTGACCATTTTATTGTTCTGTGTTTATACAGCACCTAGCACAGTGGGGTCAAGGTCCATGAATAGGGCTTCTAGGCACTTCTCTAATATAAATACATAATAAAAATAGGCCTTTTTAGCCCATTTTAATTTTAATTAGGTCTCTTCCACGTGAATCTTTAGATCCAAATTTTTTAACGGGAAAAATATCCATTAGGGAACTTCATGCCACTCTTCCTGGTCCCTAAGTTGTTTGCATTATAGCTATGTAATGGTGTGATGACTCATCCCTGTGGCGCTTCCTGCTGGCCACCTGAGAATTAGCTCTTCCAGCTCAGAGCGCCCTCTATATGCCAGTGTCTTGCTGTCTGCTGGCCCCCCAGTGCCCTTTTTCCTGGGGTGCTTCCTCCTGGCAATACCCCCACACTCTGGCTCTGGACCTCCCCTCCCTGGGGAACTCCCAACCCTCTAATCCCAACCTTGCCTCAGTCTAGGGCTACTGCCAGTCACCATCAAGCCCCCACATCCTGTGGCAGACTGTAGTGTACAAGCCAGTCATCATAGGCAAGAGGGATTTTGGACCTGCTGCCTTTCCCTGCAGCCTAGTACTCATGTAGGCCTTGGCTTCAGGCCTGCAGCCTGGGGAGTTGCTCGATTGGAGCTCCTCAGCTCCCTGGCCTATTCCCCCAACACTGTTCCACCTCAGGTACCCTGTCTCTTAGATAGCCAGGCTCTGCTCCCTCCCAGCCCTGGAGAGAGACTGTTCTCACCACCTGGCCGCAACCCTCTTATAAAGGACAGCTGGACCCTAATTGACCCAGCCACAGCTGTGGCTGCTATTCCAATCAGCCCAAGTTTGCTGCTTCCCCCAGCCCAGTTTTCCTGCTTTCTCCCAGCAATAGCCCTCTCCAGGGCTGTTTGCTCTCTTTTTATTTTAGGAGCAGGGTAGCCAACCTGCTACAAGCAGCAGAATTTTCAACTTTTTCCTTCAGACTCGGCTTATTTATGCTACAGCAGCACACCATTTTGTTGAAACAAATGTCCCAATTAGCCGGAGTTCTGTCTGTGTAAGGACTAAAAATTCCCCACCCACTCTGAAAAAAGATTGCACAGTGCAGGACAGGATGGGAGTAGCAGCTGTGTGGCCAAGTGACCCCTGAGGGTTTTGGGTGGAAGAATTGAAGAGAATCTCTGAACTCCAGCTGAATCTGGGATGGGTAAGATGGAATGACACAAGGCTCCTATGAGACCTTAAAAAGAAAATATTTGGGGCCTTGGGAATGCTAGGTTTTCCTGGGTTGCCTTTTTCTGGCCAACATAGGAAGAGCTGGGGAGCCCATCAAGCAGCTGATACCAAACTTATAACCAATTCCATATCCAAATATTGGCCCAAAATATATAATATAGATATTGCTGTTTAATATTTGTAATACAGTAGCACCAAAAGGACCCAAACAAGAGAGGGACTCCCTGGTGCTATAAGCTATAGAAACACGTACTGAGAGACACTCTGCCTTTGAAGAGCTTACAATCCAGATAGACAATAGGAAGGAGAAAGCGGCACAGAGGCAAAGTTCCAAACTCAATCCGCAAGTTAATGGCAGAGCCAGGGTGTCTCTTGACTTTCAGTTCAGTGTCCTGTCCATTAAACCATGCTCTCTCTGAAACAGAGCCCTTCGTACAGTCTGTATATAAACATACTGTATATAAAATTGCTTTCATCATATACATCTTGTACTGTAACTTCAGTCCTCCTGTCCTTACTAAAATCTTTACTTTTTTTGATTCTGTAGTTACTTTAGAATGAAATTACATTTGGAAAATAAAGCCACTAAAATGGGAAAATATTCCAGTGTGGGGAATTTTACTTCTGCAAACAAACCACAGGTTCCAAACTTTTGCTTTATGAGAACAATCACTTGGTGCTATATTTTTTTGTTGTTCTGTATGCAGTGTCTCTTTTACTCCAGGTATTTAAGATTTTTTCCCCTAGGGCACAGTGCTACTGAACCTGCCAGCAGTCGTACATCAGTTGCTGTTTTGACAGCACATGTGATTTAAATCTTTCCTCTCCCTCTCTTACACCTTCTTGGGGTGGAAATGCAGGTTGCTTGAAGATGCTCTTGAGTCCTCCCCAAGAACCCATCCATATAATTGGAATCTTGAAGATCATAACTTGATCAGTTGCAATTCTTCAATTTCACCAAAAGCTGTTGGATCTACTACACACATTAGTGTAGAGTGATCTACTGTATGTAATGGATGTCCAGTGTATGTTAGGTTTCTTTGTGGACAACGCTCTAACTATTAGAGGCATATTGTGTGAAATAATTGAATGGGACCAATTTGGGGGTTAACCGTGAATTTAATCTGCCCTAGACTGCTCAATACCTAATTAATCTATCTCATCTCCTTTTGTTGCATCTTTGAGTACTTGAAATTCATCACGAATGAAGGTAATTCCTAGGTAAGAGGACAGCTGGGCAATGAAGGGATGGGGTGAAGATATGGATGGATCAATAGCATGCAAGAAGTCTGTCTTTGCTAATGATAATTATTTATGTTTCCAATTACAATAGCTTTGCTGGTATTCTGTGAATCTAAATTAAGGTATATGGAAAAATTCTGAAAGCTGGGTTTTCATCAGTGATCCTGGACAGGTGATCAGTATAACGTTGTTTGCCTCCTTATTTGTTACTTGCTCTATTTGCAGGAGTTATTCAGGGACTGTACCCTTTCTTGTTAGCATTTATCAAGAAGACAAATTGAATAGGTTTTGCATAGCAATAATTACCTGTTGCAGTTGGAATACAATGACCTCTGCTTTTTGTGACCACTTCAGTTACCAAGGTAACCTTAACCATATTTTTGCCTCTGAAGAATTAGCCTTTGTCATTGCTACTTTTGCCATATTAAAGGTCATTTGTCAATTGCCACTGTTGCAGAATGAAGATACTCTATGAATCCTCTAAGAATATGATATCTAGGGAAATGTTGCAAAGTATAAAGCATTTGCCAAGAGCAAATGTTATGATATGGTATGAAGTGTCATTGTTTTCACTCTTCAGATGCTTATGTTGGGTTGGATTAATTCAAGCTGGCATATTTTAATACATTACATTTTCAGAATACGAACAGCAGCTGGAATGTGAGGATTTCACAGGCTACAAACTGAGGGAAATGGCCCCTCAGAGATGGCAAATCTAAGCTCTGATATTCCACTTTCATTGTGTGTTGGGAGAGCAGTATATCTGAGAGGAGAATCTTACTGGGTGTCTCTTAATTTTGGGAAATATTTAGGGAAGCTTAGAAAGCTTTGATAAGTCTTGTTTGGAAAACAACATAAGCATCATGATTTTTGTTTTCATATGTATGGCCACAGCTGTATAATTTGAAAGAACAGAGCGGTGCATGATCAGCATAAAGGTCTCTAGCAAAGGGAAGAAAAATGGGTTTGCCATTTTTTATTATGTAGAAGGCAGCCTGAAACTATTTTTCCCTACGTTTTCCATTCGTTAGAAATGTCTCTGAAGCTGAATCCATCTCATTGCATAGGGCACAAACAGAACTCCACTATCTCTGTCTTTCTTGGACCATTTTTTGTATGTCTTCTGTGATGTTCAGTCCCATATGTGTTTTTTCTCTGAGTAATGTTCAGTTGAGTGATTCTTTCAGTAGGCCCTTTTTCAGTAGGCCCTGTTACTCCAGATGCCCAAATGGCAGTAGGCCCTTACTCCAGATGCCCAAATGGCATGCCTGCCACAGCGGGCACTCTTTATTCATTCTTTGAAATAATTGGGAAATTTATTATCTTCTTTCCTGGATAACTTTGAAAATAAGAGGTTGTTTAACTTCTGAATTCTGCTCCTTTCCCCTCACCCGATTAAACCCTGATATGGCTCAAGGCTACCAAAAATGAAATATTCAGACCTTTTTTATTCACAATATAGTTTTTCTTTCTTTGCAGGCCACCTTTAAGTTTAATTGAAGGGAGGATTAATACACAGTCACTGGAATGGAATGTCCATCAAAGAGAACTGATATTTGAAAAAAAAATTTATATGTCTCAAGAATTTACACAATATTTTTATAAATTCTTCCTAAAGACTGTGGAACAACAGTTCCAAAGTGTGGGAAAGAAAAGAAAGAAGTGCTTAGGAAGGACAGCGTGTCCAGCAACTTAGGTTCCATACGGTTCGCTGCATCAGTGTGGATAAAGCAAAGTCCTGATGCTACCACTGCTTTCACCAGCTGTATGTTGTTTCAGCAAGTGAAGGAAGAACATGAAAATGGGGTTGGAGGAGGACAGAACACAGCAGGGGACGAAAGAGGGCTCTTTGTTTTTGCTAGACTACAAACCCATTAATGGTATTAGTGCCATTGCCACTTTAGAGGTATGTGCACATAGGAGCTGGGAGCGAGGCAAACAGACACACTCTAATGGGGATTGGGCTAATGCACTAAAAATAGCAGTGTAGACATTGCTGCTCCACTGGGCTCACAACTGAGCTCACAACTCTCTGGCTCCCGAGCCTGAGCTCAGGTGGCTAGCCAGAGCCACCACTGCTGCGACCAAGCCCTAGCCCAAGCCGCACTATGTGAGTCTGTCTGTCTACACTCCCAGCTGCTGTGTTGACATACCCATAGACTGAAGCGCACAGTGTAATTTCCACTTCAAATGGTTGTGTTTTCAGTGTTTAGGGAATTTGTTCTGTGATTTGCTTACAGTTTCCTTAATAGGTGAAAAAAGTTAGAGGAGGTGGGATTGAACTCAGTGTCTTAATCTATAATGCACTGTCCTATCCCCACGTTCTATTTGTTATTTTAAACCTATCCTTTCCAACAGGCTTCTGTGGGAGGGTCAGAGGAGTCCCCGATGGGTAACGTATATGCACCCAAACAGCAGTGTGATAATAGTGCACAGGAAATCCTTTAGGCTGAGAACACAGCTTTATTACCATAGGAACACCATGAGTCTATGCACGACTTCCTAGCCTGTTTTAAACTAGCTGCTTTTTTATTATTAAACTGTCTTGTAAGACTGAAGAGAGAGATAATTAGACCTGAAAAATTAACATTGGGGAGGAAAAGAGAACCAGGACACCACCTTCCGTCTACCACATACAGAAGGAAATGGAAAAGGAAGTGAGGAAAAAGAGAAGAATTCACATGGAGTCTTAAACTATTGGCCTTGGGTCTTCAAATCCAGTATTTTGATTATTTTTATTAAGTGAGAGAGGAGGGGGATAAAAAAAGGTGGAAGCAGCTTCACAGGTTTGCTGCTCTGACAGAAAGACGTTTAGGTTAAAGACAACAGCCTAATGTGCAGGCTATGCAGTCTTGAGATAGAAACGTATGAGCAGTCATGCCTAAGGAGAAGAATCAAACTGACCTCTGTTACCTGATTGTTGATGCACGGGTGCCATCTTTCCAATGTGTTTGACCCCGGCTCTGCACAAGCCCCATCTCCACTCCACCCCTCCCCCAAACTTACCCTGCGTCTTCCTGTCCCTTCCCCAAGCAGGCTGCATCCTCGCTCCTGTTCCACCCCCACCCCGGCCCAACCCCCGAGCCTCCCTGCCCCAGCCCAACCCCCGAGCCTCCTACATGCTGCAGAATAGTGGATTGTGGTAGGCAGGAGGCACGGGGAGGGAGCGGGAGGTGATGATCGGCAGGGCCCACCAGTGGGCAGGAGGCACTGCAGGGAGTGGGAGATTCTGATGGGGGGCTGCCGGTGGGTGCTCAGCACCCGCCATTTTTTGCCCAGTGGTGCTCCAGCCCCAAAGCACCCCCGGAGTTGGACCTATGTGTTGATGTTTGTGTTAAGGAAGCCAAAACTCAGTGAAGGGGTGAGTTTTGACTCACCATGGTAGACACGATTTTCAAAAATGCTCAGCACTCTCAAAAAAAAAAAAGATCTGTCATCAGTTGTAAGATCTCAGCATGTTGAGTGCTGAGCTCTTTTGAAAATCCAACCATAAGCATTGTCATGGGGCTGCGGGATGCTGAACACTTCTGAAATCTGGTCCTTATGTAGGTGCCTGAATGGGAGCTGAGGTTCACATCAAAATCTGGTCCCAATATTGTGTGCTTAGCACTTGAAAATCTGGCCTTGATCTCCTTTGAAACAATGTGGCCTAGTATGCGCATTGTTTTTTGTGGCAGGTTGCAAAAACACCAGTTTGTACTTGCTAAGGCTTTGGTGCTATTTTTGCCACTAGAGAGATCCCAAAAGATGTTGATTCATGAGAGAATTTACACATGCTATTTAGACACTCAGATTAGCTTTCAACCCACATCAAAGGACTTAAAAAAATCAGATGTGGCCTCAAAAGCCTTTTTTAAACAGAAAGCCACAGGTTTTGCCCAGCTCAACTTTCTTTCAACCCTTTAAAAAAACAAAATAAAGAAGAGAGATATTATTTCAGAGAGCAGGGCCAAACATGCTCAACCCCAGGATAGGAAAACAGTAAAAGATTTACTCCACTGACTTTTGAGGGAAAACTTTTGGCGAAGGAAAAAGAAACTGTATTCAAAGCCCATTCATATTACAGAGGAGAAATGAAGTGATATGATAACTGTTCAGTATCTTTCATGTACTATGCTTGGCTTGTTACAATGGCTTTTCTGGGACCCATACAATTGCTTTTCTGCACCTTTGCTACACAAAAGCTAACAGTGGAATATTGCAGCATAATAAAATTGTGACACGAGTATTGGGTAATGCTTTTTTCTTCTTCTTCCTAACTGCCTTTGTGTGTGTGTTACTTTTGTAAGAAACACATTCTCTTAAAGCCTGTCTTTTTCTTAAATAATATTTTCAAATTATACCACTGTTCCTTGGCAGGATTAGGAATTCACAGATCAAAGGACATGAAGTGGTGCTAAGCAAGGGTTGAAGATTGAGAGATGGGAAGGGCAAGAGAGATTTAAGAATTTAATGTCTGTTTAATAATTTAAGCAGACTCCCACATTGCCTCCACTTTTGTATTGTGGAGAAAATGAAATTAACTGTTTGAAGCCTCAAAACAATATTTGTAATGAGAGGGTTGTTAGAAAACTAGGAAGAGTCAAGAATTTGGTAAAAAGTGGTGCATAATTTTACACCACTATCATGATTTGAATTCAGCTTTTATAGATACATATTTCTTAACTGCTTGGTGGCTTGTAGTGTTTGAAAAAAGTTTTTTGTTTCATATTTGTTGTTAATGGGAACTGGACAGATGTTCTCATCATACAAGCTACCATTACAACTGGTAATTAAGGGCCTATACAAAGCCCATTGCATTTGATGGACAGAGACCTATTGAATTCAGCATCCTTTGGCTCAAGCCCTAAATCATCTTTCTTGCTGGCAACCCCAGCTTCTGGAGAGACTAAATGGGCCATGGAGAATAAAGTCTCTTTTGATTCCTCAGGTATAATCTAGGCCAGGAATTGACGTATGATATTTTAACTTGACAGCACTGAGGAGCATGTAGAATGGCTAGGACTTCCATCTCTAGTGCTACCAACTAAATATGCTTGTTCTAAATATGCTTCTGAATAGGACCAGGTAAACGCAGGAAATAGAATGAATGGTGCAAGTGAGAAAAAAGTTGTGTTCTAAAACTCCCAGAGGAATAAACTGTCCTGACATGAGTAGAGAGAGGTTTTATCTGCCTCTTCTGCCTGCACCCTTTTCCCCCGCTCTGAAAAAGTAGCAATAGCTAAAATTAGCTGAGAAATGAGACCTTTTGTCTGCATCACATAATAAGAAACACAGGGCAGCTAGTACAATTTGGAGCTGTCTTACTTGCAGCTGCTGAATGACTGTGGTGTTGTCTGTACATACCAGATCTGAAAAGCTGTGAAATTCACTTTCTTGGATTCCATGAGCAAGCATTTGACCTTGAGTGAGGAATTTTCTCTAGATTCAAAGAGAGGTCGCTGATGAATTCAGGGTTGTAAATTATTTAAAAGGTGATCATGGTGCCCAGGTCAACTGCCAGTCCCTTCTGTGCTGAGCTTGTATTTGACACAAGGATTTAAATTTTGGGTAGAAATGAGAAAGCATTTTATGTTTCTGATGATACTTTGTTTAGCTAAATAATATGAGAGTGACTCACCATGGACAAGACTAAGACATTGCAGAAAGATACTTAAAAATCCAGACATAATTGGGATATAAATTGGCAAATGAAAGAGAGACACTTTAGTCATATCCAGAGTAGATGGAAATTCCCTGGGCCAGTGTGACTCAGAAATCTAGGCATTCACAATTATTACCATGGCAATATGCGCCTCCACATTTTTTTTATTTATATCTTGAAGCAGTTCACACTCTTGTTCTCCTCCATGCCTTTCTGAGAAATAAGATTAACAGTGAAGAGTAAGCAGCACTCTCATACTGTAGCTGAAGTACAGCAGAATGGAGAAGTTTGGGTTTTCGTGGAGGGCATTTGTTAGAGTATTGTGTGATGGCTATGGTCTGTAATGGCTTATTGGGTTGCCAGTGTGCCCTCTAGTGCTAGCTGCTGGGCATTTAATAGGGCTCAGAGAAGAAATTAAAGCTGATGGTTCTAAGAATTCTTTTGGAATTAAGACGTAATAGAGTATTTTAAGAGGTCTGTAAGACACTCCTTGCTTCCCTACTCTTTGAACAGAGAAGTTTCTCAGGAGTAGAGGGGAAATCTTTACATCCCTTAAATACATTGTTTGCTAAATGTCCAGCTTCTATTGGAATTCCAAACTGTGAGTCAGTTCACAGCTGATCCGTCAACCAAAGCCATGGCAACCAATGGGCCTTGGTCTTGGGCATAGCCATGTTGTTGCCATACTGTGTGGAGAATTAGCTAAATGAATGTAGACAGAGTGAAAAAGGTGTGTAGAGGAGAGCAAGCTAAATGAGGAGGGGATCCTAAAGACAGCATGACTATTAAGCACATGTTTTAAGAGCTGAAACTGGCTGGCTGAAGTTTTGTGCCTGTTGTGTATCCCAAAGCAGCAGTGTTCTGGGAGGCAATGAAAAGTCGTAGCGTAAGGGAAGGAGCAGAATAGGCCAAAGAGCAGATTCCAAAAAGCCCCCTCCCCCCTTCAAAGATGTTACAATGTGGTGAGAGAGTTGCAAGCTTTTGACCTCTGGCTGCTTTTGACACTGCACCTCTGTAACATATTAGTGCTAAAGGGTTAATATATGGGAAAGGAGGTGTACAAAACAGGGTCTGTGGGTACTTGCTAGGTTGAATGCACAAACATGTAATGCATCAAGCAATTTGTGAGCTTTGGAGAATTCTCAGCTATGTTGTAAAATAAGATTATACACTAAGTAAATTTGCTGTTAAACATTTTAGTTATTATTGCTGCCATCTGCTGTTCTGTATCATAACCACTAGACACCTGTGCAATGGTGCTGGTGGGGGTCCGTCTGTTTGAACTGCAGTTATCATAGTCTTCCATGTACTTGACTTCTTTGTGTTGTCTGGAAGATAAGGGAAGTGGAATAGCAAAGAGCGTAGAGGTTCTGCTGAAGTGTCGCACGTGCTGGCTCACAAGCAGTGTGACTTATTGGCTCATTCATCTGCACTAAAGATATAAAGATGTGCATTTCTTAATCTAAGCCTATGAAGGAAGTGGGAAGGAGCTATTATGACCTATATTTCCATGAAAGCTACTTTGTTTACACCTGGGAATAGTCACTTCATCTCCCGCTTGCCTGTCTGTAAAATACCTACTCACTCAACTAATATCCATTTACCTGCCTTACTGTGGAGAGTTTGAGGATTAATTAGGACAGTGCTTATGGTTCCTTGACAAGAATGTTCTAAGTAAGTGTTTCCTTTCCTCCCCATCCCTCAGCTGGAGGGACAGTGTGTGCTTCACAGGGGAGAATATACATCTCTCCCTCTGTTGGAAGCTTACTGTCTCCCACAGAACTTTGGTTTTTGGGGGGCTGTAGAGGGGGAGGTAGGATGGACAGTGGGCTCTCTAGGGAGAAATAAAGAGATGGAATAGAAGGCACTGGGGAAGTGGAAATGCTTGTAGCACAAATACTTTCTGTGGAGAGACCAGCTGTCTTGAAAAGAAAATGAGAGAATGCACTCAGTGTAGCAATAGAGCTGTGCAGGATACGCTGTGGGGAATGACTGTGGGGTAAACCTCACATGTGGAATGTTTAGGCTGCGTGAATCCACTGTGTCAAATCTAGGCAGGATTGGCTTAGACCTTCATCCTCAAGTACATGAACAAAATTTCATGTGTTACTTTGTCTGGATTCCCACCACATGTTACAAAGAGAGTTCTGTGGGGGGTATGTGTACATTGGAAACTAGAGATTTAATGTAGTAAGGCTTTACTCTTGTGCAGCATCTTGGGTATTCATTGGCTGCTGTCCTCCATCACAGTGACTGCTTCAGTTCTTACTTATGTATATAGATAATGTGCTCAATGCTTTGGATTAAAAGGCTATATAAATATAAAATATATTTTGTAGTGTCAGCCTCTGTGTTGAGAGAACCATTTAGCTTAATGTAGTGAATAGTAAAGACAACTATTTAATTTAGACAGTATTAATGCCAAGAGGTTTACTGGTGGTGACCCAAATATTAGAAAGGTATGAAATATTTAATTCAGACTTGTCAATACACAGCCAAATAAAAATCGAGGGGTGTATGTGTACATATATATGTAAATTATTTTTCAACTTTGTATTTTGCCATTATTAACATACTTGAACTTTCCATATATGCATTACAAATCTCGTTCCTTGTTACCTTTTTAAAAGGCCTATTCGTGTTTAGACAATCTCTTGTTCTCTTTGGACTTAGTTTTTTTTTTTCCAGGTTCCACAAATAACTACACATTATAAAAAATACTGTACCCTAATATAAGCCTGGCTAATGTTCTCTTCCAAAAACAAACTATCACACATCTGGCTTCTAGTAATAATTGTGTTATCAGTGGCTCCTTCCCAGAGTCCATAACCTTCTTTGGATTCTAACCTAGCAGAATCACTATGGGTTTTGTGGGAAGCCTTCTTTTAGTGTCCTATTTATTTTCCCTCCAAAATATTATCTTAGAGCAATCTTTTTGTAGATTATCCTTAGCATAAATGGAGTTCTGATGCCCTTGATAAAATTATTTTTGAAATCATTTTCCTGAATGGTAACACAAGCAGAAGTGATTTTGGCCTTCCTCAAAATATCTTCCCATTGTTCCAAAGTAATGTGATTTTTTTTCTTCAAATGTTCATTACAGAAACAGTTCAGGAAATATAGTTCAATACTGTGAGAAAATAATGTATGAGCAGTTTAAGAATGTGTCACTGTAACCTGGTCCCTTCTCCAAAGCACTCCCTCATGGCCTGGGGTGGTCACTGCCTCAGGGAGCCTTAGTAATATCATTAAGGTTTTTTCATAGTCAATAACACCCATCCTCAGGCTGGTTTATTATTTATAAACCATTCCAAAAGGAAGTCTTCAAAGTCCATATATTTTAGGGTTTATATATCTGTTCTTTCCCACTCTTCATCAAGTTGCTCTCAGTCCTGCCTGCCTGGAGTCCTCCCTGTCCTGACAGGCTAGGCCCAGCCCTGCCTAGCCTGGAGCCTTTTCTCCCTTGGTGTCTCAGGGTCCCCTGCAGGAGCTGCCTTGTTCCCTGCAACTCACTTCTGGACCTCCCTGTTGGAGTCTATCCCCAGGCCTCTTCCTTGTGTACTCAAAGGCTTAACTGAGTCATATGGTCCACCAGTAGGGTTACCACCTGGATGGTATTTGACCGGCCTGGCTGGTTTTTCTTGCTGATGTTGTTTTTTAAGGATTTGCCAGTTGCCAGAAAATAATTTAATCTGCTAGGGTTTTTTACATGGGTCTAAAGATTTCAATTATCATCATGATACATGGGGATATCTAATGTTAAAGTTTCTGTGCTCAGCTAAAAATGCTAAAGTGTTCCCACTTCTGCACTTTAAGTAAGAAAATGATGTTATCTTATCTGTGTTATCTCTCTAGATACTATATGTTGCAGTTGAAAGGTGTGGGGGTTGTAGAATTGTCTTAAGGTTGTGGGTTAAGATTGAAACTGGCTTACCTTATTGGGGGGTGCCTTTTTAATTTTTTTAATTTTTGCATTTCATAGGTGATATCCTAGGTTACAGCGAAGGGATGATGGGGTGCCACTTTTTGCATTTCAAAGATGTTTACCCTATCCACCAGTCACATGACCTTCATTTTCCCTACCTGGGGAGAAACGCTGGCTGGGTCACAGCTGGTGCTTTTAAAAGGCCAGCTACTATGCAACAATCATATGAAAAATACAAATCAGTTACGCTTTGTCTCCCAAAAATCTAATCAGGCCTTTCAATTTCATTACAGTAACTTTGGAGCAGGATAACATTAGCAAAAACATAAAAGAACATCAAAATAATCATTAGAACAATGATAATAAATAACATCAAATCAATTCCATTCATAGGTTTAAGTCTCCAACTAATCCCAGCTTTGCACTGACAAGTCTCTGTTTTTTAAGGTTACCACGCAAGGTTAGAAACCTCAGTGGTTCAATAATAACCTTATTCGACAGAGTTCTCAAAGTTCCATACTTCTATATAAAACGAGAAAATGTTTTGCAGTAAAGAATTGATCCAGGACTTGGAAGATCAGAGTTCATTTCCTGACTCTGCTACAGGCTGCCCATTTGATCTTCTGCAAGTCACTTAATCCCTCTGTGTCTTGATTGTTCATTTGTAAAACAAATATTGCAGCACTTCCCTGCCTCATGCATAGGAAACTGGGGGTTGTGTGGATAAAGTCAGTAATGAGTGTGAGATGCTCAGTACTAAAGTAATGGGAACCATAGATTTTTCTGGATAGATTAGAGTTAACACCTATAACAAAACATAAAGTCACATTAAAACCCTGTATGTGTATTTTCTGGAAAGCTCCTTGAGATGCTATAATACTAAATACTGTTAATTCAGAGATGTATCTCTTTAACGAAAAAAAAGTAGTTCAAAATATATTTAAATTGTACGTTTACAAATTTTGTTCAACAAACTGACTGTTATGAGACTCATTGAATAGGCTGGAGAAGCCAAAGGAATGACTGACTGATAGTGAAGTAATGAGTTACAAATTAAAATGGTTTAAGAATAGCATCCGTAAATAAGACGAGGAAGACTTTTTAGCACCTTAGAGACTAGTAAACTGGTTTGTCTCTAAAGTGCTACAAAGTCTTCCTTATCTTATTTAGACATTAAAATGTTCACTTACTCTAGGAGCACCATTGTTT
Source organism: Dermatemys mawii (assembly GCA_007922305.1). Lineage (NCBI taxonomy): Eukaryota > Metazoa > Chordata > Testudines > Dermatemydidae > Dermatemys > Dermatemys mawii. The sequence continues at coordinate 36,483,540 of ML677335.1, read as the reverse complement.
GAACCTATTCCCAAAGATTTTGCCATAACATTTTTTGTTCTATTTAGTACACATACTTATGAAGTATAGATGGGAGGCATATGTAACTTTTTTCATGAAATAAAGGCTTCATCGAAATGTGTATGATTCAAGTATGGGTACTTCTCAAAAGAGAAAATAGTTATTCAGAATTCAAGCTTATTAGAATTATTTTGATACAGCCCTGATTTTTTCCCCAAGTTGTAGTTATACTATAAGGAAGGAAGGATAGTCAGGATAAACAGAGAGATGTTTTATGAATATGGCCTTTCATGTAAAGAGCTTACGTGAAGAAATCTGGCCTGATCCAAAGAACACTGAAATCAGTGGAAAAACTCTTGTTGATTTCCTTCAGACAGTCCATAATAATGTAGATGACTGAAGACCATAACTAGCCCCCAGCTGACTGAAATATTATGGTGCTTAAAAAAAGGAAGGTGCTAGCTGGAAATAAACTCATGTGATCTGTCGTATTTATGATGAAGAACAAACAAATGTAAAGAATGAGGTTGGGCTGAACCTGTCAAAGACTCTAGAAGAGCAGTGAACCTGAAAGTAGTGAGCATAACTTATAAGGTTCTATACAGGTAAGTATTCAAAACACTCACTGAAAACAATAAGTGTAGAGGTATGTGGAAATGTATTGGAACTTCTTTCAGAGTTCAGAAAATGTGTTCAGATTCTATTGCAGTTTCTGGATGAAAATTTTGGGTCTGGTTTGATTTGTCTGACGTAGGCAGCTCATTCTAACCTGGCAGGACAGACTCAATTGTGATGAGGGTCATGATTCAGCAAAATAGTTAAGTACCTGCATAAATCTAATTGAAGCCAATAGGACTCAAGCACATGCTTAAGTGCCCCTTTGAACTGGATTGCAGGAGCACAGTATATTTCATCATACTGAAAAGGTTTCATCCCTAGTCTAGTATAGGTGTGAAATATTTGTACTCTGGAAGGTTTTTCCTTGGGAATTTGCCAGTGAGTTTTAGCAAGGGAATTGCCTCATTTTTAATTTATGGTTGAACAGTGCTACATAAGTGCCAGGTATTGTTTTATATGATTTAAATAGGAGCGCTAAAATGTCAACTATCATGTACCCTTTCCTCATCTTTCCCTGACTGGAATCCTGTGGCATACACCAGCTGCATATATATAATAATAAAATATGAGCAGAATAAGTTACAGGGTTAATATCACTTAGCTGAAATAACTTTTGTATCTAAGTAAAATGTTAATGATGAAGCAGATGCATGTATTCTGATGAGGGATTGGAAGGGGATTAGTAAAGTGCATCAAGCAGCAATAACAAGTAGCTTTTTGCACTTATTTCCTTTTCTTTTTGCTGTGTCCAAACATGCAAGCCAGAAATGACATAAAAATCCACATCTATCAACCATGCAATGTGAAGGGCACACCCACAGCTAGCTAAGCAGTTACAATAATTATACGTTAAATGGTAAGGGCAACTAAAATGATTAGGGGTTTGGAATGCATCCCATTGGAGAGATTAAAGAGGCTAGGACTTTTTAGCTTGGAAAAGAGGAGACTAAGGGGGGATATAATAGAGGTATATAAAATTATGAGTGGTGTGGACAAAGTGAATAAGGAAAAGTTATTTACTTGTTCCCATAATAGAAGAACTAGGGGCCACCCAATGAAATTAGTGGGCAGCAGATTTAAAATAAATAAAAGGAAATTCTTCTTCACACAGCGCACAGTCAACTTGTGGAACTCCTTGCCCGAGGAGGCTGTGAAGGCTAGGACTATAACAGGGTTTAAAAGAGAACTGGATAAATTCATGGAGGTTAAGTCCATTAATGGCTATTAGCCAGGATGGGTAAGGAATGGTTTCCCTAGCCTCTGTTTGTCAGAGGGGGGTGATGGATGGCAGGAGAGAGATCACTTGATCATTACCTATCATCACTCACTCCGGGGCACCTGGCATTGGCCACTGTCGGTAGACAGGATACTGGGCTAGATGGACCTTTGGTCTGACCCAGTACGGCCTTTCTTATGTAATTATGTCTATAGCCACTGCATGGTTTTGCCTTGAGAAAGAGAATATGGTTTCTTTTTCTAATTACACTTTGTGTATTTAATAACACAAAACATTTATGGGGTGTGTGTATTTGATTGCTGTTGTAAAGACTGATTAAAAAAAATTACATTTGGTAATTATAACAGACTCTTCCATTTTAAGTTCGAGAAGGAAGTATTGACAGTCAATAAGTCTGACGTTCTCTTCAGTACTTCAGGGGTTGGGGGAAGGGAGGAAAAATGCACTAGCTGTGATAAGAAAAGAGGGAAAATGCTTTGGCTGGCATTTTACAACTGTGACAGGTTTTTGTGCTGCTGCATCTATTCCCCCTGCCCACCCAATAACTTCAAGTTAATTTGGTGGTCATGAAAGGTTCTTGATTGACAGTCCTGGAGAGTGAATCTTCTGTGTATCAAACAAAGCTGGGGGATGAATAGCAGATAAATATTTCCTTTGAATATTCATTTCAATGTTTAAATAAATTCACTTTGGCAGAGTTCATGCCCCTTTAGTGTTTGCCTAGCCCCAGTGTTTGTGCAATCAAGATTTTCCAGACAAATGTTCATGCTTGTGTTACTTAAAAAAGAAAAAAAAACCCTTTTTTTTCTGGCCATGTTACAGAATTAAAGAAGAATTCCTATGAATAAAAGATGGGTAGAAATAAACACACCTGAGTGAATTTTAAGACGAAGATCACCAAGCTGCACTAAGCTTAATTACAGAATATTAAAATATTAACCGGATGAATGGTATGGCAGAAAAGTCTTTGTTTTGTTTTGTTCCAGAGATGTCGCTCCCTGAAAACTCAGTATCTCAGCCCTGGTCTACACTAGGGTGGGGATAGACCTAAGATATGCAACTTCAGCAATCTGAATAACATAACTGAAGTTGATGTACTTAGGTCGACTTACCACGGCATCTTCACGGCACTGAGTCGACTGCTGTTGCTCTCCCATTTACTCCGCTTGCGCCTCTCACAGCAGTGGCATTCTGGAGTCAACAGGAAAGTGCTCGTGGATCGATTTGTTGCATCTAGACTAGATGCAATAACTCGATTCCCAAAAGACTGATCACTATCCGTTGATCTGGCAGGTAATGTAGGCCTGGCCTTAGTCACATATCACAGTGTATAGCTATGGCCTTGCTTAGAGTAGGATTATCTTAGGAATTTTTTTATTATTATTTTAATTTCTCTGTTGATGACACTGAAGCAGATACACTGATAGTGGAATGTCAGGAGTGGTAGGTACACGGGATTCTGGATGATGGCCAGCTTTTAACTACCATATCATCTATAACGGGTGGGCAAACTATGGCCCACGAGCTCAGCCCGGGGAGCGGGGCCAGAGGCCCTGCTGTCCCGGGCCGGAGCACTGAGCCGAGTGCGGTAAGCAAGGAGCGGGGGACTTAGATAGGGGGTGGGGTCCGGGGGGGTGGATTTAGGGTGGGAGAGGGTCTTGGGAGAGGGCAGTCAGGCAACAAGGAACAGGGGGCTTAGATGGGGGGTGGGATCCTGGGGGGGCATTTAGTGTGGGGGGGTCTCCAGAGGGGGTGATCAGGGACAAGGAGTGGTGGGGGTTGGATGGGTCAGGGGTTCTGGGGGTACAGTTAGGGGGCAGGAAGTGGGTGGGGGTCGAACAGGGGGCAGAGCCAGGCTGTTTGGGGAGGACAACCTTCTCTACCTGGCCCTCCACACAATTCTGAACCCCAATGTGGCCTTTGGGCCAAAAGATTTGCCTATCCCTGATCTGTAACATGGTGCTAAGAAACTCTTGCAGCCCTCTGGAACTCTTTCTAGGCTAGCACTCCCAGTTTTGCTGCCACTGGTGGAGATGCATGTTATGTTAGCAATGGTCAGAAATTACAAGGTTTGTCAGGGGTTGGAGAGTGATTGGTTAGATAAGAACAGTGATTCCCAAACTTTAACAACCCGCGAACTCTTTTCACTAAAGTGTCAAGTCTTGTGAACCCCCTCCTAAAAATAAATATTTCCATGGGTTTTCTTCCTTATCTCAGCATAAATTAAAAATATAATATATATAAAAATTATATATAATTGGAAATAACATTTGTTTTTGACATGCTTATTACACACTAGTTATTAATTATTCTTTATCATTACAGTATTTTTATTACATTATGAAAACAGCACCACTCTTCCAAGATCTCACTTTTGTAGCTTGTATCACTTTTGATTAAGCCTGTTATAAGACAAGGCTCCTATCAGATGTGCCAGTAGAAAAAATGGGTGCGGGGGCAAAGCCCCTGCATACCTCAGGGCCTGGAGAGGAACTGCCGGAAAAGTGGGAGGGAGCCACAGGGAAAAAAGGGAGAGACCCATGAGGGGGCATGCCGATGCGGGGGCAGCACATCACCCTCATTGCCCCCCCCCATACTGGCACCTCTGGCTCCTATGTTTCATCAAGGAGAATCAGATGTGAAACTGAATGAAGGTATTTAAGAAGCCAACTCAAAGAATTCCTCCTACACAAGCATTCAGATCTTGAGCAGACCAGGCGAAAAATGCACGTTACAATGAAGCTTAAACTTGTTCTTCATAATAATTTTATAAACACTAGCAGTCTATTTCATTTTCAAAACAGCAAAAAATATCCACCTCCCTTTCTATTTTGTAAAAGGTGTCTTGGAGTTTAAATCCCCTCAGTGTGATAGATATGCATGCTTTGATTCGCTTCACTCTTGAAAGTCCCCAAGACTCCAGGCTGCTGGCCCCGTGCTGTGCAGGGTCCTGGTGGACAGTTCTGTCCACCATTAGGGCATTTTTTTTCAAGAACTCCTTGTAACATTTCGTTAACGCCCAGGGGTTCACGAACCCCAGTTTTGGAACCACTGGATAAGAACTATCAAGTAGAATTTAAAAAACAAGATAACGTGGAACTACTTGTGGGAAATATCTTCTCCACTTGAACTGAGTAGGCAGAATGGACTTAACCAATGTGCAACGTGACAAGGACATCAGTATGCACTAACTTTGCTTCTGCCTTACTATTACAAAAGTGTCATGGGAGCCTTGATAATAAGAGGTCAAAGCCTTAATTTTACATCTTACGTGAAAGAGCACTTCCAGGAGCACAGTGCATGTCAGGGCACTAATTCACTGATTTCTCAAAGAGAAGAGTGCCACCACAAAAGGAGCACCATTTGTCTGAAAGCACTTGGGAGTTGAATTGAGATTTCTATCCAAACCCTACCCTACTTACCATGAGAAATGGAATGGGATGAAAGTACAAGTGCTTATGACTGGGCATGCAATGAGGCAAACAAATTAAAGAATTGAGCTGAATCATAAATCTCGTATAGGTCAGCACCAGAGCTGTGAGAGGGTGCACGTGTTCTGAGAAACTTTGGACATGTTTTTTTTTTTGTTGAATTGAATCGTGTGCCTATTCATGCAATGTTGCAAGGTTTTAAGGCTCTGTTCTATAAATGCAACCTGTTCAGGCCTCTCATCACATCTGCTGAAACAGTTTCGAGCAGCAAACTTGCAGGTGTCAAGCCCTAGGCATATTGAGACTGTTCCGGGCCGTTTGCTCTTGCCTTTGAAAAATGAAATCTTCTGCCCCCCATTTAACATCTTAAATCTTTCTGCATATTTTGACTCCCTGTATTGTTGGCAATATGCAAAGGTACCTAATGAAAGGTTGAATATCAAAAGCCTGAAGACAAAAAAGAAATATTTCCTTGTCTCATTTATCTTGTTAACAGTAACCCTATGAGCTGCTCTAAAAATGGCTGCACAGGACTTTTATTTATTTATTTAACCCTAAAGCTGACATTTAAAAAAGAAAATTATACCCCTTCTTTCATGGAAAAACACTAAAACAGCTGAGCGGAGATGTTGCTAGTGCCATGGTAATAAATTACTCCTTACTAGTTTATTGTCAAATACTAGGGAAGACCTAGATCTACTGTCCACAAAGAAGTATTTCTTATTGATTCTTCTCTTCAGATTGGAATTTTAACATCTCTGTGATACACCATATTGTTGTTAAATGTGGGACTGAATTAATCTAGCTTGGATACAGACAATCTAGAAAATTTCCAGATGTTGTTGCTGGAGCCAAAGTGTCACATAATCCCATAACAAATTATAAAAATATAGATATTTCAAGGGGATGGGTCAACATTAGGGTCTTTCTACCTAAATGAAGAGTAAAGTCAGCCATGGGTTATATCTTATTCCCAAGATTCCCTTTCATGTGGGATACCATAAGGTTCTACTCCTACCTCATTTCCTGTTCTACATGTGTATGTAGCTGTTGGGAGGATTAGTGAGAGGAAAGATGGCTGTGTTGTCTTCAGGTTTGGCTGAAGCCAACTAGTTCTATATCTCCATTTAGTCTATTCCTTTCAGTGTAGTGGAATAGATTGGGGATTGAATGAAAGCAGGCTGGCTAAAGTGCAACATTGATAAAATGGAGGTGATGTTGGAAAGTTGACGGAAGCAGTTAAAAGAATTTTCAGGCTCCTCCTTTTCGAGAGCATGTGGCAGCCATGGAAACACAAGTCAACAGCTTGCAGCTCTGCTTAGGCCCAAGGTTGCTGCATGATATGGGAGCAGCCGCAGCCAAAAGCATGCCTTTTCTTTATTTTCAGTTGGCAAGGTGAATTTCAGTGTGTTTCAATATGGCCATATATAAAGTCATACATCCAGGAACAAGAAATGTAGGCTTCACTTGCTGGATGGTAGACACTATCCTGGGAAGCAATGACTGAAAAATGTTTGGGAGTCAAAGTGGATAATCAGTTGCACATGAGGTCCCAGTGAGACACTGAGCCCAAAAGGGCTAATGGAATCCTCAGATATGTAAACAAGGGAATCTCAAGTACAAATAATGAGGCTGCATTACAACTGTATTTCTCAGTGGGGTGACTCCTGTATCTAGTTCTAGTGTCATCAAATCAAGAAGGATGTTGATAAATTGGAGATAGTTCAGAGGTTCAGAAAAGAGCCATCAGAAGGATTAAAGGAATGGCTGCTCCTGAGCCTAGGAGTCAGACTTTCAGGCTGTATCCTGGGAGCTGCCTGAGGTAAGTGCTGCCTGGCTGGAGCCCACACGCTAATCCCCCTCCTGTACGCCAACCCTCTGCCCCAGCCCTGAGCTTCCCCGCCCCTTCCCGGAGCATGCACCCCAACTGCTGAATTGATCTTTGTATGTTTTTAGAAAAAGTAGAAAATAACGTGCTCCTGCCTGAGATCAGGAAGGCGTACAAAGCGCTGCTCATCTGTCTTGTGACAATATTTCATACTTCACTGAGACACTGCTACATTTTTCAGGTCTCCTGGAGATCACTAAGTAGCCCTTTTACTTCATCTTCTGTTGTTTGCTTTGACAGGTCTTTTCTTTGTCAGAAAGCCCATTGCCTCAGAAGAGATTGGGACTGGGTGGTGTACTGTATAAGGGTGCTAACTAGACATTTAGTAGGGTTTTGCGATAGGTTGTGAAACCCTGAGGGATATTATCACTCCTTTGGCCTTTGCAGCTCCTTGCAGTTGTTTATTCAGGCAGATTCTTAGAGAGAGAGAGAGAGAGAGAGAAAAGGAATGGTGGTGAGTCAGGGAGGCTGATAGAGATTATAAAAAGGATCTCTTATTGATTGAGTTTTGAATCACAGCTTAGCAGGACTGAATTGGATGTTAATCTAGGAAGTGGGAATGTCACAGGATATCAAACACAATCAATTTGTTCATTCAGATCCTTCATGCGTGGCAAGCAAATACTTGAAATAGTCTATCTCTATTAGAAATTAATTTTAAACTTCCCAATTGAATGATAAGCTCAAAAGCCCAAACAGGAGTTGCACTTATTTCTGGTTAACATGAAGGCTCACTATATCTCATGCTACTTGTCATACTGATACGTTAAGCTGATGACCTTGTTCAATGATGGATCTGTATTTTTCTTTCTCTTATATTTTTTTACCTCATTTCATCCTCTCCCTGCTTCCCTATTTTTATGCCTCACATTTCTTTTTCACCACACAAAGCGGATCACAGATTGTGCCGTTAAACAGCAAACAAACTGTTTGTTCAAGTCCACATAGGAGGTCTCAACTCTACTCTCTTCCTATGACAGGGGAGATCCATACAAAATAAGACAAGTGTGCTGTTTGGCTTGAGTTCTACTATACATATCTAGGAAGATAATTTGGTCCTTTGTTCTTTTTCCTGGCACTTCAGATTGTATGAATCTTTGTGCCGTTTTATATATGTAACCACGTGACTGTGTTTATTCTGAAACCCTACCAAAGTATCCGCTGAAGAGGACTCTGATGTGTTAAAATGAACATAAGATGAAGAGACAGGAATTCTTAAGCTGGAATCTTCTCTACCATTAATTCACTATGTCACCTCATTTTTCCTCTTTCTGTAAAGTGGGGATGATATTTGAACATGTGGGTGCCTAGGGGTAATATAAGCGCATACAAAATCACGTTGAAAATAAGTTTGTGTGTGTATTTCCCCCTCATTCAGATAGGAAGGTGACATTCAGGCTCTTATAAAGTAGTTCCATTTTGAATGGGAAATCGGTGTTATTTGCAGAAATCCCAAGTTAGACACTCCAGTCCTATGCTCAACAAACTGCTTCTGTTCACCTAGCAACATCTTGCCCTTGTGTTAGAACCTCAGGAGCCTTGTCAGTTCCACTGTCTCCCTCTAGCTGCATGGGCTTGTTCCTGGCTTTTGGAGTCAGTCCTATCCTTTGGGTCCAGCTCTTTTGTGCTGCTAAAATCTCAGTTGCTCCCACTGTTGGGTACAACAGAGAATGCTTTATCATGCCCATTCATTTCAAAGAAGTTTTTGACACTCTTGCATCCAAGATCCCTGATGATGGACCATTATGTCATGTGCTGCCTGTGGAGTATTTCCTTTAAATGCCTTTGGCTCAGACTTGTGTGATGACACTGCACCTGTCTCTTATTGCCCATCCAATAGAAAGATCAAGTGCTACTGATCTTGCAAACTCATTCAGATCAAGTCTAAGTGCCAAAGCAAGCTGACCTGGACCTTTAACCATGAGGTATCCTCCTCATATATATATACTTCTGTGTAATGTATTGTCTTGCTAATGTAAAGATGAAAGTAATGCGGAACAAAAGCAGTCACTTGCAAATAAACCTGTTGACTAATGAAACATTGTGTTGAAAACAAATTGCTTAAGAATCAATTGTGATGGGGGGAGAGAGAATTGTGTAGTTTAGCTGCCAAGTGCTAATCAATCAAACTCAGTTGAATAATGAAACTATTTGGAAACAGATTATTTTGAAGAAAAAGTTAATTTGATAAATTATTCACAATGCTTAATTCAATAGGCTCTGCTGGCAAACCATGGGGGATACGGGATTTAGGATTTTTTAATCTGGTTTTTCTTCACAAGAATATTTTCCCCACAGTGAGCTATGACAGATTCATTTTTTGTGGGCCAGTGCTGTGAGAAACCATATGCCTTGCCTAGACTTTGAAATCAAACCCCATCAAAGCATCTGATAGAAAATTACATTGCATAATGATATCAGTCATCTTGTTGTTACAGATTAGATCACAGATGGGAATCATTAGTGATTTGTTTGTGGCTGTGCCAAGCTTTCCTACAGAAGGGTATTGAGTGAAAAGTTGTTTATAAAAGTACAGCTCCTACTTTCTAGCAGTACTTTCTTGTATATTTTCATTTGTACCTTTTCCATTTGACTTGAATCTATTAACTCAAGCTGTGACTTGGAATATACGTTGCACAGTCAAAATGAAAATAGTAACAATTATATGCATTTCACATTATTTTTTTTTTAGTTTTCAGGAAACAAAAGTATAGTGTTTAACTGTCACTGAATGCCCAGTGAAAAACTAACTACTGAGAGAGAAATTCTGCATAACAATGCAACAGTAGTTGTCTGAAAGCTTCTCAGAGCCCAGAACCATATTTATGAGTGAGGCTTCGGAGCAGTAATCTGAAATAATTGATGCTTAGCTACCCAGGTGATAGCACCTTAGAAAAATAAAGTAGCCCTTTATACCAGTGGGCTATAGCATAATGGTCTAAGCATGATGCTGGGAACCAGGAACTGCTTTTTCATCCCAACTAGACTAAACCTCTGTCTCAGAGTTGGCTCCTTGACAGTAAGGCTAACTAAGGAGTGCTTTGAAGGTTAATTAGTTAATATTTTTACCCGGTGCTTTGAAAATACTATATATATCTATATATATCTATATCTATCTATCTATCTATATATCTATATATATCTATCCCTAGGTAAACATCAGCTATTAGATAATCAAGTATACTAAATAAATATTATATATACACTCAGACACGTCTGATGGGCATTGGAATTCGCATTCAGAATAGTAACACAACTACTGTCCTAGAGAAGATATGTACCTGATGGCTGAATCTTCAATGGAAGTTTTGTGTGGCTTCAAATATTGTGAGATACTTCTGGAGTTAAAAGGGGAATAACTGTGAGTTTCTACTTGTGTTCCTACTTATGAAGTGTTTTTAAAAAACACCTAATCCCCAGAAGGGTTATTTCTCTTTTTTATCTTTCTTTTTTTTTTACATCTAAAAGATCAGCATGTTGAGTCTATCTTTCCTAATATAACTGGAGGGATCTCTTTGGGGCTGCAAATGGGAACTCGTTGCAATCAAGTTCAAAGATGGTTTTTTTGCATCTTTTGCCAACATAGCTTTTCTTCCAGCTGTTCATTTTGCTCCAGAATTAAAAAGGGGTGAACAAAGCAAAAACAAAACAAAGTAAGTTAAACTGACTAATCAGCCCTTCCCTTCTTAACTGCAATCTTTTGTCTGTTGGTGTCATAATACCATAGTTCCCCAATCACCAGAAAGTCTTCTAGACCTGAATGTCTAATTTTTTATCTTTTTTAAAAAAGGCAGAAATTAAAGCAAAAAACTTTTAGGTTTTCTTTATAAAGATGCAAAAGCAAAGAGTGCAACCCCAATTTCCCCCCCGCCTAAAACATATTACTTATAAATAACATTCCATTTAATTCACGTTAATGGCATGAAGCCATATGCTGCCATGGATATTGACATACAGCTCTCAAGCTCCCTTTAATTCCATCTTGGGTGTGGTATCAAGATATGAAGTGAAATACTGACCACTCTGAAATCAATGTGAGTTTTGCTGTTGCCCTCAATGGGTCCAAAGTTTCACCCCTGGTTCCTTGTATGAACATTATTTACGGAGATTTATCACAAATTATATGAGACATTAAATGCGTCTGTTTAGTACCAATATGTTTTAATAATCAATTTATATTTAGTGGACAAAATATACTTACTTACCCCCTTGGAACAGTGGGCCACAGTCTGAGCTGCTGTAAATTACCACAGCTCCATTGAAGACATCAGTGGAGATTTGCCAACTTACAGCAGTGGAGTTTCCCAGCACCTCGTAGTGTTAGAAATTTGATGTGTGCTGTGGATGGAAGGCAAGAAGTTGCGGTAGTTGTATATTAATTGAATATCAACTGATCATCAATTTTTTAGAGGTTCAGCAGCTGTGATAATAGCTTAGACTTGTGCGTAGTAGCTTACGTAATTGTGAGTTGGTGTTAAAATCAAATGTGTTTTACTAAATCTAAAGAAATACATCCAGTTCCAAAAGCGTATTAACTTCCAATTATTAAAGTTTACTAACTTTGTAATAAGCTACCATCTGTATCTATTAACTGTTAACTAGCTGAACTTGTGAAATATCAATAAGTGCTTTTAATGATGAATTGCTATTTAAATCACACAAATTGGCTGCTTTTCTGAATCTACATTATAGATTTTTGAGAGCCACACAGTAACCACAGAAATATGTTAAACCTTAAAACTGTGTAAGCTTTCCAAGTGAAACTATTACTTTATTTTAAACACTGAAGAATAAGCACTCCAGTGACAGTCTCTTACACTGTGTCTCAGAGAGTATGCTGGCTGCATCCAGAGAGACATAAGATCTCATTAAAGCATGAAGCAGGATGGAAGAGTTTAGATCTAGACTATTAATATATGATCAACTGTGGTTTAAATTAAGATCAATGGTAACTCATCCTATGGGAGTTCTGCCTGCCATAGAGTCACTTTTACATTTTTGCTGCTGTGATAGGAAAGTTTGTTTAAAATATTTTCCTCTTTATATTTTTTATTTAGATATTGATAGAAGAAACAGTCTCTTGCAAAAAAATGCCTGAAACAGAGGTTAGTGTAGTACTTTCTTAAAACTGAATTGATTAGGTCTCTTTACGGATGATAGGACTCTTTCCCCCTCTATATTTGATGGATAGGCTTTTATTTTATTTTCACTCTGCAGCTCTCCATCACTAACAGTAAATCAGTCTTAATGAGTAGGGATGAGCCAACTACATGAGATAAAATAAACCTGGCCTTCCTCCCAAAACTCAGGACCAACTTTTTTTGGGTGGGTGTGCGGGGGGAAGGGAGAGGAGGATTTCAAAAAAGTTGAATTAATTTTCCTTTCTTTCACTTGCCTGTATTCATTTTCATGATGCCTCCAAAGCTAAAGAGAAGGTCTCATCTTCCATGCTGCAGTGACGACTCCTCCCCACAAAAATTCTAAAGGGGGAGGAGGAACATCTCAAAAGAGAGGTGCTGTTTTTAAGGCTTGAAGAGAGCTGGGGATGGTAATTTTCTCTCTCCTGCAAGCCTTGGTTCAGACTTAAAGCCCTGTCCTATCAAAGCCATGTGTATATGCATATGGTGGGCTCGGATGGAGTAATGAATGTCTGGTGAAATCTGATAATAGCTGCTGGCATTGCTGGACTAGAAGGGTGAGATCTACTTTTGTACAAGCATAAAAATGATTTCTTTGTCTTTTTGGTTTAATTTTGCTACATGTGGTGTTCTCTAGAAGCAGATTCAGTCAGATCAGATATATCCCAAAAAATAATGCTATGTAAAGCAATGTAAGTTTTTAATGTTTTTTTTAAACTGAAGAGAATTATATTATATATGGCATATGAATACCTATCACAAACAGAAAAACTACATTAAAAATACATGAAGGCTGCATAACTTCTAGCACTTAAGCTAGGAAATGCCAAAATGAAGGGTGTCCATGCAACCTTAACTAAAACCCCACGTACTAATATATTGTCATAGTCGTTCATCATCATTTCGGAAATCTGTGGCAGAGATACAGACAGAACCTAAGTCTCCTTGACTCCAGTCCAGTGTATTAATCACAATAATATTTTTACTCTTGCTATAAATTTCTGCCTTATTCACAGTCCTTATTGTGTACTGAATGAGGCAAGGCTGCGGTACAATAAATAAGCAAACAGACATTTTGCCATTGTCTTGTACAACTGTTTGCTGGATAACAGTGTAATAGTGGGTGTTAGCAATCCTGGGTTTCTATAATATAAAATGGTTAACATTTGGAAAAGTTATAAGCAACTCAAAACAGGTACTTTATACTGTGAATTGTCAGGCAACCTCAACTATTGGCTGTGCTACTAGGTCGGCCTATAATTCATATAAAATATAACATAAGTTAAAGTTATTAACTACGGTACAAAACAAAACATACCATTGCACATCTCCAATAAATAAAATTAAGACATCATAAACTAATGATATATAAACACTTCTGACTTGAATTTCAACATCTGATCCTTGCATACACCAATTCAACTGAAATATTCTAACTGGTGACCCTTCAAACAACCTTCCTTCTTCCCCAGTAATAAAATATTTCCAAGGACTGAGTTTAAACAAACCTCCTTCTGTCCTATAGTTGTGCCTAGGACTTAAACACTTTATTCAGACAAATATTGCACTAAATCTGGTCTTTTAAAACAACATTTTATAATATGAAGACTAAATAAATATTATACGTATAGCCACCTTTTTCCAATTCAGCAATATAATTCAATGTGTCACTTCTCAGAGAATATCATTAGAAGCAAAGCTTGTGTATGAACATTTCCTAATTGTAAGTCTTCTGGGAGACCACAAAACAATGTCTCTTTTTGTCAAAAAGGCATCTCTTTTGTACTATCATGCTTAGTTATTCAGAGACAATATCAACTTATACAACCAGTGCTCTGAAAGTCATATTTTTAAATCTCTATGTATTACTTATAGAAATATACACACTTTCCCACAATTATTATATTAAAGAAACATTAAAGACCAACAGAATTACTTGGAAATTTGAAAGCACTATATATTTAAAAAACATTGAATTACTGCCTCCTACCCCATCTTTACAGAAAAATTCTTCTCTGGAATGGGGAATTCATTTTTGGTTTTATTTGGGGTTTTTTTGTGGGGGTTGTGGGATTTTAAAATTAGATTTCTAACAAGAATTTAGTTGCAACTTAACAATGGAAAGACTAGTGTCTTTCTGGATTTTACATGTGCACACGTAGATTCAACACCAAAATAGCACTGGTCTACAATTTTTTAGAAGTCATCTGCTTCAGAGATAAAATGTGATATTTATTATGTATTTTGATGTGCTGAATTCAAATATGACAATTAAAACAACTGATTGGCTACTGTTTCTAAGATATTTAAGTTTTTACATTTTATGTCTATGTATATTGTGTAGATAGTAGAGTTTTAATCATAAATTGTAAACCTAGGTCTTTTCATGTGTTTATGGTTGCTTTACATGATAATATTTCACCTGTCCTGTTTATGTAACACTTTAAAGATCAGCAAAAGGGTTATATAAATGAAATGTATTATGAAACAAAAGGCAAAAGCCTATTATGTACATAGTTTAGTCCTATTCAGTGTCTACTCGGCGCTTCTTGGCTTGTCTCTTGTATTCATTAAATGGAGCATCTCTTGTCACTGTCCAGCAATAGTCTGCAAGCATTAATGGGCTCCATTTGCCCTGATAGCGTTTCTCCATTGTTGCAGTGTCCCGGTGAAATCGCTCGCCGTGCTCGTCGCTCACTGCTCCGCAGTTCGGTGGAAAAAAATCTAGATGAGAGTGCAAAAAATGTATCTTTAGTGACATGTTGCAACCAAGGCTTTTGTATGCCTTGAGGAGGTTTTCCACCAACAACCTGTACTTGTCTGCCTTGTTGTTTCCGAGAAAATGTATTGCCACTGACTGGAAGGCTTTCCATGCCGTCTTTTTCTTGCCACGCAGTGCGTGGTCAAATGCATAATCTCGAAGAAGTTCACGAATCTGAGGACCAACAAAGACACCTTCCTTTATCTTCGCTTCACTTAACCTTGGAAATTTTCCACAGAGGTACTTGAAAGCTGCTTGTGTTTTGTCAATGGCCTTGACAAAGTTCTTCATCAGACCCAGCTTGATGTGTAAGGGTGGTAACAAAATCTTCCTTGATTCAACAAGTGGGGATGCTGAACACTTTTCCTCCCAGGCTCCAATGACTGTCGGAGTGGCCAGTCTTTCTTGATGTAGTGGGAATCTCTTGCACGACTATCCCATTCTCAGAGAAAACAGCAGTACTTTGTGTATCCAGTCTGCAGACCAAGCAAGAGAGCAACAACCTTCAAATCACCACAAAGCTGCCACTGATGTTGGTCATAGTTTATGCACCTCAAAAGTTGTTTCATGTTGTCATAGGTTTCCTTCATATGGACTGCATGACCAATGGGAATTGATGGCAAAACATTGCCATTATGCAGCAAAACAGCTTTAAGACTCGTCTTCGATGAATCAATGAAGAGTTTCCACTCATCTGGATCATGAACGATGATGAGGGCAGCCATTGCACCATCAATGTTGTTGCAGGCTACAAGATCACCTTCCATGAAGAAGAATGGGACAAGATCCTTTTGACGGTCACGGAACATGGAAACCCTAACATCACCTGCCAGGAGATTCCACTGCTGTAGTCTGGAACCCAACAGCTCTGCCTTACTCTTGGGTAGTTCCAAATCCCTGACAAGGTCATTCAGTTCAGCTTGTGTTATGAGGTTCAGAGGAGGAGGATGGGAGAAAATGTGGGTCTTGTGACATTGATGGTTCAGGACCAGAAGTTTCATCCTCTTCCTCTTCCTCGTCTGACTCAAGTGAGAATGATTCTGGTGCATCAGGAACCGGCAGTCCTTCTCCGTGGGGTATTGGGCATATAGCTGATGGAATGTTTGGATAATGCACAGTCCACTTTTTCTTCTTTGACACACCTTTCCCAACTGGAGGCACCATGCAGAAGTAACAATTGCCGGTATGATCTATTGGCTCTCTCCAAATCATTGGCACTGCAAAAGGCATAGATTTCCTTTTCCTGTTCAATCACTGGCGAAGATTTGTTGCACAAGTGTTGCAGCATACGTGTGGGGCCCACCTCTTGTCCTGATCTCCAATTTTGCAGCCAAAATAAAGGTGATAGGCTTTCTTAACCATAGTGGTTATACTGCGCTTTTGTGATGCAAAAGTCACTTCACCACAAACATAGCAGAAGTTATCTGCACTGTTCACAGAAGTACGAGGCATCTCTGCTCACTTTGGCTAAACAGAAATGTGTCCCTTTGCAAAATCAAACACTGACAAATAAGAGAGCACGACACTGTATGATTTGTAGAGCTGATATAGAGCAATTTGTTCAGCAGAGTGATGTAAGTTTCGTTATGATTGCATCATCCATGACTTCTAGGAATAACATGATGCAATTCATATTATGTATGATGCAATACCAGCTTCATATTGCATTATTCATTGTTTTGCCTAAAAAGCAAGTACTGTCCAAACCCAGTCATAGATTTATTCATAGATCCAGTCAAAGATGAATTTTAGTCATTTCTGGTTTAAATTGAGATCCCTTCCCTTTATAACTCACTTATCCTCCGCCATTCCCATGTCAAGGGTTGTATATACTGACCCAATAGCATATCTTGAAAACTAGAGCCAATCAACAATTTTAAGCATCATTTTCGTTCTCAGTGACCCAGAATTAGTAAAGTTTGACTACATGTATTTCAGAAGCATTTTGGCTGTAGAGCAGTGTAGTTAGCTTCTATAGCCTGAAAAGTTAGTATCTTCCTGGAGCCACTCAATCCTCATTTCTGACACTTGAGAAGAAAGCAAGCCCTATATAATTGAAAAGCTCAGATCTCCCCTTCTTTGAAAGTCAGTTTCAGCCAAGACAGTTTGCATTCACCACTTGACTGTCCCTAATATGCATATTATTAGACATGGTGCCAGACTCTGAGCTCATCAGTCTGTGTAAAAGGAGGTCTAACACTCCAGCTCACATATCCTAGGAATATTTGCTCCTATATCAATAGTCTGTTTCCTGCCTACCAGACCAAACTTGTGAAATCTGTTCACCATATCATGGATAGAATCCTGTACTGTGCTTCCAGAAGTCATGGTATGATTCCCTCTGCTCCTAGACTGAGTGATCTAAAGCCAATTTTTATACCTGTCTGTTTCTGGTCTGCTTCAGGGGCCAGTATGGATTTCACTATAAATTAGAGCAGCTATAAAGTCCCGCTCTCTTCAGGCCACATAGGGTGTTGTGTATCACACAGAATTCCCATAATGCTGAGCACTATAAAGAATCCCTCAACATGCTTGCTCCTGATGCTTCGCTTGTCAGAAGGGTGGAGAGAGCATAGGGTGCTTATAGTGGATATCTGCTGTATCTGTGCCATGGCCATTTCCCCTGACTGGCTGCAGAGATGTTATAGAGTACCTGTACCACATGGGCATGGTGTTGAGGGGAGAATTGCTTGCCAGGTATACCTCGTTGGAAAGCTGCTCCTAGCATCATGAAGAGGATCTAGATCGGTAAGTGTTGAGGGGGCGTTCTCAGAAGGCAGGGAGACAGCAGTTGCTGTGGTATGCTGTTTCAGAGTGCTTGGAATTCAAGATTAATTTTCTGATACTTATGTTTTTAGAAACTCAGCAGAGTACTCTGATTTACATAATTCAGATTTAAATTAGTTCCTAATTAAAGAAGAGAATTTAGTTCAAATAATGGGTGTTGGGGATTTTTTTTCTTTCTAATTTAATGTTTATGAAGCTGGTATTGTAGCAACAACAGTGGAATCCAAATAGTGTTTGTATATGGAGTAGGTACATCTTAGATAGCAACACTGCTAATGTCCCCATGTGCTACCCTTCCAGTGTGTCTCATCTGTAGGAGGGCCACATATAAGGGAGTGAATGTAATTGGATTTATATGATCATTTGCTTCTGCCTGCCAAAAATACCACCAAGCAGAGAATCAGTGTTTGGTGCTTGTTTGTTTGGGGTTTTTTAGATATGGAATTTGGATGAGGCTGATTTTTTTTTTTACATGGACTTTTTTTAAAAAAAATTCAAGACAAAACATTTTGTCTAATGTTGTTAAATGTACATCATCCAATCCCAAACTTGTTTGTGACACAGTTTGGTTCGTCACTGATTCTTCAGATTCGTGACAGGTTTTTTAAGTTCCCATTTTGAATTTTATTTGAGACCTTCATGTGGATTTATATCCCAGAACAGAAAATATTTGCCTGTTGTATGAGACCTGGAATTTGGTTGGATATAATAATAAACCTCCTGACCCAAGTTATTTTTTTCTCTGCAAATTGTCCTCTTGTGGTTTGACTCATGGCATATAAATTTGGTTTGAAGGGGGAGAAGTCCACGTTTTTCTGAAGACCTTTCTTTCTTTTTTGTTCTTTTGTCTCTAAGATCAGAAATTATGGCACTTTTGGGCCTACCAAAAGGCATTGAAACTCATGCCTTATACAGATCTGGAAGGAATTCCAAAGTATTTATTTCTTTCCATAGCATTTATTTCTCTCCATAGTCTCCTGTAGCATTTAAATTGAGTAATTTCATCAGAAATTGTTCATCATATTTCAGTGAACTGGGATTTCTTTCTGCTAGCATCACAAGAATTGTTATGTTTGAGTCTCATTATTATTCTGATTTATTCCCCAGTAGTTTTGTTGTTCTTCCTTTTGCTATATTACTTTTTATCAGTGCTTTAGTTTTTGCTGTATGTTCTAACATCTCTTCAGTCTCCTCCATCTTATCCTCTGGTCTTGTTACCTTATTATCACTCATATTTATTGTAGTATTCATGTTCTGAAGTTACTCCATTCTTTATAACAATTCCTCCAACATTCCTTTTATTGTGATATCTTTATCCTCACTGTTAGCCAAAGATTCTTATGTAGAGTTTGTTGTTGTCTATTAATGTGGTGCAGTTTTGATGCCAAAATTGACACCAACTGTGACCTGAAAAAGTCTTGTTTCCTGTGTTTTCATCATTTCACAAGAAAGGACTCTTATTTCACAGCAGTTCCCTATGTCTTAAATTCTTGACTTTTTCTGTGTTTTAGTGATGCTGGGTCTGGTGCTGGTTCTAAACATTGATCTTGCTTAGTGTGACGGTGCTGTTCCTGGTGGAATGCAACTGAGAGTGCCAAGTCAGGACAAATTGCTTCAAAAAGGACATTTACAGTCCAAAGCTGGGGTTTCTCCACCTTAAAGGCAAACCAAACCAGCCAAACAGAAAAGACTTTGGTTTCGCCCCACTGGCTAGCCACAAGTCACACAAGCAGTTCCCTTAGACACTCCAGCTTCCTAGTATCATCACCAGCAGCCACCTGTCCTGGGGACAAATGGTTATGAAAACCAGTACCTCAAATAAAAGAAAACGGTTCTTCCCAATTCCAAAGAATCAGGCCCTAGACCCAGGTCAATATACAAATCAGATCTCACCCACAAATCATGCTGTTGCCCATCTTTTAGAATCTAAAATCTAAAGGTTTATTATACAAGAAAAAAGATATAGGTTAGGTTTAGAAATGGTTAAAGGAAATCAATTACATGCAGTAATAGCAAATTTCTTGGTTCAGGCTTGCATCAGTTGTACAACAAACTGCAGATTCAAATCAAAGTCTCTGGAATACAGTCCCTGGAGGAATGGGTCATCAATTCTTTGGCCAGAATTTTCATTTGTAGCAAAGTCTCATCCAGAAGTAGGAACAAGGCTGGAGACTGGAGACTGAAGACAAGATGGGGGAGCTGCAGCAGGTTTATTTATAGTTTATCCCAGGTGCAAGAACCGATTTTTCTTGCTGTGAAAAGTACAGCCCCATCGAGTTCTAGAGTCATGTGAGCATATCACCATGATCATGCATGATTCAAGATTCATAGGCGGAGGCCATTGCCCACCATCTGTCTTGCATATTCCTTGCCAGACTTCTCATGTGGATTGGAGCATTCCAAGCTCCCAATGAGTCCATTATGTAGCTGATAGTCCTTAATGGGCCATCAAGCAGGTCAGGTGGAGCTAACCGCAACTTTGTCTGGGATTTCACCCAAAATCAAGCATAAGTTTGAAATACAGACACTATATAGCCAATATTCATAACTTTAGCTACAAAAATGATACACACATACAAATAGCATAATCATAATCAGCAGACCATAACCTGGTTGTCGACACCTTATATGACCCCCTTTACATCCAATTTGGTGCCCCTACAGGACCTTGGTTGCACCAATGATCTATATGATCCCAGATAATTTCAGTATCGTGACAGCAAGACCTTCCCACATAAATCCATGTTGACTGAAGACTGGATGGTTCAGTGAATTGGTAATGAAATAGGTAGCCCTTAGTTTCTGCACATCACCAGTTCAAATCTAGACCAGGTCAGTGATGACTGAGTATTATCATCCTATTTTGGCATTTATATTTTACACATTGTGGTAGTATTGAAGCACCTGAAGCTATTTAGTAGCATACATGAAACAAACTGGTGGTTTCTGTTCATACTAGGCATATGGCCATATTACAAAGCCACACCAATAATTGGGCAGTAGTTAGCAATCTCAGTAGACACGTGTTTTCTATTTTTTACCCATCTTTAAGGCTGAGGCACTTTGCCAAAGCAGTTAATGTTGAAGCTCTGTTTTTGACTATAAAAATCCATCCCCAGCAAGGTACCTACTGTGGGTATCATATTAAGTATTAACAGTGGTATGAAGAACTTGTTAGCACTGAGAATTGATTTTGCACAGGGAAAACAGCTATGAATCAGGATTTTTTAAAAGAGAATGATTGTCTTGCCCCAAAGGTATGCAGACCAGCCTGTTGCTCTAGTGCGTGTTCTGTGTATAAAGATCCTAATGCATGACTTGATGATCCAAACTCAGTTCCTTGCTTTGGGGTCTGGAATGCCATGGAGCCAACTATACTGGGGCTGAGAGAGGGAAAGAACATAGGTCTTGTACTGCTTTTCAGTAGCCACTTTTAGTCATCAGAGGATTGTCCTTAGGAGCTGCCCGTGGTGGTTGCCCTCACTGAGGAGGGACAGAGTAACCATAGTAAAGAGGCCTTTGAGAAGAGTGCAAAAAGAGAAGATAAATCAGGGAACACTATATGACTACAGAAACACTTTTTATCAGAGTAGAGATATGACCTATTATTGTTGGTCAAAATGTCCACGCACCTTTGTGTGCATTGTGAGCTGCTTGATATGCAAAACTGTAACCATTTGAGCTGAAATTTTCCATGCTGGGTATCTGTTTCAGGCTGAATTATTTTTTAAAAAAGTTTCAGATAAATTGGTTCAGCCATTTCCAAGAGTGGAAATTAGGGGGAAATATGTTTTCCCCCATGTCAGAGCAACTAATTTTGCAACCATTTCAAGATGGAAACTCTAGCGCTACCAGACTTTGGAGCAAGACTTAATATTTGGTAGGTGGGTTGTTTGGGGCTCAGGACTGTGCCTTTTGCTGTGAAAATGTACCTAAAGTCAAATCTTTTTTACTTGTAGAAAATAATATTCCATGTTCGACTGATCAAAGCTTTCAGGAGTTTCTCATTCTGCTTGATATTTATTTGCTATGTAACTGTGTGTGGGGGGAGAGGGGATGTTGTCTTACTGTTTGTTTCTTGAACAATCCATTCCATAGATAGTTGGCCAAGAAATGCAGCCACAATAGACCACTCCTGCGTGACATGAGAATTTCCCTTCACACATTCCTCCTCTTTGTTCACAAATCATACAGCTCTCATTAGCATTTACATTTCAGCAAATATTGGAACTCATCCCCCAAGGAGACATGGGAGATTGTTTGTTTGTGAAAGGGCCTAGCATAGAAGACTGACCTAAACAGTGTTTCATAATATATTTAGCAAACAGTGCAAATTGCAGAGGAAAAAAAATTACATTTGTATTGTGCCTCTTACACCACAGGGACATAAAGTACTTTACAAAGCTAGCATACGAGGATCTTTACATCCACTACTGATATGTAGCTACTGATGGGGAACGAAACGTAGCATCTATTTAACAGAACACAGCACTGCCAAACAGTTTAGGACAAATAACTTCCCAGCTACAGTTTTGAATGTTTTAAACAGCTTGAGCCAAGGAACAATCAGTTTATTAGCAGGGGATGGAAAAATGTTGTTAGCTTCCCCCTCCTATAAATAAATAACTGCGGGAGAAACAGCAATATAAGAAAAATGTATAAATACCATCAATATCATGTTAGGTCTGTTGGAACTGAGGACTGTTTAATCTCTGATCTCTGCTGTCTGAAAGACAGACCGTAAGTAGCCACATGTGCCACTACACTTGAAAAGAGAGATTAGTTTAGCTGCAGTTGCTACCCACTCATTGGTCTAATGAAGAAAATCCAAAATGATGCACACATTGGCCACCCAGAGAAGATGAAGAAAATTGCCAACTCTGAGATTAAGCAAGAGAGAGACAATGATTAACACCACATGCCACACACAGAGATATTTTTACATTAAGGATGAGTCACAGGACAGCAATGTACAACTTGCTTTTTGCCCAGTGGCTGCCAGAGACTGAAGGAATGAGAGAAAGTGAAGACAAAGCACGAGCAGAAAATAGCTCCTGAACGTGTGAGGAGTGAATAAGACAATATATTTCCTAAATTTGGAGGAGGAGGATTTTAAATTTTTCTTATTACTAATTTGCAATCTTAGTCAGAGACTTCAAGACTCACGAGAAATAAATGTCTCCCTAAAAACATATTGTTAATGCAACGCAAATATGTAAAAATGAAACCTATAATAAATGTATGTGTATATATGGTAACACCTTTGGTCCGTCAGTGACACTAGCCTTGTGTCACATTCATCTATTTCTCCAACAAGTATCTTTGTCACGTGTTTAGCTTTCCTACCTATGCATGGGACACCCTCTTCCGTGGTCTACCAAACCCTATTACTCTATCCTGAAAACTAAGTTCTTTTGTAGTGCCTACATTAAATGATCCAATTATATTCATCTTCCTTAGCTTTTTGTAATTTATTTATTCAACACCAGAAAATTTAACAAAACATTCAAATGCACAAGTGGCTACACTGAGTAACCCCATGATCTTATTGCAACACCTGTTTTCCTATTGCTTGACACCCTTGGTCATTTTATCATAAGTAGGCTGGAAGTTCTTTGGGGCAGGAGTCTTTATCTGCATATCTTTTGTAAAGTTCTTAGCATGTTTTTGGGTGCTATAAAATACAATACCAATAACTGTCTAGTTAAGGTGCGTATACAATGTCAACCATTCTGTTCAACCCAAGGCTATTACCATCCCACCTCCATAGGTTCTATCCTGGAAGGTGTCTCCAGGGTTTAGAGGAGTCAGAATAAGAATGGTCCCATACTTCCGCTGCTGGCCAGTGGCTGGAAATGCTGGCATTTGCCTTTGTTCAGATTCAGCCCCCCAATGTGGTTCTAAGCTGGCTCCTTACAGTGCATTGAAACAGTTCAGGAATTTCCTCCTACACTGGGAACAAAGTTCTAATCTTTTGATTCACCATAACCAGAAGCAGCACCTAGTGCATTGGGTCTCTTCTAATCAAGAACAGTTATCTGATATTTTGTAAGTGGGCAGTTATGTTTCTTTTTTGCTACTAGCTCATCCTATGTATCAATAGTATTTATTTTAGATTATGGTAACATGTAAAGGCCCCAGCTGAGGTGAAGTCCCCATTGTGCTAAGCACTATCCATACATTTAGAGACAGTATGTACTATAGTTCACATATCATGTAAATAAGCCAAAGGATTGGATGGGAAACAGTGGTACAGAGTGGTGAAGTGACTTCCCCAGGCTCACCTAGTCTGAGGTGTATATATCTGGGAATATACTGGTGAAGCAGCACTTGTCACTGGTCTACTAAATCACCCCACTCCCCCACGAGAGAAACAAACCGTTGATAAAAGCACAGTTTTACCATGATAATTGCACCTGCACTAGGGGCTTCTGCCAGCTATCACTATGTCAGTCAGGGATCACATCTCTTCACAACACTGACCAGCATAGCTATGGCAGCTGAAGTCTATAGTGCAGATGCGGCCACAGTCAAGTGCTCCATCCAGTAGACTGTGCTGTGTCTGTATATTTCCTTCCCCCATCCCAAGATCATTTCAATAGGGTGCGTATGAGTATAATTGTATTGTGTAGTCCTCAGCAGTCTTTCCATGTGTGAGAGAAATCACTGGGATGACAAATAACATAGTGGTCTCAGACATACTGACTCTGTCTCTTTTCATAAATAAAACTAGGAATACTTGTAGCACCTTAGAGACTAACCAGTTTATTTCAGCATAAGCTTTTGTGGGCTATAGCCCACTTCATCGGATGCATATAATGGAACAAACAGAAGTAAGATGCATTTATATACACAGAAAGCAAAAAAAAATAGTTGTAAATTACCATACCAATTCTAAGAGGCTGTTTAATTTGGATGGTCCGTTATCAGCTGGAGAAAAAAAACCTTTTGTAGTGAAAATTTAGTGGATCTATGTCTAACAGTTGATAAGAATCTGCAAAAGAGACTTAACTAGGAAAATGCATTCAATTAGTATAATGACAAAGCCGCTCATAGTCCCTGTTTAACCCTTGGTTGACAGTGTCCAATTTGCTAATTAATTCCAGTTAATTTGGAATTTAACTGGAATTAATTTGCAAATTGAAAATTGGACACTGTCAACCAACCAAACAGGACTATGAGCAGCTTTTTCGGAGTTAAGTCTCTTTTGCAGATTCTTATCAACTGTTAGACATAGACCCACTAAATTTTCATTACAAAAGGTTTTTTTTTCTCCTGCTGATAATGGCCCATCCAAATTAAACAGCCTCTTAGAATTGGTATGGTAATTTACAACTATTTTTTTTGCTTTCTGTGTGTATAAATGCATCTTACTTCTGTCTGTTCCATTCTATGCATCTGATGAAGTGGGCAATAGCCCACAAAAGCTTATGCTGAAATAAACTAGTTAGTCTCTAAGGTGCTACAAGAATTCCTCGTTTTGTTTACAGATACAGACTAACGCGGCTGCTATTCTTAAATCTCTCTTTTCAGTCTCCCATTTAGAATATTCCCAAATTACTGTCCTCTTTCACAGTTTCTAGCAAGGGTATTGTCAGAACTCTTCAAAAATGTCAGAATGCTCCTGGCAGAAGAATACCTGGTGTCCTTAAAAAAAAAAAAAAAAAAAAAAGACTATCCACTGCTTTTGCCTGCCTCCATGTTATGCTCTTCTATTCAAAATGATGTTCTAAGTATCTTATTCTGTACATTTCAAGATAGTTGAAAGTCATGTGACATAAGTGGTTATGTTCATTTTTAATAACTCTGGAAACTAATTAAGAACAGCAAAAATAAAGCAGTTGCATTCTGTGAAGCATACCTGAGCATCCCCAGAAGCAAACAATACCATAAACACTAGTGCTGGACATGCTTCAACTACATGCTGCTTTCACCACACAAATCAGACCTGAAATCCAGAAGCCATAAAACGTGAGGCCAAGATATGCTTAGTATGCTTAGGGTCTTCTATTAAAATAATGACAAGGAATGGATTGTTCATGGAGTTAGTAATGGGGGTATGGAACCTTTTATCTCTGGTTAGTAGTGACCAAAATCTATTATCACTTCAGTTATTTGGCATGTTTTATGCAAAGATTTGACAGTTTTGGCTGGTTTCTAGTGGGCAGCTGTCCGTACACACCACTGGGATTCATGATGGCAATCAGTTGGTGAGGCCAAAGATTGAATGGGTGTGGAGACTGAACTGTCTGCATTGTTAGACTCGGCCTTTCAAGGCCATGGCAGTAACATGGAGGCAGCTTGCATGGCTGCTACCCATGCTTCAGGTTAATGAGGTAGTTCAGTCTTCATGGTTGTGCCAATCTGGCATCGTTCTCAAGCATAATAACATTCTGCTAAATATGCCACTGGGCCCATTAATTTAATAACTGAAACAGCATTTCCTGTTTTAAAAAGACTTTGAATATATTTGTACATTTTCACATACAGTATGGTCTCTGTGCAGTACGACAGCAGGAGCAGCAGGAGAAAAGGAACCTGGGCTGATGGGTTGCAGTTCCGCCCTGTAAGTAATCTAGTAACAAGTCACAAAAAAAGAAAAAGGCCTTCTGAGATCCCAAGCATTAAAGTCTTAGGCTTCCTTACAGCCCCTAAATAAGAAGCATGATAAGGAGAATATCCTACTGTTTCCAGAATTTAAGAGTCCCTGAATTCCTGCCACTGGCCTGTTTATATTGCCATGAGAGACAAGCCGCCTGCTAAGCTTATTGGTACTCTCACTTTAAGCAACTGCTGGTCTCTTAGGCATCTCTGCTTGGATTGCTTGAAGCCATTGTATCCACAAGGCCAGCCACATTTGCAGGGATGTCTGGCTATATAATATCCTTTGCTAGTGCGATGCAGATTGAAGTCCATTCACCCTGTCACAATAGACTTGTCTATTGTATTAGACATTAAACATAACAATGACATTGTGAATCTATATAATCAGAGTGGCAGGGGCTGCCTACAGCCATGACACCCCAGGAACGAAGTCATCAGATCTCCCAGCTTGAGCAGAGTCAGTCTGGTTAGTACTTGGGTGAAAAAACTTCTAAGAAAACCCAGACAGGGAGTTGTAGGTAGTGGTGTTGATTAGGCAGAATTCTAGATTGGTGTCCCAGCATGGGGTAGGGCAATGGAAAGTACTGGCTTTTGAATGAGATCTGAAACCAGCACCCCAGATGCTATTAGTAATTCAGCATCCCATGAAAGGTTTTACTAAAGTGGGGTAGTTAATCTGTGTCCATGCCTCAGTACTAACTGTGTAATTGCAATCAGTTTATCTACATTTTCCCTAAAATGTGAACTGGAAACATTTTTCTCCTTCACTCCTTGCCCTAATCTGTTGTGCGCTGGTGCTGTGAGCTATCAAACAGCTGCTGTGTTATACCCCAGAAGTGAGTGAAATAAATTCTCTCTAAGGTATATAAAGTTTGTAAATCAGTTTGGGGTGGAAGGTGCTCTGTAAACATTTGAAGTTTAATTAGGTTATATTACTGAAGATGGGTAGTGAATTCTCTGCTGAAATTGGTGAAGAGAGTTTGGGTGGATAATGTGGACTGTCTGAAATATTCCATGTCATCAATTTACCAGAAAAATAAAGTTTGTAGTGTTTGTGAAGAACGGGTTGGGGGCTAAGTAGCCGGAAGGCAGGCGCTGCTGTGTCTTGTTAGCTTACCGGGCCAAGATGACATATGGAAGGAGGACAAGGAAAAGAATGGCCATTGTAGAAAAAAGACTGGACTTCTGATGAGAAGAATGGTGCCCTTTTTCCTTCTCAGAAAGAGAAGGTATTTTTTTTTAGTTAAACCAGTACAAGAAGCACCTAGGGGCATTGTTTAGGACTTGAGCTGAGGTAGAAATTGTTCCCCTTGGTTCCCTTAAATAAATGGATTAGTATGATAAAGTAGGGGGAACAGTTAGAGAAAGGGAGTCACTTTGTTTAAATTTCAGTTGTTGGAATCCTGAATACAGCTTCTTCTCAGACCCATGTTGGAAGAATAGACAGGTTATTGGAAATCCTCAGAGAGATTAGAGGGAGTCAGCTATACAAATTTCGTGATAGAGGCTCTTTAGTAGACAGTTTTTGGGAGGACAGTCAAAAGTTAGTAGCTCCAGAAGCTTCTCTTTCTACCTCACCTCTGTGATGGTGAAAGCAAACTCAGTACAGTGGGAAAGCTGGGATGCTGCTGCTGCCTGCGTATGTATGTTGTATGTATGTATATTCAAAACAATCTGTAAATAACTGCCTCTCCCTTCCTGCAGACACACATGGGTAACAGATATGTCTGCTTTAAACAAACATTTGGCTTATAAGTGTTCTTTCGTTTGGTGGGAAGCCTTTTGAGCTTCCCCCCTCTGCTAATAAAATACATGACAAAGTGTTTGTACTGGGGAAAGATCAATAATCACTCTTGAGCACAGAATGCCCACTGGGAATTAAATAGCAAGGAGTCTTGTCCCTGGTCTTGCTTTCGAGACCTTGAGCAAGATATGTAATTTCTGCCTCGGTTGGTACATCCTTAAAATGGGGATACTCCTTCTTCTTCACAGGGCTTCTTCACAGGGCTGATGTTCTTCACAGGGCTGATGTTTAATTAGAGATTTAATTAATTAAATGATGTTGATGTTGATGTTGATGTTGATGTTGATGTTCTTCACAGGGCTGATGTTTAATTAGAGATTTAATTAATTAACATTTGAAAAGTGCTTTAAGAGCCTGAGATGAAAGGTGCTATAGAAACGTGAAGTATTAGTGCTATTAAAATAAATATAGCTCAGACAGATAATCTAATTCTAATCTATCTAGAAATAAAATCTGTCAAGGGTTAATATTTAAATCCTGGTCCAGTGGATAAGCAGAAATGTATCTAGAGATGGTTATGAATCATAAAAACCATGCAGAATAAATCTTCAGGTATGGAAATCTCCGTAATTCGGTCTTTATAAATCTTTGTCTTAAACAACCTCACCAAATAAATCAATCAATTTTTGGATGATTTATAGAACACGTCCCACCCCCTTATCTTTCTAACTAGATCATTCTTTTATTGGTGGGGAGGAGTCTTGGTGGGAAATTGTTTAGTAAGTGTGAAGACTGAAACTATATTTATAGTCCCACAGTTAGCTCACAGAGTGTTAATGCAAATCAGTTTATGTATTTTAAAGAATAGTACATTCATATGTCTTCCTCTAGCATGAGAGAAAGAATATAGCAAATTGTGGGGCTCTTGGTATAGGGATATTCACTTTAAACAACCAAAATTTGGGTGCCATAAAGTGAGAGGTGCACTGTAAAGAAAAAGATCAAAAGAATATGAGGTGATAGATGGGAGGCTTACAGAAACTGTGCATTTTAGAAGAAATTGCTAAAAAAAAGCATTCCCAACAAACCCCAGCAGTCACATCTCCTGTGTAAACCCTATGCTGCTATTTCTTAATAGGGTTGCTATGACAACTATAACTCTAGATTTCTTCAAGGTACAGTCAAAAGTGTGAAAAGGATGGATACGCAAGTGCCAACATCTTCCTCCAAACAAACATTGCTCTCCTACTTCTTACAATACAGAATAATTAAATAAATTCTAAGGGTTGTGATTTTGTTTTGTTTTGTTTTAATTCTGGCACTGAGAAGGGATGATTGTGAGAACTGAATGGGAAAATGTGAAACCCTCTCAGGGACTGCAGAAGTACTGCCTACTGGACTGCCAGCAATTTCTCAGCCAGATGGTATCTGGTCTTGAGAGAATCTAATTGGCTTATCGGTGCTCATGCATGAGTTACAAGAGCTGAGATAAAGCCAGCAAATACACATTTGCCTAGTGACTTGATCTCACCTGCTGTGCACCTAAAGCAAATAGAGGCAAGATAGTGTGGCCCTGGTCTAAAAGAGCTTTAGTAAAGCCTCCAATGTGAGAACCATGTATTTTGCTAGAGTCCTGAGGTAAGACATGACAAAATCCATAGTCAGTATTAAAAATGGTGCAATATGTCCACTGGCTTCACCGCTGCATGGCTTTATCTGGCCACCTCACAATGCCCTCTGGTTGCTGTGCTGACTGTTTGGAGCCTCTGGGTGATTTCATAGGGTCCTCTGAAAAGATCAGCCCTGATTAGAACATGCCTTTCATGTGTGAGTCTTGAAAGCAACTGTTCAAGATTGTGGTACATTTAAAATTTGGATACAACTCTGCTGGCCCTTTAATTAGCTTATGCACAAGGGAGTAACTAGACAAAAAAACTCCCATGTGGACGGTCGCAGGTGAAAAGCATCTGCTAGCAAAATCTGTTGGCATCAGACAGTGATAACGCCATTAATTTGGTGGAGATATTAGAAGGCAATTCATTAATCAATACATTTCACTAGAAATAAGAGAACTAGTTCAGAAAATAGGAACCAACCCACCGAAATGGTTGCCCATTTCAAAAACTGATCTGGAACAAAATATTTTGAAGGTTCTGAAATGGTGGTCTGAAGTCAGAAGTTCAAAGGACCCATGCAAGCGGCTGCTCTTGTGGTATTTGTGGACTGAGTGGAAGAGAAAAGCTTGCAAGATTACATTGCCCCAAGAGCTACCTCAGCTCACTAGCCTTCACTTCTTGTTCAGGTTGTCATAAATGAAAGCAGAGGTATTAGAGGAAAATCTGAGAGAACTTCCCATCCAAAGAAACATGAGGCAGATCATAAACACAACTAGACAAGTGGCTGAAGGTCCTATAACTAGTGAGACTATTGAGTTATAGTGCATAGTAGTTATGTTAAAAAGAAACGTTTAGATATCTGGAAATTCTTTGTTATTCATCTACTTGCTGCCTGTTTTTATTTCAGTGTCTCAGAAAGGGGGTGTGTGTGTGTGTATTTATTTCAAGACCCATGAAGTCTGTTTTCCAGGTGAATCTTTTTGTTTTTTTTTTTCTCCTCAAACACCTCCCATCCCTTAATACCTATGTAATTCAATTATATATAGTCGTCTTGATAACTTGTTTGGCATTTTCCTTCACCTTCCCAGCCCCAATAGGTTTGCCCCTTTCTAGCTGTGCATGCATATCCATTAGTATTCATGATCCTCTAGTCACCTTTTCCATCTGACCATTGGTGCCTGTCACAGAGTAGCTGTCTGTCTGAGGGAGTCAGCCTGGTTACAGATGTGCTGGTCATCTCTGCTAAGGAGAATGAGCTAACACAGATTCACTTGTGGATAGTTAATTATCTAAGGATCACATAAGCTTAATGAAGGGCCATGACACCTCAGTCAG
Organism: Dermatemys mawii; assembly: GCA_007922305.1. Lineage (NCBI taxonomy): Eukaryota > Metazoa > Chordata > Testudines > Dermatemydidae > Dermatemys > Dermatemys mawii. The sequence continues at coordinate 36,452,381 of ML677335.1, read as the reverse complement.
GAAGTCAAAACGGAGGACATTCCTGTGGAGGAAGACTTTTCAGGGAAACCAGTTAAGAAGCTCACCAGGAAAGGCACTCCTGAAAGGAATAAGTACTGAAATAGGGAGAACTAAGTATGCCAAACCCCTAAGGAGAGCTGGCCCCACCGGAAGGACCTTCACCAGACAGCAGCAAGCAGTTCAGGCCACAGAGGAAATAAGAACAAAAGTTCCAGTAGTTGGATCTCTGTGGGGACCCTGAGCCAAAAGAGGGAACTCTTCCCCAGGTAATGAAAAGAAGCCTGCCTCCTGCGGGAGATCTTGGGTTGAGAGGACCTTACTGTAGTGAGAATTCTGGAGGGACTTAGGTGGGGCACATGGACTAATTAACTCCCCTCTCCCTATGCCCAGCTAGGAAGCTGAGTTTGAAGGCTTCTTTGCACATTTGCTCAGCCTTTGGCTAAATAAATTAGGAGCACTGTTCACTACATGAAAGCCTCATTGAACAACTGAAAACCCATTAGGGGAAACTAAGAAAGGAATGTGCCTGCAGTTCCACGCCAGGGGCCATCCAGGGAAAAATACCAGCCTTAATACAAGGGGATGCTCCAGAGATTAGCACACACTTTAAACCCCACCCCCCCATACTCATCATTTTCTTTGGTTGATGCACATCAAACCAGAGTCTACTAAGCAGACCTTAGCCTCAAAAGCTATTAGCTCAAGTTATTCATACAGGAGATTAATACAAAATCATAAATCAGATTGAATGAAAATCATTAACTTGAACAAAAAAAAACCCCAATGATTTGTTTTATATACAGTAGTGGAAGTGGTACTTACAGGATATTGATTGAAATGTGTATCTTGGGGAGAAAAGGAGTAGAAACAGCTAGGATTCACTAAAACTGATTTCAGATGGCAAGTAATGTGCAGCTTATTGTCATGGTTACAAATAGATGGGTGTCTGGGAAGACAGAAAATTCCCTTTATAGGGAACCCTTGTAATAAACATACTCCTTGTTGAACATGTGGTTGAACTCTAAGCTCAGAAGGGAGAAGGGGCAGCCACTTTGATCAGAAATTAAAAATCCTCTTGTGCTGTAGTATTTAAGTAGTGGTCCTGTATTGAAAGAGAAAAGTGCCTTCTAGGCTAAGTTGCAGTTGTTTCAATTCACACTGGATACACTCGTGAAAATGTTAGTGATGAGGGGTTTGTTTTTTTTATTTTGCTTAAGGCGTCTAATTTAACCTACTGAGATTAGAAGACTAATTAAAAGAAAAGATCTTTATTTTTTTGATGAGATCATGATACAAATACATTTGTCATTATTTAAAAAGCTGATGTAGCATGTACATATCTGAATGTGAAAAATGTGATACTCAACTGGGTAAATGCAGCCTAACTGATACTGGACAGCTGGGTGAAGTCTAAAAGATGTATCCTGTATCAAACAGGTACTTGACATTGTTTAAACAAAGCCTGTAAAAAATAGTGAGTAACTTTTCCAAAGTACTAAGAAGCTAGAAATGAGTATTACTTGTCATGCACACTTCTGTTTCATCATGACAAGCCAGATTTATTGTTCAGCTGGGCCTTCTTAAGTAAGGGTCAATTCATTTATTCCTAGAAAATATCATTTCCCTTTCTCTCTGTCTTTGGATTTCAAGCATGAAGGATATAGTGTAATTTCAATGCTGCAGTAAATGGCAAAGATTGATTTGAGGAAGGTATTGTTCAAAACGATTAGTTTGTATGGCCCAAGACCCTCTTGCCCTGTTCTGTGTGACATCACCACCTCTTCTCCATGCACATGTTCTGCTCTTTTTGATATCTTCACTCTAAATGTTAATTTTGAGTGACTTGAAGTGGAAGCTTGTGGATCTTAGCTTTCCATTTGCAAGCTCATAGAAAGCAATTAAATTAGGCAATACTTAAGCAACTGAATATAATAAATGTCTCCACACCACTGTGAATGCCCAAGGGTAAAGTCTGTAATTGTTGGTCTGGACAAACCTTTAAGGCCTTATTAGTATTATAAATCATGCAAAATATATCTTGTCTTTAAATGTTTTGCCCCTGTTCATGAACTTGCAGATTCCCATTTATGCTCAGCCTTGGACACTTTTCAATCAAACTGCAACAGAGGAGGGCAATTGAAAACAGCTGGCAGTCATGGAAAGATACCTGACCCACATTTGATAACATCAAGCAGGATACAATGTTGCAATGCAGAATTCAGGATGAAAAAGACACACTGCTTTTTGGCTTGGTCAGCAGAACATTGCGTCTAGTTTTGCATCAGCATTGACCTAATTTGGGTGAGCTAACATCCCTGAGGGTCTGAATTCTCCCCCTTGTCTATATGCTGTAAGCGACTCTGCACTTTTTTTTTTTAAGTTGTAACTGAAATGTGTCCCCGGGTCTGAAAATTCGAGTTAAGGGCCATGAGCGTTCTTGCCACATCAAGGCTACCTGCAGAAATTTTAAATTAGCTACTTCTTGCTTCCACATGAAAACATCCCAACCATTCCTGTAAGGTTCTGTATGTACTCCACTAACACTGGCTCTCATGCTTTTTTATTTCTGACCCTGATCCCAGTGGGGCACAAGGTACAAAAGTGAAAAAATACTAATGGGGAAAATTTAACGTTAATGCAACACTTTAGACACAAAAATAAGGTTTTAGTTTCTTTATTTAGAAAGCTGGTATCCAAACCAGTGTGAATATCTCCCATTGTGATGGGGGAGATCTAAATATAGTAAATTGAAGACATCTGTGAATGGGATACTATGAGGAGTCTTAAGAATGTTTCCAAACAAATCTAAGAGAAATATAGGTCTCAACTTACTGTTTCACTGTTCTCTCAGATGGTAGGAGATCTCATTAATCCAGATATTTGTACTGCAAACAGTTTACACAAACATAAGGCCAGCTTCAACATCCATTTCTTTTTGCTCTCATTCAATTCCATTCTTTTTTAAAACTTGTATTATTTAGCAGCCACAACTATACAACACCATGTACAGAGTGAGTTTCCAAAGTGGACAGGTAAATACCCCATTCAGGGAAACATCAGTGATGAGGACACAACACCTCCTTCACTGTGACTCAGTCAAATGAAATTGTCAAGCTGTTGCTTAGATGCTTTGATTGTGTAAAGTAGCAGAGTTATTACTGCAGAAAAGCCTCATTATGTGTGATATGCTCTGCATAAGTGAGGGTGAAATAGTAACTTCATGGAAAGGATTCAAATTTGTCACCAGAATCCACCCTTCCTGCACCCCACATTTTCTAATAAAAAGCTTTCTGACAATTGGTTGTGTAGGAGTTGGTGTGATTCATCCACATTTGACAAAGGCCCTATTTGACTGTCCCTTTTCATAAGCTTTTACAATAGTCCGGCTGGCCGTGAACAAATTTATAGTTAAAAACTAACTCTCTTCTATCTTCTAAAACATTGAGTTAGCCACACGACTTTACTGCAGGCACACTGAAGTATTCAAATATTCAGTGAAGTCCACTGTAAACTGAAGATGCTCAGGACCCTTAATGAGGAGCCCTGCAAAAGGGTGTGAGGAGCAGTGGCTGTTCAGTCTGCTGGTGCTTCTGATTGCTTAGGTGTGACTCTTATTAGTCATTAGAAAGGCTTCTCTCAGAAACCCTGAGAACGGGTCATCATGCAACGTCCAATCCTGAAAGCTCTTTGCCCCTCCCCTATTGATTCAACTTTGAGTTGTGCACATTGGGCACTGCAGAGGTGCTTGGGCAAAGTCAAGCCCTGAGGTAGGGAGGGGAAGCTTAGTGGCAGGGAGCTGGAGGATAAAGCAGAGTGGCCTGTGTGTTAGATTTGGGCTGCCTACACTCCCTGGAACCACGGAGCCTAATTAGGCAGGATTGAATCAACTCTTCCTTCATCCTTGCAATGCAGATAATATGAGTTCAGAGTAACATTGTCTCTCTTTGCTTTTAAAACTGAGGGTCCTGTGTTTCAATATAGACATTAAAGATTCTCTAGTGCTTTCTGTATGAATGGGGTATTCCCTTGTGCCCTTGGCCAAAATGTTCTTTCTTTGCCCTGTTGTGCATCAGACAGTTGACAGGCACCTTCCTGCCTCAAAGGAGGCTACATTTCAGTGACGAGGAATGTGGTTTATAAAATGCTTTGGCATTTTAAGTAAAGGATGTAAAGTATCACAGATGCATCACGTAGCATTAGAGAGCAGCAATCGTTCAAGTCTGGAGTACCAATCATGGGACATCTATTTACTAGTGATTATACACAATGGTTCTAGGGAAATCTCTTACAGTTGGTTCAGAACTAATAGATCCTCTGCTTCTTCTTTGTGTATGTAGCTTATTGGACTGGGGAAAACTTGTTATATGTTCACCATTGCGGAAATGATGGATTCATACCGTTATTGAGGTAGGATAGCGGCAGACAGTGAGCTGACATTCAGTACTCTTCCTAACAATGAGGAAAGAGAACGGTTTGGTCAAGGATTCCAGGACAAACCCAGTGCTTAATTCGTAATGAAAAAAGTGACGGGTCTCAAGCACACTTTTTGCTTTCATAACTGACATGGCAAACCCGGAGGTGCCAGGGCTATGAACTGCCAAGCTTAGAGGTTCTGAGACTCCACCATGGCAAGCCCTGGCACAAATTAAGCACTGGGCAAAAGTGTACTACTGATTGTAGTCCAGTGCAATTATCAACTAATAGTGAAAGTTTGCTGGCAGAGATCTTGCATTGAATTGACAAATACACGAATGAAAATAGTTCAAGAACATTACACATGAATGAAAATCTTTACACATGTTGATTAAGTGTAGAAAGAAACAGGGTGATATTTGAGAATTAGTATGTGATCCTACAATTAAAATCTGTAGCATTCAATCAATTTTACTTGTGCTTAGCTTTTTGCAATCAGTGGGACTATTTGCGTGCCTACATTTAGGCATGTTCATAAGTTTTCAGGATGGGACCTAACTTACCTTTAATTCCTTGTTTGCCAGGGACAGGCTGGAGCATCTCCACCCTGTCTCACTGTATTTACATTTAAGTGCTGGAAAATAGATTGCTTCCTAAATTCAAGAAGAGGGACAATTTTCCGGCTGTCAAAACACATCCAGAGCTGGTGTATTAATGAGCAATTAGTTACCATGAGTTAACGCCATAAAACTCAAGAAAAAAAGAAACCAGTGCCTTGATGTCAGAGCTGTATATGGGTGAGAGATTAAATGGTGGATTTTAAAATGACTTTAATTTCCTTTTCCCCTAGATGCAGTGCCTAGATTTGCTCAATTGCTCTGACAACTCCTTAGGCTCTTATGCATGAGCAGTTAATTGATGTGGGAGGCTTGGTTCTGGAACACCCAAAGTGTTCAGGTAAAAGAGATCACAATGGATTAAGATGGCCATAAGTCACCCTAGACCTGTAAGATAAAATTGAAGTCCCAATATCTTCCATTGCTCATGAGCTTAACACCAAATGATATCACAGCACCTCAATTCCTCTCCCAAACAATTTGTTTGCCACAACAGACCTTCACTTCCTCCTCCTTTTTTCTGTCTTCATTTAACTGCTGATTACTTTTGTCATGTCCCTGATTCCTTCTAGCTTGGTCTATCTTTTCGGGTGTCCCATTCCTCTATCTTCTATCTGTGATGGGGTTAGAAAGCTCTTCCTTTTACTTCCTATCCCCAAGGAAGTTCTTCTGGGTACTTGCTGCCAATGTACTGTTTACTGCACCACATTGCTTAGTAATGTCTATCCTGGGGCATCTCTTGTGGATGTAATATCTATCCTGGGGCATCTTTCTCTTGTCCATCTCACCATCAGATGCTCCACAGCACAGCTGTGTTCCATATCACACTGACAGTGGAGGGCCCATTCTTCTGCAGTGTCTCAAAAATGGGGAGGAGAAGGAATTATTATTGCCAAGAGTGGTATTGACTTGAACTCTTACTGTATTCCAAGTTGTGCCACCCTGAGTTGAGAGCTTGCTGCATGCAATGCCTGTTCCCTAACTCATTACCTCCTCTGGCAAGCCATGACCCCTTCCTGTGTAAAGCTCAGAGTACATGCTGAGTTCAGAGACAGGCTAATGGTGGTTCAGATACTGCCCTGTAGCTGCCTTCACTCAGTGATTTGCCATCTTGGAGGCAATTCCCTGGCATTTCATTTACTGAGTTCCAAAATATGTTGCAGAGGGCAGCCTACAGGTCCCAGAGGACAGCTTATCACTCAAGTTGCTCCACTTTCTTTCCTTCTCTTCTCTTACTTTAATCCCCCTTCTTTTTTCTTTGTTCTCTTTTGTGTCCTTTTATTCTTTTTTCCTCATTTCCTTATTGATCCTTTCCAACTTCTCTGCCTGCCCCTCTAGTTCTATTTTCCTTTCTCCCCTCTCATCCTCACTAGTGCTCATTTTAATCACTGGCAGAAGACGTGCTGCAGACTGATCTTGCAGTAAGGAGCACAAAGAAAGCTAGGAACACAGCCTGTTTATTTCTCTGTATGGCTAATCCTTCTATAGAGATGCACAGGGATATTACTTTCTCCTAGTCTCTCTCTCTCCTACTTCACAAAAGACAGCTTTTTATTTTTTGGTTTCTTTGCAGTACGTAGGTGTTTGGCTGCAGGAAACTTTAAACACTCTTTGTCAGTAGGCAAGCAAAGCGGGTTTGTGCATTTACATTTTGAGATGCAGCACTGGTGAACTTTTCATTAATATTAAAGGTTAAAGTTGTGGGTCTTTCCCCTCCAGTTATGGTCTGCAAGAACAACGTGTTCAAAGAAATATAAATTATACCAGCAGAAAAATAAATGATAAGAATCCTTATGTCATGTCACTGTCATATTAGACTCTTGGCTGCTGCTGCTGCTGCTTTTTTTTTTTTTTTTTCCTTTAAATATACTACCAGTGGGGTTATGGTGTTTTATAAGGTTGGATTCTAACTTCCATTATATCCCACTTCTTTCAGTTGCTCTTAACTTTCACAAATATATTTTGGGATGAAGTTTTCCAGGTTTGGTGAGAGTGAATTTATTGGCAAGGGTGAGCAAAACTAGTTGAGTCATTTTTATGTGCATGGAGCAGAGGGAAATTATTTCTCCTGTATAGCAATCAAACCACAGATAGGCCTGAAGCAGGTTATGTAAAACAAAATTAAACAGACAATATCCTTTCTCTATAAAAGTTATTGGACTCAATATAGGAGTAACAGGATGAAATTCTACAGCCTGTGGTAGATAGGAGGTCAAACTTAGATGATATAATGGTCCTTTCTTGGCATAAAATTCATCAGTATTTCTATTTATTTTTTCCTTCCTCTAATATTAAACTTCATCATGGGCATGAATGCCCAGTTTAATTATTTTCAACTCTGAGTTTCAAACCATTCAACAGAACTGAGACTGAGTAATTGTTTTATTACTGATACTGCAACCGTAATAATAGTTGCAGCAGAGGATAGTAAGCAAAACAATGAGAAAACATGGGTGTAAGCAGTTATCATTATTAAAGCTGTTTCACAAAAGGTAAATGGTTGTTAGGCAAATATTTCAGACTGGAGCTAATTGTCTAATTAACTCTTTCTGTGAAAGTAAATTGCTTCTCCTCTTTTGGTTTCTTTTGCCAAATCCTTAGCTTTAGGTTTGCTTGGTTTTATGCTAATAGCATTTTTTTAAAATACTGTAATGTAATGGGTACTCTTCTTAGTTCTTTACACTGTATGGGCCTTTTATTACATCCCCCTATCCCCTCCACCCCCAAACTGGCTATGGCTGTTATTACTAGTGTTTTGTATTGCAGTTGTGCTCCCAAGCCTGGTGATGGGGGTATACAGGTTTTTTGATGCCCTCTAGTAGGAGTTGTATGGGTTAATGTCATTCAGCTCAAGGAGGCAATCCCACCTGGGAGTCAATTAGTGCAGCTGACTTTATTTAGGTTTAGCACTATAAAGAGTAGCTGACAGAGGCAAGAAAGTGATTTAGAGTGACCAGAAGCCAGGGTGGGAAGCTGCAGGGAAGGAATGCTGCTGCAGCAGAACTTCTGCCAAATTTATATTACTTATGCTAAACCAGAGCCCAGGGAAAAAACCCCGAGACCCTGAACAGGTTGGTTGTTTAATGCTGAACCCCATTCCTGCTCCAGCCTTGTCACAAACACGGTCAGGTTCAAGGCTCCACTTAGCAGGTGCTGTAAAGATGGAAGAGGCATAGATTCTCACCTTGATCCTTCTCTTCCTCTCTCAGGCGCCCTCCTCATCTGCAGTTTGACCGCCCCTGACCCACAAGAACCTACATCCCCCACTACAAGTTTGAGAGAGTGGTGGTGTGAACGGGTGTGGGGGGTCGCAACAGCACTCAGGTTTGACCCTGCCAAAAACGTGTCTGGACATGGCCTGAGTGGCAGCCCTCCTGTCCCCCTCCCGTCCAAACTCTGTTGCCTATGGCTTTTCAAATGCACAGGAAATGCTCTCATTCTCCCTGCTCTGAAGAACTCATAATCTGAGTTGTTTAAACTGTTCTCTTTTTGGTGTGGTTCACTTTCTTTTACTTTGTTCCTTCAACACTCGTGCTGCTGGAACTGATTTCCCCCCTCTTTAAAAAGCTTGTTTATTTTATTTCAGCATGTGGATGGCTGGTATGAAGGTAGATGAATTATATGAAGGAGGATCTTTATCCTTTTCGTCTTGGAAGATGGGAAGAAGATAGTGGGATTCTATTGATACCTCTGCCACATACTCCCTGTGAACCTCAGTAAGTCGCAGTGCCTCAGTTTCCCTGCCTGTGCAATGGAAAAATATTTACCTAATTGCCATGAGTGTTCTGATGCTAAATTCATTATTGCATTGAGATTGGATTGAAGGTACCATTTAACTGGATTTTTTTCTTACAATGACTCATAGTTATACTCCGTTGTAAGGGTAGTCAATTATTTTTTGTGAAAGTCCAAATTTCTTGGTCAAGGTAAAATCAAGGTCCAGATCTCAGAGAAACATTTTTTCAGAATGCAATAATGTAAATGAAAAGATTTCATGGTCTATTCAAAACTGGTGGTCTGGATTTGGCCCGCGGTCTGCCTATTGACAACCCCTGGTTCACTGAGATCTTTCAAATAATTCCTCTTAATCCTTGATGTTTATTTCCATTCCTTAGTCATCACTTAGTCCAGTCATGAATATTTATCCTTTTTATGCTACCTCCTAAGTCAGAAGAACATTTGCTACCCTTCTCTAAATTCCATCCAGTTTTTCTGAATTGAATGTAGTATTGCTGTTGAGAGCTATTTTGTGAATGGAAGGTTTCTCTTGTATGGGCAGTCAATTTCATCTGGTTTGGTGTACGTTTTTCAGAAGCAATCAGGGAGAAAGAGAAACATTTTAAAGTAATAAAAATATTACTGTAAAGCCACAGAAATTGGCCAGAGGACTCAAACAGATATATTAGACAAAACCACTTCCACATCTCTTTGAGATTGACAGGAGTTCAAGTTGGTGGTATCCTTTAATACTTTCTTGTAACTCTGCATTATATGTGAACTGATCCCTTAGAGATTTCAAGTAGCTTGTTGCTACAGATACCAAGCTTCCATACTACTCTTACATTCTCAATCATTTCCTCCCTATTTGTAAGTAGTTGGTTCTGGATGATTTCTCCTCTGGTTGGAGTCTTTTTCTGGATGATAAAATTGTCCTGTGTGTGACTTGAAAACTTCTCGGTTGATGCATGCGTCAAATAATTTGTTACCCAATAGATGACTGTGTAGTTAAAGCCCTGTATGGTGGGGGAAGAGAAAAGAGAGCAGAGACAAAATGCATGTACTACTTTTATGTACAGAACATAACGAAAAGCAGATGTTAAGTCTAGGATCACTTTTAAAATCAGATGCATCATCTGTCAGGGGTCTGCTATATGGCATTGATTCTCTGATCTAATATGTTTCTTCTTCTTCTACCTGCTCTTAGTTGCTCTCTCTAAATGTCTCTTCTACAGTGTTTCTAAATGAATGAAAGGAACAAGTATCAGCTTGCTTAGTTTCTTTGTCTTCTTGTAAATATCAGTAATTCTGGCCAAACAAACAAAATGCTATTGAATGAAAGCACTTTTCAGTTGATGGTGAAAAGTGGGAAAGGGAAGAGGGTGCTTTTTTTTTTTTTTTGGTTCTTGAATTGTTCATGCATGCCAAGTTTCTTAACTGAAGATTCTGTGACAAACTTGATAAGAAGGGGGATAAATTATGTTCTGGTGAACTCAATAATTTCCCCTGCGCGAAAAAGGAAGGACGAAATGGATAGATTAGAAATTTGACCACTGCTCACTTGACTGAAGCAATTTGGGGGCGTTGTTAACTAAAATACAGGGTTGATGGTCAACGGGAGGGGCCTAACAGCATAATAAAACCAGAAGCTGTGAATGTTGTTTGAAATTCCTATTTTTAACAAAATTCTGCCTGAGTCCAACAGTTTCATGTAGATTGAGACATAAGGTTGTACATGCCATCTTTGCAATCAGATACTTGCACACCTCTTTAATATGTGTATCCTTGGATACATAGCACATTCTCACATGATGTCATTACAGCACAGCTGGTGGCACCCTTGGCTCTAGGCTGGAAGGTCAAGGGGTCAAATCCTATTTGAATGACAATGCTGAAAATAGGATTTCCAAATATGATGAGCATACTAAAATTGGAGGCAGAAGAAAATAATGAGGGAACAGTGTAATCAGATAAGCAGATTTGGTTCATTTAGTTATTTGTGACAGGGGTGGGAAATGCCTTTCAATGTCAACAAATATAAAATAATTAGCTTAAAACAAGGAACTAAACCAGGCAATTTTATTAAATTATACACATATCTCTATGCTGGATAATGAAAAGGATTTGGGGACTCTCTCTTTTTTAAAAAACCTCAGCCCTGTACCCAGTTGAGGTTCTAGAAGGCACATAGTGTATAAAGTGTGGAGATAGGAAACTACATGGGATGTACTAGGTGTAGCAGTGATCACTTGTTTGCCTGGTTTACGGCCTCGATAGGGAACAGAGACACAGCTGATATTGCTGGGTGACTCCTAGACTTTAAGGTTATAAGGCAACCCATTGTGATCATCTAGTCTGACCTCCTGCATATTACAGGCCACGGAACCTAACTCACTCCTGAAATAGATCCCTAACCTCTGGCTAAGTTGCTGAAGTCTTCAAATCATGGTTTAAAGATTTCTTTATGGAGAATCCACCATCTACATTAGTTTAAACCTGCAAGTGACCTGTGCCCCCAGGGCCTGTACCAAGCTGACCCCAGGGAAAATTCCTTCTCGACCCGAAATATGGCAATCAGTTAGACCCTGAATATGTGGGCAAGACCCACCAGGCAGAGACCTGGGAAAGAATTCTCTGTAGTAATTCAGAGCCCTCCCCATCTAGTGTCCCTATGGTGACCAGACAGCAAGTGTGAAAAATTGGGACAGAGGGTGGGGGTGTAATAGGAGCCTACATAGGAAGCCTCAAATATCAGGACTATCCCTATAAAACTGGGACATCTGGTCACCCTAAGTGTCCCATCTCCAGCAGTTGGGGATTTTTGCTACTGGCAGGATTAAAGTGTCCTTGCTGATTGTTTTAGATCAGCTTTCAATTAGAGCTTCTTGGGGGAAAAGAGACCTTGATTTGGAAATGTTGCCATTGCGTTTCAAGGGAGTCATTGTTCAAGTTCCTCATGCTTCCATATTTCTCTGAAGGCCAGGCTCCATGGTTGGATTACATCTTCCAGGATGCACCACAGTTCGTTTCCCCTTTTGAAAGGGGAAGGTGGTGCATCATGAATGTCTTTTGTTGTGGTGCATCATGGGGGAAATAGTCTGGCCAGGGAGCCTGGCCCATAGGAGAGAATGGAGGCAGGATGTGGCAAGGATGGACAGAATTTGATTAGTTTGCTCCTTAGTTTCCCACAAATCTTGGGGTAGTACTGTGAGTCCACTCAGTCCTACTTCTTACTCAGCCTATCGCTAAGACAAACAAGTTTGTTTACGTTTTTAGGAGATGCTGCTGCCTGCTTCTTATTTACAATATCACCTGAAAGTGAGAACAGGTGTTTGCATGGCCCTTTTGTAGCTGGCATTACAAGGTGTTTACATGCCAGATATGCTAAACATTTGTATGCCTCTTCATGTTTCGGCCATCGTTCCAGAGGAAATGCTTCCATGCTGATGATGTTTGTTAAAAAAGAATGTGTTAACTAAATTTGTGACTGAACTCCTTGCAGGAGAACTGTATGTCTTCAGCTCTGTTTTACCTTCATTCTGCCATATATTTCATGTTATAGCAGTCTCAGATGATGACCCAGCACTTTTGTTTTAAGAACACTTATGCTGCAGATTTGACAAAACCCACTGTGAGATTTCTAAAACTAGCTACAGCACTCAATGCAAGATTTAAGAATCAGAAATGACTTCCAAAATCTGAGAGGGATGAAGTGTGGCGCATGCTTTCAGAAGTTTTAATAGAACAGCACTCAGCTGTGGAAACTGTAGAACCTGAAGCACCAAAAAAGATGATCAACCTTCTGATAGTTGCATCTGACTCAGATAATGAAAAAGAACATGCATCGGTCCACTTTGCTTTGGATTTTTATCGACCAGAACCCATTATTGGCATGGACGCATGTCGTATGGAATGGTGGTTGAAGATAAAGGCATATATGAATCTTTAGCACATCTAGCATGCAAATATCTTGCGACCCCGGCTACAACAGTGCCATGTGAATGCCTGTTCTCATTTTCAGGTGACATTGCAAACAAGAAGTGGGAAGCATTATCTTCTGTAAATAGTGACCAAATTTGATTGTCTGAGTGGACTTGTAGGCTCTAGAGTTGTACATTGTTTTATTTTTCAATGCAGTTATTTTTTGTACATAATAATTTTTGTATAAATTCAACTTTTATGATAAAGAGATGGTACTGCACGTATGAGGTAAATTGAAAAATACTTTGTTTTTTTACAGTACAAATATTTGTAATCAAAAATAAATGTAAAGTGAGCACTATACATTTTGTGTTCTGTACTGTAATTGAAATCAATATATTTAAAAAAGTAGAAAACATCCAAAAATATTTAAATCGATGGTATTCTATTATTTTTTAACAGTGCAATTAATTGCGATTATTTTTTAATTCTGCTATTAATCGCGATTATTTTTTTTAATTGCTTGACAGCTCTAATCCCCATTATATGTAACATCATTTTATATACTGATGCATAATGCAGAATTAAAATGCTATCAGAAGAAATGGAATGAAGTAGTGAAGGATGAATTAAATGTTCAGAGGTTAAGATAAATCCTGAAATTGTGAATGTTTACTTGAAGCTTACCCAAATGTGCTTGACTCTAAAGAAGCGGGCTGGAGAATTTGTGAGAATGGGTTTTCTTAAGTGAAATTCTGTACATGTCTTGAGCATGATTTTGAAAGTGCTGAGTACCTAAGCTTAACCCAACTTTTTATGAAACCTGTCAGCTTTAATAATATATAGCTGTTCAGTTTGGGGTGAAGGTGCAAATCAGCTCTTATTTAATCCAAACAGGATCTCTCATCCCTAATTTCAAATGCATTTGAACCTAAAGATTGCTTTAGTCAAACTTGTACCCATCTGAAAAGAGATCGCTCTCATCAAAGCAAGCTATGTTTATCATTTAATCATAAGTATTGTATTGGCATTTTGCATGATGGTGATGATGATACATGACTTTCATTCCTATGAAATGGTCTAGTCTGAGGTTAGATTTTATCTTTGGTGGGGACTAAATATTGTTTAAGGATGTTCCAGAACTAATTCCTGCCCTGGAATAATCACACAGGTAGGTAAAATAGGCAAGATGTGACCCTAACTCTAACCCTTTTTTCTTCAAAAGGAATGTCTATGTACAACTCGTCTTAGTTACAAATGCCTCATAATGGCACAAGTGAACTGAATTCTACTTGTTGGTATCATTCAGTTCTTGTATGAAGTACCGTACAATAAGATGGCAATGGTATTGACCATGTTCAGTGCATAGCACTTCCTAATGCTGCTTGAGTTTCATTTCCATAAGTAGTCACTTGAATCTGTGATTTGTTCATAATTTGATTAAATAAAATGTGAAAGAAGGAATACAAATGTGATGCAGAATGGAGGAATGGTATTTGTCCCTTATTCTAAGCAAACTAATGTGCAGGAGAGTAGCTGCAGTGAAGTAGAGCTCTTCCATACAGGTGTCACCTAGTGCTCTGGAGAGATCAGATGTGCAAAACTTAGGGGTTTTGCTTATTTGTAGCCCCTGATATTTGAATTGATGTTTTGGATTCACATAAATCCAAAACTTGAAGGGCAAATTTGAGCAAAGTAGCTGATTTTATTAGGGGTTTGGGTTGCAATTTTGTGAAATCTTCACAATTTCTGAAATAGATCTCTACCATAAATCTACCTCCACACAGATTAAAAACTTTGACAAAACTTCTGGAAAACTAGGCCAAGGTTTCACATTGATAACTAAATCACAAACTAGGTGAAATTTGATCTGGTTTTGAGTTGCATTTAGTTTAGTGGCTCTTGGGCAGTTAAAGTAGTTTGCTACCTGTCACCAATATGGGATGTTATTTTTATGCCATCTTCCCATATATTACTGTCCTTTGGATAGCACAACCTCCAGATAGGATGCAGCCACTTCAGAAATGCTGAGAGTCTGACACTGTCTGTAATAACAGTATCAGAGGGATAGCTGAAGATTTCAATCTCCCTGGACACACAATAGCAGATTTAAAGGCAGCCATCCTGCAGCAAAAAAACTTCAAGACCAGACTTCAAAGAGAAACTGCTGAGCTGCAGTTCATCTGCAAATTTGACACCATCAGCTCAGGATTAAACAAAGACTGTGAATGGCTCACCAACTACAAAAGCAGTTTCTCCTCTCTTGGTGTTCACACCTCCAAATCTGGTAGTGGGCCTCATCCTCCCTGATTGAATTTACCTTGTTATCTCTAGCCTGATTCTTGCCTCTGCAGATTTCCACAACGTTCATCTGATGAAATGGGTCTTTGTCCACAAAAGCTTATGCTCCAAAACATCTGTTAGTCTATACAGTGTAATAACAGTAGAACTCTAGAAACCCTTCCTTCCAGAGGTGGCACAGCCAAAAGTAACATCGAACAGGAGTTAATGGCTGGCTCCCCAAGCTCCTATCAGAAATGGTTCCACAGCAAAACTCTGGCTCCAAGTGCTCCAAACTTTGGATTGAGAATCCTACTTTTCTATAGTCTGTCTTTTGCAACTGGCTGAACCAGAACTCCAGATCTGAACAAACTCTCAATTAACGGAAGTTTCCATTGAAATCCAAACATGGCAGTTTCGACCATCCCTAATACTTATGTACAAAGGTGATGGGCACTCAAGAAATACCACAGAGACACAGGATGCCATGATGATAGCATTTCTTTACAGAGCAATGCAACTTATTTTAACCTTGTTCTACTGTAACTTACTGTCCTTCCAGCTCCCACCAGCAAATAATATACACGAATGGCCAATAAACAGAATGGAGCTAAATTGCATTTAAAGTGAACACTCATTCTTCCTAAAAATGGAACAATGCCAGATGTGAAGTGTCCGAGAACAAAAGCAGACAACCTCCCATTAGATAACAAGTCTCAGAATTTGGGTTACACCAGTGGCACATCTTTTTTCCATAATGCATGTTGCAAGAATGAAGCTTCCAAATAAAAGCACTCTGTTCTGTTCTAAAGGCAGCTCCTTGCACATGTACTGAGTTGGCTTCCTGAAGTATGACTTCTGTAATTAGAACAACTGTCTAGACTAGTTAATTATATTAAACCTACTGGTTCACAAGTCTAGAATATCAGCTTTATGAAGGTTTAATTCACTGGGGATGGGACAGCACAATACAAGGTTTGCATGCATGATTGATGTAATTTGATTTTTTTTCCCTCTTGTTGCCAAGTTACAAATAAGTGTTATCTCACTGGATTGTCTACATTTAAACAGACTAAATTCCCAGCCAAAAGAAGCCATGCTGATTAAAAACTGATCATATACTGATGCCTCTTGGAGGGAATGGGGGAATTACGAATAATATAATTTTTATTCTAGACATTAGCCAGACATGGTCAAACATAGTTCTTCAGTCCCCGGAGTCCACGGTTTATGCCGCTGTAGAAAGTGATTGATTTTGTGTGCAATAAATAACTACTAATTTATCATTAAACAGCATGAGTATTAAGTCTTGAAAAGCAGCATCATG
Source organism: Dermatemys mawii (assembly GCA_007922305.1). NCBI lineage: Eukaryota > Metazoa > Chordata > Testudines > Dermatemydidae > Dermatemys > Dermatemys mawii. The sequence continues at coordinate 36,436,106 of ML677335.1, read as the reverse complement.
GTGATCTATCAACCAAACTGTATCTTGGATTTTCTTTTATGGCCCCTTTGAATTAAGAAAGGTGAAATAGCATTTATGAATTTAAGCCCCTCAAGTGATAAAGAATTGCCTTAAGGTATGGTTTTGATACACATTAAACATTTTACAAGAAAATCTGATTCCAGTAGAAGATATGGTATAATCCCTGCTGAAATATGAAATATCTTTTTTTTGTTTTGCCTGTTCTTGAAGATCGGTACAAAAGGACATTTACATCACAATTAATTTTGAGATTGCTTTGTACTGGTGTAAATGTTTGTGTGGCATGGCAGTACGTACAAAAGGGTCTATTAACATCTTTTCCCTAGTGGAGAAAGCAAGAGTTGATTCCAAAAATATCTACACTATGTCAAGAACGCATAGGTCTTTCTGGCTACCCAAATGTTGTACGGTATTCAGCATTAACTGCCGTTTTGTCAGCACCTTAGATGTGACCAATGTAGGACCTGTGGTCATGTCTGTACAGAGACTCTTTCATATTAACAATTGCAGGGAAGTTCTCTTATTTTAAATGCTTTTTTAAAAGAAAACCTTAGGTAAGTCAAATCCTAGCAGGTCTGACTAAATAGAGTATAAGAGACAGTGCTATATATAACACCTTTTAATGGGTGATAAATAAGGGTACCTCCCATTACAATTGCAAGAAGACATTCCACAGAACTGGTAAGAGAAATAGTGCAAAAGAAGTGTCTTCAGTACAGTTAACCCATAAAAGATCCATGGGTAAGAGTATGGGCTTCTGCGTTGTGATACCAGCTAGTCTGCTGTTCTGTTTATAACATGAAAGAAGCATAATGCAGGATTAATTTAATGGTGCCACCTTTTAGAAGTAACCAGGTTGGTAAATGGGGCATTTGGCTTGCTGGAGTATAAGGCTACACAGGCTAGATGAAAGCTTCAATTAGAGAGCAAAAATTTAAAAGTATGAGCAGCATAAATCATGCTGTTTAAAATTGCATGCCTCCTCAGAAAATGGAAGAACGGAATTTCTCTGGAAATTTAAGAATCTAGGGGTGGGGTGGGAAGGATTTTGTCCTAGCCAAAACCAAACAAGTAAAGCTGTCCTGCATGCTGTATTTTTTGATCAACAGCAAACAAATATATTGACAAAATTTGTATGTATGCACATGTGCATGCATACACGTGCACATACATGTGCGCACACACTCAGAGTACAGTGCTCAATAGACTTGTTCTGGTGGTTTTAGTAAGTACTAGAGTTTTAAAAATGACTAAAAAAATGAAATAGTCTGTTTGCATTCAGAAGACTTTCTGGGGAAAACATGCCAGGGAGACTATGGAATTTCAACTCATTAAAGTGATGAAACAAATGCTGTGTGGATGAATCTGCAAGGAGTCCATGAGAGAATCCTAACACAATGTATTCCCAGAAGTCAAGTACAAAAGCATGCATGATCATTTAGAAACATTGAGATGCTTCTCATATGCACTGGGGCAGGTGGTGGTGGTGGTATCATAAAAGTTGCATTAAGGAGGAAAACACACTTTAAATGCTGTATTTTCGCCTGCTTTCTATTCAGTGGATGCTTAGAATGGCATACTCAGGGTTAACACCAGGAAGGCACACTGGTGGCATGTACTGCCAGGTGTTAAAACACCCACTGAATTAGCTCCAGTGCCAGCCTCTATACAGAGCTTGGCATCTCTTCAAAGACAGTGGTATAATATAATAAAACATGTTAATCTCTTACCTTGATCAGATCCACTGTAGCTTTTTGGTTGTTCTCTGTCCACTACCAGAAAAAGAGAAATTAATGCCAGATCCCAGTGAGTCATCCTAAATGACGGAGTAGGCTCACTCTTTGCACAGGCTGCTTGCTGCCTCTGCTGTGTGACAGCTGCCGGCTGGCTTTGGAACAAGCGTGTCCCATTCTGCAGCCTACTGCAGGGGGAGTTTGAGGAGAGAGTGAGAGAGAGTGAAACAGGAGGGTGAGAAAGCAAAAGAGAGAGAGAAAGAGACAGGAATATACCATGTAGATGTTCTCTCCCCCACTCTGCTTGGTGCACAGACATATAGTGTGCTGTTTAAAAGTTACTTTTTAATATGTGGTGCAGCCTCTGATTTTAAAATCTCCCCAGTTTTGCCCTTATTTTTTTTTTTAAAAAATCTATGCACAGAGCAACTTCTGGATGCTTCAATGTGTCAGTGGAATGTACGCCAAGTAGCTGCAGATCTGTCTTGTGTAAGTGTGAAAGGCAGTGTGTAACTGGCCTTTTGGCTATTGTACAGAGTCTCTGCATTCATGGGGTGACAGACTAGTGGAGGTGATTCTGGGACCTGAAGACTGGGCAAAAAGGAATCATTCATAATCATAAGACATGCTGGAAGGGGCTCTTGGGTGCTCCGTACAGATGTAAAAATTCTGCCTTCAAATGGAAGTGAAGGTTGGGATGATTTCCCAGCCTCTGCTGGATCATCTCTGCTTGCGCATCTGGATATTGCTAAATCATCAGTTCTAGAGATGTGACTTATTCTTGGGGATCATAAAAATACCTCCAAGGAGCAAATATTTTGCGTTTGGGATAGACCAGATTGCATCAAATGGCAGGTATTTCCTAGGGAAGGATATTCCTAGACACTACTCACCCCTATCTTTCAAAATACAAATAGAATGTTGCATTCTACTGTCAAACTCTGTATGTTTATTTTTCCAGAAAAAGGAATAAAATTTCCAGTACAGCTTAATAGAAGTTTGTGGTTACTAAGAGAGTGTTTTGTACCATTGGGAAGTGGGAGTGATGGAGGAGTAGAAATGAATAGGGTCCCACTACCCACTGCTTGTGCTGCTATCACAAGCTAAATGGGAAAGATTTTTTTGTGTGTGGGGGTGGTCTTATTTGAAAACACTGGTAGTATATCCCTGCTGATGACCTGGGAATGTTACAATTCACTATGTGTTGCTGCTAGAGCTAGGTGAGCCTCACTATGTTTAGAAATACCATATTCTTATCCAGTAGGGTGACCAGATAGAAAGTGTGAAAAATCGTGATAGGGTGTGTGTGGGGGCGGGGGTGGTAATAGTGCCTATATTAAAAAAACAAAAAACCAAATATTGAGATTGTCCCTATAAAATCAGGACATCTAGTCACCCTATTTTCCATCCCTCCTGAGTTTGAAAATCATGTGGTATTGCATATCTGATGCTATTTGGGACAGGTAACTGGAAGGAGTGGCCAGACTGGATGGATCAGACCAAAGGTCCAACTAGCCCAGTATCCTGTTTTCCAGTAGGACCTAATGCCAGATGCCCTGGAGGGAATGAACAGAAGAGGTAATCATCAAGTGATCCATCCCCTGTTGCCCATTCCCTGCTTCTGACAAACAGAGGGTAGAACACCATCCCTGCCCATCCTGGCTGATAGATCCATCAATGGCTATCTTACATGAATTTATCTAGCTCTTTTTTGAACCCTGTTATGGTCTTGTCCTTCACAACATTCTCTGGCAAAGAGTTTCACAGATTGACTGTATACTGTGTGCAAAAATACTTCTTTTTGTTTGTTTTAAATCTGCTCCCTGTTAAATTCATTTAGTGTCCCCCTAGCTCTTGTGTTATGAGAAGGAGTAAATAACTCTTCATTTACTTTCTCCGTAGCAGTCATGATTTTATAGACCTCTATCATATCTCCCCTTAGTCATTTCTTTTCCAAGCTAAAAAGTCCCAGTCTTATTAATCTCTCCTCATATGGAAGCCATTCCATACCCCTAATCATTTTTGCTGCCCTCTTTTGAACCTTTTTCAATTCTAGTATCTCTTTTTTGAAATGGGGCCACCACATCTGCACACAGTATTCAAGATGTGGGTGTACTATGGATTTATATAGAGGCAATATAGTTTCTGTTTTACCTATCCATTTCTTAATGATTCCCAGCATTCATGTTTTTGACTGCCACTGCACATTGAGTAGATGTTTTCATTGAACTATCCACAATGATTCCAAGATTTTTCTTGAGTGGGAACAGCTAATTTAGACCCCATAATTTTATATGTATAGCTGGGTGTAGTAAGGAGGTGCAGCCTCCTTCCCTGTTAGAAGGGGCAAGTCCTGAAATCACTCTCTGGTGGGCAGAACCAGGCCACTCACAGCCACCCCACCAAAAGCCTACTAACTGCTCACTGTCCTGAGGTGACATGTACCCAGTCAATATGGGGATAGTTGAAATCCCCCATTATTATTATTAAGGTTTTTTTATTTTATTTTAATAGTCTCTCTCATTTCCCTGAGCATTTCACAGCCACTATCAACATCCTGGTTAGTGGCCGGTAATATATCCCTAGTGATATATTCTTATTAAAGGATGACATTATTATTCATAGAGATTCTATGGTACAGTTTAGATCATTTAAGATTTTTACTTCATTTGATTCTACACTTTTTTAAAATATAGAGTCACTCCCACACCAGAACAACCTGTTCATTCTTTCCTTCCGATATATTTTGTCCCCTGGTATTACTGTATCCCATTGATTATCCTCATTCCACCTAGTTTCTGTAATGCCTATTATATCAATATTCTCATTTAATATAAGGCGTTTTAGTTTACCCATCTTATTATTTAAACTTCTAGCATTTGTATATAGGCACTTTAAAAACTTGTCACTCTTTAGCTGTCCTCCATTACATGACGTAATTGAATGGGACTTTTTTTTTTCATTTGACTGTTTCTCATCAGATTCTACCTATATTTTATCATTTTCCATCCTCTCCTCCTTACCAGGACATACAGTCTCCATTAATAGAGTCTTCCCTAAGGGATTTCTCTGACTGAACCACGTGCTTCTCCGCATCTGTTGGCTCTCCCCCAATGTTTAGTTAAAAAAGTGTTTTATGAGCTTTTTAATTTTAAATCCCAGTAATCTGGTTCCATTGGTTTAGGTGGAGCCCATCTTTCCTGTATAGGTTCCCCGTTTCACAAAAGTTTCCCCCGTTCCTAATAAATCTAAACCCCTCCTCCCTACACCATCATCTCATCCATGCATTGAGACCCTTCAATTCTGCCTGTCTAACTGGTCATGTGCATAGAACTGGAAGCATTTCAGAGAATGCTACCATGGAGGTTCTGGACTTCAATCTCTTACCTAGCAGCCTAAATTGGGCCTCCTGGACAGTCTTAACCATGATTAGTTAGTTCTTTTACTTCTATTCTTGGCCTCAAACTGCCAGTGTAAATGTGTACCAAGAAGAAAATGAAGGGGGGAAGGTGGAAGAATTGAACTCATACATACACAGCCATATATACTTGGAAAAATAAGATTTTGTATTTGTAAGGGCATTGGCTAAGGCATCTGCTAGTGTCAGCCTGTGAGAATGAGAGGTGAGGTTTCTAAATCTTTTTAAAATTACTTTTATTAACGTATAATTTGTGACTTCACTAAACGTAGTGTAGGATTTAGTAAACTAACCATTCCTAATGCAATAAGACAGTGCTCCATAGCCCCAAAAAGTCTTATGAAAGAGTCTTTTAGACTCTTTGCTATGTGGCAGTGAAAACAGTGGCTAAGAACAGAAATCATAGTATCGCTATTGTTATGAACTCCCTCTAATATCCAGTGCATGTGAGTCCCCAATCTTGTGAGTTGTTGGAATCATCTTTGCAATATATTTTCCATTCAAAATAGTGTAATGCTGGGATGTCAGGGTGGTGGGCTTCTGGTGCTCTGTTAAAGTGTTTAATGTTGTGTAACACCCAGGTTAAAGTTCAAATATCAGTCTAATAATCTGACTCTCCAAATTTACTCTGAAATGGGGCTATTTAAAAATTGCACCAGCTAAATATCCATTATGACTGCTTTCTGTGTGTGTTCAGTGTCGTGTCTGCTCCCTTTAATGAAAAAAGAAAGTTTTATTGCAGTCAGTTGAGACAAAGCCCAGTTGCATCATATCTGAAATCCTAGTTTGGCCTTCAGAATATTTATTGCTGGTGGCGATCAGTTCTTTTCCATTTCACACATCTTGACTCTCAGACTACAAGTAGTTTACTAGAGCTGGCATTTAGGAGAAAACAACATTGTGTAAACTGACCTGATGTCACCAAGACACACAAAATGTAGAATCTCCCAGTGACATTTTTGTGAGAAGTCAAGTAGACCTTCCTTTTAAAAAATCAGGACACAATCTAACCAAGCGTCTCTTAGTTCAGTAAAAATAACGAGGAGTCCTTGTCCACCTTAGAGACTAACAAATTTATTTGGGCATACATTTTCATGGACTAAAACCCACTTCATCAGATGCATGGAGTGAAAAATACAGAAAGGAGTATTAATATTATAGCATATGGAAAGATGGGAGTTGCCTTATCAGTTGGGGTGGTCAGTGCTAATGAGGCTAATTCAATTTAGATGGAAATGGCCTCTTCTCAACAGTTGACAAGAAGGGGTGAATATCAACTGGATTTAATTTGCAAACTGCACACCATCAAATTAAGCCTGAATAAAGACTGGGAGTGGATGGGTCACTACAAAAAGTAATTTTTCCCTCTGCTGATACTCACACCTTCTTGTCAACTGTTGGAAATGGGCAACATCCACATTGATTGATTGCATTGGCCTCCTTAACACTACAAAGGTAATTTTCCTCCTTTGATATTCACCATTTCTTGTCAACTGTAGAGAATAGGCCACTTCCACCTTAATTGAATTAGCCTTGTTGGCATTGACAACCAACTTGGTAAAGCAACTCCCATCTTTTCATGTGCTGTAATATTTATATTACTTTCTCTATTTTTCACTCCATGCATCTGATGAAGTAGATTTTTAGCCCATGAAAGCTTATGCCCAAATAAATTTGTTAGTCTCTAAGGTGCCACAAGGACTCCTCATTGTTTTTGCTGATACAGACTAACACAGCTGCCACTATGAAACCTGTTTCAGTGCAGTGGGATTCAACCAATTAATATTGCTTGTACGAATCCCAACTGGTTCAGAAGTTGTCTGTCCAAAATTTTCGATTTTTCTTTTAGGCAATAGCCATCCAGACCTTTGAGTTTGTAAAACTGAACTGGAACTCTTCCAGGGACAGGCTTTTCTTGGTATTCAACATATCCTCCTTCTATCCAGGGCTGAGAGCAGGACTAGAGGTATGTAAAATTGGAAAAGAAGTTCTAAAAAAAACAAGTTTTCACTAACTTTTTTATGGAACTCAAGACAGGCATATTTAGAGTTTGGTGCAAATACACAGATTGATTTTTATTTTCATGCTGACTTCCTGTCTGAATCAATTAACTACATTTTTACAAACCATGGGCAATTTCTCGCCTGTATTTTGCAGAATTGCCTGCAGGAAAACCTGTGGCCAGCGGTAGGAGAGAGTAGATGCAAATTACACCCTATTTTTCTGGCCTCTCTAGAATGTTGCAGGGCTGCTCCACATGGTTTCCACAGCAGGAACCAAAGCTGTGCATACTCTGAGTTGCAACAACAGCTGCATATTTGAGTGTCCTTTTCCTGGCAGTGACCTTTGTATTTCTGTAGCCGTGATGGGACTGTGTATCTTCTTTGTTATGGTCACAGAGGTGGGATCACATTCATGATGCTTTTGGGCCACTTTCCTTATTTCTATGAGGCTACCAGATCTTGTTCATACTGTTTGTTTCCTGGGTAACTAAGTTCATTTACATTTTTAAATAAACATTTATTTGTTTGTTTATTTTGACTTCCTTCCTTCCCCCTAAATTGCTCTGCTCCTAGCAAACACTTTCAGGACCACAATACACAAATTTATAAATAGCGCAACTCCTCATCCTTATCCACTGAGCAGTGTTTACTATTCTTTATGTAAGTCCTGTGGCTTTGAACTCTAGAGATAAGGAGCTTTGCTCCCATCTGTTGGCAAACAAGGGGAGGAATGGCCACAGAACTGCTTCATCTGCATATGGTATTACTCAGCAGCTCCAGATGGGAAGTAGTTCTCTTCCATCATCTGTAAGAGAAAAGTACAACTATATTTACATAATCTTTCTTCCCAGAACTCCTTCAGTTACACTTGAGGAGTCAACAGAACTGTGCACAAGCCAAAATTGGTTGATGCGGGAACTGAACCGAAGCGGGAGGGATTCCTATCTTGTGACAAAGAATGCATCACCAATGACAAGGAGTCTTCTCAAGGGTCCTGTATGCTACTGGCTCCCCTTCTCTAAGGATGCTATGCTATTGAGAGGACTTTGTGGTGAGGGATGACCCAGACTGAGGATTTAAGTTTGAGAGCAGTTGCAGAGAACATTGTGATGGGAGATTATGCAGAGGCATTTCTTTAATAGGCCCAGAGAACAGCAGCAGAGCTAAGTGAACTCTGGTGTAGATCCTCCTACCCAGACACTATATAAAGCTGATGTCACTGTAGTTGCTTTGATTGGTGAAGCTTCTGGGCAAAACCAGGCAGCACTTCCTCCAGGCCTCACCTCAGGACTCTGTGATTATGCTACCCACAGACACCAATGCTTGCTTTGAGGTTGTTCTCAGTGATAGGTGGGGAACCAGGTGCAAGTTACCATGGAAGGGGAGTGTTTTATGGATCAGTCATATAGCTATAATTCGCTGTCTTTTCCCAAGTTTGATGTTAGGTTTAATTTCCTCTTAACAGAGTTTTCCTTGTTTCATAAATTCAGTGCTTACAAGTGGAAGCTATTTAGTGATTCCAGAAATTCTAAGTGGGGGCTGGAGCTGATGGTGTTTTAATTTTAATAGGGACCCCTACCTATTGTTGCAGGCAACACTTTGCAGAGAAGGGTTATACTTGTGTATGTTTCTGCCCACACAATTGATTTCTCTGTAGTCGGAAGTTGAATCCCTACCTCAACTTTTACCGATGGAGAAGAAATGAAGCTGGTGAGAGATAATCAATTGCCTTCTTTTTAGAGCAATTGGAAGGGCTGTAATTAAGATTCATGTGTATGCCAAAAACAATACTCAGTAGATTATTTTGTAATACAATTCATTCCACTGTTCATGTTGATTGAACTGTCACTGTATTGCCGACTCGTGTTATCAACAACACATTAATATTTATATCAACATGAAAATGAAAAATGCCTTTATAACTAAGAAAGGGGCAGCTTCAGAACCTCCTCTGGGCAGCCTTATTCTTTAAATCCCTGACAGGATAATTTATGAGTTATTTGCAGACTTCCAGCCTCCAATATCTGAAGTGAAAGGTTAATGAACAGTAGAGCCTGCACAGAATCATTTTGGTTTTAATTTGCCTGTTGGAGGGCTTCTCCTGTTCTGGCAGAATATGCCTGTATCAGAATAGAAATACTAGTCTCGATTCTGTAGTTATACTTATTTAGCTGCACTAATATCAGAAGAATTGTCTGGGTATAACAGTAACATTTGACTTGACATACCCATGCCTTGTGGCTCCAGGAGTTGGTTAAAGCTAAGTATTAGCTGGTGGCACAGTGATTAAGTTCATAAACCTCTGGTGAGAGCTGGGTTAATGTTTCCTATGGCTGGACATAAGCAGTGAGGAGTTTCAGCCTGGTTCTGTGTGTGCATTTGTTACACAAAATGTACCTAGTATGGCATGATCAGAAATCTCTGCCCCAGAGATGACATATGGGCTGGAATGGAATGTGTGTTGTCAGTCAGGAATTGAAGTACATTTGGCGGGATTGTGTGTGAACACCTATAGGACACCCTGCCTGGCTGTAGTTGGTATGTTTTCAATTTCTCACTTTCAGGAGCACAAAATAGTCACTGAAACAAGCAGAGCCCACATTGCTGCTCACCCTGTCACTGTATCCAACAAAAGAATTTAGACTGATGTGTAGTACCAGAGTCAATCTAATCCAGGTTTTTGTAGCATCTGAGCACCTTCCAAAGAATGAATAAACCAAAATCACAATAAGTTAATGGTCGAATTTCTACTTACGTTCCTAAGAGCAATTGGGGCCATTGCAATTTTTTCCCCAATTCTTCTGTATTCTACCCTTTCCTGTTCCTTCGATTTACATGTTTCCTTCTCACCTTCAACTTTCCCCTGCAGGGAGGAAATCTCAGCTGGGGAGGGTCATGAAGCCATGTAGACAAGGTCCTTTTTAAAATTCCTCTCTTCTTCCTTACATTTTCGGAAGTGTGAGGTGATGAGAACGCTAAGTCAAAGAAGTAAGATTTTACACTTCATTCGGAAAGCTGTGGAATATGTGGTGGTTTTTACTACAAGTAATGAGTTCCAAAGCCTTGTGCTGGGAAAAAACTTGGCTTCCCTTCTCAGGAACTTGAGCCTTGAGCTTGAGTAATGTAGTTTTGAGTTCTGGCAAGTAATGCAGAAATCAGAGAAAATGTTGCCTGAATTGATAATGGCAAACTTAATAGCATGGAGTATAGAGAAGCTATTTATTTGTAAAATACACTTCAGCAGTGCAAAACTCTTACAAAAATAGCTATATTGTTCTGGTTGATATTTCTCAATACTGAATATTAAGTCTATGAAATCACCTATTGTACAATCAGAATAGTTAACACTTGGTTTTAAAGAATGTTGTAGGAAAAGTAAACATATACCTAGGTCAGTATCTACTCTTGTGGTCTGTTGTCCGTCTTTAATAAAGCTATTGACATGAAATACTTCATTACATTATATCAATGAATTAATAACCCCTGATTTTTCATCTGACCCAATATGGCTATTCTTATGTTCTTATGACCTCCTCCTGCTTGGCTTTAGACAGGGAGATAGCTACAAACTTCCCCTGCTAATTAAAACCACACTTCAGTTTCTGTGTGCACACAAACTCGTGTGTGTATGTATTCAAACCAAGCCTTACCGTATGAGGTCAGGTTATGAGGATGACCTTACAAACAGAGGGATTTTTTTTCCCTCTTCAACCATTTTATTACAGGCTGTAATCTGATAAACTAAGAATGCCTTATGAGAGCTATACCAAATTGAAAAATGGAATTTCCTTCCCTTGGGAAATTCTGATATTTCTACATTTTATTTTCATCTTGGGTCAGCATGAAAAGACAAAATATCAATCTTTATTGCAGAATGAAAGTTGAGAAAAACTTTTTCAGAAAAGTTGGAACATTTTGTTTTGGATTGGCTTGACTGGAGTCTGTGTCTGCATGAAGCACTGTAGTGCATCATGGCAGATGTAGTCTGACCAGGGAGTCTAGCCCTTAGGCACCCGGAGTCCAGCCCTTAGGCACCCAAAGACCAGCTCTCAGGATATAGTGTGGATGCACAGGTGGATGAAGATTAATGCTGAATTGATCCAGAATGAAATTGTGCTTTTTCAATAGGAAAATAGAAACTGTTTTGCAGATAGTTTCCCCTCCTCCCCATCCTCCCCCCACACCCCGCGTCTTCCCTGTCCCTCCTACCCGTCCTGGAAAAAGATGAGACAATTCATAAGCAGCTCTTTTCAGGAACTGAGTGGGAGAACATCAGATGTATTCCAGGAAGTTGTTGTGTTGATTATGTGAAAACTCTTCCCTCATAGTCTAGCCAGGTGACTACTCTGATGTGGTATTAGGGATCTCTGTGGGTGAGAGATGGGACTGTTTGCATGACTGTTATGATTAAAAGGTCACATGCCTTCCAGGCCATTGCAGATAAAGCTTTCCAGACTTTTAGGCAGGAGAGACCCTGGACCACGGAAGGACCAAGAAGTGGGCTTGTTGTGCCTCTTGGGGAAAAGGTGCTTTCAAACAAGGTCTGTGTTCTGAAGCCCTGTAGACATTATCCTGAGGGTCTGTGAGACTGTTCACGTTGTGTGTTTTTTAATCTTTGTTTCTACGTTAAGAAAGGAAAAACTCTGAGAGAAGCAACTGGAACAGTAGAGTTATTTGGAGTAGGATTTTATCTTTCCCAGCTGCTGAATCACCTAGTAGCTTACATGAATCTTCTGCAAGGCTAGAGATGAAAGTCTTCCCCAAATTCCTACCTCAACTCCTTTGGCAATTTCAGTTGCAAACTGTATTTATCTTCATTTTCTGTACTGAAGTCTTGTGGGCTATTAAATTATTTTCATGTTCCTGCAGTTCAATAGATAACATAAGAAAGGCCATACTGGGTCAGACAAAATGTCCATCTAGCCCAGTATCCTGTCTTACCGACAGTGGCCAATGCCAGGTGCCCCGAGTAAATGAACCTAACAGGGTTTCCTCTGTGCATATGCATCAGGACTGTGTATTCAGGTTCCACAGATACCAGTATATCTTTGTGTGAACAGCTGGAGTTCCCACCTTCATATATTTAAGTGTATAGTCCAAACCACCTACTCTTGGGGTTTGTCTTTACTGTTAGTGCAATCATTCCCAAACTACAATCATCCTAGAGCTGGTTATTCTTAGGGTTTTGCTTCCATATTCTCTTCTTCAGATCCTAATTTCTTCAGTCTTTGAGAAAGAGACAAAATCTGACCCCTTCAATTCAGATTGGAGCTAACTGAATTCACCTGCTAGTATAACTTGGCAGTAATCCCACTGCACTTTCATTCAGTGTTTAAGCATCTGATAACAGGATGCCTCAGCAGTGAAGCTTTGCATTCCAACAGGAAGCTAGAATCTGCAACTCTACTACAGTCAGAATATCTGTTAGAGGATTCTTTCCCCACAGGCTTTTCTTTGGGGGAGGTGATTCAGTGTCTGAAATAACAGATCTATTTCCACCATACAGGAATTGAACTCCAAGACCACATTATTTTTGACCTATAATTAGATCCCCGGGTCTTTTTTTTTTTTTTAAAGTAAAATCCATGGAAAAACTCAAGCACTTGAAATAGAGATAACATGCTGAACAGGAGATCACTAATGGATCTGTATGCTATATTGGTATTATAATTTCAAAAAAACACTGGTCATAATATGCCCAATTCTGACCTTATGTAATCTCCTGCAAATTCATTAATTTAAATATGTCTCCTCCTGATGTTTCTGGATGCATTTGCATTAAACACATTGTCATTCATATAGATAAGCAAATATCTTTGGAGTTTTTTTCATTAATTGCCTTTAACAGTAAAGGCCCCAATCCTGCAGATAACTTTAATCTCATATATAGTCCCATCAAAGTCAGTGGAACTACTAATGTCAAGCACATGCATGAGTGTTTGAGGGACCGAGGACAAAGTCTGTATTAGTCGCTCATGCTGGAAAAGATCAACTTACAAAACACGATAGGTCCCTTCAGTAAGAAGGATCTAACAGTGCTTGCAAATTGTTATGGAAGTCACCTCAAATAAGGGCCAACAAACATTCTATGCCACATGAACAGACATTCCTGTGCATGCACCTATATGTACATATTACATATATAGTACATGGGTATATTGTGTGTTTTATGTACATTATTAGGCTGATTATATGAAGTATTGAGAACCCACATGTCCTGCTCCAGTCAATGGGAGCAGCAGGTGTGCTGAACCTTTCAAAATCAAGCCAATATGTATACATTTTATACATACATCACTGTTAAAAGAGCGTTAAGATTGAAAAGTCAGGCACACCTGCCTCATCCCCTCCAACCTGTCCCAGTCCCATTGATCTAATCAGGTCCCAGTCTCCTCGAGTTTCTCATCGTAACCTCAATCTACTTGCCCAGCCAGTCATAGTCTCACCCTTAATGTGCACTGAGTCCCAATCTCTCCTTCCCCACTTCCAGTCACAGCTCTTCCTTCTAGCTCCTCTCTGCCCCTCCCAGTTCTCTGTCTCCCTCGTGGACACCCTCATCAAATCTGTCTCTGCACTCCACCTTCTTGGCTCCTTATCCCAGTGTCTTTTACTCAGCCAGACCCATCCTTCCCCCAGCTCCTTGTCAGACCTGTGTCTCCTGCTTTTGTCCCCCACCCCAGTTCCATGACAGCCAGTCCTAGTCACCCCATCTCCTTCAACTCCTAGTTACAGTTTTCTCTCTCCAGTCTGCCTCACCAGACTCCTTGTTCCAATACACGCCTTTCCCTCACTCTACCATCCAGCTTTTGTCCCCTCTGCAATTGAATCAGACAGCTTATTTCTCCACAGTTCTTAGGCGTGGCATGGAGCACTAGAAGCTGTGAGGGGATGCTCAGCAATAGGTGTTGAGAGGCTCAAGAATATTTAGTGAGGATGGAATCTTCAGAGAATTTAGCTGCTAACATTGAAATCTTTGAGCATGTGATTTATTCAAAGGCTTATAACTTGGACAAATTCAGGCAGATGTTCTTGGGGACCACCATAGTTACACCCCTGACACAAAGGTTCTCCCCCTCCCCCGCAAACCATAAATTCAAAACCTTGGGTCCAAAACTTGCAGGTGTTAGAGCTATTCAAAGAAGGTCTCACAAATTTTTTAACATGAGCAAAACAATTTACATTTCCCTGGACTCATTCTCAAAATGACTGAACCATTTTGGCTGAAAGCTTGCAAGAAAAAAATTGAGCCTGAGACAACCTGAATGATGACAGTTTAGCCGAGTTATAAGCAACTGAAAACAGAGTCCTACAATGGGAAGTGGTTAATATTAAGCACAGATATATATCCTAGCTTATAATAATATAAATATATATAATTTCAAGGTCTGGCTAAGACTTGGAGGGGTGGGGAGAAGATGCCTTAAGTGAGGCTTAAAAATGCACAGTTAGCTACCTAAATAAGTTTCAAAGGTGCTGAGCACCCGTTGCTATCACTGACTTCAGTAGAATCTGCTCCATATTCAGAACCATTGAAAGGCTAAATACAGGTAACTATAGTTTTATGTCTCACATTGAGCATCCGTTTCTGAAAATCATTCTGATTATATATTTATCTGAGAGGATTCCATTGAAAGTATGTGGATAGGTTCACTGCAGTATATTTATTTGAACTGATTTCTGTTGGAGTGTACTGGAATATCAATATTGCCTGTGCAGCAAGACGACGCTTTCTTATCTCACTTCTAAAGCAATAGCCTTGATAGATGAGAAGCACTACATGATCCCACCTAAAAACTAAAACCTTGAAAAGAATTTTCCATAACAGATGTTTAATACTGTGACTTAGGGTCAACTACCTTTTCCACTGAAAATGCTTGCTTTTGTTGTCTATAAAATTTGAAAAATTCTTGCTGGTTGGTTCAAGGCCTCAGACCAAGAATAACTTCCCCTTCTCCCTCCCCCAACCCCGCATTGCTAAATTATCACAGAAATCATTGTATTGCTTTGAGAAGACCAATGGCAACACCTGATAGATGTAGCTGGTCCACACAGTCATCTTTGGATTTTGAACCTTGAACCTTTTCAGAATGAAGAGTTAGCTGGGACCTTTGACTCTTTCTTTTTAAAGTTGTAAAAATTTTCCCCCACCCCCCAGATCAGGGATGTTTGCAACCAAGTATTTATCTGATCTATCTATCTAATCTATCTAGATAATGATTCAAAAATTGTATATTGCAGTTGAGGATAATCATCCTATGTTCAGGGGCCGTGGAGGCCCTGATCTTGCTTCAGATCTATGTGGACAGCTGCTAGTACCTATCTACAGGGCCAATGGACAATGAGATGAGTTAACCCAGAAACATTTTCTCAAGTGAGAAATTTCTAAGACTTTTTTGCCTGAGTCAGAACCTAAACATTAGTACAACACTATACCTATATATTTTTTTTAAATCTACACGTTATGAAACTAATAAGTTCAAGATTTAAACTAGCTTTTAAAAAGTCTAAACATTCTGGCTTTTGGAAATGGTTTCTTTTACCAAAATAAAATTGCTAGTTTTGATTATAGGCTTTCATATATTTTCATTATGATGCTGATGAGCAGAAAATAAGCTTTACTGAGGAACAGCAGAGTAAAATTTATGATACAGGCAGATAGCCTATCTATAAGAACTGATCAAAAATGAATCTACTGACAGAGTGTAGTAAATCTACGAGGCTTAATTAGTGTTCGCAAAGTGCTTGGGCCTTGGATTAAAGATGTAGGACGTGCAAAAGTTATATTATTTTACAATGTTATCAAAACTGCCAAGTTTTGTGCAGCTCCATGTGACACTTTATGCAGATTAGTTCAGCTAATTTGCAGATTTATATATTTACAAGCAGTGGTAGGACTAGAACTGGAAGTTTGTACAAAACTTGGCATCATTGGGTGGGGTTGTTAAGAGAAACCAGGAGAAACTGGTGACTATCTGGTTAGCTGACTGGGTGAGGGGGAATTGTGGGGAGTGTCTCAGTGGATGCTGCGGTAGATGAGAGTTGTGGGATTCTTAAAGCTAGGTGATACTTAAAGGTATGCAATCTAGGAGTGACTGCAGCAGGTATAGACATACCCGAGAGAGCTTTAATCTATCTAGCTCGGGTACCAAGAAGCTATTGCAGCACAGACTTCAGCACAGGTTGTACAAGCCCACTCAGGACCCAGGGTAATTATATGGATGGGCGTCAACAGACTGTACTGAAGTTCATGATGTTGCAGCTTCCCTGCTCCAATATCTGTGCTATCTAGATTGAAGCTAGTTCCAGTGTGTCTTCACTCACTGCAATTCCACTCCCTGAGTGCAGTGTAGACATAGCCTCAAAGAGTACCCCACTTCTGTTTTGTTTTCCAGGAATATTAAAGGGTTGAGACTTATTGTTTTCTTGACGTGTTTTTTTTTGTGATTTGTTTAGGCCTACATTATTAAGTGACTCGTTACCTGAGGAGGCTCCGTGTTTGAACTCCCATCTTGCAGCACTTTGGGCCTAATCTTCAGATAGTATTCAGTCTTCTCCTTTTGAATATCAGGCCCCTTTTTAGGTGCCTCAAGTTGCCACCCAAAATCATGAGTTGCTTGGAAAGCTTGGGTCTTGTTTTTATTTGTATAATATCAGTAGGATGCTGGACAATTCATGTGTGTCTCCATCTCAAACCCCAGACTAACAAAGTGTATTTTTCTCTAAATCTTTTATATTGGTGCAGTGTAGGCATGGTTTCTGAAGCAATAAAAATGGCAGGTTTTGGTTTTGTTAATGAATTCAGTCTAGCAATGGTAGGGGTATAAATAATATTTAAAATTACGTTGTTCATAACCCTGAAATTTCAAGTCATGCAAATGATGAATCTATATTTGCAGTTATATTTGCATACCTGTATGCCAAGAAAACAGGTTAGCAACGTAAATATTTGCTCCTCTCCCAGATGGAAGTGGCTTTGAAAAGGCATCTTGCTTCACTGACCTGGAACTGATTGCTGGTGGAATCAGTATCTGGTGACATGCCAGCCCTCTTTTGTAGGGAATGCAGTTTCACAACCGTCCCTGATACAATCTCTATTCTGGGCATCAGGGGTAGTGAGAGGCTTAAAAGTACGTGAAGGATAATTTTGGCTACCTAGTTTTGACAGCTTGTGCCTCCTGGATATTGAATTCCATATTAATGGATGTTTGCTGTATTATTAATGTTATGAAATGGTCTATGGTGGGAGACACTGTCTGTTAGCCTTTGCATTAACTTTTGTCATTGTGTCATTAACGTGTCGGTATCAGTGTTTTTAATCACAAGACATTGGAGAAGAAATCAGAATGATCTTACAAGAATGACTGACTGGACTGAATCCCCTGAAGTCCCAAAAATATAATAATTCACAGATTTTATTTTTAAACCAGCCAGAAATAAGACAAATTGGAGAAGAGATCAATTGTAGTTTTGCAAAATTTAGCCAACTAGGATTTGGTTTTTCAGAACCAGAAGTGGGTCATAGCCAAGTGTTTGCCCTATATAAACCCCAAAGTGTGGGAGCAAAGGGACACTTACCTAGTAGGTTTTGGTCTTGGACTTTCTTTAAAGCATAAAGAAACAAATGGAAAAACCCACTTTCTCCTCTTCCCCTCATTTCCTTCATGCTGACTCTCTCCGTTCCCAACAGTTACCCACTAAGAATTCCCGCTACCAATAGCCACACACCAAAGCCCTGATGTGAAGTACAGAGAATCACTGTGCAGCCCCTTGACATATTTACAGGGTCACATTTTTGTGCACAACTCCAATGGAAATGTTACAGTTTGAGATTGGTGACTAGATTTTTATCTGTTTGACTCCCACAGACTTTAAATATGTCTGTTTAAAAGTTTTCTTTCGCCCTCATGAGCTGGGTTGTTGAGGATGTCTTCAAGTTGCAGATTTCTCTGTCTTAATGAGTATTGCTGTTATAGTCTAGATTTCAGTGGTTTAATTGTAATGTTTTAAAGTGTTTTCAATCACTGCATCCAAATACTAGGGGTACATGTTTATAAACACATAAATAATGAAACCCACTTTGCTAAATCTCCACAAAAGGGTTTGAAAAATTAAAAGAATAATGCCTCTTCAGAGGGTCTTATTGCTAGCAGTGTACTATTAGAAAATTATACATCTGCTGGCCAATTTTTTTAATATATGACAGTCCAATCGTAATGCCCCATATATGTGCAAGATGATTACTCATACAATGGGTGTAGTGTTTAATAGCACTGTTTAGTAATGTTTTAGTATAATGTCTGAAGAGCAACATCCCACCAGTAAACTAAGCTGAGGATGGAGTTTCACAGGAATTAAAGCTCTTTTACGTAGCCAACATAATAGTAAAACAAGAGTCTGAAAAGTGGTAGGTAAAATTACCTTTTAAAAACCAGCTCTACAATCAGGTTGGTATTTCCACACTGCTTGAACTGCTAGTTTTACACCTTTCGTTACACATCGGTTTGTGTAATTTTCATCAGAAGGTACACCTTCAGGAAGTGAAATCTCTGAAAGCAGCACAGGAAAAATCCACCAGCTTGTTTAAAATATTTTGTTTCCTGCAGCAGTTAGACATTGTCAGGTGAACAGCAACAATCTAGCAACATAACACAAAAGCCTTTCTTGTATGTCTGGAGAGCCTGAGATTAGAATTTAACCCTCGATGTTCAATTTAAATTTATTGCCACCTTTTAAATTAGACAGTGAGAGTTTGCTTCTGAATTATAAATGAAAAAGCAGCAATATTTTTTTTTAAAAAAATACCAGCCCTCAGTGTTTGGCTTCAGTTTATTTATTGCTGAAATTTTTTTTTTTTTTTTACTTGAAACTTAGTTTTGCTTATAACTTACAGGGCAATACTGAAAATAAACACTTCAGCTGAGTTGTGAAAACCTGCTCTCAAACAGAATTCCATACAATAAATCTTAGACTTCAAGCACATCCTTCCGATGGTGTTTTTCCCCACAGGACCATCATTCTTTCAAAGCAAGACAATAAATATATTATTAGTTCTTTTATTTATATATTAACGCTACAATAGCAATAAAGACCCAGGCATTTCCAAGGAAATAACTTTATTTCAGGCCACTGATTTTTTTTTCTCAGAAAATTCCCCAGAAAGGACTAATACTCAAAAGTTATTGCTTGGTGGGGATGAGTGGACATCAAATAACCCACTGCACTTGTTACTTACGATAGGCTTTATCTCCATAGAAAATGAATTTACTTGGTTGGAACACTTAGTGTATTATTCCTAGTTGTAGAGCAATAGACTTCTAATCTCTTTCTCAGTTGAAATACTAGATTGGAATGAATCTATTTTCCTGCTAATTGCATGAATTAAATTATACTTATGCCGCTTTGCATTTTCTTATTTTCTTTTGCCATTTTGCATGTCAAAAGCAATTCATATCCCTCGTCTATTGTAGATTAATTGGTCCATGCCTATGTTTAGATAAATATGTGCTTTAAGAGGTTATTCCTCAGTGGGTGCTGTTAAACTACCTTTAAAAAAATCTAAATGGAACAGTTAATTTGCTAATTAAACACACTCACTTTCTTCTACTTTTGATTTATCTTACTTTAAATGTCAGCATCAGACAAACAAACCAAAAGCCTAACTTGGCTGCAGTGTGAGTGCTTTGTAGTTGGCAAGAAGAATCTTTCTGTAATGGTCTTTACTGTACTTAGTTATGCTTTAAGTATCCAGTAGCTTTGGCATTAGCAGTATCAAATGAAATACTTTTGCTCACAAGCCTCTATTTCAGATCAGTCCTCTGTAGCATCTCCTGGACACTCTCTGACTGTAGTTGGCCTCTAAGCTCCACCACAAGCTAAATGTTACAAATAATGTATTTATTATTGCAATTTGTTACTCACTGTAAAATCCATCAGTGGTTTCCCAGCTTAATTCCTGTCTTCCTGATTGTCAGGGGGGAATGCAGAAAGGATGGCCTAGTGAAAAACCTCACACTACAGTACTAGACAGGTGCTGCCTTTCTGTGGGAAACTTTATAGCTATGAAAACATATTGGAGCAAGAAATAACCAAGGAGAAAATATGTGTCTGGAACACAGAAGTTTAGTGTAAAGACAGTTCATGCCCTGTAGCTAGTAGGTAAGAATGTCCTGCCAGTCTTATTTGGTGTTAACTATAGCAGCAATGGTGTCTGTAGGCTTGAAGGGCCATTCCCTTGACAAGACTCAATGTGCTCCAGATGCTCCAGTTACTCTCCTTCCACTGGTTGCTGAGAGGAACCACTAACTCTTTGCCATCCAAAGATTCCCCTAGTGGGGAGAATCCTCAAGACGCCAATCTACTGGTGTTAGGGTTGCTTTGCACTGCCAGAATCATGTAAAGATCCCACAGTGCACAGGAAGAGCTGGACCGGTCTTGTGAAAATATGGAGTACGTACATAATTACTGGTCCACTTGTTATAAGTGTATGATACTGTATCCAAAACCATGACCTGAAAAGAATATTAGCTAGCAAATGCCTGAATTAAGGATGCCTGTGTGACCTTAATTTGGTCCCATTATGTATACTGTATTTAATTACAAGATTGCTTACTATGTTTTCCACAAAACGCCTGCCTAATTTGATAAATGGGTAGTTATTCAGTTCCGGCATTTTTTAACTTTGAGTGCTTGGCTTTGTGACCTTAATATTCTTTTAATGAAAGTATTTTGGATAAAATTTCCCTTTTTTTAATTCTCTCATGTGGCCAGTGGTAGATTAGCCAATGGGGCCTATGCCCAGAGGCCCCAGCCAACTAGTGGACCCTGAAAAAATGGGTGCCCCCATGTTCCGACCCACTCTGCCCACTCAGCATCAGGAGCACCAAGTGGGACAACCACTGTTTCCTGACCCAGCTCCCCGGCAGGTGCGCCAGGAGGCAGGGACTGCAAGTGGAAGGGGTTGGGAGGGGGCCCTGCTTGCTTTGGTCCAGGGCCCCATAAACCCCTAATCCATCTACACATGGGGCACCACTTTGACCCCCCAGTTTGGATCATCAGTGGGGTTTGGACCTTTAGATCCACAACACAGGCATCTACTGTTTGAGTTGGTAGAGTAGTGGGAGGGAGAGAGACAGACGCATACTTTCCCAGTGGGTTTCATAGCTATTTGCTTACGGCAGAGGAATGTAAAGATTTTGCACTCCTGGGTTCAATTCCAGGTTCTGGAGGAGAGAGTGTGTTAGTGGTGATAAATCATTGTTCCCCCAATCTGTGTCTGGTCCCTTCTCCTCCAGTCTGGCCTCCTTCCACTTCTCTGTTCCTATTCACCTTCCCCCATACTTTGCCTATGCAGCCTCTGCCAGCTCCCTGCCTGTTCCTCATCCCTCTGTGTTCCATTCAGGCCATTTCTTCTTCCTTCAGGCAGCCTGGTTACCAGAAGTGAGAGCATTGAGAACACAAGACAGACTCTTTCGATCTAGACTTAGCCTGAGGCAGATACTGGGCATGGACATTTTCAGCCTGAACAGTCAGTGTGGAAAAATTATAAGGAACTGAAAACAGGGTCTTATAATGGGATGTGTTGGGCAATCTTAACCACAGTTAATGTATATTTTACCTCTGGATAGTGCCATGAAAACCAATAGCTTCACCTTAAATATGAATAACATATTTAGTGAATATGTTGTATGTATTTTATATTTGTCTAAACAAAATGCCTTGGAGCTATTTTTATCCATATTTGGGGTAAATCTTATGGAAATGTTTCCTGTATCTAGTTAGTCTGTAATATCAGGAACATAATCTAAAACAATATAAATGGAGAGAGGAATACAGACAGCGATAATTTGTTTAATGACAATTTTGAATGTGTCACATTTTCAGCTCTTCCCAAATTAAGATATTTGGATGTTAGCAGCTAATTGTAAAAATTAAAATTAAATTTACAAAGTTCAGACTCCCACTTGTGTTATAAAAAACAATTTCTCTTTTTTTCTCAGTTACTCTTCCACAGGAATTCAGGATGGGATTTAAGTTGAGCCATATTTTTCTCATGCATTTTCTGGGAGAAGTCAGTAATATTTTTAAGTGATTGTTGAGCCTGCAAACATGTATTTCTGTGTTGTTGTAGCTTCAGCCTGTGTAAATAAAGTAGTAGGGTAACATAGGTTAATAGAAGGAAAGGCCTTGGCGTGATACAGAGTAAGTTCCTAATATGATCATGTGGTGTCAGAATCCAAGAGTAGGGAACTATTTGTGTGTAAGTCTAATGAAAGATAGGTCAAAGCTTTTAAAATAAAGCATCTTATGTATGTCCAGGAATGAGGAAAATACAATGCAATATTCTGCAAAACAGAAATGTCTTCTATAATGATCCACAGAGGATTTTTAGATCAACTCATATTGCATATTCTTCCTCCAGCAAGGAACTGTATTTGTTCCTAAGGTCAACGTAAGACATAGCTTAAAATTGCTAGCATGTCATTTAACTCTATAGCAGTGACTTGGGTTAGGCCATAAAGAACACAAGTCTGTGATTCTGACTCAGATTCATGAAACCGTATACACACACTAACATATGTGACGGAGTCAGACCAGAAGGGTATAGGAGAGTGCTGGAAGGCAGGTATATCAGCCTCAGGATGTGTAGGTCCCTGTTCCCTGGATAGCCAAACAAAGGCCATTCCAGGCCAATCAAGACACCTGGGGCCAATTAAGAACCTTCTAGAAAGGAGTAGAAACAGCTAGCCTGATTGGGACACTTGAAGCCAATCAGGGACTGGCTGAAACCAGATAAAAACCTCCCAGTTAGTCAGGTGGGGTGTGGGTGTCAGGAGCTGTGGAAGGAAGTTATGCTGTTGGTGAGACTGAGTGTTGGACAACATATCGTACAGAAGGAAGGAGGCCCTGAGGTGGAGTTTGAAGAAGCGGAGACTGCTGTGGGAAGTAGCCCAGGGAATTGTATTGTGTTTTGTGGATAAAAGGTCAGCCATCTTAGCTGATACTATTAGGGTCCCTGGGCTGGAGTCCGGAGTAGAGGGCAGGCCTGGGCTCCCCACTTTCTGTCTCCCCTAGTTACTTACTGAGAAAGGGAGGTCATTCTGGGGCCTGGATGAGTTTCTGAGGCCCCTAAATCTGCCAGGAAGTGCAGGACGCACCAATACAGACTCAGAACTTTGTCACACATAGGTATGGAGATTTTATTGCCAGTACAAAACTGCCTGCAGTGAGACAAGGGAAGACAAGCCCATCAATCCACTAGGAGGCAAGAGAGGTTACATATATTTGTGTTTCTTTGCTCTCTATATAATATACCTGGTGATAAAAATGCAAAAAAAGTGCTTCTCTTCTTTGACCATTACTCACTAGGGTTGGGAGACTTGGTTCAGCTAAAACAAATCCAACATGCACAATTATTAACTTTTTCTGAAATACAAAAGACTCAGAATCAAACATTATGGCGATCTCTCTCCCACGCAGTGTCAGAGGAGACATAGAGGAGGTCTCAGCATGGGCCCTGTTGCCTTCCACATTTCCGAAGAGCCAGCAGTACTGCCCTGCTGGCTTTGGTTTCCTCCTCCACAGATCCTCTTTCCTATGACTCCTCCCTTTACCCTTTCATTAATTGCATGGCAAAACGTGACATGTAGGGAAGTCTTTTAGCCCTAACAGATTCTTTATCTCAAGTTTCCTGTACTCTCTGATAGAGTGAACAGGGCTTGAATTCAGTAGTAGTGGGGGTGTCTAGCAAGAGTCTGACAAAGGTCCAATCAAAGTTCCTATTGCTGCCTCTGCTGCCATCACACAGGGAGGGGAGGAAGATGACAGTCACCTTCTTCCTTTCTCATCCCTGACTTACACTGAGGAAAGATGCCGGATGTGGGAGAGGTGGTTATCTGGCCTCCTTCCAAACCCATCTTCTGTGCTTGTCTGTAGACCTCTGTCATTAGAGGCAGAAGAGCTCAGGTGGCTGGTCCCCCAGAGAGGAACTGAAGTCTATTTTTACAGAGCCATGTCAAATGTCAATAATGTACTTAAGCCTCAGTGTTTTTTTGGAAGCGTTAGCAAAACTGAATCAGCTCTTTTACTTCTGCTACACTACTACATTCTCCTGCTAGCACTAGCCTAGCCGTAATTTAAATGGTTCTCTGTACTAATATCATAACTACTTTTGTTGTGATGTGCTGGTCTAACGTAAAAGGGCTTTCAATGCTACAGTACGGTTGCCATTTTAAGTTACAATCAGCCAGGAAGTAGCCGCTCCTACCATTGGGATCCTCTGTGTCATCACTTCCAGCAGAGACAGGACACTTCATAAATTCCTCATGCTGGAGAGTGGAATTTGCAGCTCATCCAAGATGGCTAGCCTCATTCTTAATTAAATCACCCTTCTGTCTATGCTGATGCACTATTGACCCCTTCTCCTCCCATCACCCCTCACACATCTGCCACTCTCCCATGACTCTGGTTCTAGTGGCCTGACATATTGAGGAGATATCGGTTATCTTCCACCGGTCTTGTAGTTGGAGGGGCATGGACAGCAATGTCCTTACTAGCATTAGTGCTTCTAAAAAAGCTGCACACAGGAAATCATTTGCAACAGCCATAACAGCTTCTGTTAGTTCTATGAACAGCACTGCATACTCAAGTATCATCTCCTGGCATCTTATGTATTTACATATATACAGAAAATCTGTTTCTGAAGTTTTACTGTTTTTTCTAAGGCTGAAATACAAATAACACCATACAGTGTATCGGTAGAACTGCTTAACATTGACACTTAGGACCAGTTGCCACAGCAGTGGGAGTAGCGATCTGTATTCTGAGCACGGGCTTGCTTAATGTCATAGAACTTGTAGTACCGGTGGGAATAAGACCTATAGTTGCTGTGACCAATTTACTTAATAAAAGAAAATAATTAAACATTTTGCATGGGTGATCCCTTTCAATTCCACCTTTTAAAGAACCTCTTACTGTTTTTGCCAGTCATTGCTTTTCTCCTAAATGCTACCTTTATTTCATCATTGGATTCCAGAATCTTTCCATTTGCACTGAAAATGATTTTATCATTGTCTTAAAAAAACATGCTAGATGAATTAGTTTCTCCATTACTCTGCAATTATTGCTCCATTAATTTGTCTTCTTTCCTTCCGAAGTAGTCTCTTACTGTCTTTTCCAAAGTCTAACCATGAAAGTGGATTTGTACAGATTCCAGTTTTGATTCTTTGCTCTTTAGGAAAGGCCCAACGTTGAGGATTCTTACTAGGATAGTGTGATAATGTTGGTCACTTTTTTTTTTAGTGAAATTTCATGTGAAATGGGAAAGTATTGTCCCAACATGATCATTTAGTTCCAAGTGAAATTTTAATATTAAAATAACATTTCACAATGCCAATGTTGCCTTTTTTAAAAAAACAAGTTTTTAAAAATATCAATACAAATTAAAACTGAATAGGGTTTTAATTCCGGTAATCTGTGAGGTTCCTTTTTAAACTAGTTTGCTACATCATTGTGTTTACCTTTCACAACATGTGCTGAGTCAATTCTGCTCTGTATCTCAAAGCAGCTGCCCATCTATAAGAAATTATTAGACCCTTGCTTTGAATTTACTGCCCTGTTAACTCTCAGTTTTGTAGTCCATTTGGAATTCAGCAACTTTACTTGTTTACTGTAGATCTTGATTTTTTTGGCATCTTTCAGTTGAATGACTTTGGCTCCCATTAAGAACGAGGATGCACTACTTTTCATATTCAGGGGGCTTAAATGGCATCATGCTTTCTCACTGTGTGGGCTTTTCACAAATGATTGATCAGCCAGGTCTCTTGTGACTTCTCTCTGGCCTCCCCTGAGTTCAACACTCTTTCTTTCTTTTCCCCCTGTTACCAAAGTGGAGTTGCAAGGTTATTTATATCTTGCCCTCCCTTCTTCTCCACTCTTGTCTCTTATCATGTCTCATCCTCCCCATTGACACTTCTGCCTCCTGAGCCAAAGATGCCTTTTCTGTCCATTTGTCAACTTTTAGCAGAAACATCCGAATTTTCAATTTGCTTCGCCTTATGTAAAGAAGGATCCTCCATCAACTGACCTACAAGGGGTAGTTACCCTCTCCTCAAGACTCTCTCTTATCATGCCACCTGCCAATCAATTTATTATAGCTATATTAAATGGCTAATGAGGATAGTTAGTAAATACTTATATTAAAAAAGTGTTTGGATGAAAACTTGCAATTTGTAACAAATTGACATTTCCCCTGAAAATATTCCTGTTTTGTAGAGAAATCCTTTCCGTTGGGGGGCGGGCGGGAAGATTTGTTTTTGATGCTTGACCAACTCTTTCTGTGGGACTTCATGAAAGTCCCTGTTCCATCTTGTTATATACAGAGCAGTTGATCTTCACTTGTGATGCTTAGCATTTTTTTTATTGATCCAGAGTCCATGTGTATGGGCTTCCAGGTACCACAGCTTGGCATGCAGCCTTGGGCAAATATACCAGTGAGTTTGGTGCATCAGATAGCCCAAATTCCTCCCAGTATTTGAGGGTTGTTTTTCAAAATGTTGTTGCAGCTGCAGCAACTACTTGGCAAGAGAATTTTTTTTAAAAAGGCAGCATGTAATTACCATCCAAATCCAGTCTTCAATTCAAAATGGAAATTTATTTTTAAGGAAAACTATTCTTGGTGTTTATGAGACTATCTCTCACAAACTGCAAGATTTAACCACACCAACCACATAGTCCAATAAATGACATTTAACAGCCACCACTTGTACCACTTGGTCTAATACTTAAACCTTACACTTGCCTTATGTTGGTCCAGGATATGAAAAAACAACTTCCCTGAGGGACATAGCTATGCTGACAAAATCTCCAGTGTTTACACAGCTATGCCGGCAGAGTCCTTCTGTCAGCATAGGTAACATTGCCTGGGAAGGTGAAGTTCTTACACCTGCAGACAAACTCCTTGTATTGGCATACACTGAGTTTACATTAAGTGGCCAACATAGGTTCTGTGTAATGTAGACCTTTCCTAGATCAGTTTAAACACCAAAGGTGAAATCCTGGCCCTCTTAAAATTAATGGGAAAACTCTCAGTGGCTTCATTGGGGCCAAGATCTCACCCCAAATTTTGAGCACTTTGATAGGAAGGGCTCCTTGCATTTACAATTTTGATTTTGGGGGAGAAGATTTTCACTCTTGCTTCTCTATGGAAAGAGAAACTTTTTAAATCCATCAGAGAAGTAATTTTATTAGAAACCTCAACTTTTCCCTTCCCTTCCCTCCCACCATAACTATAAATCATGGATATTTGCCTTTACAAAAACAAATCTGGAACCCTACTGGAGATGTCCTGAGATATGTTGCGGTCCTCTAAATACTTCAGTGCAAATTAATCTAAAGCATAAAAATGATGGATTCTTCACCCCAGTCTGAAAGATTTAGCATATATTTAGCATGGATACCAGGAAGAAAAGCTGAGCACAATTAATGGAAGTTTGCACATCAACATTCTCTTGCTATGCACTCCAACACAGTAATTTTACTATCTGAGATACATGTTCAAGCATGCATAATTTCACAGATTAAACCCATAGGCTTTTAGTTTCCCTGTGTCTAATAAACATGATCTATGCAGAATTGATTCTGCTTGTGCTGTTTCCAGATGCAAATGTGTTTTTTATCTAATTTTCTAAGATGGCTGTCTGAGGTCTGAGTTGTGCTCTGCCGGGGGAGATGTGAACATTCAGCATTTATATGGGTTGATGGGGACTGAGAGAGAAAATCTTGCCAGAATGAGTTGGCTCAAGCAAAATAAATCCAATCTCAATATGATGCATTTTCTCTCAAAGTGCAAGTGGAGGGGGTGGGGGAACTGAGGAAACAAGTCACGAGTACACAGCTGATTTTTCTTAGTATTGGATACACACAAAAATTTTACTTTCATCTTTCCTCCAGGACTGCATCCTGAAAAGTACTGAGCGCTGCTTCTGAAGGGCTAAGTGCCTGGGGAGATGAGGCCACTCGGCAGCTTCCGTTTCCTTAGTCTAGTTCCATGAGCCACAAATGTGCAACAAACAAATTTAAGCCCTAGTCAAACAATCTGACCCAGATATTCTGTGTTCAGCTTCATTTCACCATGTGTTTTGGTGACAGAGAAACCACACCAAAGTTCTATTGCTCATCAGTGGTCAAGTGGAATCTGTTTCTTTCTGGTATGGGACATGCGGACAGCAGATAACGTCCATGTGACTCCCCCCCACTCCACCCCCAGCCCAGGGCCCCGACACTCTCCCCACATGCTTCTCTGGTAGCTGTACCACTCCCAGCCCCACCCCACCCTCAACCCTATCCTCCAGTGGGGCTACTGCTGCACAAATAGAGCCAGAGGAGAGAGAGCTCCATGGAAGAGCAGGGAGCAGGACGGGGGGTTCTGCTTCTTTCCCCTCTGCAGTTCCTGCAAGAACCATGAACCACAGGAACTGCAGCGGGGAACGGAGCAGAAAATGGGGCTGTGGGGCAGCCTCATGCTGACATTTCCTCCACCGCAGCTGTACCTTCTCCCACTCTGTCCTCCGGCAAGGCTACTATATGGATGGAGGAGAGCCTGCATGGAGGGGGTGAGGGCAGTACAGCTGTGCCAGAGGAGTTGCCAGCATGGGGCTGCCAAGTGGCTCCATGTTCTGCTCCTCCTGTGTCTTTCCGGTGTACACGTAGTAGCTGGTACAGCGTGGTGTACCGTACTGCCATACTTGTACTGCTGTAGCTCATCTAGCTCTTTTGCTCTTTCACTAGGCTCAGGGGACTCCCCGCCCCTTACATCAAAACCTCACAAATGAACCCTTTCCACCGTTGAATTTCTGTGGCTTCTATGACACATCATCTTTGGGCTCACCCCACTTCCCTTTCTCCTGGCAGGTCTTTCTTCTTAGAAGACCAGTAAAGTTCTATTGGAAGACAAGATACAGAACCCCAAACTCTTCCCTCAGCCGCATGAGAAGAGATTGGTGTTGTACTCCATTTCTGGGCGGTCCCTTCAGAACACAGTCTCTTGTCTGGCTGTTCAATCTGATCTTTAGCTACTGTCATAAAATTATAGCTGGGGCCCAATAGTGCAAATGGAAACAAATCCTAAATGTAGTAACACGAGCAGGTAGAATTGTGTTGCAAACTATGTATAATTCCTGGTTGATTGTCCTCTTGACAGCTGTTCATACTGCTTTTTCTTTGCCAAATGCAGCAAACACCTTATTTGATTAATTTAGCCCCCTTTTCTGTTATCTGTGAACCCGACTTGGACTTGCAATAACATGTTTAGTTGACATCATTAGATGAATGGTATATATGATTTTTTTTCAGCCTATGCGTTGCTACCTAACTTCACACAAACTATTGCTTAGAGTAATTTATATTCATCATTTATTTTCTGTGCTGTATGATTGTTTTCACATGGTTTTGTTTTTGCTTCCAGATTGGATGATTCCAAACCACCACTAAGAGATTGCATGTTGCTTTGTGTAAATTTTCTTTATGCATGTGTGTTTGGAAAGTATCCCTAACACTTCCTTTCTGCAAACATTCTTGTGAGCCAAATTTTGCTTTCACAGCTTTTCACAAGAATGAATAAGAAGGAGATTATGAATATTGTGCAAAAGAATTGTGTTTATTTGAGGTCCCTGATCTACTCCTTCATTTAACCAGAGAGTTCAGATGTATCATAGCCCTTCATACAGCTGTAGCTACAATACAGGATTTGCCAGATTAGACAATTGTTTCATCTTCTCTACTACCCAAACACTGATCTAGATCTGATTGAAAGAAGCAAATGAATCTGACCCACAGAAATGAAGTTTCTGGTCAATTAGTGCAGGGACAATACTTAGAGCTGGTAGGGAGGGAAATCCTACCTCTTATCCTTGTGGACAGTACTGCATGCTTTTATGTATTACAATTGAATACAAAATTTTGAGTAGAAAAAACTGTGAGATTCATATGCTGTATGGAAATCCTTGTTCATATGGAGGCCAATGTTAGAATTGGATGCATCATATAAAATAGAAAGTCAAATGGCATTTTTTAAAATTGCCTTTGTTTCAAATCAGACCTTTTTGAGATGCAAAAATCATCTGTGGTAATATCAACATATTCAATTAGTCAGTTGAGAGATTTGAGCTACTAAAACCATCCCTGCTGCCCTGTTTTTCCTTTTATAAAGTGTGTGTGTTTGGACTATATTATCATGAAATCATTTTAGCTTCCCACGGCGTTGCTTTTCAGCCTTTTCTCTCTCTCTCTCACTGTCTGTGTCTGTCTCTCTCTCTGTTTAAAAACCCCGCCCTCTCCCCTCCCCCCCCCAGAAACATACTTTCATGTTACTTTTTCTTCAGAAGCAAGAGATCAACTCCATGCCTTTGGCATCTCTGATTGCAATGGTACAAGCTACCTTAATTCAGGCAAATCTATTTATCATGGAGCTTCTGAGGAAATGGAAAAGGAATGTTATTCTGGACAGCTTTCAGCAAGTTATTTATATTTTCTTCTTGAGTACACAGCAGGATTTTCCTTTAAGTTCTTTTGTTTTACATTGTAAGTCAAACAATGAGGACACATGCATAGCTAACCTTAATGTCAAGTGTTTTCTGTTCACTCAGTATAAATACATATATGATAGAAAGATCATAGTTTATAAACACAATGGACCTGATTCATCATTGCCACACACTAATATCGTTTAAGCCATGCCAACTGTCTCCATAAAACATTATCTTTCTTGTTTGATAGTATTTACACCCACTTTATTCGGTATGGATGACTATACCAGACACAGGGCAACAGTCAGTTGGGTCAAGGGTGAAGTTTTATGGTTGAGCTTTCAAGTACAATTATGCATTTCCCCCTTTTGAGTACTTGATTTCTTAGCCTTAATATTACATCAACACATTGTTTTGCGTGGACTACAGAGAGAGATAGCATAACAGTGCTTGGAAATTGCTAATTAGTTATGATTTTGCCCCTTTCAGAGGACATATCTTTTGTAGATTATATAATAAAAAAGCTACTAGCAGCAGTATACTAATCACACTTCACCATCAGATAATAGGCTTATCGGAAATGCAGATGGATTTCAAAGAGGCATTATCAAGATTAAAAAAATCACTTTAAAAAAAAAAATCTGTATTACCACCACCAAAAACTACTAAAGTTTAAAGAAATGTTGAAACCTAATTTTATTTGCATTTCTTACAGTTCTCATGCACTAGTGTAATACTATTGCGTTTAGCTTCACCTTATTGCAGGAAAATATTTAAGGGGGACAAAGTCATTTGAAATAAAATATCAAATTCATCATAGTTCTCATAAACCCACCTACTCCTTCTGCTCCCTTTTTTATTTGTAAACCCTACATGTGAAGTGTGAATCACGTGACAGTGTATTTCTTTATTAAAAACAAAAAGCAACAAAAATAAATCCATTTGAGGAGGTTTCTGAGGACAGGCAATAAATTCTCCTCTTCACTCTTACAGCTTGGGTCAGGAACCTGGTAGGGCTAAAAAGACAAGTGGTTGTCCAGCAATGCTAACATCTCTCTTTCTTGTTCTGATGTTGCTAACCTATCACAGGCTGTAGCTGATGGAAACATGTAGCATGAAAATCCCTCTTGTGGCTCCACACATAGCTTTGAAATAGAACCCAATCCACTTTTAATGCAAGGCAGGAAACTGACCGTGGACTTTATATTACCCAATGTGCGAATTTGAGTGACCTTTTAACCTAATTCCTGCAAGAAATCTTACATATGTAAGTCCATCAATACATGTATAAAATGAGAAATTTAACACTATGTATCTGCAAAATAAAATAGCACCATTTAAGAGATGGATCTAGGACCCTGTGTTAATACAACTGCAACAAGCATGGTATGGATTTTATCTGCCTTCAGCCAAAGTGTTAAAGGCATATTGTATTAAGTCTCCTGTTTATTCTTCATCGAAGGAAGAATTACTTCCAGCTAGCTATTATACTATGACATTTCCTGCCAAATAGATGTAATTTGTACTTCCAGCTATTTTCAGTAAATTGCACTGTCCAGTGGCCAAGTTTATTCAAAGCAGGGAGGTTTTATAATGAAAATTGAAGATGAGTTGGTGGCTCAAGAGAAGAGCACAAGAGAAGAGAAATCCTCAGCTGTGGAGAGGGAGTGAAGGAAGACAAGAATGAAGGAGAAGAGTGCACAGAGAGAATACTAGGTAAATGGATCCAAGAGGTGTTAGCCAGGCATATGTTCAGAGAGGCTTAAAAACTACCAGGGCAATTTTGAATTGCATTTGGATGTGAGTAGATCAGGTGGTAGAGCTGACTGAGAGGTAAGGGGGTTGATATGGTTTCCCAGTCACTAGATAGGTTTACAGCCTCCTTTCATTTTTTATTTTACTATGCCAGGGAAGGAGGATAGCTGTAAAAATGGTTAAATATAGAGAGTTGCTCGTATGTAGGCTGAACTGTGGTAGCTTTGTTGAGCAGAAGTAACTTACTGCACCAAAACTGGTACATTTTAGATACACTGCAGTAAAGCAGGCAGAAAGCCCTCCGCACAGAGAGATGATAATACTTAGCTCTTGTATAATGCTTTTCAGCTGTAGATCTCAAAATGCTTTATAAAAAAAGTCAGTGCAATTACTTCTGTTGAAATATGTGGAAACTAATGCACAGAGTGGTGAAATGATCTGGCGAAGGTCACTCAGCCAGGCCAGCTGGGCATAGAACCCAAGTTTCCTGAATCCCAATCCAGGGCTCTTCCCAAAGGCCACCTGCCTGCCATCAGATATCATCTTACCTTATGGAGGAGATGTATATTTGCACAGATAATTATCAGAAACTTGCTCTATAGCTGATCCCGTTTCCTTTTCTGATAGCCACTTTGACGTGTGGCTCTTGGTTCCAAAGAGTACTCAGATGTTTCTAAAACTGATTTACTTAATACCTAAATGCAGATTTAGGCAGAAACCCTACCCAGGGATGTAAGCAATCTACCACCTGTGCAATAGGCTGAAGAAGGCAATCTCTGTGTTAGAAATTATATTTTATACCACAGACATATTATGCACCTCATTACAAGAATCTCTGCCTTGCTAATTGATATTACCAGATTTTAGTGTTGTGAGGCTACCACTGACTTGGAATAGTGCCTGTTTTTAAAAAAATAGATTCCTCTAGGCAAAGCTGAAATCATACCTTCCCTCTGTAAAGATAACTTCAGCACTCAATGTGGGACAGAAGTAAAGGCAGCTAATGCAAAGGGTTGGTGGGATGGACTGGGTATTATGGAGGAAGAACAGCAGTGTAGAATAGGAGGAGATAAAGTGGAAACCAGTGAGATAGCAGGATGGAAGACAATTACAGAAGAGTGGAGAGGTCTTTTTTCTTTCCCTGCCCTCCTGGATTTAGCACACTGGCTGGAGTTTTTGGAGACCTGGACTTAATTTCTTGCTCTGTTAGAGGCTTCCTGTGTATCACTTTCTGCAAGTAATTTAGCCCCTACATACTTCAATTCCTCATCTGCAAAGTGGAGATAATATCACTGCCCTGCCTCATGAGGGTATTGTGAGGATCAACGCATTAAAGACTATGCAGTGTGTGAAGCTGGTTAGGAATTTTCGACCAAACGATATTTGTTAGAAAATACAAAACTGAATTTTTTTCCAGAGATGTATCCATTTTGACAAATTTTGTTAGGATGTTTTCTCAGATCTTAGATGGAGTATCTGGGAACCCAGCTCAGGCCAGTAATGGCCAATAGCCTGGTGGTTGGGGACTTTCCTTTTATGTGGGAGACCCAGATTAAGTCCCAACTCTGAATCTGGCAAAGCAGGGACTTGAACCTTGTCTTCCACATCTCAGGCAAGTGCACTGACCCCTGAAATATTGGCTGTTATACACCAGGGAGGGGGGCATGTGTATTTTTTATGCTAGAATTTTTACATTTTTCCTTTTGTGCCAGTGTGGAATGAAAACAAACCATTTATTGATTGATTGATTGATTGATTGATTGCAAAACAGACTTCTTGGTTTTTGCCAGCCCTAGGTGTGAGAGACATAGATGCTGTTGTGATCAGGATCATATACATACCTATATATAATAGGGCTATGAGCTGCAGAGACCCAAAAGTTGCTAGATTGGAGGTCCCAAAACAAATGTGTGATCAACTGCACAATGCAGTAGTCTTGAACTCATGCAAAACAACCCATGTTTAACCTACTGTATCCATCATATATCTTGTGCATGTAATTGGCAAACTTGTCAACCCTTTTTTTCATGAACTAAAATCAACATGAATGACCCTATAATAAGCCATGTACAGGAGCTCAATGGGGGATGAAAAAATGGGGAAATATTTTCTCATTCTTGCTTCCAAAGGGCACTTAACATCAGTGCATATATTAAAAATACATATTTTAAGTATGAAAGAGCAACATCAGACAAGCAAAACATGGATCAACTTAATTAGAATATGCAAGTGATTTTCTGATTTTAATGAATCCACAGTAATGATATAATCCTTGAAGATATTCTGTGCCATTCACATCAGTGATATTTTCGTCATCTTTCCTCACCTCATTTTCACTCTATATTTTCCCTTGTTCGTAATTGTTCAAGTTCATGGACAGTAAACAGAGCTCATGTTGTTCATCGCTGTAATGACCATTTGGATCTATGAATTAAAACGTGCTTTTCAGTTGCTGCTGATGCATTTCTCTCAACTTGCACAGATCACTGGGTCATTCCCTTGTGCAGAACAGATTGGAGGTTTCTTTGATTTTTCTTTCATGTTTTCAAAGTCAGGAAATAATCTCATGCCTTTTTCAGGGCCTGTTCAGCTGCAGTGTTAAGAATCTTATAGTTTGCAGAAACACTAATTAGAGCTAATAATAACTTGAGTTGGCAAACATCTGTTGTATTTTGCTTCTGTGTGTTTGGCTCACTTGGAAAATCATCATCATCACATGAACCCACCTGTAAAGATCAAAAGTTGGGTGGGAGTTCATCCTAATTGATCCTTACATGTACAGTGGCAATGGAACTGGTGTATTGTAACTTACAATTGTGTATATAATGTATTTTAGAAAATTACAGAGCTCAACTAATTATGTCCAAGCCAATAGGGATTGTTCCATATTGTGTATTTGCTAGTGGTTTTTCTGTCCAGTCTAGTTTTAAAAATCCTATGCAAACAGATTCCATTGCATTATTTGAGAGACTATTCCACAGCTTCATGCAACTTACTGTTTGGAAGATTTCCCTGATACTGAGCCTGATTTTTGGTTTATCTGGTAACTCTTAGTTACATCTCCAAATACCACAGGAAGGCTATGATTTAGAAAGCACTGAAACATACACTAAATGCTTTAAAGTGGTAGCCATGTTAGTCTATATCAGCAAAAAAAAATGAGGAGTACTTGTGGCACCTGGGAGACTAACACATTTATTTGGGCATAAGCTTTTGTGGGATAAACCCACTTCATCAGATGCATGGAGTGGAAGATACAATAGGAAGATATATTCATGTCCAAAGAATGTGAAAAGAGGGGGGAGGGGGGTTGCCATTCCAACTGTAAGAGACTAATCAATT
Organism: Dermatemys mawii; assembly: GCA_007922305.1. Lineage (NCBI taxonomy): Eukaryota > Metazoa > Chordata > Testudines > Dermatemydidae > Dermatemys > Dermatemys mawii. The sequence goes on along the minus strand of ML677335.1, from coordinate 36,400,315 downwards.
AAGGTGGGCTATTATCAGTAGGAGAAGAAAAGCTTTTGTATTTTTCTACACTGAAATTTGGTTATTTTCTGCCCACTGATCTCTCTGGATTTCTTTATAATAATTCTCTGTTCTAACTGATGTTCATAACTCCTGCCAATTCAGTACTGTCTGCAAATTTCATTAACATATTGGATCATTATAAAGATATTTGAAAAAACCCTAGACCTTATTACAGTATCCCATGAGACACCTCCCCAAAACTGAATACAATGTAGTCAATTATTGAATCTGTTGCTACCAGAGGATAATACACATGGCCATGTGCTGTTAAAAAAAATATATCTTGAACATAAAAATAAATTCTCACTACTTCATCTTTGTGCCCCTTTCACACTATTTCCTTCTTTCAGATGCTGAGCTCTGTACGTGTTCTGTCTGAGGAAAACATGGCAGGAGATAGCACACTTTCCAGAATTAAAATTGGAAAGCCATCCTTCAGAGCTATTCATTTGGACACAAAGAGCCAGAATTCTCTAGCAAGACGAAATTGAATAAGCGTTTGAGCCTTCACTGTACACTGCATTCTGTTTGTTTTATTTTAATGAGAATATTATCTGTAGCAGTTTTAAAAAAATAACATTTCCTTAGAGGAATTTGAGTAATCTTTATGTGGGAATATTGATTTTTGGGAGTTTTTGCAGTAGCGATTTCAGTTTTTGAAGAGCACAGATTGTTATTCAATCACTAATTTCATGGTTGACTTAAGGGTTTTAAAATTTTTGTATCAAATGTGATAAAATATTTTAGAATGTGTTCTGTTTTTTTTCTTTCTTTCTTCTCTCTCTCTCTTTCCCCTCCCTCCTGCCCATAGCTGTCTTTTATGAAGATCTCTGATCTAAGGCTCTTAACCCACTTTATCATTCATAGTGGTAGAGGAATGTTTGTCAGTTTGGGTAGAATAAACTTCTAAAATGCTTAACTGTGAGCCTCTCGTCTAGAAGTAGCAAGAGAACAAGCTCTCTCAGTACATGTTAATTACATCCCACTAGTGGATGAAGGATCCTTTGAATTGGAACCTATTGGCTAGAGGGGCATGGAAGGAGCAGTTAAGACACTATGGCCTTGTCTTCACTAGGGGGCTGGATCGACTGCAGATATGCAACTTCAGCTATGTGATTCACGTAGCTGAAGTTTGCGTATCTGCAGCCGACTTACCTGCTGTCCTCATAGCGGCGGCAGGCGGCGGCGCGCTCCCCCGTCGACTCCAGCTTACACCTCTGGTCAAGCTGGAGTTACAGAGTCGATGGGGGCAGCGCTGCCCCTATCGATTTATCGCGTCTTGATGAGACACGATAAATCGATTGCCATAAGATCGATCTTTCCCCACTGCAGTGAAGACAAGGCCTAAGAATCCAAAGGCCAGTGTCTGTCCTCACTTACTCCTTTGCAACTCCACTAAAGTCAGCTGTGTTGTGCATTTTTGAATGAGAACATCTGGCACCAAGGATCTGTCTGCTTCTAGGAGAGAAAGATGGAGTTCAAGTGAAGTGTAGGGGGTAACAGAGAGGAAGGATCTATCCAGAGCAATGAAACAAGAAAGCATTGTCTGTTTGAGGGACATATGATTTACAGAATCATATGGTGGGACTGAAGGGAAGCTTCTGTGTAGGGTGCTGATTATTTTTGGAGCTCCATTTGGTTTCCATTTGTTTACTCTTAATCCAGTTCTGTCAGCCTGATCAAACATGTTGTGAGAATAGCTTTTCTTGTGATATTTCACAGATGCACGAGTATTGTTTTTTGTTTGTGTTTTGTTTTGTTTTTTAAAGACATCTACCATGTTTTCTTGACCCTCAGAAGTGGCTTTGGTTTGGGTTGCTTCTTGAAGTGCATGCTGCAGCTGTATCAGTGAATGAGAAAATGTGCAATAAATGATCCTTACAAATGTTATTTTGAAGGTCTGTAGTTTTCCTTTATTGGCCTGATAATTTTGGCTAGAGTTCAATATCTGTTTTCCCTACCAGTTGGTATAGGAAAGAGGAAAATGAAAAAGAGGGGCTGGTCTCTTCTGGATCTGGTCTGCTCCTAACAACAGTAGAAATCTGCTAGTGCTGCCCTCTTCCATTGTCTGTGTGTGGTATGTCTGTTATAGTGTGTTACTATTTCTTAATTCTTATAAATTATCCTTGTGACACATTTACCTGAAATTTCAAATGCATAGTACTTTACTGTTTTTGTGAAAAGTGCAGGGGGATCTTTGGTAACAGTGTTCAGACCCTTGTTTGTTCTTCTTGTGGCAAAATGAATGGATAGCAAATTGAACAGTGCAGTTTGGTGTCTTGAGTGGGAGTAAAACACATTGATGTGGGTGAAAACCATCTGACTTGGCTGGGACTTGTGCTTACTCCCCTAGAAGAGACTGCATGCTCCGGTCTACACTGTGAGTGGGGGGGAGGGAGATTTAATTATCTAATATATGCAACTTCAGCTACGAGAGTTAGATCAACTTACCGCAGCATCTTCACGGCGATGGGTTGACTACTGCTGCTCCCCCGTTGATTCTGCTTGTGCCTGTACATGGCAGTGGAGTATCAGAGTCAACGGGAGGGAGCTCAGGGATCGATGTAGACTAGACACTATAAATCGACCCCCCGATAGATCAATTGCTATCCACCGATCCAGCAGGTAGTGTAGACCTGCCCTATGTCTGTTGTGGTAACTTACTCAGTGCGATCTAAAGTGCCTTCTGCTGGCTGGTCTATAAGGTGGGATGAATAGAAGCACTGGTAGAGGCTGGTTGCTTGCTTTTCCAACTATATGTCAAATGCTAAGTATTCCAGGGATGATTATTGGAATAATGAGGAGAAATAATAAATAGAGAGTGGAAGATTCATCTCCCTATAGGGATCAGGCGGGCATACTTCAGGTCGTTGCCTTGAGGAAACTGAGAGCTGGCTGGAGGTGTCCTTTCTTAGGATAGCAAGCAACTTCCAACAATACCTGGTGACCTATAGTTGTCCCTATTCCAAATCTTCTCCTCCCACCCCCATTTACTATCTGGCTCAGAGGATGAACTGACTTAGGTATGAGAAAAGCCACATGGAGAATGACTGCCTGCCTCTTATACAGACACACGGTGTCACAGTGAGAAAGTTGGCATAATCATATGAATCCCCACAGACCCCAAGAGGGAAAACAGAGATGATGGAAATGATTCAGGTTCAGGAACAAAGGCAGCTTGTGAGCAAGTGCTTCCAAATGTCGGTGGGTCACTAAAGAGACAAACTGAGACCAATGGGATCATTTTTATCACAAATCTCTTTACAACAGCAAAAACGGACAACTTAATTGATTTAAACTCTTACTTACAGTAACTGATTTTAGTGAGAGATGTGCTGACCCACAAACATTAAGAACAGTTACAATTCATGAGCCAATGTGTAATACATAGGGGTTACATCTCAGATATAAAATAGTATAGAATAGCCCACCACCGTTACTCTTCGCAACCAAAACTGCAGATGATAAACATAACAGATTGCAAGATAATAGCCTGTTGTTTTGGTAGGGAATTTGTGCTGAATTTTGCTCCACAAATAAATAAATACGCAAATAAGCTATTCGTGGGTGATGGAAAATCCAGAAAAAACAACCATCTAGAGCCTTTTCTGAGCAAACAGCAGGATGACTGATTATTCTCTCCCCACACATATACTTTTGTTGACCCCCCCCCCCGCTGTTTTCAATATTTTGCATTCCCCTCAGCACCACCAGATGGCATTTGTCATTTAGGGTCACACACCACAACATTGCAAGGTCACCTACAACAAAGAGCAGGTGTTAGGCCAATGATGGAACAGCTTGTGCTGCTAGTAATGGATCACTTCAATCCTCAGACTTTTCCCCTTCCCTGGGGCAGCCATTTAGAGTAACGGCGCTCTTTCCTGGTGCACAAAAATCTCTACAACAAAAATGGCTGCTAATTACTGTTGTTATGGCTCTTAATCTCAGGGCCCAAGAGGGAAATGTGCTCTGTAAGAACAGTAACTCTTAAATAATGTGAGGTATCGTACACTGCTCTGCTATTTACAACCCTTAACTAAATAGTAGCTAAAGGGATGTACTCAAGTGCACTCACATTTCCGCTTTGCAAAAGAACTGTTTTAGCAAACCTAATGAAATTAAACATATTATCAAAACAAAATATGATTCTTTTTAATGGAAATATTCTCTGAAGTTGTGGGAGGCTGAACACAGCAGTTTTGTGCTAGTGCACATGAACCAAAAAATGAAACTAAAAGCAGAAAGTGGAACCCATTATAGTCGCTGTTTTGTCTCAAATGAGTGAAATGCAAAAAGTGAGAATCAAATTAATTTTTAAGTGGTTTAAGTATAGTAATCAAAATTGAAATTGTCGAAGTGAAGAATTTTGGATCCATCTGACTTATCTTGAGTGGGACTCTTTAAAAATGTACGGTGAAGTTAGCCGACTGGTAATAAAACAAGTATGTGGAAATATTAGTGTATAAGAAGCATGACATCTATTCATTCCTAGTCAAGGGATTATCCTATTCCATTATTTGCACACACACCCTTGGGACATCATAAAATATTAGTTAAAACTGAAGCAGATGGCGTTCCCACCTTGCTCCAAGCAGTATATAGTCCCTGAACATGGTCTAAACTTCCAGTATTCCTAGAGTTTTCCTTGACTGTAGACTTAAATAACAAACAGACTTCTGCCTAAACTCAGTCCTGAGCTTGATTGTTTCTAAGGTTGTTGCCTTAAAGATCCTCTCTGGCTCTGCCCATGTTTCCCCAGCAGAAGAGTTGTAACCTTCCGTGGGGTTCTAGAACTAGGCACCCTGCTGCATTCACAGGTCTCAAAAGTCTCAGTCATTTGTTCTGGAAATGCATTACTTGTTATGTGTTACATAGCCTGTCATCCAGTTAGGAGCAGGAACAGTATCACCTAACCAGAGACCATAAATAGCAGATGATCAAAATGAACAACTCCTGAACAATCAATTGTTGGAAAATTGTTCCTCTAAAGTATTCAGCGACTAGCTATAAATATACCAAATATATTAGCATCCAGTGGGACTGGTTCATGAATGATTTACTAACCAGGCTTCCCCTCCAAGCTTGCTGTGTTTTCAGTATGACAGCTGACCAGCTCTAATGTTCAAGTAAATATGTATTTTTATTAATGGCTATGGGAACATTTAGAGCGCTAAAGTGAAGTTCCACACTTACGGTGCTTCACAGCACCGAAGCCCGAAGGCCAGCCTATGCTACAGCAGTGTCGACGCTTTCTATATCAACAAAAAGGTTTTTTATGTCTGTGTAATTAATCCACCTCTTTGAGAGGCAGTGGCTAGCTTGATGGAAGAATTCTTCGGACATCCTTAGCCACGTCTACATCGCAGGTTAGGTCTATCTACTACAGTGCTCAGAGTGCAAAATTTTTTGCAGCTCTGAGCGGTATAGGTATGTCAATCCAATTTTTAAGTGTAGACAAGGCCTTAGAGGACACAAGTGACCTTTGTTTAACTGGAATTCAGTAAACCAGGGCTGCACTATAAAGCCCAGTGCTGGTTTTCAATTTTCATGTGCAGTTAAATGTAAAGTCGCCAGCTAGAGGAAGAGGAGACTGCCTACTCTGAGCTCTGAGTGGGTATGCACCCATTCCACTTCTTTCTTGCTCTGTTTGGAGTTCTTCTGACCTCTAACATTTATGGTAAGATCGGGAATTAATTATACATGATTATATTCACTGAATAAACCCCCAGCTCTACACAGTAAAATGGCAGATATCTTTGACAGGTGAAGTCTAGGAACTAGTACAACACTTCTCCTTCCCCCTCCCCCCCGACTAATTTTAGCTTTACCTTACTTTATCCATACACCACGCAAGAAGGAAAAAAACTCACTTCTGTCATTGGCTTCATTTGCCTTTCAAAACTCCTCTGCACCCCCCACCCCCACGTCTTCTGTGTTCTGGGGAGAGATCTGCACAAAGGCTTAAAAGGTATGATAACCACAAAAAAGTCTTTTTTTTTTCCCCCCCATTCAGAAGTGTTTCCTTTTGTTCTGATAGCAGTTTTCCCCAAATCACACCCATTTAAAAAGCTAATTACTGCTCTTCCCTGGCATGCATTAGCATTATGCTGTTGTCAGTCTGTCAGGTGCACTTAGTCAGGGTTTAATAGGCTCGCAGTGAGCTACAATTAAACATTGGAATTAACATTTAAAGAGTGTTTACAAGACCCTTTCTCCCCCTTTTTCAATAACAATCTTACTCTTTGCTTAAAGGTGCAGGATGTCTTTTATTATATGCGAAAAAACCTGGAGACCCCCCCCCCCACACACACACAAATTACCTGTTGGACCTTGGTTATAGTTCTGGAGTTCCCAATAAGTGTTAGGACAGTATGTGTGGAGCCTTGTGTTCAGCACATACATGATGACTAAAGATTGAAGAGAACAGAGACAGAAAGGGTGTGTGTGTGTGTGTTTGTATTGTATTGCCCTGGGCCTGAACCAGACCCCACTGTGCTAGGTGCTGCACAAACATGGAACAAAGAAGACAATGCCTGTCCCCAGAAGCTTACAGTCTAAGTATGAAAGGGAGAGATGGTCTGGTTCTGCAACGGGGTGACCAAGTAGGATGGGTTCAGTGCAGAGGACCCCAGGACAGGACTGGTGCTGAAGGATGTAATGTAAAGGAATGAACACACATACATATGCATATCTCAGTGCTTTCCTCTTTCTCACAGGGCTAGGAATGAAAAGAGTGACAGGGACCTGGACTCTTGAAAAGATAAGAAAAATATTCAGTATTTTTGGTAGTTTTAAAGGTCATTGGGAAGGACCAGAGTACGTGTCTTCCTAATCCACTGAGAGCTCTGCTTTGAAATGTGAACCTGAATGTTGTTCACTTGAGACCCAGATGGATCCATTCTATCTCCCTGGCTGACTGACAGCTACAGAGAACACACACACCCTTTAGAATCCAGGAGGCACCATGTATACCCCATTTTCTCTTTGAAGTCATCCTCCAGCATTCCACTGGAGTAAAATTAGACTTCATCCCTGGAAATGCTTGTAGATGTTAGATAGCGGTTGGTGAGTTTTTCTCTTTCGCTGTCCACAGGAAACCTGACATCCATATCTTCAGAAGGGCCAGATCCGCAGTTAGGGTAGATCAGTATATATGTAGGTCACTTGGCACTCTGGCTATGTCCACACTAGAGACCTTACAGTGTCATAGCTGTACCACTGCAGTGTGCCTCTGTAAGGTCTCCCATGTAGCCACTCTATGCTGGCGGGAGAAAGCTCTCCCATCGGCATAATTAAACCACCCCCAACTAGCAGCAGTAGCAATCTTGACAGGAGAATGTCTCCCTCTGATAAAGCACTGTCCACACCATCACTTTTGTTGGTGATATGTATTGTTCAGGTGGGTGTTTTTTCACTCCCCTGACGGACAAAAGTTTTACTCACAAAAGTGCAAGTAGAGAGAGAGCCCTAGCTTGGTGGTTCCCAAACTGGGGTTTGGGAACCCCTGGGGGTTCATGAAATGTTGCAGGGGGTTCTCGGGGGGAAAAAAATCCCTAATGGTAGACAGAGCTGTCCCTAGGGAGCACAGGCCAGCAGCCCAGAGCCCCTGGACTTCCAAGAGCTAAGCATATCAAAGCAAGCATATCTATCACACTGAGGAGATTTAAACTTCAAGACTCCTTATAAGAAATGGAAAGGGAGGTGAATATATGTTGCTGATTTTAAAATTAAATAGGCAGCTAATATGGTTTTTAAAACGATTGTGAAGAACATGTTTAAGCTTTGTTGTAATGTGCCTTGTTTGCCTGGACTGCTGTTTGTGTAGGAGGATCTCTTTGAGTTGGCTTCTTAAATACCTTCTTACTGTTTCACATCTGATACTCCTTGATGAAACATAGGAGCCTTGTTTTATAACAGATTTATTCAAAGTGATACAAGTTACGAAAGTGAGATCTTGGAAGAGTGTTGCTATTTTCATAATGCAATAAAAATACTGTAATGATAACAAATGAAAAATAATCATGTGTAATAAGCATGCCAAAAAAACAAATTTTATATTTCCAAGATCACAGATTTTATCATTTTATACTCCAGCAAAGGAGAAAATCCCTGGAAATATTGATTTTTAGGAGGGTATTCATGAGACTTAACATTTTAGTGAAAGGGTTCACAGGTTATTAAAGTTTGGGAACCACTGCCTTAGCTCCCTGTTAGTGTCATGTCAGCTATGTCAATTTACTCCAACTGAAGATATGGCCCAGTGTGTGGTTTTCTTCTTGAACTGCTAGTCTTTCATCATAAAGAAAGCTTACCTTTTTAATATAAATTACCTTTTAATTGTTTATCAAAGACTTCTTTATGTGAAAAGGATTTTCATTGGCTTTTCAGAGCACATCTTTGAGCTTCCGCAGTTGACATGTTTATTGCTACATTGCACTTTGCAAAATCATAACAAATTAATGACATATCATCTTTACATAATGGCTTGCAAAACTATAATTTCATCAGCTAGGAAATTTTCATTAAGCTGTAGATCTCTGAATACCATGAAGACCCATTGCCATCTCACAGAAAAACATTATTATTAGGCGCAAAGATATATCCTTGTACTTGTGGCCATGCTGTGGGATAGGACCCTACCACATACTATTTTTGTGGTAGTTTGTGTGATAGAATAGACACCAGTCTATTAGGAAACAGTCTAAAGCTACCAACCCATTTCACTAAGGCTACTGAAACAGCCATTGGACAATCACAGTAGAGTTCATCATGGTTTTGTTAGTTTTGTCAGCATTGCACTTAAGAAGGAAAAATCAAAAGCACAACTTTTAAAAGAGAATTGGATAAATTCATGGAGGTTAAGTCCATTCCTGGCTATTAGCCAGGATGGCTAAGGAATGGTGTCCCTAGCCTCTGTTTGTGAGAGCAGGGTGATGGATGGCAGGAGAGAGATCACTTGATCATTACCTGTTAGATTCACTCATTCCAGGGCACCTGGCATTGGTCGCTGTCAGTAGACAGGATACTGGGCTGGATGGACCTTTGGTCTGACCCAGTACAGCCATTCTTATGTTCTTAACTATAAAATGGGGAATAATTGGCTACGTGATAAAAGTGCTGAAAACAATCTGGGGGTTTAGTGGATCACAAATTCAGTGAGTCAACAATGTGGGCTTGTCTTCACTACCGGGGTATATTGACCTAAGTTACGCTACTCTGGAGTCGACGTAACTTAGGTTGACTTATGCCAGTGTCTTCTCTGCACTGTGTTGATGGGAGATGCTCTCCGGTCTTATTCTTATTAGAGAGATGGAGTACTGGGGTCAATTGGAAAGCACTGTGCCATCAATTTAGTGCAGGGGTGGGCAAACTATGGCCCACGGGCCACATCTGGCCCGCGGGTTCATCCTGCGCAGCTCCTGAGCTCATGGCTGGGGAAGCTGCCACTGGCCCCTTCCCTGCATTTTCTCGTCCCCTGGAGACTCAGCGCGCCACGTGGGCAGTGCTCTTGGGGGGGAGGGCAGCATGTCTGGCTCCACGCAGCTGCCAGACACACTGCTGAGTGGTGTGGTAAGGGGGCTGGAGCGGGGGGATTGTATAACGGGGTGGGGAGTCCTGGAGGGCAGGCTGGGAGCAGGCGGGGTTGGATGGGGTGTGGGAGTCCCAGGAGTCTGTTGGGGGTGGGGGGTTGATAAGTGTTGGAGCGGGGGGTTTTGGGCGGGGATGATCAGGGGACAAGGAGCAAGGGGGTTGGGTGGGGGTGGGGTCTCAGGGGGGTGGTTAGGGGTGGGGTTCCCTGGGTCTCTGGAAGGGGCAGTCAAGGGACAAGGAGTGAGGGTGGGGTAGAATGGGTCGGGGATTCTGTAGGGGGAGAAGTCAGGGGGCGGGAAGTGGGAAGGGGTCGGATAGGGGGTGGGGCCAGGCTGTTTGGGGAGGCACAGCCTTCCCTACTTGGCCCTCCAGGAAATTTTAAAACCCTGATATGGCCCTTGGGGCAAAACATTTGCCCACCCCTGATTTAGTGGGTATTCACTAGACCTGCTAAATCAACCTCTGCTGCATTGATTGCAGCAACATCAATCTCCTCATAGTCAAAACCAGGCTTGTGATACTGTTGCAAAAAAGGCTAATATTCTGGGGTATATTAACAGGAATGTCATATGTAAGACATAGGAGATAGCTGTCCCACTCTACTTGGCATGGCTGAGACCTCAGCTGGAGTACTGCATCCAGTTCTGGGAGCCACACTTGAACACAGATTGTGGACTAATTGGAGAGAGTCCAAAGAAAAGCAACAAAAATGATAGAAAGCTCAGAAAACCTTCTTTATAAGGAAAGGTTTTATAAAACTAGATATGTGTTAGTCTTGAGAGAAGATTGAGGGGGACCAATATGTTGAGGGCTGTCATAGGACAGGGATCAATTGTTCTCTGTGTCCGATGAAGGTAGAACAAGAAGTAATGGGCTTTATCTGGAGCAAGGAAGATTAGGGTTAGATATTAAGAAAAACGTTTTTACTATAAGGGTAGTTAAATTCTAGAATAGTCTTCCAAAAGAGAGGTTTTTAAGAACAGGACAAACACCTGTCAGAGATGGTCTATGGTCCCAACTCACAGGTGTGGGATTTGACTTGATGACCTCTTGAGGTCCCTTCCATCCATCTATGAGTCTATAAACTGAAACAGAGAATAAATAAAAATGACCTTATTGTATTTCTTCCATCTTGGAGAAGGGGGCAAAACAATGACATTCAGAGCCATCAAAATCACATCCTACTCTACCTTAAAGATCTGACTTCTGCTTGCTGTGAAGGGTGCCCAAATTAAATCATTACTAAGAGTTATTTTTCATAGATGTTTAAACTTTACACCTTAAGACCTCAATTCAGCAAAGTGCTTGCTAGACCTCAGTGGCATGCTGTGATAGCTCTAGCAAGGCATGCAAAAAGACACTTGCATGCCGTAGGTGACCCAAAATGGCTTCCTCTGTGCAGCTTGACTCACAGATATGGTGTGTGCAAAGTCTCATTGTGCGCAAAATGGCATCCTCCATGGGGGATGGTCAGAATTGTCCAACAGGCCAGATTGGTCCTATGGGTCGCCAGTTAAAAAAACATATAGCTAGGTGGGCATGCAGTATGTACCTTGGATACATAGATGGCATACCACTGGGTGAACCTTTTTTCATTTGAATTTTTTTTGATGAAAACAGCTTTGATATTCCCCCCAAAAGGTCAATTTTCAGAAAAAAAAAAATTGGTTTTGACCAGGTGGGTGAAAATTTTCAATATTTGGTTGATGAAAACAAAAACAAAACAATTTAAGAAAATTATTTTTTCAATGAAAAGCCCATAAAAGTTGTAGAAAATGTTGATCAAAAACAAAAGTTTCAATTTTTCATTGAAGGAAAAAAATCCTCACCCACTCTTGTACTTAAGCATGTGCCTAGCTTTAAATATGTAGTTAGTGAATGTGATTACTCACATGCTTGAAGTCAGGCATGGCTTTCAATGTTTTGCTGAAATGGGGCCTTATAGAAAATAACCTTAGGCAAAGTGGAAAAAAAAAAAGATGAAGAAAAAAGATGACCCAAACTTCAGATAACCCTAAGCTTAAGCCCCTTTTTAATGGTGGGGGGGAGGGAGGAGAGGAAATAGTTGTCAAAAAAAAAATTATATACATTTTTTTTGCTTCTGTAATAGCATTTCTCTGCACTTTGTGATTCCAACTAAGGGAAATATATCCATGAATATATGCTTGAATTTCATCAGCGTCCAGGTGTCCGGTACTTGAAATCAATCCTGTCTCTGATTCCTATGAGCTAGTATTTGCATCACTGTCAAAAACAATGGCATTTACACCAGCACTTTGCATCAAGTGTATTCTTCCTTTCGGGTTTCTGAAGGCCAGATGTCACAATTGCCTCCATTCAGTACATGTTTGGTTCTCCCTGACGGCATGTAGTGGAGTCTGAAGAAACCAACTTTCTGTGCAGTCTTGAAGCAGAGTGATGGAATCGGAAGTTTTCATGCTGGAACAGTCTGCATAGAAGGGATAAGTTTTCTTTCACTGCGGCCACTTCTCACTCTGTAGAAACTGAACTGAATAAAGGAATATTTCCATTCCTAGTCTGCTCTCTTTGATAAAAAGATGCTTTGTTTGGGTCTCCTAGCGCTTTGGGACATTGAATACTGTTAATAACACTTCTAACATCCATTATCCTATTAATGGGCTCTTCTAGCTAGAATTAGATTGTTGCTCCTTCTAAGACAACTGCATGGCTACAAAGCATCTAACATGTTCTCCTGTGTATATGAGTTGCTGTAAGTCAAGACATTATGCAGCATAACAAGGAAAAATGGTTGAAAATGGGATGATCTATGAACTGGCTTTTTCAGCCACTTGTATACTTGGCATGTATCATGATGTGTGGCCAAAAATCTATTAATATGCAGCATTTCAAAAAGAAACAGAGAATATGGAAAACAGACTGTAAGCCAAATGAGTGAGAGAAAAAAAACTTGGGAGAAGATGAGCTTGCCATAAATACTGTACTGTGAATAATTGCACTTTGCTTATAGATACGGTAGATGCATAGTTCATTTACATACCTTGAACTCTCAAAAGGTGTTAGCTTCACAGTGCTGGAAATCCAAAAACCTCCTTTTATTCATAGAAGAAGTACAACATAGATAGTGACAATGACAGTTTTCCACAACTGCCTTTTAATTTGCCTCAGCCCTGACTTGGGATCCATTCGAACAGTGAGAGGGCTTTTGATTCTCTGTTCCCGTGCATCCATTGACCTCTCTACAGAGGCTGCCTACAAAAGGTGTCATTTATAGTGTCATGTCTTGCCAGCTTAGAATTGCCTTCACTGGGGCCATATCTGCACCAGAGAACTTACAGCAGCACAGCTGTACCGATGCAGCTGTGCTACTGTAAGATCTCTAGTGTAGCCACTCTGTGCTGATGGGAGAGAGCTCTCCCATTCACATAATTAAACCACCACCAACAAATAGTGGTACCTATGTGAGCAGGAGAAGCTCTACTGCCAACATAGCACTTTCCACACCGGTTATTGTGGCGTGGGGATTTTACATCTCCAAGTGACATAAATTATACCAACAAAAGTGGTAGTATAGACATAGCCTAAGAATCGGAATGAAACCACCAGCTGGTGGCTGAACAGTTATCAAAGGGCAATAACACAGGCCCAATTTCCCACTCTGGCCTTCCATGTGGGATGAAAATCTCTGCAGACTCCTCGCTGGAGGTGCAGAAGTGGGGAACAATTTCCTTGCATATGTCCTTTGAAGAGTAGTCGGCCCATGCATGGGCTCAGGTCAGGGCTAACAGAACCCATTGTTCCCCACTTAGGACTCTGCATTAAAGATTATTATAACAGAGATGTTATTAACTTTTTACTTTGGGATCCATAATGTGCAGTGAGCACAATCTGCAGGGTTGTCTGGAGGAACCCACTATCTGCAGCAGCCTATGCAATGCATCTTCAGTGACCACGTTGCCATGGGAATGAGGAGGAAGGCATGGAAACTTGGGTCTCCGTATATGCTGCCTTCACATCCTGTGGATCCCCTAAATTTTGGCAGGCTAAGATTTTCAAAAGCTACCGGTGAATTTGCTTGCATTTATAGCTGGGTGCACAACCTTAAACCTTAAAGGAGTGTGATTTTCAGAAAATGATGAGCATTCCACCTTCTAAAATCAGGCCTCTTTTTAAATCTTGAACATATTGACTTGAGAGCTTTGGCAACCAAATGCTCTTTTCCTTTAAAATTTGGCCACTCCCCCATCCCCAATAGAGTAATGTAAAGGAAACTGAAATGGGGAGCTCTTTGGAGTTTTTCTGCACCTCTGGTCACCCTTTGCAAGAGCAGCATGTCTGGTCTGCAATTCCCACTAACCCAAACTGGATTAAAACTGGTAACCTAGAGGTGTGGAGGCTTATCTCATGTGGCTGGCATTTTAAACCTGCAGCCAGGGCCGGTTTATTTTTGGGATGCTTTAAATGGCAATGCTAACCTCTGTGTTCATTTCAATCTAATCTCTAGTGCTATCTGTGGCAGAGTTGTTTAAAATGAAGAACAGTTGAATTGACAGTTCCTGTATGGTCACTTTCCCTGAGGGTGGTTACTCGTGGTCTTACATCAGGATTCCCCATCCAGCACCAGCATCTAGAGCGCACAAATCCTTTTATAGACAATACTGCCATAATGGTCTAAAACACTGTATTGTGCTATTATGCTGCTACCTTGGTTTGGACCTATTCATATGGAATATTCTAACACTGCCCTGGGGGAAACCCCACAGCCCCCTTTTTGAGGGGCTCTGGGCTTTTTTGCTGTAGTATGTGACCCATATGGATGTTCCTGTGAATGCTAGTTGTCTGTAGCTGAGCCAGTTCCACGCTGACCTGAGAATGTGAGGACGAATGAGTTAAGACATTAAAAGATGGGATGATTGACCGCAGCAAGTATCTGTGTCAGCAGATTAGGGTTATATCATCTTACCTTCTTGGCACTCTTTGCCGAAGTGGAGTATCAGTTTCGTTACTGAAGAGTTCCATTAATGTAAAGAGTAGCCTGCATACCAAGAAAGAAGTCATTAACCATTCTGATTTCTCTATAGTCTTTCTATCATCCCCTCTGTAGCACAAACATTAACCTCCACTAATGTGATAATGATGGAGATACGGAGCCCAGGACATACAAATAATTATATAGGAATGCACTTTCTGGTCAGTAGTCCATGGTTGCAGTAGCTGAAACCTGGGAAATGGTGCAGATAAAGTCATGGTACTAATGAAGTCAGGCACGGTATAATGGATGTGTCACTAGGTGTTCTGTTTGCAGAATCAACAGCCACCACATCTTTCTGTTCCTTTTTCTGTCTTCCAAAATAAAACATTTAAACAGAATCATTTTGTTCAACAGTGTAGTACATGTAAAATCTGGAATTGCTATTGTATGCTGTCAAGGAGTAAATGGGGCTTCTTATCAGCATAACGTTATTCTGGGCAGAGTTCTCTGATAAATGTTTTAGCAGGAAAATCAGTTAATGATTTTTATGAGAAATCTAAATCAGTTTTATAACATTCAGATTCTTTCATCATTAATAAAACTTCCACCCTGGTCCACTGGCTGTGTTTCCTGGGTCTGAGATGTATGGGAGTTAATAAAAAGGCTATCAAATTGAATTCAGAATGGCACAATAGATCTGATTTATTACAATGTGACAACATGAATTCCTTTGTGATATGAAATTCCCTGCCCTGAAGAAAGTCATAATTTAATTACCGTGCCCTTATTCATATTCCCTATAATTAAATAACATCCCTTCAACTGCAAATTGAACATCTTAGGCACCAAATGTTCATTGCTTTGTCTGTCTTCCTGAGCGCAATAGAAAACTGTTAAAATCCAATCCACTTTGGGCTTGGCAGTCCATTGAACATTATGACAACAGGCAAATAAGTCTGCAAGAAAATATTTCTTTAGAATGGTATAGAATTGTCTGGTTTATCAACCTAACAGTTTGCATCACTGTAGTCTGATGTCAAACACCCATTAGTGGTTTGGCTAAAAATTAGGGGTAAAAATCTTGCCTCCCATGTGGGAAACTCGAGTTTGATTCCTGGCCAGTACAGGTTGAGTTTGAAGATCAGACTAGATGTTCACAGCCCTTCTGGCCTTCTAATCTATGAAGCACATACATTATGTGCCTGTGGAGATTATAACCATTAATAAATTTCAGGACCATTTGATAAACAAATATATCACAAAAGCCTCTGTCCTCTTCACTTTTCCTTTGCCCACTAGTCAGTCTCCCAAAAATCATTCTAACATTTCAAACCTTTAAGCAGCTACAAACAGCTGCCAATAAAAAACAAAACCAAACAGCAAGCAAACAAATGAAAGACAGCCTTCCAGAGACACATTTTACCTCTCCTTCCTTCAACTGGGTGGGATTTAAAAAAAACCAAAAACTCTAAAATATATGTATTTCTTTTTCTGAAATGTATGTGGCATACTGGGCAATAGGGGTGGTATAAAGGTTTGACTGGCATTTATTTGAGACACTTGAGTAATGCAGCCATCTTAAACACATGCTGATAAAATCTTTATACTACACTTTTGTGCAGTGTGTGTAATTCTGATGCACAAGTCTGTGTGACTTGTCTGCATGATAAATGAGGTTTGTTTCAGCCACCCTTTTAATGTGAGAAAGAGATAATGCACAGTTCTGGGGCCTTACCATTCCTTGTGGCCTGCAGACAGGGAATGTGTCCGTTGACCAGAATCCAGTGTTATAGTATGGAATGGAATTCACCTTACAGGACTCTCAAACCCTCGCAGAACAGGAATTTTAGAGCCCTAGAACTGTATAAAAAGCGCCATCTTACTCCTAGAGCATTAGACTGGGGATTAGGAGACTTCAGTTCCATTCCTGGCTTTGCTGCTGGTCTTCTGGATGACCTTGAGCAAGTCATTTCCCTGCTGTGTGCCTCAGTTTCCCTATCTATAAAACAGTGATGATACCGTCCTGCTTTGTAAAGCGCTTTGAGATATATGGGTGAAAAGTGCTATATAAAGACTAGGTAATATGGTCAGCAGACTTAGATCTGTTAGCTTTAGTAAAAGTAAACTAATTTTTTTCTATTGTCCGACCTGCAGAACCAACACAGTTCTGAATGAAGTGAGCTGGGTTTTTTTCTGGTTCATATGTTATCAGCAGAATTGTTAACTACACTGCAGTTGCAGAGCCATCTATGCAACTCCATTGTCTTCAAATGATGTACTTGGTTACACCTGTGCAATTCACCACTGAAGGCAATAGAATTTCACAGGAGTATTAGGGAGTGTAACTTAAGGACAATGAGGTATAACTGAGGTAAACAATTTCCTTGAAGAATCTTTATTCCTGGTGATAATGCATGAGCCCAACAGAAGAATCCAGCTTGACATAGACCTCGTACACTGTGTAAGCAGGGCTGGCAGTTAAGAAAACTGAGAAAATGTAATATGGAGATTGCAAGCACACAACAAATGTGGAATTTCACAATGCTCTTTTTTCAGGATCTGAATACACTTTAAAGTGACAGTAATTTCTGTTCAGTAGTTCAGAACCCTCTGATTAGGCTAAATATACTGTTTTCAATTGTCTGTTCCTCTCTGGAATATTATGATCCTGCAAGAAATATTCCATTCTATGTTGGACCAACTCCCTCATGACAGAGTTAGATTCCCCCACCCACCATGAAATCCATTGCCTTTGGGGCCTGTGGAGTGAAAGATATTAATATGATTCCTCTTTTGACTACTGCATCTGGCAGTCTTTCAAACTAATGAGATATTTCTGAAATTCAATCACCCAGTAGTATTGAAATCAAGATATTACCATGGCCTCCAACTGGTATTTGAATATTTTAACTCTAAATCACCAATCTGCAGCATGGTATGATTTGATGGGAGAATATAACTATTCATTTCTAATCCATTTATTTCAACTTGCCCAAGTCTTGGGCTTGTCCAAGTTCACATTTTGTTTTTTTCAATCCCTTCCAGCTATTCAGTGGCTCTCCCTTTAGTGCCTTTATTTTACCTGTAGGCTCACTCAGAAAGGTAGAGAAAGTATCTTAATCTCGTACCACTCAATCCTGCTCCAGCAAGCCACGCTGTGGGAACAAATGCAGCAGAGTTTGATTACAGACTTCATCTTTGAAATGGTGCTTCATAGTTTTCCCCAAGGGAAGACTCACTCCGGTGCCTTTTCTACCCATATTCCCACAGACCTCTGGCCCATAGGTGCCAACTTTCCCTGGCTCTGGTGTGTGCCACTTCCTCAACCAGATTCCAATCCCTTCCCCAAAGTCCCCCCCAACTCCACCCCCTCCTTGCCCGTATTGGACCCCTTTCCCAAATCCCCCCCAGCCCCGCCTCCTCCCCTGAGTGTGTCATGTTCCCCCTCCTCCCTTCTCCTTCCCAGCCCCACAAAACAGCTGTTTCACAGCGCAAGTGCTGGGAGGAAAGGGGGAAAAGTGGGCACATGGCACACTCAGCGGAGGAGGGCGGGGGCTCAGCCCTGGAGCGCCCACAGAGTCAGTGCCTATGTTCTGGGCCTGGTTGGGGTCATTCATTCCCAATAATAAAACCCTTTACAGAACTGACCTGGGCTGGATTCAGCTCCAGCAAAGTCAAATGAGAGTCTTACATTGACGGTACTGGGCTTCGGGTCAAGCCCTAATTTTGGATGTTTCTATCTGCCTATGTAATGCCGACAGACCCAAGTTGTCAGCAGACAGGATTGAACCTGAGGTTTCTGGGGGTTAGTACATGAGCCTCTATCACATGAGCTAAAAGCCACCTGGCTGTTAACTAAGGCTGTACAGCTGTGTCTCTCTCTCTCCCTCTCCCTGCCACTAGATGGGACAGAACACCACACCCTGGAGGTTTCAAGGCCCCCATTTACTCTCCTTCCCCCAGGTCGTCTTCTCTCAGATGCTCTCTTCTGTTATGTCTTTTTCCCAAGCCAATGTTTGCTTTCTTTCCCACTTCCTGCTATGCCTGGAACTACTTGCAAGTCTCCTCCATGTCTTTTCACTCTGCTCTTAAAATCCTTTCTCAAACTGCACTGTTTTTAAAGAAGACCTACAAACTGTAACCTTGTTCAACATTAAAATACACCCTGCTTCTGTTAGCCTTCCGCCTGGCTACAAACACATATTGTCCCGTCTCATCGCTGCTCTTCTTACTTCTCACTCTATTGCCAGTGACTCCTTTGGGGCTTCCTGCAGGCGGCTGCCCATATTCATGAGCTGTCCCCTCCTCTTTGCAGTCACACAGATAATCTCTTCTCCCATTTAACCACAACTATGACAACTGCTTCCATGGAGGAATAAATGTTAGGAAAGTATTTGTATATTTTCAGCTCTCTTTGAGGTGATCAAGCTTTTGAGTGTTTTTTTGGGGGAAAAAACCACTGATTTTTGCTATTATTTGATTTGTTTTCTCTCCTACTTCTATCTGTTTTGTTTTCTTCAACTGGTAACATGGTGCAGAGCCAAACTCAAAGTATTGCCAACCCCAGATAGCTCAAAAATAAAGTTACCCCCTCCCCCAAAAGAATCATGACATTTCAAATATATGCAGAAAATTTGGGTTCTTTTCATTTCCTTCTGTTTCCTAAGCCTTTAAGATCCGCATGAGTCACATTTACAAGCTTTTCTCCACAACCATGAGGACTAAAAGAGGGTGTGTGTTGCGGGAAGGGAGGAATGTTATGGAAGTAGATTCTTGAGTAACTTGTTTTCAGGAGCTGGGGCTTTAAGTAAAATGCCAACTATCGTAAGATTTACGATAGTTGACAATGCTGCTCTTGATTAGGGTGACCAGATGTCCCAATTTTGAAGGGACAGTCCTGATTTTTGGGTCTTTTTCTTATATAGGCTCCTATAATCTCCTACTCCCTGTCCCAATTTTTCACACTTGCTGTCTCGTCACTCTACTCCTGATAGTTAGCCAGATCTCTGCATCCCACCAATTTAGTTTGGGAACCTTATGCTTAACACATCCAGAAAGGGAAAAGAAATAATACTATATGGTTTATATGATATAGGATGCAAACATCAAAAATTCCAATAGGTTCTAATCTAATCCTTTTGAAGATAATCATCATCCTGCATAAACTGTAGGCTAGGATCTGTTTGCACAAAGTGCTTGTCAAATGTTGCAAATAACAAACACATTTGTTAAAATAGGTTAATAAAACAAAAACAAACAACAACGACAACAACAACAACAACAAAAAACCCAAGCCACTTACAGATAATTTGCAAAACAAAAAGAGGTTACTTTATTCACAAACTATTTATTTGACCAGCTCTATGCTGCAGCAATGATATCTAACAGTGGAACTAAAGAGTTGTACATTGTGTATGTAAAATGCCAAGTATACTGTTACCAAATTCACAAATCATTCTGCGCTAAGTTGCCTTTATTTGATTTTGTTTTGTTCCATTATCTGGATATATGAGAACAAAGCAAATGCTGTGAAAGTATATAAACAATTACTAGGCTTGCAGTGTACTGTAATCTGGTGATATGTGTTCTTCTCGGTAGATTTCTAAGGCAATGAGGAGATGCATACTGATGAACCCTGGTTGATGATGGCGGTATTTTTAGTACAGTGCATGTATACTTATATTCTGCAAGAATATTCAGGGGCAAGTTCACTTATTTTTGTGCTGCCAAATGTTGCAATAAAGCATGTGCCCATGTAGGGTTTGGGTTTTTTGTTTTTGATTTTGTTTTTTGGGAGGGAAGGAGAGAGGAGGGTTGTTCTCGGTCTTCTGCCATTTTTCTGCCATCAGCTGTGTGGGATTTTAAGCTCTTTATAGTTCCAATCAGTCAAGTTGCAGCAAATTGGATTTTATTTAAAATTTTAATTGGATTGGTTTTATGTGAATATGTATTAGGAAAAGGCCTTTATCTGGTAAGCATTCAAAATTTTAGGAATGTTAAAATCTAATTTTTTCCAATCTGCTTGATGGGTAAAAATGTAAATCTTGCTCGTTGAAGATTATAATGCTTCTTTCCACACTGTTTGAATAATTGAACTTTTTCCTCAAGTGAGTGATTATAATGGGATCATCCCCGTAAGTATGCTTTTTAGTTTCTCCTATCATATTAACAACATTTCTGGCTTTTCAGAATACACAGCCAGATTAAGCTTTATTCTGTGATTTCTTCAAGGCATGACTAGCTGATAAAAGAGAGAGGAAAATACTGCCCAGTGCAGTACAGTAACATGACTGAATAAAACAATGCCATTTTATTGACTAAAAAATATTATATTGTAAATGGCTAACTGTTGCAATTTTATAGCACATGACAAAACAATCAAGATTCTGGACTAAATTCATGTTGCAGGAGGACAATGGTTATGTATTTAACAATTTTTTTAACTTAGTTATTGGAAGATATCCAGGACACCATTCTGTAGAAATTAGCAAAATGAAAGCAACATTACATGTGGAAAAAGTAAAAAGTGTGTATTTAATTGTAAATCCTGGGAGCTGGGGAATACTGTCCTATCAGCACCCGTCTCCCCCAGCTGGCCAATGGGTTCCAGTGACTCCCAGGGGAAGTCCCTTCGTGACTGTCCCCCTCCTTTGTGGCTAACACTGTCCCCCTTTCACTGCCAACTCCATCCATTTCCCCCACTCATTGATGCAAGTGGGTAGCATTTGGAAAGCTCACAATTTGATTTGGTATTGCAGTCAGCAGTACTCAGAGAATGGCACACAATTCATCAAATTGATTCAAAATAAGAGAACCTTACAAATATTTTGCACTCTGTCTATTGCTACTGATAACTGGGGAATGAGCTTATTTGCCTATCAAGATGACTGTGCGCTCTGTGAAGGGGGATGGGAGTAGAGTGTAAAATTAAATAAGTATGACTACAAGTCCCTTCTAGTGCATCTTTCTTAGTAAACCAGGATAAAACCCACATAGGACTTACTTTGGATGAGAATTAAGAATTTCCATAATTTACTCAAGAGCAATTGCTGTTTGTTTGAATGACATCCCCTCAAGGGGGCAATGCAGACTATTTCTTCACTGGGATGCGCTACACATTTCATGGTTTTGTGGGCTGGTTACAGTAAGGTATGGCAGGTAAAATGTTAATGGTTGATTGTAGTAAGATTGCTAAATTTTCAGAAAAGAAAGGGGCAAAGGCCTATGTATCAATTATAGTTCGGGCAACTGGTTCAGCTAAGTTGTACAAGGCAGTTTTGTTTTTTTCTCGAGTCAACTTCTGTCATTCTGGCTGCTACTGTCTTGATTACTTTAGGAAATAAATCATGGGAAACTTTCATTAAATGCAATCTGAAAATACATAGAACCACCCATGGAGTGAAAAGAGGAGGAAGTTGGAGAGTGTGGGTTCCTACTGGCAAACACTTGCCTGGCAGTTTAGCTCAGGAGGACCATCCTCAGGAAAGACTGTAATAAATTTTGGCTGCACTTTGTGAGTTGCACTGAGATTCCCTTAAAAAAAGGCTCCTTTTCCAAGGAACGACTTCTGCCAATTCACAAAGAGAGAACTCTCCATAAATGAAACATGCTTGCCTTTCCCAACCCAGTAGGAAGCTGCAGGAGCTTAGTTTCAAAGTAGGCCATAATTTTCTGTGTCTTTCATTTGGAATGAGATGATCTGTATGGCTGAACAGCGTGTGCTCTGTCTCTTCATCCCGTGGACAGAGCCATTAAGCAATCTCTTTTGGTAGGTATTGAGTTTCTGGGTGAAGTAATTTATACTGCAGTCAGTCAGGCTTTCTTCATAACTGCATTGATTTTAGTGACATTCTTGATTTCTTGGTGTGATGTCTTACATGAAATAAAGCTTTAGATCTGGTTGGAATGGTGTATCTTCCAATGCCATTCGTATGACTTGTATTACAAAGGCCAAATTCAAAAGTCCTTACCCAGTTCATTCAACTCAGTATCATATTAAATGAAGGACCATCAGGCCTATAAAGATAACACCATTTGGCCTTGTACAAACTCAGCTAAACATTGTTCTGTTGTGTGCTTGGGTGATTTGGATTAGGGAACTTTTATAAAGAACACATTTTAGGAATCTCCTTGACTCTTGTCCGCTTTAATCATCATGCACGCTATTACCTAACTTCTGTTACAGGAATCATCTGAGATATTAAGTAATAACACATTGCATAAAATGTCAGAGCCACATCATTTGGAGATTCCCTCCCTCCCCCAACCCTCCGTGTCCCTCAGGGGCTGAATATTTTAGACTCAACATTTCCTTGCTCCCCTGCCCTAGTCTAACTTTGGTTATGCCAAAAAGATGGCTTGTAAAGAGGTAGTTAAAGGCGTGATGCTGACCAACCATGCAAAAAGCTCACAGAAATAAGCAACCAACATTTTCTGATGTGCTAGGAAGATTGTGCTGCTGCACTATGTGCAATCATTTCTCAGATTAGAGAGAGAGTTTTTCAGTCGCTTTCCATCTAATTGCCTTTTTGTAGTTA
Organism: Dermatemys mawii; assembly: GCA_007922305.1. NCBI lineage: Eukaryota > Metazoa > Chordata > Testudines > Dermatemydidae > Dermatemys > Dermatemys mawii. The sequence goes on along the minus strand of ML677335.1, from coordinate 36,377,191 downwards.
GGGAGATACCCTTTTTCACAAGCATTTTGGATCACCAGTTTTATCCTTTGTGGAGGGGACACCTTCTCTTATGTTTGCTTTGTGAGAAAAATGCTAATAATTGCTATGATCTTCTTTAGTCATCTATATGAAATATAAATATGCTTTTCATGCATCTGGGATACACAGATGTCATTCTTTGGCTGCTTAGCTTGGTTTTGGATTATGGAAAATTGAATGCAATGCAGTTTATTGATTTGGATAAGGTCCCATCTTTCCATTTAAATCGTGGCACTTCTAGACAGTTATTTATATAGGAAATGATTCCAGTGCCAGGTTCTTCATTTTGCCAAATTACCTGCTCTCAGGAAAGACATGTTTCTGATTAACAAGGAGAGGAGGACTTTTGTGGTACTGGTAAGGTTTGTGATACTAAGAAAAGGTCTCCCACACCTCTCACTCTGCTCACCTAGCACTAGCCTCCTCCCTGCCCCTTCTGGTAATCCCACAGTTTGTACGGTGGGAGAATTCATCCCTGCAGTGCCTGTTACCTGGAATAGTCTTCCAGTATCTTGCTGTCTCTTTGGCCCTACAAGTCACTGGAAATCTCTGTTGAAAGAAAACATCTTTTCTCTTTGTCCTATTCCTCTTAATTTCTCTCTCCTTTTGCAGTGTTGGTAAAAGACTGGAGAATTTGGGATCAGTGTCTTGAAGTCCTAGAAAACTTAGAGATAATTTAGGATGGAACATTATGTGTGTGAGATGAATTCGTGGAAACAGATCTATAGAAGATGCCATATCGGGTGCTTAAACTAAAGGGAGCCATGGGAAATTGCTTTTTTTTTTCCTTACAAAAAAAAAAGGGGGCAATAGATGCAACAGAGGAAACAACTATGGAGGCATGAGGGTCACTGATCAAATGGGTCAGATCTGGAGAGAGATAACAAGGAAATTCGTGTTAAGATTTATTTGGGCTCCAAACTTCCAAATATAATGGGTTTCTCTGTACTACCATCGTATCCTGAAATGCAAGCTGAGTTATTTGACCAAGGATACACTTCAGGTCAACAACTGACTCAGGAGCCTAATCCAAGATGGCTCCTGCTTTCCCACCCTGTGCTACTAGATCACAGCTACCTTCCCTGCAGCTGTAGGACTATCGTCGTTTTCAGTTTTGTCTTAACCTTCAGTTAAGGAGCTAAGTGACAGGGCTTCAAACACTTTCTTTGGGAGAATATTCATCCACTTAATGCATTTCTAGAGCATGACTGAGAGAATTTTTTTTTTTAGCTATTGCATCCTCTGTTAGTGTTCTGTAGCTCTAGCTGCCACATCAGACAAAATGTCTGTGTTCAAAATGTCAGCAGATAGTTGAATTTCAGCTATGATTTCTTTATAGTGTGGCTGACAGGAAACCATGGTAATTTTTGTGACTCCAAGGCATGAGAAAGAGAAGACAGTTAAACATCAATGGGATATGGGAAGATAAGTGTGGGCCAAAATAAAAGGCCCCTGCAACAAAGAGATGTGCCCAACAAGTGCTATTTTAGACACTCCACACAATCAGTCTTGGCTTCTCAGACAGTCCAATGACAAGCCCTGGCAGCGCCTTGAGCTGTTGGACTACATGCTATTCTAGTTCATTTCAGAAATGTCTTGTAATGGATTTTGCTACATGTTTTCCACTGAAAAGGTTCCTGATTGTCATTTTCTATCGCTGCTGTGAAAAGAGCTGAATCAAATCTGAAGGGTTGAATTCAGATAGTTTATGCAACCTAACCCTGTGAGGTCTTTTTGCAGATTTGGTGCTATTGATTCATTTAGCATTTGATTTGAACAAACTCATTTATGCTTAATGCAGAATCTCCAATAGTTGTAGCAGATTAGTGTACTCGGGCTTATATCAGGACACTGCAGCCACAGAGGGAGAAGTTCACATTTTTGAACTTTTCTCAATGAAAGCTAATATTTTTAATGAAAGCTGAAATTCTCATATAAACACATGACTCCAGGAGCTGAGCTGTAAGAAAAACATCAAATATTATGAAACACTCAATAAAATCTAACATTTGGGGTTACGCTGCTAAAATAAAATAATTGGCCATCCCGAACGTGGGTCTGAGCGCCACATATTCTGTGGCCATCAAGGAGAAGGGATGAGAAAGATAAATGAGGACATTAAAAAAAAAAATCACCTTAGCTGGCATCAGAGAATTATAACAAAGATTCACTGTTAGAAGGGGGTTGATTCAAAAGGATCTTCCCCCTCCCTCTTCCTTGACTGCCATCAAAATAGAAAAGAAAATGTCAGTCAGATGTGGTGCTGAAACCATGCAGCTCTCACAAGGTGAATCATTTTTAATGTGCTAAATGGATAATAAATAATGTGCAGACTTGAGAGGCAGAACACAGCTCTGATTTTGAAGCACTATCGAGAAAATGTCATATTCAAGCACTCTTCCCTTTTAATATTATTTATACATAGCAACTCTGGGCAGGGAGTTTCAGTGTAATTTAATAGCTGGCACAACATGATGTTCCTATACCTATAAAGATGGCAACAAAAAGTAATGAGATTTGACTTTCTTTTCATCTTTTTACTGGGACCAAAGATTCTGATACCCTAAGGGAAGAACAAAATGTTTAGACCCCAACAATGAGCAACTGAACCAACTGGTTGTGTACTGTATTGTTGTACTATGGAAGCATATGTAGCAAGGTCTTTTTAGAACGTTGCAAGCTTTCATAACTTAACCATTATGAGATATGTATACAGGCCGTGGATATGAATCTATGTATTTGTGCATTTAGAGAACTGGGCTTATAAATTTTGGCTTCCCTTCACTGCAGGTGGTGAGTGATCAGACAGGGAAAGGCCTCCTCATAAACGAGATATTCATGCAAAACCAGAATCAAGTAACAATCCTTTGTGCAACTTACAATAATGGATCATTAGAGTTAATGGAAGGACACTGAGACAACTGGGAAATCCGTCACTATGCCAAGGTGGAGCAGGGAGAGGGAATATTTGCCTTTAAAAAAGGAGGCTTGAAACGAAAGTTTTCCTCTAGAAACTGAGATGCAGCCTGTACACAGGCCAGCCGGGGAGCTGTCCATCAATGCTTGTTCCCCATTGCGCTAGGGGGTATGCTGAAAACTGTTCAAAGGCAACAGGTAACTTCTATTAGAAAAGGGATTTTATCTAATATGGAGGTATGAAACTTGAGATTTCGTTTTGTTTATTTACTGTGCAAGTTGTATTTGTTTGTTTTCCCCTTTACCATTTCATCTTGAAATCTGTGTTTTTTCTACTAAATATACTTTTTATTTTTACCTGAGTCAGATCTCTGTTGTGCAAACCATGGAGTGTGTGTACCAAAGAGGAAGTGATAACTGGGTGCAGATTTCCTGCATTTGCAGATGATGAACCATAGGGGAACATCCCAAGTGTCTGGTACTTGGGAACTTGGGGAAGATGGATCTGGGGAGACTTGGGATTGGAAGGGATGTCACCCTGTAGATGTCATCCTGCAAGGAGGGAGTAGATTGGTGGAAGCCAGGGTGAGACTTTGTGTTTGTGGGCAGGCTACTGGGGTCAGGGATCTGAACCATAGCCACATGGCACCAAGGCAGCAGAGGTTACAGAGCAGGCAGTGACAGAACAATTTACCAGTCTGGGTGACCCCCAAATGTCACAGTGTGGTTTTCAATAATCTCAAGTAATTTGGAAAGCACAAGTCACTTTGACTTTCAACTTCTGCTCCTTAGGCACTTGGGTGCTTTTGAAATTCCAGCTCGAAGTACATAGTTGAGCAAGGAAGTGGAAAGAGATGTACATCCATTCTAGACCAACAGTGGAAAATGCCTGTAAATACTAACTTGCTGAGGAAGGTGTCTTCATAGAACTCACAGAAGAAGTGTTGTGTCAATGAAGAATATGAAGGAGGCATGTTGTGCCATTCACTTTCTGTTTGCTCCAGCTCTTTAGAGATGTATGGTAACAGAATGCTTCTCTGCCCTGAGAGTTGAATTGGAATGCAGCACTTATTCAGAGAAGTTCGTTTCTGCTCTCACCTGCTCCTTTCCATGTTCTTAATAATGAAATAAGAGCAAGAAGACTCTTATGGAAATTTGTTCTTGTCTCCAGAATTTCTCTTTCTCCCTCACATTCCTGATTTCAGCACTTTTAGAGGCAGGTCAATTAGCATTTGGTGATTCTGACTGCAGACTGTAAATTGCAAGACAAGGTTCACTCTGCACCTTTACAGTGAAATTATATTTCTTTGAAATGTTTTAATCTCTTGTAAGGTTCTTCTTAGCCAATATGTAAAGTGGTCCTAAATGCATCATTTATTTCCTCTCTCAATTATTCCATGCAATGCTCACACATGGCACCAGTGTTTCTCTCATTGTACTTTAGATGGATAGTCTAAAGGTTAGTTATCACATCAAAACCAGATAAGGTACTAGAGCATGTGAAAATCATTTCAAGGAAGGATGCCATTCTATTTCATGTTTTGTGTAAATTATAGATGAAATTTTCCTTTCAGAAGGGAAGCAGAGATACATTTCAAATATTTTAGGCTATAATTTTCACCCTGTTTCCTTCCAACAACAGTAATTTTTAGACTAATATTTTTCTGTCTGAAGTAAGCACATGTTTAAATATAGGAAAATGTACTTTGGTTGCTTAGAGAACCTGTAATTTTACCTGGATAAAAAATTGTCATTTTTATTAACCCTATAAATATCTAAGGACACAGCAGGTTGCATATTAAGGGGCCCTTGTACAGTGTACCCTTAGCTACAACAGCCTTTTAACATATACTGTACATTCTGCACTGTTGTGTCTCTTGGGAAATGACGGAGAATGAAAGGTGTGGGAGAGATGCAGAACTGAAAGAGACGAAGCATCACCAATCTAAATTACTGGTGTAGGCAGATCCTGCACTCCTTACACAAGTAATGGGAATTATTATCACATTTGCTACGTTACAGGCAAACACTAAATAACAGAACAATGACTTTTTGCTGAAATGTGCCTGCATCTGTTTTAAAGCATAGATGCTTGGTTTTCAAGCATTAAAGTTCTCTAGCATGTGAGTAGCCCTATTGACTTCAATGGGACTTAAACATGCACCTAAGTGCTTTGCTAAATTTGGAGCCTAAAGTAGGTCCAGACTGATTTAAAGTGCCCATTATTGAATCAGAAGAGAGAGATACTGGTCTCAGGTGCAACAGTTAAAGGACTCTGCTTATGAAGCACCAGTGATACCATGATGCATGGCCAGAAAGAGTAAAATATCCTGCAGGATACATGGCTCAAATTCAACCCCTAAAGATATAAGGGGGAGATAATGTTTGTGTTTTTTGTGTATTTACATATATATTGGTAGTAGTCAACAATGTAATCAACAGTCTTTGTCTATGCTGCCTTCTGTTAATTCAGAAATCAAAAGAACATCCTAGCATTTAAATGAATTGTAAATGTGGAATATCGCTGTATTCATGTCTCTTTGGGCTTGTCTACACTACAAAATTAAGTTGAATTTATTAAAGTCGACCTGTAGCCTCCAATTTTACAAAATTGGTTGCATATGTCCCCACTATGCACATTCTGTCAGCGGAGCGCATCCCCATTACCACTGGTAGCATCAACTCATGGCGCAATGCACTGAGAGCAGCTATCCCACAGTTCCTGCTGTCGATTTGAATTCTGGGTTAGGCTCTCAATGGCTGATGGGACAAAAGCATTTTCATGAGGTGTTTTGGGTACATATTGTCAGCCTTCCATGATGCACTTGGCTCTTCCCTCCTTCCTTGAAAGCAATAGCAAACAATCATTTTCACTCCTAAGCCTGGGTTACTCGTGCAGACACCAAAGCACAGAAAGCATGGACCCTGCCCAGTAATACACTGTTGCTGTGAGTATCACAAACACCTTGCACATTGTCCTGTGGTATTTGCAGAGCCTATCCAAGAGCAGCTGTGCAGATCAATATGATGCCATGCAAATAGGTGTGTGTGGGAAGCCATGGAACGGAGCAATTCACACATACTGGCAGCGGTGTTTAGTGCTGGCTTTGTAAATCTAAGTATTGTAATATCTACCAGCTTTGGGGATTATCTGCCCCATTCTTTGCAGTTCTCCCTAACTGAGTGACCTCAGGTAGCTCCCCTAGAATCCCAGTCACAGATACACATGTGGCTTAAGTCCTGATCCCTAAGCTGAGAACATCCCTGTTGTGTCCTTTTGCCTTTTACCCACCAATATCCAGTAGCAGGACCAGAGCAAAGAAATGTGGGTTCCTCCCCCAGGTCAGGATAACCATCTATCTTTCCAGAATGCAGAAGCGACTTTTAGATGGCATGCACACTATTCAAAGTCTCTTACAATTATTATTGGGGAACTGAGATTTCTAAATATATTAGCAGTATTCTGTTCCTTGGAGACTGGGACTCAATATCCCTTACACTGGAATACAAACCAGTCAAGATATATAAGCTTTGACTGTGACTAAGACTTAGCCAAAAACTCACTAAGGATATATCTGCACTGCAGAGTTAACTTGGGCTCATGCCTGGGTTTTGGCCCAAACCCTCCTGCCATTTACACTGAAAATCCTTTTACCTGGTTTTATATATGCTTTGAACCTGGGCTTGCTTACCTTGCTAGCAGTATGTGCAGTATGGTTGCAGGCCGAAGGCTCCGTTTAGAGAACCTCTGGTGTTGATAGTCCTCCAGTGCCTTCCTATCAATTTTCCTACCCTTCCACCTATTCATTTCTTCTGTGCCAGAAGTCACATATCAGTTTATTCACATCTCACTTGAATCCAAACTCCTCATTCCATCCCTCATTTCTATATGGAATTGGAGATGATTTTTGGGAGATGCATCTGAAATCAGCCTCTCCACAAGAACATCTCCTCTGGATTGTTGGAGGAGAGAATTAAACAGACAGTAAATTTGTGCAGGGAGAGAATAAAAATCTGAAGGAAGTGAACTGCAAAGCAGAAGATGCCTACAGCAAATCTGGAAACTCCAGCAACCTACTACAAGGAGTTTAACCAGTTACTCAGCATTGAGCCTTTCGTTAAGCTTGATGGGTTTTTGTGACCAAAGGTCCTTTTCTTGGACCAGGGGAACTGGAACAGATTCTTGAGGGTGGAGCAGATCATCAGGGCAGAGGGACTGAAGGATTCAGCCCAGAGTCTATGGAGACCTGTTTGGGATTAGGAAACAGATGAGAGAAGAAACAGAGAGAGAGCATCAGAAGCACAGTTACTGCAGGGTTCAAGAGGCCATTGTCATTATTGTTAGGGGGAATTGCACCGTAAGTGTGAGGGTTTCACCAGTTTAAGGTAAACGCATTTATTGTTATGGAGGATATTACATGCCATGAGATGGATTTTAGTTCATTTGCATGTGGAAGCAGTGCCATTTTACCCACTTGATGATCATTCCCCTCTTACAGCTATGTGTTGAGACTTGTCAGTTAGCCAGCATTTAATCCATTTAATGTGTGCCATGTTAATTTTGTATTCTTCTAGTTTCTTAATCAAGTTATCATGTGGTATCATTGAATTGCAGAAGTCCAAGAATGTAACATCAACACTATGACCTTTATTGACCAAACTTGTAATCTAATTTTTTTAAAAAAAAAGGTATCTAGTTCTAGGATTTGTTTTCCGTAAATCCATATAAATTGTCATTAATTAAGTTACTCTCCTTTAGTCTAGTTGCTTGGACCGAGGTAAGCTCTACAGTGAACATACCCTTGTGGTCAGAAGGGTATAACAGGTCTTCACCTAGGTGTTGAACATATCACCACTGCTGTATGTCTGAGCTGCACTGGCCCAGGGAATGAAAGTCTAGATGTCCTCCTGAAACCTAGCTGCTCTGGATGGCACTGCAAGTTACTTCCCCCAAGGAACCAGGTTGCCATGTGCAAGCTGCGTTGAAGAATGCACTCTGAGTAGAGATGAGTTACGTTGCTTTTACAAGGAAGTTACTGCAAAATCCTAGTATAACTAGGGCAGAAATTGTTCATGAAGTGGGTTCTAAATGCTGAAGACTAATTCCGTGTCAAAGACAAAATTGCTTGCATTACAGAGAGAGAAGCATGACACACAACTATTAATCGTGCGGCGAGTGAAGAAAATCAGAAATCTAGACCACTCTGCTCTAAGTGTGAAAACAGCCTACATATAAATATTGCCTACCCTCATAAAGTGAATGTAACTAGTTTTTTTTTCCCCTTGCTCTTTGTTTTAGAGCAGACTTGAAGTCACAGCTGCCACAGAAAGTTCATACGCTATTCTTGGCAAGAATGAAGCATCCCTTCTAATGAGAGAGACAACTAAGTAGTCACCTTGCATTCTGTAGAGTGAAATATGAATCAACAGATTACCTTTCTCAGTTTGTATTTAGATCAAGATGTTTGGAGCTTATTAATTTCAGGGAGGCTGAGTCAGCAGCAGAGCTGCCCTGTAATTTAACTGCTTATGAATTTTCATCATGCTGTCCATTTCTAATGAAATAGCTTTTATGAGTATAACACAAAAGGTACAATGCTGCATGGCTGAAAAAGTGTGCATTTTCCGTTTGAGAGATTCCCAAGGATTTCTTTCTCTAGAGCAGAGGTGTCCAATTAATTATGTGGGAAATGCTGAATTCCATTTTTAATTATGTTCCAGGATATACATTTAGGACTGCACACTCTCCTCACTAAATAGCATAGCTCCCACTGATGTCAAGGGAGTTTTGCATAAAGATAAGGGGTAGAATCTGGCTGTTTATATAGTAAATAAACTTTTAAGAGTAGCTTATTCAGTATCTTTTTGTTGGTTTCAGCACCACTCAGAGAGGAAATATGTTCCCCTTTAGGATTATTGCTATTTATGCAATTTGTCTCCCCTTCCTGCTGCATCTTTCTTTCCTTCCTTCCTGGTCCTATCTCCCTTGAGCTTCACTCTGTCACTTTTAATCCACTAACGTAATCAGTAGTTGAGTAGTTAGTTTTTACATTAGTGTCATCTGGTTTTAGAGCTATTGCCCCAGTGAGATGAATGAAGAGTTGAGTTCATACCTGTTAAAGCTATTGGTTCAGCTCCTCTCAGACTCAGGGAACTAATACTGCCCTAGGTTACACTCAGTTCATATTGGAAGGATGTCTTCATAACCATATGGGTTAGGAACCCTACTGTAAAAAATAAATAAAAGTTAACTTAGTTGGTAGAATCTAAAGCCTTGGTTACTTCAATGAGAGCTGCTGGGCACCCAGGACTTTTGAAAATCACCCTATTAATCTACGACATTGGTCCTAAAAACTTTCTTTCAAAAAAATCCTCATTTCAAAGCACAAATCAAAGAGTGGAGTAACTGTGGGGACCAACATCTGCCTGCTCAGCAAATGAAATTGCATCCTCTAGTGACCAGAGCAGTCACCCAGTCACTAATTCGCTGAGTACACAGTCATGAAAATAGCACCATGCAATTTGCAGGACGGTTAGCAACACTTAAAAACATAAGAATGGCCATAGTGGTTCAGACCAAAGGTCCATCTAACCCAGTACCCTGTCTTCCAACAGTGGATAACGCCAGGTACTTCAGAGGGAATGAACAGAACAGGTAATCATCAAGTGATCAATCCCTTGTCACCCATTCCCAGCTTCTGGCAAACAGAGGCTAGGGACATCATCCCTTACCCATCCTAGCTAATAGCCATTGATGCACCTATCCTCCATGAGTGTATTTGGTTCTTTTTTTGAACATTGTTATAGTCTTGACCTTCACGACATCTTCTGGCAAAGAGTTCCACAGGTTGAGTGTGCGCTGTGTAAAGAAATACTTCCTTTTGTTTTAAACCTGCTGCCTATTAATTTCTTTGGCTGACCCCTAGTTCTTGTGTTATGAGGAGGAGTAAATAACACTTATTTACTTTCTCCACACCAGTTATGATTTTATAAACATCTATCATATTGTCCCTTAGTCTTTTTTCCAAGATGTACATTCCCAGTCTTATTAATCTTTCCTTATATTCCATATTCCTAATAATTTTTGTTGGCCTTTTCTGAACCTTTTCCAATTCCAATATATATATTTTTGAGATGGAGGACACCAGAACTATGTGCAGTATTCAAGAGGTGGGCATACCACGGATTTATATAGAGGCAATATGATATTTTCTGTCTTATTATCTATCCCTTTCCTAAGGATTCCCATTATTCTTTTAGCTTTTTTCAGCTGCCAATGCACATTGAGCGGATGTTTTCAGAGAACTATCCACAATAACTCCAAGATCGCTTTCTTGAGTGGTAACAGCTAATTTAGACCTCATCATTTTATATGTCTAGTTGGATTTATGTTTTCCAGTGGACATTACTTTGCATTTAACAGCATTGAATTTCACCTGCTGTTTTGTTGCCCAGTCACCCAAGTTATGTGAGGTCCCTTTGTAACTCTTCACAGTCTGCTTTGGACTTAACCTTCTTGAGTAATTTTGTGTTATGTGTGCACTTTGCCACCTCACTGTTTAGCTCTTTCTCCAGATCACTTATGAATATGTTGAACAGCTCTGGTCCCAGTACAGACCTCTGGGGGATACCACTGTTTACCCCTTTCCATTCTGAAAACTGACCATTTATTCCTACCCTTTGTTTCCTATCCTTTAACCAGTTCTTGATCCATTAAAGAACCTTCCCTCTTATCCCATGACAGCTTACTTTGCTTAAGAGCATTTGCTTAAGGACCTTCTCAAAGGCTTTCTGAAAATCTAAGTATACTGTATCCATTGGTTCACACTTGTTCACATGCTTGTCGAACCCCTCAAAGAATTCTAGTAGACTGGTGAGATATGACTTCCATTTACAAAAACCATGTTATCTCTTCCCCAACAAAGCATGTTCATCTGTGTGTCTGATAATTCTTGAAACGCTTGAAAGTTTCACATCAGAGTTACAAAGCAGGTCTGAGGCTTACTGGAAAGGTGATATGGTGAAATTTTGTTGCTGTGACTGATATAATGCCTTGTATGTGGATAAAAAAAGACTGTATTCTCCAGTGCTGTGTCACCTTTTGGTGAGTGTTAAATTTGCTTAAAAATAATCATGCTGTGTGAATGCATGTAGCAGTTTTCTCCTGATTAAAAACCATGAAGTAATTATTACAGAGTTGTTAAAACAGTAAATAGACTTTTAAGAGGAAAGGAGTGTTTAACATATTATAACTTTTATTAAATTAAAATTAATATCTGAAGTAATAAATGTAGAGCATATGTTCAGATAAAAATAATTACTGGAATAATAAAGCCATGAATTAAAGATGAAAAGTTTAGAACTCTAACTTCCCAAGGCACATTGGGCAATTCACTGAGGCCCCAATTCAATAACACATACTTGTTCAGAAAAACACTTAAGAACATACTTAAATCCCAATGGGATTGGGACATTAACATTTACTTTAGGGTTAAGCATGTGCTTATGTGCTTCCTGTGTTGGGACCTCAGCTTGTTCTGTAAAATAAAACATGGCTAACAGAATGTTGCTGGTTCTGACTGCCACTGCTTGGGGAAATGATGAATTTTTAACAATCAGTTTTCACTAACTTGTGTTAAAAGAAGAATTTATTAAAACATTTTTGTTTGCATTGAGCTGGTCTGCTTTCATGCAAACCTTCAGTTAAATTACTGAATGTTGTGTGCTGTCATCCAAGAGTCAAATTTGGCCCTGTAATTTCTTGCAGAACTCTTTTTAACAAATGTCAAATCCGAACCCTGAACTACACGAGTGTCCCTTGAATTGCAGATGTGTTTTCTTAAATTCAATTCATTTTAACTGTGTTTGCTACTCTGATGCTACTTTGGTTGCCGTGTTTAAAATGTTTCTTTTTTGGCAGTGTGTTAGGGACAACAAGCTCCCAGAAGGAGGAGGGTGTAGCGGGGTGGCTACCTGCTTCCAGCCAGAAGGGCTTAGAAGAGCCCAGGAATGGGTTGTGGCTGCGAGCAAGCTCCCAGGCTCATTGGGAGAATAGGCTCAGCTGGGTGGGCACACCCCAAACACTCTAGCGGGCCTTATAAAAAGGCTGAGAGGCAGGGGCCTGAGAGACAGTCTCCTCTGGTAACAGAGGTAGATAGGCCTGGCTGCTGGGAAGCTTAGGATACCCATACTGGAGCAAGGCTTGGGGGAGCTAGGAGGGGCTGGGGGAGCTCCAGCTTGGACACCCCCAGGCTGCAGGTCCTAGGGGACTGGCCCAACAAGGGGTACTGGCGTTGCAGGGGGCAGCCCTTGGTTAGTTGTAGAGGCAACAGGCCAACCCTCCTTGCCGGTGATGAGTGGCAATTATACGGCAGTCTGCCCCAGTGAACGGGGGCAAGTGGTGACTGGCAATTGCCTAGACTTAAGCAAGGTGGGGATAAGGGGTAGGGATTCCCCAGGAAGGGGAGATCCTAAGACTGGGGGAGTACTGCAGGGGTCCATTACGCCAAGGAAGAGGGCACCGGGGTCCAGGGAGGGACACGGAGGCCAGTAGCAAGCGGAACTACAGCCTGCAGAGGGCGCTCCGGGCGCTGGTGAACTAATTCCCTGGACGTACCAGCCGGAGGCACCACAGGGGTGAATCACCACCCTAGTACAAGGGGAGTTTGTAGTTTGAAGACAGTGTCTGATAGAACACTACATCACCAGCATTGGGGCTAGATGGTACTATTGGGTGAAAATAATATCTGCTTAAGCAGTTTCTTTTAGCCTTTATTCTGTACATTTTAAGACTCTGTTGTTATCACCTATGAATTACATCTACATGTAAAACCAGACAAGGCAAGAAAGATAACTGATTGTTAGGTTTCCTGAGAACAGGATGACTCTCTTCAAATCTCTGGTCTCTGCTATTAGTTCTTGTTGTGAAACTCCTATTTTTTAATCTCTTGCTCTTGATGGCATATATCACATTGATCCATTGTCTACAGCCAAGCTCTAAGATACAACAGCATTTACTCCAATCCCTCAGACAGAGACAAACACCAACAAGATCTATACCAAGCATTCTTAAAACTACAATACCCACCTGGGGAAGTGAAAAAACAGATTGACAGAGCCAGAAGAGTACCCAGAAGCCACCTACTACAGGACAGGCCCAACAAAGACAAAAACAGAGCACCATCAGCCGTCACCTTCAGCCCCCAACTTAAACCTCTCCAATGCATCATCAAAGACCTACAACCAATCCTGAAAGATGATCCCTCACTCTCTCAGATCTTGGGAGACAGACCAGTCCTCACTTACAGACAGCCCCCCAACCTGAAACAAATACCAGCAACCACACAAAAAAACAGTAACCCAGGTACCTATCCTTGTAACAAAGCCCGATGCCAACTCTGTCCTCATATCCATTCAACTGACACCATCATAGGACCTAATCACATCAGTCACACCATCAGAGGCTCATTCACCTGCACATTGACCAATGTGATATATGCCATCACGTGCCAGCAATGCCCCTCTGCTATATGCATTGGCCAAACTGGACAGTCTCTGTGCAAAAGAATAAATGGACACAAATCTGACATCAGGAATCATTACATTCAAAAACCAGTAGAACACTTCAACCTTCCTGGCCATTCCATTAAAGACTTGAAGGTGTCAATTTTAAAACAGAAAAACTTCCAAAACAGACTTCAATGAGAAACTGAGGAACTGGAATTAATTTTCAAACTGAACACTATAAACCAAGGACTAAACAGGAATTGTGAATGGTTTTCTCATTACACTAATTGATTGCATTTCCCTAGTTAATTTACCTTCAATGGTTCTTATCTCCTTAGAGCTCAGACAGAGATCCATTTCAAAATTTTTTTTTCCTCCTGCTGATAGAGGCCCATCCAAGTTAAACAGCCTCTTAGAATTGGTATGCTAATGTATACTTTTTGTTTTGTGTTGCTTTCTTTGTATATAAATACATCTTACTTCTGTTCCATTCTATGCATCTGATGAAGTGGGCTGTAGCCCATGAAAGCTTATGCTGAAATAAACTAGTTAGTCTCTAAGGTGCCACAAGTCTTCCTTGTCTTATTTACGGATACAGGCTAACACAGCTGCTAATCTACAACCTTGAAGTTATTTCAGCTAAGTTATGAAAATGCTGCCTCAGTTCAGATGCACACAAAAAGCAAACATTCTTTATATTTTTTTATAATATCCAATATATACAGAAGAATTTATTGAACATTTAATATATATATTTGACTAACACAATTAATTTCACAGTTTTCTAACAGTATTGTGAAGGTATGGAGTACCATATGTGACCTATAGATGTTACAGTGAAGCATCCCCCAAAGTTCATCTGGCAGATTTAGTAAGCACATCTGCCTGCTACTAAAATAGGATAATTTTTCACACCACATCTCCTTCCCCTTTGAGTCTGAAGAGACCTCACATGCTCTCTAAATTATTAAATTAGGGCTTCCTTGATCATCAAAAGGTCATGGTGCCTAATGCGTGTTAATGTGATGAAAGTGTCAGGTACAATTAGTCTCAGTAGTAAAACATGGCTTTATAGCCCTAAATGCAGTAAATTAGAGCATGTGCCTCAGACTGCTGTAGTCAGGGAAATTTCTGCACCATTAAGGTTTGATGAGAAAGTTCATGTTCTCTCTTGGATGCTCAGTGAGAATGGGGAAGCACTGACAAGAAGCTGGTGTACTTCACTTTCCATCATTATTGTTGGTACCCTATTTGAGAACTTCTATATGAAACTAACACATCGTCTGCAAATTCCCCATCCCATCTCAGGGGAAAAGCCAGACAATGCAGTTTTATGATGCTGACATGTTCCCTTTGTTATCTCTTTTTGCTAATAAAATTCCAAGACACAGGTTTTAAATATCAAAATACCTTTGTACTGTACTCTGTTAAAGACAGGTCTGTTTTTGTATGGCTTACAACTGAAATTTCAAACCTCCACCATGAAAAATTCACCTATAAATATCTGATAAAACTGGTTAACCCAGGAGATAGTAATAAAACTGGGTAAAGTACTGTCAAAGTTAAATTCTACAATTAACTGCTACTGTGTCCGTTTTATGCCTGTAAGCAGAAGACATCCAGACAGTAGCAGGTAGGGGAGCAGAGGAGATAGAAAGAGAGACCGATTGATTTTAATTCAAAATTCTGGTAACTTTGCTATTGAAAGACATAAAAGCAATGCCAAGCTGTGATAAATATCTCTCAAATAATTGACTGCCAGATCAGTACAAGATACTTTACTTTTCGCAGTGGATTCCAACATCATTGTAAAAGTTAGACTATCCACACAAAAAGCATGTGGTTTCAATAGCGAGGAATTAAGACATTTTTGTCCACTTCAGATCCTTTCACCCATGAAAGGTAATAGTTCTGGGAAGAATGTTAGCTTCCCAAGTATTTGTGTGTGCATTATTCATGGGGGATCATTACTTTCTCAAAGGGTAGTAATTACAGGATGAAAAACAGAGGACTTGGTCCCATCACCCCTCCTTCCATATCCAGGGCAGAGAGAGGGTTGTGCTAAATAGTTTGCATGAAGTTAAATTGACACAACTTGTTTTCTGAACAGCTTCACAGCAAGTTGAAAGAGATCCTATTGTACTGGAAATGCGTTTGAATTAGACCTTTGAATCAGAACCTCTTCAAATCCCATGAAGTCAGAGTAGATGGAAATCACCAAGTCAAAACCCAACTGTCAGGCTTTGTTTGCATATTGAATCCCAAACCAGAAATGGTCTGTTTTTCACATTGGGTTGGCCAACACCTCAAGTCAGTGAAAACTTTTGAGAACAGCTGATCATACAAGATTTGTCATTTGGGATGGAAACCTCACAACACTAGCCCTGTTCTAGTGTGGATCTTGAATGCTCAGCCCACCTAATGCAATTATGAGAGTGCAACGCTTCCCCCACATACCTAGTAGCAAGAAGTAGGCAAATTTCCTATTGCTGATGTCAATGTCCATAAAATTTAAAAATAACCATTCTAAAGAATTAGCTGAAGTTGAATTGGGGAGATGAGATGTGTGAGATAATATCTTTTATTGGACCAATTTCTTCTGGTGAGAGAGACAAGCTTTCGAGCTAACACAGAGCTTTTCTTCAGGTCAAGAAGATTTTTGTGTGACTTGAAAGCTTGTCTCTTACCAGCAGAAGCTGGTCCAATAAAAGATACATTACCTCACCTACCTCTCTAGTATCCAGAACCAACACAGCTACAACTGCACTGCATACATGACATTGAATTGTTTTTCATAATATCTAATCTGTGGAATTTTTGATTTGCTGTGAAATTGCCACAAAAGAAAAAGCCTCAGTGTTGTAGGAAGTATTCAGTAGCCTTCATCCTCAAACTATCTGTGTTTGTTTCATTTTGATTAGCTTATTGCCATTGTTAATTAACTAACTTTGGAGCCTAATAACTTCGTATAAAGTGGAGAGTATACTGCTCAAAATTTGCTGATAATTCAAGGCTCAGGAAAGATGTTAAAATCTAAAGAAGACAGAGGTAAAAGCAGCATCTAGGGGAATTACAAGAATGAGAAGAAATCAATAGAATGAGGATTAATTAAAATAAATGTCAAGGTCGTTCCTTTGAGGAGAAATAATCTGATTCGTAAATATAGTTTAGGAGAATGCTAGTTAAGAGATGGTGCTAGAGAAAAATATCTATAACTGAGAGTGATGAAGAAATTTAACTTGAACATGCAGTTTGCTGCTTCTATGAAAAAGCTATATTGTGAAGTTTAAAGAAAAGTACTAAGTGTAGGACGGAGGTAAATATTCCTCTGTTTATAACATTGGTTGGGCTACACTTCGAGGAGTGTCTGCAGTTTATTTTTGAAAGCACCAAGCTCCAATATGTATATCACTAAAGTAGTGTGATGGAAAGAATCCAAATGAGGATAACAGAAATGACAAGGGAACTTGTCCTCCTCTGTTTAAATGTTGTAAGTGCAAAGCAGTCCAAAACAAATTGCAAAAAAGTATGGGAAAATGTTGATCATTTCACACAGTGCATGAGATAATCAGCCTTTGCACTTTTATAAACCCCTCCTTAGTGGAGCAGGTAAACAAACTTTTAATGGCTTAAACGTCACATCATCTCTGTTATGTATTATTATTATTATTATTATTATTCTTTTCTAGATGGATGAACTGAGGCATGCATAGGTTAAACAATTTGCCCAAAGCCACAAAGCATGTTCCTGGGAGAACCAAGAACAGGGCCCAGGTTATCTGACTTTGACATATTCTGCATTTCCAGCCTTGTGGCACACATACATATAAAGTTCTTGTTCCCAGGTGAGCAGATGAGTGGAATTTTCTAAGATCAGTGTTCTTTATCAAAAAAAAACAAAACAGTTTTGAATGCTAACATCAGTAATTCTAGAAATAGGCATTTGTCGTACTGTGACTCTCGCAGCCAGATCCTCAGCTGATGTACATTGGCTCCTTTTAATTCAGTGGCATTCTAGGAGGTGAGGGTCTGAGTCATAATCTTGAAAATGTCTTAAAATAGCAATGTTCGATGAACATATAACTTTAATATTTCTTTAATCTTTCCTCCCAACATATTTTATTTTCCGGAGACATGCAGTGAAGCATTGATAAACAACAGAGTGACAACAGCATTCTAAATAGCTTCAGGAGACCTGGAAATTACCTTCCTCACTTGTCTTAAGTAAAATGATATCCTGCCTGGGAGCTCATTTTTGCACAGGTACTGCTCCACGTATGGGAAAGATTTCAGGATTTCACTCACAGTAGCTCAGTCTTTCTATTCTAGGACCAATTTAGATTTCTCAGGTTTTGCATCTCATCTTTGCTTGCTGGACAGTCTCATGGCAACATGAGGTTGCTGGGTCAGTTTGTAGCATTGTTTGGCCTTCTGACTTCGGAAGAAATTACTCCTTGCTTTTGCTTGAAAATAGATTCTCGTGTGTCTGAATTCCTGTCTGAGCTATATGGAAAATTCTTGCAGAGGTCAGCATTTAACTTGCTTTCAGGAGCATTACATGGTAAAAGCTCACATCTTTCTCTAAGTTCTGCACATTTCCAACTCCATCCTGCAAACTGGCCCAAATTCACTCAAAACTCAGCTGAGGTTTGTTCCAAACTCAGCAAAAGCTTTCTAGGAATTTGGCCTAGATTGCTTAAAAATGCAGTAGTGGTTGTGTCTCTGTCTTGAGTTTCAGGTTTGTGATGAAAATTAAAACTAGGTGACCGTACTGGTCTGGATTTTACTTCCCAAGGTTTTCAGTTTTGTGCTACTTGCTGCATAGATTATATAAATATTTTTCAATACTTGATTTTTCTAACAATAATAATCTCTTCTATAGTTAAGGTTGAGTGTCACTTTCTCTTTAAAGGTTGAGTATTCTAAGTGCTCTAAAATCCATGTGGTGACTCAGATTGACTTGAAATTTTCAATGCCTCCACAGGAGCCTGGGCAAAAGGCTTCCTAAGATACAGCTCCCATAAAATTCAAGTATTTTTGAAATCACACTGATCTTATTTAGACATGTCTGGAGTTCATACTATGGCTCTGATTGTGCCCAAAGTGACTTCAGCCACTCTGATTTTTCTCAGCTAGTGCATGGAACTGACTACTTCTATGGGGAAATGACATTGATAAGATTACTAATGGTAAAGTGCTTAATTCCTGGTTGGCACAAGCTGAACTGACATGCCTAAAAGGGAGGATGTGCAGCAAGACTAGAGTACACCAGAAGCCAGAGGGTTTGAAAGCAGTGTACTGTCAAAGTATCTGGATGGCTCAAGGTGACATCCCATGAACATTGAGTACGAGTTGCACCTATGCATTGTGAGTTTGAGCCCCCATCCTTTGCAGTTTTCAGGGAGTGTGTGTTGTGTGCAGTCCTCCCTCCATTCCTGTGTGTCTTGCAAGGGGTTCCTTTTGCCCTGGACCAAAATTCCTGGTTTGAGAAGAATATTTAAAGGTGCTTTAAAATCCACATGCTGACACTTTTTTACTTTAGAAGTATTGTTAAGGAAATCTGCCTTTCCTTAGGGAAGATTTCTCTAATAAGCAACTAGGGTAATGTAATCAACACTAATACTCTTCACCCGTTTCCTTAACACTGGACCTGAATGTGATCAAAGGAAAGCAGGATTCTGGGTCACTTATTCAAGAGTTCCCTGATGCACAAAACTGCTAACATGAGCTGCTGCTAATAACTTCAGATTCTTATAGTGTTTGTGGTGCAGGCTAGGAAATATTATGGGGGCAGAGGAGATGGTTCAGAGCAGTGAGAAGGAATCTGGTTGGTTGGGTGCTCTGCCCCCTTTTCCAACCTTCACCCCTTTCAGCTGTGCTCTAGAACAGCTACTGAGGAGCCAGCACACTTCTAGACAATTACCCTTATTATTGCAAGGAGCAATTCACGCACTATGTTTTTGAAAACTCACTTGGAAATCACTAGGATTATTGATTATTCATCTTATTCTAAATCCCTTCCTCTACCAATTGCTATATCATTTTCCTCTCCAAAAAATAAAATAAATAACATTGGTGGTAGGATCACTTTGGAGAAAAGGAAAATCCCTCTAGCATAACTGTCTTGCATGATAAAACAAATGTATTCCTCTTTCCAATTAATTGTCTTCATGATCATCTTTTGGCTGTATGTGTCTTCCTCCCTGTCACAGGGTCCAGGCTGCCCTGTGTTCTCTCTGCTCCCAATAAAGGTCTTGACACTGCTTTTAGTGCTCCACCCAAGTGTCCTTTATTTACAGTGCACTTCTTGTGGCTTCAGTGAAACAACCAGTGCTCTCCCCAATCCCCCAACAGTTGCCCCACTGTCCTGGTTCCTGGGTTTCCAGGCCCCCGAAGTGCCTTTCCCGCAGTGAGGAGACAGCATTACAACCTTCCACTCCCTGTCTGGGCCTTCCCCACTTACTGTCTATGAGTCAGCGTTTTTATAGTCCTCTCTGCTTCCAGCCTCAGCTGTAGCCCTTTAGCCCAGCCACGCTCTGTGAGCTAACTCTCGTGAGGACTTTCAGCTGCGCCTCCTGCAGGCTAGGGCCAGGGCCAGCCCCTGCCCCTGTGCCTCCTGCCTGCGAGCAGGGTTTAACATGCAGAGGCAGGGCATTCCAGGGGTTTTTACCCCTGCCCTGCCACACTCCCTCTAAATGATGAGTTCTATCCTGCGGCTTCCAGCTACATCACAACTTCTTATAATCACCTTCATTATAAGACAACCTCTTAATTATATTCCAAATGCTTCAAATGCATAATGATACTATAATGAGACTTATGTCTTCCCAAATGACACGAAGAAAATATGTGCGGCACTGCAGGTTTCCTCATCTACAAAAATGAAGATATTGATATTAACAACCTCTTGGGGCTGTGAGGCTTAATTCATTCATGTTTCTAGGAAGCGCTTTGGAATCCTTGGTTGAAAGGTCCTAAGTAACCAGACATTTCTATTTCATGTTTAGTTACAATTTTTTTGGAACTGAGGGGATGTTTTAGACTCTGTCAATCTAGGTCAGTTTATTAATATGATATTGCACTTACTGATCGTGGTGTTGAGAGAGTGCGTTCCGAAAGCTGCAATGACAGACCTTAGTGCAGCAGTTGTGAATTAAGTGACAGCAAATAGCGTTAAATGAAGGTTGATTACAGTTTTGTTCCCACCTATTGTTCCTGGTGAGAGAGACAATGTCTTCAAGGGGCTTAGCAGAGGGTTATGTAGGCACAAGAGGCTTTGGCTCCTTTTTCCTTTTGTTTGATATACCAGGGTTGGTATTTTCGTGTTGATCTCTTTTTTTTTTTAACTCCTCCCAAGATAATTATTTTCAGGAAAATAGCTTTTCAGAATATTGCATGTATGCACATTTATGAATACTTTGAGATTTGTTAGACGCTAAAATACTTGTTATGGAAAAAATCCACATGAATTGCCTCTGTACTATTCTTTATAAATCTTATCTTTTTTTGAATGCAGGTTTGACCTCAGAACATAACCTTAATACCAAACATTGACTGTCTCTGACTTCTTCTCTCATCCCTCATTAGAAGCACAGTCAGGCAGTTGGAAGGATGCTGGTGCTTCATTCCCATTGCAAGCTCCCGCCCAGTTAATGTCTTGTGGGTTAATTGCCTTGAACCCTTGTAGAAAGAATTTTGGTTTGTGGTACAGAAGCTTGTTGCAGCATGTGGCAAGAAATTTCATGTGATTCTGGGACATGTACACAGTAAATCTGTGTCACCGTGGTAACCATTTGCACCTGCAAGCGTGAGTCATAGAGCTGAGGAATTGCAATACAATTTTGTACTCTTTATGGAGCACTGAAAATTTTTCATAAACAAAACCACATCTTTAATATCTTTAAAATATCTTTAACATTCCAGCTGTCTGGTGGACATCAATAGAGTACCTAGATCTATCTAATCCAGTCATCTCAGCCAAAAAGCTCTTCCAATTTACATTAGCCAAGGGTTTGACCCCTCACTTCCAATTTAATCTATTTTATAAGACAGCTGTCGTCGTGATATCTGCTGCCATATAAGAAACCAAGAAAGATCTCTATCTCTATCAATACAAATGGAACATGTTGCTGTTCTGGGCTGTTGGGTACTTTCTTAAATTACAAAACATATATAGTCTTACTTTATTTCTGATTTATGAATACACAAAAGAAATTCCTTTCAGATGATTTACAGAGACTTATGATGGCCAGCAAATGAAGTATGCTGATAAACTGCCCTTTTCTCTTGCAAAGGTCCTTGTAAAAATAATAGTATTTGTGCTTTTGTAAACATCCATTTGATTTTATGGGCCAGATTCTTAATTGCAATAAATTGGATAGATCCTTTTACTTCAGCTGAGCAATGCAAATTACCAGCTCAGAATCTGGCCTTATTAGCTTTAACAGTAACAGTTTACTCTTCTGTAACACCTTTCATCCCAGGAACTCAGTGATTTACAAACATTAATTAAGCCTCACAACACCCCAGTGACGTATTTAAGTGTTGTTGTTCCTAGGGCTGTGTGAAATATTCATGACAAAATTGGCGGCTCTTAGAGATCTCAGCAATCCCATAGAATTCAAATAATTGATGATGGAAATTAGTTTTTACATTGATCATCTTAAAGTCCATAGTGTGTCCATGTCATTTCTTATAGTACATTATCCATTTTCGAAGTGGATTGACAGGGTTGAAGCCTTATTGTATTTCTTCACATTCCCTGTTGGCCTGACTTTTTTCCCCATGTTCTCAGGGAAATATTAAAATCCATTTTAACTAGTTTGCTTTGTCCTACATAGGAGTGAAGAGCTGCCTCCAAATTATGGCTGAAATGGAAAGCATGCTTGCAAACCTTACAAACCTTGATTGGGGTAGCAGGCCAAGGTTCTTTGCCTGAGAAAGAAAACATAGGGAGGTTGGAATTTGATTGAGGAAAGTTTTATCACAAGGACTTTCCCTGGAAAGGAGATTGTATGCTGATGGAAATTACCATATTCTTGGAAATTTTGGATGCTTTTCAGACAGGTCTGATGGCATCTAGGAAAGGTTATATTATCTGGACATCTATAAGGTAATCTGGATTTACAACTGGAAGGACAGCTAAATTTGGTCAGCCACAGAAACTATTCATCCTGCCCTAGGGCTTAAAGAATGGGCACATGGGCCCAGATTTTTAAAGGGATTTAGGCTTTCTTTGCTCAATGTTGCAAAGGCCAAGTCCCATTTTCAAAAGTGATTTAGGCTTTTGGGAGCCTAAGTCTTATTTAAAGTTCCTGCTTGTTTCTGCAAGATCTTCTTTTCCTGATCCTATCTTGGAAAAAGTTGTGTTTGTCTGATTTGTTTGAGGCGCGTGACAGAGCCACTGAAATGTCTAAATCGCTGTTTTTAAAGCTGTTAGTCAGGATGGAGAATGGCCGTTGTAATGTTTCCATGTTAATGTTGAGGTACAATGTAATTAAAAGACTTACCGTAATCCAGATATGGTGGTGACTATAGAGAGCTGATTGTGGCTCCCTGATCTTAGGCTGTCCAGCCCCAGCAGAAGTTAGAGCAACAGGAAGCCTATTCTGACTTTGGCCACTGCTGTAAAGTTCCTGCCAGTGGAGCCCCCTCCCTCCTCTTATGCCAGGGATGTGTGTGATGGTGATAGGGGCAGCAGCTGGCTGAGGAAGTGACTCCATTAGCAGAGAACTCCCGTACACAGGGGGAATTCTCCACTGGCTGGTCGGGAAATGGTTTTTGAGGCTTCAGAAATTTCTCCCATCCCAGTTTGGACAAAACGTCAATCTCAAAAATTTTCACTCACCAGTAATGAAAAAAAATCTGATAAGATCACTGGAAATGTTTCATTTTGATTTCTACCTTTGTTTTAAATATGTAACCCTTTTATTGTAAATTAATGAAAATTTGAAAAGAAAAGCCATTTGAAACTGAAAAAGGAAACTATTCATGAGAAAATATCAAAATGTGATTTTTGACAAATGTAAAACTTTTTTCAAATCGGGGGTGTGGGACTCTGAACTTCAAAGCAGCACCCTGGAACCTCCTACTCACTACTCCCTACTCCTACTCCTACCTCACTACTGATATACTTTGAGGTTGGGAACGTCCCCCACCACCCTTTCAGATATAACAAAGGAGTATCCAGATGTGCTGATGGCTCATTAAAGGGAATCCACTATCTCAGGAACTGTATACAATGGAGGCTTCTCAAAGAGAGCATGTATATGATGGAGACTGCTTGATCCAAGTCATAGCAAAAGATCTTTCCAGTAAACAGGCATAAACTATAAGAGGAGAAGTGACATCAAAGACTCAAAAAGTAATATCCAATTTTTTTTTAAGTATGTCAGTATTAGGAAGCCTGCTAAACAACTAATGGGGCCACTGGATGATCGAGGTGCTAAAGACACACTCAAGGATGATAAGGCCATTGCGAAGAAACTAAATGAATTCTTTGCATCGGTCTTCATGGCTGAGGATGTGAGGGAGATTCCCAAACCTGAGCCATTCATTTTAGGTGACAGATATGAGGAACTGTCCCAGATTGAGGTATCACTAGAGGAGGATTTGGAACAAATTGATAAATTGAACAGCAATAAGTCACCAGAACTAGATGGTATTCACCCAAGAGTTCTGAAGGAATTCTCATGTGAAATTGCAGAACTACTAACTGTAGCCTGTAACCTATCATTTAAATCAGCTTCTGTACCAGATGACTGGAGGATAGCTAATGTGAAGCTAATTTTTAAAAGGGGCTCCAGAGGTGATCCCGGCAATTACAGGCCTGTAAGCCTGACTTTGGTACCAGGCAATCTGGTTGAAACTACAATAAGGAACAATATTGTCAGACAGAGAGATGAACATAATTTGTTGAGGAAGAGTCAACATGGTTTTAGTAAAGGGAAATCATGTCTTACTAATCTACTAAAATTCTTTAAGGGAGTCAATAAGCATGTGGACCAATGGGATCCAGTGGATATAGTGTACTTAGATTTTCAGAAAGCCTTTGACAAGATCCCTCACCAAAGGCTCTTACACAAAGTAAGCTGCCATGGGATAAGAGGGAAGGTGCTCTCATGGATTGGTAACCTGTTGAAAGATAGGAAATAAAGCGTAGATCTAAATGGTCAGTTTTCAGAATGGAGAGAGGTAAATGGTGTCCCCAGAGTTCTTCAACATGTTCATCAATGACCTGGAAAAAGGGATAAACAGTGAGGTGGCAAAATTTGCAGAGAATATAAAATTACTAAAAATAGTTAAAACCCATGCAGACTGCGAGGAGCTGCAAGAGGATCTCTCAAAACAGTGACCGGACAACAAAATGGCAGACGCAAACTAATGCATGTTGGAAAGCATAATCCCAACTCTACATGTAAAATGATGGGAACTAAATTAGCTGTTTCAACTCAAGAAAGAGATTTTGGAGTCATTGTGGATACTTCTCTGAAAGTATCTGCTCAATGTGCAGTGGCAGTCAAAAAAGTGAACAGAATGCTGGGAACAATTAAGAAATGGATAGATAATAGGATATTATGTTGCCTCTATATAAATCCCTGGTATGCCCACACCTTGAATACGGTGGGCAGATGTGGTCACCCCATCCCAAAAAAGATATTTTAGAATTGCAAAAGGTTCAAAAAAGGGCAACAAAAATGATTAGGGGTTATGGAATGGCTTCCGTAGAAGAGAGATTAATAAGACTTGGACTTTTCAGCTTGGAAAAGAGACGGCTAAGGGGAGATACATTCGAGGTCTATAAAATCATGACTTATGAAGAGAAATTAGATAAGGAAGTGTTGTTTACTACTACTTATAACACAAGCACTAGGGGTCACCAAATGAAATTAATAGGCAGCAGGTTTAAAAAAACAAAAGGAAGTATTTTTTCACACAATGCACAGTCAATCTGTGGAACTCCTTGCCAGAGGATGTTGTGAAGATCAAGACCATAACAGGGTTCAAAAAAGAACTAGATAAAT
Source organism: Dermatemys mawii (assembly GCA_007922305.1). Taxonomy (NCBI): domain Eukaryota; kingdom Metazoa; phylum Chordata; order Testudines; family Dermatemydidae; genus Dermatemys; species Dermatemys mawii. The sequence continues at coordinate 36,351,707 of ML677335.1, read as the reverse complement.
TCATGGAGGATAGGTCCATCAATGGCTATGAGCCAAGATGGGCAGGAATGGTGTCCCTAGCCTCTCTTTGCCAGAAGCTGTGAATGAGTGACAGGAGATGGATCACTTGATGATTACTATTCATTCCCTCTGGGGCACCTACCACTGGCCACTGCTGGTAGACAGGATAGTGTGTTAGATGGACCCTTGGTCTGACCCAGTAGGGCCATTATTATGTTATGTTCCTATGTTCATGACTTGGCCTCATTCTCCCCACAACTCAACCCCTGGAAACACCTCTGGCCACTGAAGACTTTGAACTGCGAGGAGGGTTGTTCCAGACTGGAAGGCAGTTCTAGCCTGTGTATTGAAGATTTGTGACTTGTTTGTACCATCTATCAGGGTGAGCACTGCTTGATTCAAATCCTGTTTAGTCTATAGAAGTCAGACTGCAAATATATATTTGTTTCTTCGGTACCCAACTTCGATCTCTATACTTCTACTTATAATCACTTAAAATCTATCTTTCTGTAGTTAATAAATCTGTTCTATATTTTACCTAAAGTATTACATTTTGGTTGAAGCATTTGGGAAATCTCAGCTCAGTTTACTAAGGCTAATGTGTCCTCTTCACATCAAGGGAGGGGCAGACTCAGTAATGAACTTACACTGGTCAGGCTTCTGACCCGTGAAAGACAGTCCAGTTCTGGGGTGCAAGGCTGGGGGGCTGGGGGGAATTGGCTGGAGCCTCTCTGTTGTTGGTTCATGAGTGGCTGGGAGAAGCATTCATGTAACTCAGCTGAGTGTGTGTCTATCTGTGTAAGTGCAGCACCTGTCAGAGGTTTGTAGCTTGGCAACAGCATTACAAAGTGAGGGGGATTCCCCAGGTTGGTGGGACAGAGGGCTCAGTGGCCCCACAGTTCAGGTCGCACCCTGGGGACCCCATCACAAGAAAATTCAAAGAAAACTAGCCTTTTCCGATTAACAGTTTTGGTTTCAACAAATTTGATATTTTCTGTCGGATAAAACTGTTTAGTTGGAAAATTCCCACCCAGCTTTAGTTTTAAAGCCATTTTGAGTCATGTATAAGACACAAAGTAGCCTTAGCACATTAAAGAATCCATCCCTTCACATTCTGTCTCATATAGTTGGTTTGATAAGCATATAATCGAAGCATCTGGATTGGATAGAAGATCTTAAAGAAAGCACAAGGTGCAACATGGAAAATTTCTGCTTCTCTTATTTCTTCTGCGTCTCCATATGATTTTTGAGAAAAAATGTCAATATTGGCTGCTATCCCACTTCCACTTCTTATCAACATTTTTTGAACAGGTACAGTAGTGCAAATTTAATATCCGTGCCCTGGAATTTCATAGGCAAATGCAATTTTGGAGACATAAAATGGAATTGATATATTTTTCAATGCTATTTTACAATTTTTATGTGTTTATTTATTTTTCGCTCAGAGTTAATGGTATGCTTTATGGATGGATAAACTGAAAGGTTCAGTGACTTGCTCAAGGTCACACAGTGAATCTCGGTAGTAAAAATTAGAATAGAATCCAACTTCTCACTCCCGTTCCTTGGCTAAAATGCTTACTATTTACAGCTGAAAGATCAAGAAAAAACAGTCTGGAAGCAGCTTAAAGTTTCATTGCTCATAAAAATCACATATGATGTGAAAGGCTAACTTTAATTAGATATGGTCCTAAGTGCAATATTTAGATCCTGATGTGGGTTTGGCTTTTAAACATCTAGCCTCAGAGTTTGGGGGTGTTTAGGATTCTGACTTCAACCCATCTGTATTTGTACTACACTATATAACTTTGGATGACTGCCATTTTCCAATCTTGGAAACTATAAAGGGATGTCGTATGGCGATGTATATTGGAAGTTGTCACTGGAGATCAGCGCACTCTGTGCGCTGAAACATAGATTTTCTGCTGATTTATGCTGGTAACTAGCCGAGGCACATCTCAAGGTTTGACTGGGGAATGTAAAAGGCTGAATGTCTCTCTGAGGCAAGAGGTGGAGGTCCTTAAAGGAGAAAGCCCCGCTTCTTTTAAAACCGAATTATGAAAGCAAGGTCTTGAGATGAGTCTTACGTTACTTTAGAGAATCCATCAGTTTAAAGAAAAGGGCTATGTTATTGGATAATACTGTAATAGGGTCTGTTCTGTATGGGGGAGAGGAAGGAGCACATTAAAGTTATCTTGCCTGTTAATACTGAATTACAGTGAAAGGTTAGAGATTAATGTAGCCCTCATACAATGCAGGCTGTTGGCTCCCTGATGATGTCATCTAAGCAAACATTAGAAACAGAGGAATAATATCAAGGTATTATGCTGAGGTTCATTTCTGGCAGTTGTTTACTCGCAGACAACACAGAGATGGAAAATTTGAAGTTCAGGTCAGGTACACTGGAGAGGCATAGCATTATATAGCGCCATAACTGTTAATTTGGAAAAAAAACAATATATTAGGAGCATGTTTAGATTTAATCTGATTGAAATCAGCTCCCTTATTTTAGTTACTACTGTATTTTAAGGAGGCAATTTTTCAGCTCTGTACTGGTGTAATTTATCACCTGCATACAGGACTCTGACAAGACAGGAGCTCTGGTATTATGAATAGTAATAGCTATTCTTTTTAGAGCTATGTTCCATGTACTCTTTCTGCAGCTAGAGTAGTCTAGCCTCAGTGGTTTTTTTATGTATGATACTGTAATGAAACAAAAGTATTACAATAGAACCTCAGAGTTGCAAACATCTTGGGAAGCATGATCTTGGGAAGCTGTTCGTAATGCTGAAAAGTTTGTCATTCTGAACAAAACATTATTGTTCTTTCAAAAGCTTACAACGGAACATTGACTTAATATAGATTCGAAATTTCACTATGCAGAAGAAAAATGCTGCTTTCCTCTTATTTTTTTTTTAGTAGTTTGTGTAACATAGCGCTGTACTGTAATTGCTATTTTTTTCCTCTCTACTATTGCTTGATTGTGTACTTCTGTTTCAGAATGAGGTGTCTGGTTAAGAACATAGAATGGCCATACCAAGTGAGACTAAAGGTCCATCCAGCCCAGTATCCTGTCTGCCAACATTGGTGAATGCCAGGTGCCCCAGAGAGAGTGAGCCTAACAGGTAATGATCAAGTGATCTCTCTCCTGCCATCCGTCTCCCTCCCTGACAAACAGAGGCTAGGGACACACCATTCCTTACTCACCCTGGCTAACAGCCATTAATGGACTTAACTTCCATGAACTTATCTAGTTCTCTTTTCAACCCCCATTATAGTCCTAGCCTTCACAGCCTCCGCAGGCAAGGAGATCCACAGGTTGACTGTGCACTGTGTGAAGAAATTCCTTTTATTTGTTTTAAACTTGCGTGCCCATTAATTTCATTTGGTGGCCCCTAATTCTTATATTATGGGAACAACTAAATAACTTTTCCTTATTGACTTTCTCCACACCATTTATGATTTTATATACCTCTATCATATCACCCGTTAGTTTCCTCTTTACCAAACTGAAAAATCCTAGTCTCTTTAATTTCTCCTCATAGGAACCAGTTCCAAACTCCTAATCATTTTAGTTGCCCTTCTCTGAACCTTTTCTAATGCCAGTATATCTTTTTTTGAGATGAGGAGACCACATCCGTACGCAGTATTCGAGATGTGGGTGTACCAAGGTTTTATGTAAGGGCAATAAGACATTCTCTGTCTTATTCTCTATCTATTTAGAGAACTATCCACAATGACTCCTGTTAGGATTGCCTTTTTACTCTGAACTTTAGGGTACAGATGTGGGGACCCACATGAAAAAAAAAGAAATAACTTCCCAAGCTTATTTTACCAGCTTAGGTTATTTTTTCCCCCGCAGAACACAAACAGCTGACTGGTCACTGGTGCGAGGTGGGTTGCTAGAGACTGGTGGGGTGGAACGATGAGGTGTTTGGGGTTTTCCTTGGAAGGTAGGTGGGGTCTGGGGCTGCCCCCTCTGATAGGATGTGGTCCCGGGTTGTTCCTTTTGGGATCCACTTCAACCGCTATTAGGTTTGGTTTTTTTGCCACCTCCCCCGATTGTGTTTCAATTTTCCCCTCCTTTTTGGTGATTTGGGACTGCTTATATTGATTCACATAAGAAGCAAGACTTTTTGCTGAGTTCATTTTCTTATCCCAGAACCACTGTTTTACATCATCATTGGTCATAGTCAGGAACTGCTCCTGTAGAACTAAATTATATACTCCTTCAAAGGTAGTTACACCCCTTCCTTTGACCTATTTAGCTAACAGATTCTTTATCTGGTTTACATAAGCCACATGACTTAGTTCAGCCCCTCTCTTAAGGGCTTTAAATTTTACTCTGTAAGTGTCAGGTGTAACTTGAAATTGTTTTAAAACCAAATCCTTAAATTTACCATAGTTTGAAGCATCCTCAATAGGCATCTTATTGAAGATGTCCAGAGTTTGGCCAGTCAATTTTGCTATCAGTGTGGTTATCTTTTGAGTTTTAGGGATTTTATGTAGAGTGCACAGTCTCTTAAAGGTGATGAAATATTCAGCAATGTCATTGGACTCATCATACTGTGGGCACAGTCGCTCCCATTTGTGGATTTTTGGGGAAGTGGAGCCAGCACCTGGAGGAATTTGTCTCCTCAGCTCCAAAACAGCCAGTTCATGTTTTTGTTTCTCAATTTGGGCTTTCATAGCCCTTTTATGGGCGGCTTCCTCTCTCTTTTGGGCTGCTTACTCTCTCTCCATCAGCCTTTGATGTTCTTTTTCTTTTTCTAATGGTTTCAGTTTAGCCAGCTTTAGCTTAGCAGTTGCTCCACCGGTACTCATTTTCCTGCTTTCCTGTACTCAGCCTATTAGACTCCCTAAACTGATAATTACAAATATATCACCTGGAAAATTTCTTAGCAGGGTGTTAATCCTACCAGCAGAGGGAGAAAGACCCCCACTTTGATTTAAGTCCTCACAGAACTGGATGGACCAGTCTCTGCCCCACACACACAGGGACCCCCTGGGGTGGTTACCTAGCACTTAAGGAACCTATTAGCTATTCATAGCTCAACAGACTTCCTATCCAACTTTTGTCTGCTTTTGCTGAAAAACCTGGGCTAATCTCTGCTATCCAGCAGGACAAAAAACCCTCAGCTATAAATCTGTCTCTGCTTCTCAGTTTAACAAAACTAGTTAGACGGGTTGGTTTTCAAGCAACTAATGATGCTGCTCAGCTTCCTGCTGAGAGGTCATTAGATTCCCAACTTAGAGAAAAGTTTTTAGTAACTGTGGAAATTTAAACTGCTTTCTGCAAAATTTTGTTTTTTAGATTCACAAAATTTCATCCCACCACTGCCAACCATGTCAGGATTGCCTTCCCACTCTGAACTTTAGGGTACAGATGTGGGGACCTGCATGAAAAAAAAAGAAATAACTTCCCAAGCTTATTTTACTAGCTTAGGTTATCTTTTTTCCCCCAGAACACAAACTTCTCCTGTGTCTGGAACTAACTGCTGCCACCACCAAACTCAGTATTTTAAAAACTAGGACAAAGGGGAGTTTGGGACCCTTCTTTCCCTTTTCCCTAAACTCCCCAAACTCTTTTTTTCTGGGAAGCTTGAGAGAAAAAAAACAAACCTCACCTGATTTTGCGAGACGTGCCCGATCCAAAACCAGGATTTTACATCATGGAAAACAAGCAGTCAGATTTTTAAAAGAAAGATTTTAATAAAAGAGAGAAAAAGAAAAGAATAAATCCCTTATAACCATCAACAGAACAGCATCTACCATAATTAACAATAGAATTAAGAAATCAAACATCTCCCCTGAGGCAACTTTTTTCGACTGTGGATATCTCTGCTAAGTCTTACAATATTAAGTAGCACCCAGCCAACACTTACCACTGAGAACCTTTCAAGTGATAAAAAAAACAGATTAAACTTACTATTTGACTACCTTACTTGTTACTGGATAGAAAGCTTATAGTTACAGTAAAAGAAACAGGTGTGGTTTATTTTATAGCCAAGCTGAACAGAGAGACTCCGGAGAGAGAAAACGAAACCAAAACCCTTTGTCTTTTGAGTAATTTTTTATTAGTCAGTTGCCCACTTCTCTGGTTACCTTTAGCTTAACCCCTTACAGGTAAACAGTAATTCTAGGCTACTTTATACTTATGACAACTCCGAGATCTCTTTCCTGATTAGTTGTAGCTAAATTAGCCCCCTTCATATTGCATGTATAGTTGCAATGTTCATTACTTTACATTTATCCACATTAAATTTCATTTGCCATTTTGTTGCCCAGTCACTTAGTTTTGTGAGATCTTTTTCAAATTCTTCAGTCTCCTTTGGTCTTAACTATCTTAAGTAGTTTAATATTGTCTGCAAACTATGCCACCTCACTGTTTACCCCTTTCTCTAAATCATTTATGAATAAGTTGAGTAGGATTGGTCCTAGGACTGACTGTTGGGGAACACCACTAGTTACCCCTCTCCATTCTGAAAATTTACCATTTATTCCTACCCTTTGTTCCCTGTCTTTTAATCAACTCTCAATCCATGAAAGGATCTTCCCTCTTATCCCATGACAACTTAATTTATGTAAGAACCTTTGGTGAGAGACCTTGTCAAAGGCTTTCTGGAAATCTAAGTACACTATATCCACTGGATACTGCTTGTCCACATGTTTGTTGACCCCTTCAAAGAACTCTAATAGATTAGTAAGATATGATTTCCCTTTACAGAAACCATATTCACTTTTGCCCAACAATTTATGTTCTTCTATCTGTCTGACAATTTTATTCTTTACTATTGTTTCAACTAATTTGCCTGGTACTGACATTAGACTTACCGGTCTGTAACTTCCAGGATGACTTTTAAAGCCCTTTTTAAAATATTGGTGTTACATTAGCTATCTTCCAGTCATTGGGTACAAAAGCTGATTTAGAGGACAGGTTACAAACCATAGTTAATAGTTCCACAATTTCACATTTAAGTTCTTTCAAAACTCTTGGGTGTATGCCATCTGGTCCCAGTGACTTGTTACTGTTAAATTTACCAATTAATTCCAAAACCTCCTCTAATGACACTTCAGTCTGTGAGAATCCCTCAGATTTTTCACCTACAAAGGATGGATCAGGTTTAGGAATCTCCCTAACATCCTCAGCTGTGAAGACTGAAGCAAAGAATTCATTTAGTTTCTCCACAATGACTTTACTGTCTTTAAGTGCTCCTTTTATATGGCAGTGTTTATGCTCCTTTCTATTTACCTCACTAGGATTTGACTTTCACTTTTTAAATGATGCCTTTTTATCTCTCACTGCTTCTTTTACATGGTTGTTAAGCCAAGGTAGCTCTTTTTTATCTCTTTTACTGTGTTTTTTAATTTGGGGTATACATTTAAGTTGGGCCTCTATTATGGTGCCTTTGAAAAGTATCCATGCAGCTTGCAGGGATTTCATTGTAGTCACTGTACCTTTTTAATTTATTTTTTAACTAACCTCCTCATTTCTGCATAGTTCCCCTTTCTGAAATTAAATGTCAGTGTTGGGCTGCTGAGGTGTTCTTCCCACCACAGAAATTTTAAATGTTATTTTATGGTCACTATTTCCAAGTGGTCCTGCTATAGTTACCTTTTGGACCAGATCCTGCGCTCCACTCGAGAATTGTCTCTTCCCTTGTAGGTTCCTGTACCAGCTACTGCTTATTTTGATATCCTCTCTAATCTCCCTTAGCATTTCATAGTCACTATCACTGTCCTGGTCAGATGGTCGATAATAGATCCCTGCTCTCATATTTTTATTAGAGCATGGAATTACTGGTCGACTGGTCAGTTCATAAATTTGGTGTTTGTAACTCAGATGTTCTGCTGTAGTTAATTTCTCATCCAATAATATATAGGATGCTCTCACTATGTCCTTACTTACTGTAGAATGAGACGTATGTCAGGAGCTGCAGTCAAGTACAGTTATGCATTTAAATAGAAAAAGGCAAATATGATCTTGTGACTATATAGCATGTCACTAGACTAATGGCATAAGAGAGGGAAAGATAAATAAGAAACATGCTGGGTCAGACTAAAGGTCCATCTAGCCCAGTATCCTGTCGTCTGACAGTGGCCAATGCCAGGTGCCCCAAAGGGAATGAACAGAAGGGGTAATCATCAAGTAATCCATTCCCTGTTGCCCATTCTCAGCTTCTGCAAACATGTTTTAAATCCATTTGGAATCATGTACAAGAATGAAAGAGTGCTGGCAATCAATTTTCTGTTTAAAAACTACCTACCTACTAACACTGGAAGCTAAATTAAACCATATCCTTTACAATCTGTACGATATATAGAATGATAACATGATAATTATTAGAGTCTGAACAATTCTTACCCTCCCATGACAGCTTGTTTTAGGCCCTCTTGACACTCAGTGATTATGATTTTAGCTGGTACAGAGGGCAGTAGCAGTGCAATATTATGAGAGTGTCTAGACTCCCAAGCCGTATTACCAAATCAAAGCAAATCTAATGCATTTATCAAAACTTGATTTCCAGACTTCTAAATAGTCACTCATTACTGTAGAGGTTATAGCTAATAAATGTTTAAAGTATAGTCCACGTATATTAATAACCCAAAAGTAAATGGGTAGAATATATTTTTATATAGTTATATAGTTTTATTATTGTATCTTACATTATTTGTATTGCAGTAGTGCTTAGGAAGACCAGTCCCTGCCCCCAAAGAGCTCACAGTGTAACTGTAAGAGGTGGCAGATGGACATAGACAGATGGGGGAGTTCAAAGAAAAATGACGTCCTATTGTCTAAATAGACTAGACACACAGGGTGGGGCGGAGGGGTGGATCACACAAGGCAAGTGAACAATGTGATGGTGGCAAATGACATATTAGTGTCATAATTATTTGGGGAGGGGGTGCTTGCATATGCACGTGTATGTGTGTTTGGGGGTGGTGATTACTTCGGAGATCAGGAAGGGTGGAGTGAAGCTGAGATGATGATATCATGAGGGAGGGGAAAGGGAAGGACTGGAGCAAACAGTCAATCTGACTGTCCCTGCCTTGGCTGCTCCTGACTGGTGGAGTTTCTTTGGGCTTGTTTCATTGAAGCCTTTCTATAACACTTTGGCTCAGATTCTGCTGTCAGTGAAACTGTCCTAAGGAGTGGTGCCTAGCTATGAAAATTTTCCAGGGCAACCTTGTACTAACCACCTCTCCCCCAATAGAGTTCCACATTGCAGAAATTACACTGGCAAGCAATATGTATGCAAAATGTTCCATACACAGAAATGTAAAAAGAAGGGCTCTAAGTTTAGATTAGATTAATATGGAAAACAGGATGAAATACTTAGGGACTTCTGCCAGTAAATAAATGTGAATGTACAGACTTTATGGGCCCAAGAGATGAAGGATAATTGAAATTCTGTTGGATTTTCACCACCTCAGATGCACACTTATACCATTTTCAACCCCTCTGCTTAGCGCTGAAAACGAGGTCCTCATGTTTGTATGAACAACTGATGCAATCAGGCACAAGATATATTTGATTAGCAAACAGAGTTTTGTTTATCCAGTGGGATTACAAGTCTTAAAAAAACAGATGTAGTGGGAAGAGTCTCTTCACTCTCAGCCCCCAGTCTATAATCCAGCGCACTGGAGTCTCGGATCCAAAATAAGTTTCTACTAATATTTAGTTTGGTTTTAAGAGGCAGAGAGAGATTTCATGAATGAAACCTTAATCATTCCCAACCTCTTAATCCTCTAGATACCTGCTCACTTTCTTCTCCTTTACAATAAACTCGGGCAAATAATTTATCAGCTTTAATTTCCACAAGCCCTTTAAAGGTAAAAGTCAGCTAGTGTGCAGTGCTTGTTTCCTACATCACTGCTCAACACAACTTCAGAATGCAATGTACTTCACTGAAGAGCTTTATAGAGTATCTGGATGCAGAGGGTGAAATTAACTTGTATCATTGTGAATCCAGTGTATCAACAGCATCTCCCTTTCCTTTCAGCATTCTCTATTTTATTAAACTTATTGCTTTCATTTTAACAAGGATAATTGCTGTCTCTGTACACGCAATCCTGAACTCTAGGTGCAGAATCTAGGGAATATGTAGTCATAACATCACATAGATCTGTAGAGGCTGGATAAATCCCCGTGAAACCTTTGGCTTCAACCAAATTTCGTTTAGTAGAAAATATTCTGACCTGGCTCCAGGCTTGGCTATGCAGTATATTGTGAGTTTTTAAGTCTTTAGAAACCACCTTCCTCTGCCTAAGCAAGGAATGCTGACTTTTATTAACATGGTTCAAAGCAATTGGTTTCTCAATAACTACAGCCATTCCTCGCTGACTGACAAGGCAATGGGAGCTGATAGCTTGGCCAAGCTCTGCTGGTGCAGCTGAAGGAATAAGAAAAGAGAAAAACACAGCAGGCTCTGTGAAATCCTTCCTGTATGAAGATTAGCTCCAGGGAGCTGTGGCTCAACAATTAGGAGAATAGTATTTGTACCTCAGAAAGTGTTAAGAATATTTGAGGCTCATTGCTAGGACATTCAATGCAATGAGGGTAGTTGTGGGGAAATCCTATAGGGTATTACTATTGGGGAATTAAGTGTAAGTGGGAAACAAAACAAAAAACAAAGTCCATTATTTGATACACGAAACCTCTTGTGTTCCAGTCCCCAAAGTGTACTAAGTGTGGGTCAAGGAATTAGAGATACTGGGTTCCTATGAGGAGGTGGGATAGACTGAGCTGGTAGCATTGCCTTTGATTAAGGCTGAATGACACTTGCCATTACATACCCATAATGAGTAAAATTAGATGGCCTGACCCTGCACTCGTTGAAGTCACTGGCACAACTCCTGTTTACTTCAATGGTGCAAGATCAAGCTGTCTCCTAGAGTGATCACAGAAGTAGATGGTATCGAAACCACAAAATGATCTTGGTCATGTTGTGGGTCAGGGCCGATGGCAAACAACAGAGGAGGAGATATTTACTTTTTCTCCTGCTTTCTGGGTCACCCTATTTTTCTGCATGGACTACGTTGTACCCACTGTCACTTGCCCTAACCTGGATATGCAGTGCTGGGACTAACTCCACTCCAAACTCTGTTTGCTATTACCCACATTTGTTGACAGTGTAGTAGTCACAGCACTCCAGTGAGCTCCTGTCTCCTGCCTCCATATGCTGCCAGATCTCCTGATGCTGCCTTATTAGCATAATGATGTGTTCAAATGCCTGGCACCTGTTTACTGTCCGCATTGTAGGCCCTGATGCTGCAAGCTCTGTGTGTCTGGAACACTTCTGACAGAACACTTCAGAACGCTGTACCTGCACTTCGTAACAGCCTTCCGGTACTTCCAGGGCTATCCCCTACCAGAAGTACTGAGAAGTGTGTTCCAGTTCTTCTTTTCTTAGCACTGGAGCACGGAGTGTCAAGCCCCAAGTTACCAACCTCCACATGCTATCTGGATGCTGCTGCTCTGTTCGTTTATTTGTGGCACTTCCGCTGTCTGTGGGTGGACAGTGCCGATTTGCTGATACGTTAATGCCAAACAATTCTGTGTATATCATGTGAAAGTTGAGAATCTTTAAATGCACGGAAGTCAAGATATTTAAAGCAGTGGTTCACTGAAGACCCTCTTGTAATATACTATGTGCGTGTATGGATTTAGCGCTACAATGTGACTGGGATAGATAGGTTTGGATTTCCTCACTTTCATTCATTTAAACTTCTCCACTGCAATCTTGCATTCATTATTGTACACTTTGTATTAAATTGTTTCATTTTAAAATCAAATAAATGTAATAAGTACACTGAGTGTGAGATGACTCCGCATGCGAGTGTTTGTTCTTGAAATGATTCGCTTTGTTCAATCTGCAGATATCCAGATAGATACCTACTTATGTCTGTGGATATTTAGGCCTGTTGCCCATTTCACTTAGCAAGGGAAAATGCAGTGTCAAGCATACAGAGTGTACAGTTTTAATTTGATTTTATTCCTTTGTTGTTTTTTAAACTGCAGAAAGTTCATGAGTAAGAATTATTATTATTGCTCATAGACTCATAGCTGCCCATGGTATTTTTCTCCAATGCCCATTAAATTCATGGGAATTGGATGCCTAAATCCTTTAGGTGACTGAAAAATCTTTCTGTCTTTCTCATGTAAAGCATATATAAATAATATAAATAGTATGAGAGAGAAGAAAAGAGCGATCTGATCTGTGTGTGATTTGCTTGTTTTAACTTGGTTTTAGATTGACTAACATTTTTGTTTGCAGTGTTGTAGCCCTGTTGGTCCCAGGATATGAGAGAGACAAGTTGGGTGAGATAATGTCTTTTATTGGATGAATTTCTGTTGGCGGAAAGGACAAGCTTTTGAGCTTCACAGAGCTCTTCTTCAGGTCTGAGGAAGGATACCAGAGTGTTCAAGCTAGGTACAAGATGGGACGGATAGTTAAGCATAAGGTGTTCACACATAGTGTAGGAGACCACTTACAAATGAAATGATCAATTAAAACCCCTGTTGTGGTGGGACAATGGAGGGGTAGTAGGCAGCAGGCTGTGTTACAAGTTGCTGTAATGGACTGTAAAACCAGAGTCTCTAATAAGACCAGCAGAATTATGAATTAAGTTCACAGGCTCTTCTTTTGAATGTGTTGTGCAGGTTTCCTTTGAGGATGAGGTCGGAGTGGTCATATATGGAGTGATCTTCTTGGGAAAAATGTGATCACTCACAGGCTAGCTAGGGTATTTTTGGTTTTTCTTATTACTTCTTTGTGTGAGCTCATTCAAGAGCACAGTGTTTATCAGGTTTCATCAACATAGTTGATGTGGCACTTGATGCCCTGGATAACTATTTTGTAATTTTTTGCAACTTGATTGTTGTGGTTTTTAATTCAGCCAGATCAGGTACTAACAAAATGAAGCCCAAAACAAATGTGTTAAACTCTTCCCATCTCATACACAATGCTTGTTTGAAATATGAAACTTTAAATACTGAAAAATATGCACCTATATAGACACAGGATACAAGGATCCCTTGTGGCAAGTCCTATGTTACTCTTACTGTGTTACTGTGTGACTATGAAATAGAAACCAACAACAGAGAACAGTGGAAATAGAGAACAGGTGTGGATTTAATTTGGAAAGGCAGCAGATATTAGTAAAAGCAGCCACAGTTCACTATCTCAGCATGTCTACAGAGCAAGAAGGAAACCAAATAATAGCAGCATTGGAAATACTAGTCTGAACTAAGATTTGTGAATTAAATACTGTGGGTCTTGATCTGTTCTATATTAAATGTGGTATAACTATGAGGTTTATAAGAGGTTTATTAGGGTGTAGAAGTAGTTCAAAACCAGAATCCTTTGGATCTCAATCTGAACTTAGGGCACATATGTGATGGGGTTAGAGCAGTGGTAGGCAACCTACAGCCCATCAGGGCAAGCTTATTGTGGGCTGCGAGACATTGTGCTTATGTTGACTGTCCACAGGCATGGCTCCCCGCAGTTCCCAGTGGCCACAGGTCACCGTTCCCAGCCAATGTGGTCCTGGCATGCGGGCTGCAGGTTGCCCACCACTGTGTTAAAGGAAAGGGTCTAGTGGTTAAGGAAGTAATCTAAGACTCAAGAGTCTTGGGTTCAGTTTCCTATTGTGGCACCAATTTCCTGTGTGACCTTGGGCAAATCACTTAGCCTCTCTGTGCCACAATTGCACAATGGCAATAATACCATTGCCCTACTTCACAGGGGTGTTGTGAGGATCAATATGTAAAAAGGCTGTGAGGTGATGAGGGCCATGTAAGTACCTAAGAAAGACTGCATGGGGCATAACTGCTCTTGTGGCTGTATCAGTTAAAAAAGGAAACCTTCTCTTAAAAAATCTCAAACAGTTCTGGCATAGAAGGAAGCACTGTCCATACCATACCAAAGTAATGTGGCATGTATTAATTAATGAGGGAGGTGTTTGTTATTAACTATCATTATTTTCCTGACTGTTCCCCTGGAGTAAGTGGTAGAGTAAGGTAGTAAACTGCATCACTGTCATTCTTCTGCTCTGTTTGAATCTAAGCCTTCCAGTGGCTCCCATGTGGACGAGATTGTTGGTGATCCCAGTATCAGGGGAAAACCCTGGATCAGTTTATTACACTCTGGTTTCAAATGGATGTGGCATTCTGCCTCACTTCTTGTTCTAAAGTGCTGTGAAATGTGGCTGTGCACTGTTGATAACACTTAGCTGTTATATAGTGCTGTTCATCCATATATCTCAAAGTACTTCCGAAGGAAAGGGACGGATAATTTCTTCTTTTTGCAGATTGGGAAAATTGAGGCATACAGCAGGTCAGAGGCAGAAGCAGGAATGGAGCCCGGTCTTGTGCCTACGTACGTGCTAGCTTTGCTCGAGTTAGAGCCTAAAAATAGCACCGTGGGTATTTAAGAGTTCACGATACAGTGGGGATAAGGGTGAGAGACAAATCCTAGGGTGACTAGATAGCAAATGTGAAAAATCAGGACGGGAGTGGTGGGTAATTGGCACCTATATAAGAAAAAGCCCCAAATATCGGGACTGTCCCTATGAAATTGGGATATCTGGTCACCTTATGTCTCACCAGCATAAATCTGGACTAGTTAATTCATCGTACATGTGTCATTTCTCATGTGTCTGACGGGTGACATGAGTTTGGGGGTAACCAATGTCACAGAAGAACATAGTTTCAGATCTTCTCAGAGAGACACAGCTCTCTCTTAGGCTATAATGCCATGTAGTATGGTTTTACTAACCAGCCCTACTGGTTAATGCATTGGCAGCTCTAATGCTGCCACAAAAGTCAGGAAAGTGGCAGAATTATTAGCCTCATAACTGCAATTTGTTATGAGACTCTGAATTGTTTTGCTGAACATGTTCCAGAGGTCCAAGTGTTGAATGTTTTCAGCTGTTACTGAGGAAGAAATCAATTCCGCTGTTAAAATGGTTGGAGACTTTGCTATTAGCTTTAAACTGGCAGCAGGTGTACGCACACATTACATCCCCTAGTCTAACCATTAGGGTACTTTGGGACCATGCAGGAGGTCAGCTGCAAGGATTCAGGTTTAATAAGCAGTACAGAGAAATAATGCCTCCCATCCTTCCATTCCAATTATTGTCAGTGGTTGTTTTTTCACTAGTATTACATTGTGTTGAAAAGTAAGCTAATCCCAGGCAGCTGGCATCAACTAGATGAGAATTTTTCATGAATCAGAATGAGGACAAGTCAGCTTGAAAACACCCTAGTGTGAGAGTTGGGCAAAAAAGTGAATTCCCCCCACATACACACCTCTATTCACTGGCAATTGTGAAAAAGAAAATCTTTGGAGTCAAACTGGAAGTGGTGATGTTGCTGAAACATTTTTGCAAATTGAAAAGCCAAAAAAAATTGAGTTGGGGCAAAACAAAACACTTTGTTGGATTTGAACATTTTTTGTTTCAATTTTATGCTTTTTTGACAAAATCAAAGGAAAGGAGACATAGGTTCTCAAAACCGCAGGAGGAAGAGGTGGAATAAATGGTTATCATGGCAGTAGTTCCCTTATGAAATTTAGCCTAGTACTTAGGACATTCTCCTGGGCTGTGGAAGACACTGAGGTCAGTTTTCCCTTCTGAATGTTGTGAAGAAAGAATTTGAATTTGGGTGTCTCACTGCAGAACAGTGTCCTAGCCCAGTGGTCTTCAAACTGGGGTGGACACATGCGCAAGACCCCGGCGCTGCCACCGAGACCACCCGGGAGACCGCCGAAGTCCCGGGCAGGCTATTTTTAGACCACCAAAATGCCACCGCCGCCAGAAGCGTCCACTTTTTCTGCCGGCATTTCAGCGGACATACCCGCCCCGGGGGACTGAGCCACTGGTCTATGGGATATTCTAGTGTGGGATTTTCTCATTTTTTTCATGTTGATAATGTTCCCCTTTTATAAATAATTAGTCACTGCAGTAGGGACTTGAAACTTGGGTCTCCCACATCCTAGGTGAGTGCCTTAACCATCAGGCTATAGAGTCATTTTCCCACTCTCTTTCACTAACCCAGTGTGGCAATTCAAAGTCATCCATGATGAAGACAATGAAATTATTTACAGAAAATATTTCACCTGGCTCTACTTGTAAGTAAAGGATTGGTAACCTGAGGCCAGCTTTGGAGTATTGTGCTCCATACTTAGCTAGATTTCGAGTACACTGTTTTCCCTTTTCTCTCCTTTTCCCTGGCTTGGGTGGCCACACTCCCACAAGCCTGCACCTCCCATCGTATTGTTGGCAATTGAAATGAGGACTCACCATTCAGAGAAATATGAACTGGAAGTAGGATCTAGCTGTGGAGTTTCAGG
Organism: Dermatemys mawii; assembly: GCA_007922305.1. Lineage (NCBI taxonomy): Eukaryota > Metazoa > Chordata > Testudines > Dermatemydidae > Dermatemys > Dermatemys mawii. The sequence continues at coordinate 36,335,355 of ML677335.1, read as the reverse complement.
GCTACATTGACAATAGCACCAGATAGAAGGGAAAAAAAGGGCTTCCTCACCTGGCCCTTTCTAAATGAAGATCTGTCAGCTCCTCCTTCCCACCAGTGGGAGTCCACGGGTACTATTCTGAAGAGTGCGTCCCCTTCTCCATTCCACCTCAAGTCCCCCACGCCATCAAATAAGGGATAACAAAATGTCTCTGCCAGTTCCTTCCTCCCTCCTTAGAAATTGAAAAAATATATGTATTTTTTTTCATGATGATTTATTATAATTGTTGGCTTTTCCCTTTTTTTGATATATAGTAGGAACAAGTTATTTGAAATGCTGTGTAATTGGAACACAGTCCTGTACTAGATCACTTCTGGCTGTTTTTATTTTCTTTGTGTTCTTTGTTTCAACATGACATTGAATAAGTGTAATATTTAAAGAAAAAAGGATGAAGTAATGAAAGGTGACCCCAGTGAGGCAAAAACTGTTCTGAAGGTAAAGACAAATGCTACAAAACAAGCTCAGCTTATGTCAAATCCAAATCCTATATACTAAAGGGATAATGAAAGATCAGGTCCTATGGAATTCGATGGAACTTCTTCAACCTGACAGTATTAAGAAAATGAATTGATTCAGTGAAGAAGGTAATAGGAATAGCTAATACAGGAGATTTAATGGATTTAAGTAAATGTTTGAAGGAAAGAAATTGTTAACTAAACTGAGGATAGACCTGAGTCACCCATTTGCTTCTATTTCATCATTATTGTACATTTCCATACATTTCCTGGTTTTACAATGTGCCATGATGCACTGGTGATTCAGATTCATGGTGGTTTGTCTTGATTGTGAAAGATTTTTGTTAGTGTTATTACAAGAGGCAATTTTAATCCTTTCTGCCCCTTAGAACAGTAGTAGTAATAAAAATTTGAAAAGTAAGGGGATTAAATATTTCTGAATGTGATTGCTTTCGTCTCTAAGGGCTCTATCCTGCTGTGACTATAATATGCACAAGCAATTGGGTGACATGCTAATACAAAGGTAGAGAAATACAACAGATCAGCATCATGCACACATCTTTCAAATGTACAAAGATTGTGAATCACTTCCTAGTCAGAATTTTCTAATATTAATGTGACCCTAATAGTTTTTCAATGCAAGAGGGCAAGGGGCTCATTGGTATCTGATAGAGTTTCAGCTGGCCTGACTTACCTGTTATAACTTGTATCTAAAAGGCATCATGTCATATAGCAATAGAAAGCTAATAACATACTGATCATTAATATAATTGTGTGGAATGTGTATGGAGAAGAATGTCAAATTACAGACATATTGGGAACTGTGTTCTTAAAGCGTGTCTGCCAGGCAGGGTTGAAGTTACCCCACCCTAGATTAAGAAATGCAGTTCTAGCACCTTGAAGATATTCTGAGGTACTTTGAGACAATGGAAATGCAATTTACATAAAAGATAAACAAACCATAAAGCCAACAAGGGGAGAAGAGAATCACTCAGCATCACAGTGTGGGGAGAAGACTGAAGAACCAGATCAACATGCATTTTTATCAAACCCCAAGTGGAGAAAGAAACCAGCCTGAAACCTCCTTCACCACGAGACTCCCTGTCTACTTTCTCACAGCTTTAATAAACTTTACTTTGAGGGATAAACTTCAAAAGAATCCATTTGAAAAATTTTGTGGAGTATACAAGAGGAGCAAAACTCCAAAAGACCCCAAGTTATTTTCCCCCTAACAATACAAAGGATCTGTGATGGAGTGTCCACTGGATTGGAAGTGGTTAAGATGGGTCAATTAACTCCACAGGCTGCACCTGGAGGAGGAGCCAGGGAGCAGGAAATTGATTGGAAGTCAGACTAACTGGAGGATCTTATATAAGCCAGGAAGCTGGTAACAGAAGTGACTGAAGTGAAAGTCTGCAGTCACTCCCCAGAAGGGAAGTGTGTCTGGGGCTAGGAGCAAGTAGCCTACTGTCACTCCCTGAGAAGAAGGAGTGTAGCTTGGAAAGCCCAGAGAAGGAGGAGAGCCAGAGAGGTAGGCCAGGGTCAGGAGAAAAGCAGCTAAGTATGGAATCGGTCACTGCTAATGAGAGTCCATGAGCTGGGACCCAGAGTAGAGGATGGGCCCTGGACAGTAATCAGGAAGACTGCCTGAGCCCATTTGTCAAGTGGGACTTTGATACCTCAAAAGGGGGAAGATATATGGTGACCTGGCTAGAGGGCTGAGTTGTGAAGAAGCAGCTGCGGCTCCTGGAGTGAGCGGTGCCCTCAGGGTGAGAGGATAATGGGAGTGAAACTACCAGGGAAGGGGTGCAGCATCTGGCTAGAGCTAATCCCCAGGACAGCCGGCAAGAGGAACCTTTCAGTGAGTGAACCTCGTGACAGAAACTGAGCACTTTGCACTTTGTGGGAGATTCTGAACAAAGCGAATTGGTAGCCATCCTGCTGGAAGGTAGTATGGTAACCATCTTACCTTAAACCATGACTGTAGTTTAACTCTTAGCCTCTGGAAAGCATTTTTCACTTTTATTTACTTGTAACCATCTCTAACTCTTTTTCCTTCATACCTGGACTCATTTAAAATCTGATCTCCTTTTGTTATTAAAATTGTCTTTCTTTTAATCTAAGCCAGTGCTGTGATTGAACTGAAGTGACAGGTAAATCCAGTTATCCTGTTAAAGTGATAAGTTGTGCATTAATGGAGAAGGAAATGGCCTGATTTGAATGCACGTGGGACAAAAGCGGAACCTTCTGTACAATCAGTAGGAGTTGATAGAGGGAAGGAGCCTGTATGATAGGGGAACTGGAGACTGATGAAAATATTGAGAGGAGTAACGCTGTGATTGGGAACCAGTGGCTGGCGAAGGCTGATATTGAGTGGGTAGCTGGGGACAGAGACTAAAACTGGCTGATCAAAGAGCATGGGACTGGGAACCAGTGGTATGAAAGGAAAAAGGGGTGGGAGGTGAAACACATCTGGGGAGAAGTCTGGATGTTGGAAAATAACTGGGACTGGCTGGGTGGTCAAGGAGCTGAGGAGGAAGATGAGACTGAGATTGGAGAAGGAGCCTGGGGAGGGAGATTGGGAATGCGAACCAGTCGAGATGGGGAACATGGGTGAGTGGGGGATGGATCAGATGAGTAGCCAGGAAAGAGCTGTGATAGGCTGGGCAAGGAGGGATGGGGAATTGGGAATGGCTGGACAAGGGTACTGGGGTTGGGAGTGGTGGGAATGAGTGGGATGGGACAGGAAGGCTGAAGTGGGATAGGACTTGCTGGGGAAGGAAGTTGAGACTACACTGAAAAGGTTGAGGAGTAACTTGAAACTGTCTTAATGAGAAAAATGGGACTGGAATGAGGAGCTAGGGAGTAGGAAAGGGACTGGGACAAGGACAGGTTACAAAGGACAGAGCAGAAGGAGTAACGCTTGTGGGAGGAGTGGGCAGAAGTGTCTACTTTACTACACAGCCCAGATTCATCCCCAGAGTGTGTCCATCCTGTGTGCTGTATGATGCAAGGGTCCTGTAGGAAAAAAAATTATATGTGATGATGTAATTAAAAACTGTCTGAATCTCAATGTATACATGCAAGGGGGATAAATTAAGGTTCCACAGGCATCCTTAATTGTGACATTTCCTAATTTTGGGGGGCTTGACTTTGCAACCTTGATAATGTCAATGTTTTTATGTGCAGTGTGTGTATGTATCTATAGTAGTTATTTGACTTTTAGTTCATTTTATTACCACTGACAATGTAGCAATATTTCAGTATCACCTAGAGGCCTGAATTAAGCCACAGCCCATTGTATTAGATATAGGGTGACTAGATGCTCCAATTTTATAGGGACAGTCCCAACTTTTGGGTTTTTTCTTATATAGGCTCCTATTACACCTCCCCCCACCAACCTCCTGTCCCGATTTTTTTACATTTGCTGTCTGGTCACCCTAGTTAGATACTGTATAAAGATGTGGGAACATATGGTCCCTGCTTGAAGAGTTTATAATCTTAACATCTCAATTTTATCTTAGTCAAAAACAGACACACTACTATCAAGCTGTGAGTTGTTGAGGGATGAAAAGGTATTATGAATGCACCAAAGTAGTGTCATTACACAAAATTTAAGAAGAGTAATTATCCTATATGGCTTAAACTGTTAATAACCATCTCCACACAGAAAACATGGAGTAAATGAATCCAGCTGTATTGACCTGAGAATAGTTTCTTGAAATTTGTCAGTCTTGGACAGGCATGAGAAGATTATAAGTATGCCTCCAGCAGCATGGCAAAGCTATAAGTGCAATGTAGCGGTGATGTATTTTTTATTAGAATTAAAATATTCATAGACAACAGCTGAGCCATCCAGAGATGGAGAGTGTAAAGGAACTGCTTTAGACTAGCTAGATGGGCAGATAAAAGCACAAACCACTATGGTGTGTCAGCATATATGCCATTCACATTAGGCGTCTATGCCTAATGTAAGCCAGAGATGGTGAGTAGCTAAGATCAGACTTCTCATTTGCGAGTGGAACTTTCTGTGGTGACATCAGATCCTTTTTATGTCAGTGATTCATTCCCTCTTTCAGTCAAGCCTTTAGAATATACACTTTTTAATAAGTGCATCATTGAATCTGATCTTGCCATTTATTATCTTATCTGACTTCTTGTTTTAAGGTTAGGATTGTTAGCATAAGCCTATAAAGGAAGCAAATTCTCACTGGTGGACTGGTACAAAGAATCATCTCCCACTAACACCACCTCATTTTGTGAAAAGATACTTATTTTGTTCTTGGAACCAAAAAAGCAATGTTTCTACATGCTAAAAACTGTCATTTCACCATGAGAAGTCTTTTTGGTTGTGAAAATAATATATTTTCAAACTTGTAAACGCCTACAGTTTTGGTGGGAATATGTGGTTATGTAATTTTGCTGTTTCAGGGGCAAATATGCTGTTACTTGCACAGATTAAAAGACAAACTAATCCCAAATTTGTGAATGGTGAAGGTGTACTAATCCTTTTAAAGCAAACACTAACTGTTGTGCTGGCAGGCAGCAACACCATCCATGGCTTATGATAATTGAAAGTCCAAAGCTATATATACACCTATAACACTTAACAGTAGTTTTGGTCAGCCCTGTGCTAGTTCCCAGCTCATTAAACAAATTCATGCAAAAGTAGAGAAAATGTAGGTGACAACAATAAATTAAAATCTGAACCAAACTTTCTTCTTGGACCCAAACTTTGTTTTTGGACAGGTACCACTGAAGTCCCATTGAACTCAAAGGGAGTTTCATCTGCCTAAGGAATGGAGGGTTGGACTTAGATTATGGTATAACTCCTTACAAGTTGGTACCACTATCTCGGTTCCCCACATAGAGGAAATCAAATGCAAAATAGATGGATCATTTTCATTGCAAGTAGAAAGGAAACTGAATCACACAAGCCTTCTGTGTGGGAATGTCTCATTAAACCACTCACCGTTGAGTATCAGGAATTTGAAGGGTGCTATTTCAAACCATTTCTGCATTAGTTTTTTTCAGTCTTGAAAATAAATGTACACAACTCCCCTATTTTCATCCAGCTACATCTGACAAATGAATTTATTCTTCTCTCTGGTATATTGATGCAACTATACTAATTTCATTGATGAACTGGTGTAACAGAGGATTAATTAGTCCAAATATTGGGTTTACTTTGCTAAATTGAGACTCGTGCCTTTGCCTAGACCTCAATGCTCATCAAGAAATCAAGGGATGCTGAGCAAAGCAGTACATATGAGCAGGCTGAGATTTCTCAAGGCCCTAAGGGATTTGGATGCTTTATTCCCATAAATTTAAATCCCCTGTCCAGATTTGAAAACCTCGTTAATAATATTCTAGGTTCATTTTCAATTCCTAAACAAAAAGTTCTATAAAAATGAATGCCTTTGCAGAAGTACATAAATAATAACAATAATATTAAGAAGTGCAAATGTGAAGCTGTCTGTTAAAGTAATGCAATGTAGTGGAAGATGCACACAAGCAGCTGTAGGTACTGTTAGTATACAATTTAATAAATAAACCGGAGTATTAAACTGGCTTTACTTTCAGTATTCTTTCTTGTCTCTAAATGATGGGTTTTTTTTAAAATTTCCTCCCATCCCCCAGTATTAGCCCCCAGTATTTTCCAGAAACCGGAGAGGGGGTTTTTTCCATTGATTTTTACTCATTTTTTTAAATTTTTTTGAAATAAACTCTGATAAATTGCCAGGACATTTTAAACAAAATAAAAACTGAAAACAAGAGTCTTGTCTGTAAACTGCTGACTGTGGCACTGATTGAGAGAGCCAGTTTTGTCTAGGATGATACATGGATGGGTGTGGCATCCATGTATCATGCATCAGGTACAATCCAGACTAATGAGCAGCTGTCTCATCCCTGCCGTGGGGGCCTTACAGTGCTTTGGCTGAAGCAACTCCCACCTGTGCCGCTCACAAACAGCCTTCCAGTATGCAAGCTATACCCAGAGTGTTTATGTGTAATTGCAGCTGGCCAGCCACATCTAAGGTATACACTGGCTCTCATCAGCTTTGGTTATACTGCATGACCTGAACACTCCCCACTATAACATTTACCCCCAGAAATGTATGTCCTGAACTGCCCAGCCCTCTTATGGATGATACAAGTTATATTATGTCTGTTAAAGGAACAATATGCACAAAACTTGCCACTCCAAATGGAGTTTGCCAGACACTTCAATTTAAACACACTGGTTTAAATCCCAGTTGGATTAGATAAAACAATAAAAGCAAGTTTATTAACTACAAAAAGAGAGATTGTGAGTGAGTATGAGTAATGAGGCATACAAGTCAGAAATGGTTACAAGAAAAATAAAGATAAGACATTTAGTGACATGTAACTTAAACTATACCAGATCCAAATAAAATTTCTCACCACATGCTTTCGCCAGACTGACTTACCAAACCCTGTAGGTCAGGATCCTTTCTCCCAGAGTCCAACAAATGCTTCTTTTATTGCTTCAGGTACAATGAATGCAGTGGGGAGGGTGAGAGAGAGGTGTGTCTTTCCCTTCTTTAACAGTCCTGTCCCTGAATTGAGAATCATCTCTAACTGACAGTAACACAATAGGCAGTCTGTGTGGAAGAGAAATCCATACTTTTTCTTTGCTAAGATGGAAGGTGGGGAGGTTTTTTTGTTTTGGGGGTTTTTTTTGGTTAACCCTACCCATTTTCTAGTCAAAGAAGGGTCCCTTGGCAGGTAATGGCCCATCAGCCTCGGTGGCTGAGGTGTCATCTTACCCTTTGTCTCTGAGGAACTGGTTTGGCCATTTCTTTGAAAGGAAACTTTTTGTTGTGATCTCTGCTTATGTTTAACTTCACATATAATGCAGCTACATGCATCTTGCCATGATACTATTGATCAGCAAATTATGAGTTTATAAATAACTCACAAGACATGCCTTGTACAAAAAAGAATTACGATAATGTGTAGGGTGTAAACAGAGGGATATATTCTGTCACAACTGAGTAATTCAGAATGCATTTCCCTTGCTATCCACTGAGAGGCGGACAGTTGCATTCATTTATATTGCAATCATGATCATATTATTAAATAAATAAACAACCCTCACTATCCAAAAATGTTGTTGACCTATAGGTTTGTCTTATAGGAACAAGGTGTGACACAGTTACAATTTCCTATTTATCATGGAATGTTGAGCTTTTTTTAAAACCCGTGGGAACTGATCACTCCCTACCCACAAAGTAATCTACAGGAGGGGCCAGAAGGCAGGAAAGCTCTTGTGGAGTTTTGGCTGCTGTGGAGTTTTGAGGGGATAGATTGATTCCAGGCTGGTGGAAGCAGGATGCTTCCTGCCTCCATGCTGCTCTGTGATCTGTCCCCTTTTTTGCCTGGATGGCTTGACTCCACTAGGAGGCATGATTCCACTGACTAGGCCTTCCTTACGCTACTCATTAGCAAAGGCTATTTAGAGGAAGAAACTGCATGTCCATGCTGTAGTAATCCCTTCTCCTTGCCCCCACCCCCAGCTTCCACATTATTTTTTAAAAAATTTGTAGCATCTAGAGAACCCAGATGAGAACAGGACCCCATTGTGCATCATAAGAGACTATCCTTGCCCCAGTCTAAAGGGTTGAAGAAAGGAAGTATTAGTTTCCCATCTGTAAAATGGGGACAATAAGGCACAGAGAGATTATATGATTTGTCCAATGTGAAACAGAGTTGGGGATTGAACTCGAGTCTCTGTCCAGTGCCTTGATCACAAGAACATCCTTCCTCTCGTTCCCCATAAACAGGACATGGCATGAGAGAAATCAGCCAATCCCTTGCTTTCTCCCCTCTTGCTGCCACCCACAAAACCTCACTGTGCACTTTGTAAAGGCATTCATGGGTTCCTTGGGAGGATGAGGGTAACCTGGACACAGCGCACACTTGCTCCAGTGCAGGCGAGGAGGGGGAGATCTGCTTATAAAGGCTGAGGTTCAGTTTATCTAATTTATCTGAGCTCCACCTATTAATAGGCAAATAGTAAAACCACAAAAAGAATGAGGAGTACTTGTGGCACTTTAGAGACTAACCAATTCATTTGGGCATAAGCTTTCGTGAGCTAGAACCCACTTCATCAGATGCATACAGTAGGAAGTCATATATACATAGATATAGATAGATACACATAGAAAATTGTCTCTGAAGCTAAGTCATGCACCTTTTTGTTTAAAATGGTGAAGTAACCATATAAATGAGAAGGGGAGAATACAGGAAACCAATACAAATTAATTTTTGGCCTGGCTTTGAATATTAAGTTACTCCAGGCAAACATGTACAATGTGGAGATCATGTTTTGCTGCATATTATGCTTAATTTTTGTTTAATGATACTGTTTTACAAAAGTTTAAAATTGTTTGGTCATACTTCAAATTCATTAGCCCTGATCCTGATATGATACTAGTGTGAGACTGGAATAACCTCACTGAAATTAATGGAGTAAAAACAATATAAGAAAGTTCATGCCTATTTTTTAAACGGATTTAAGTTTGATTTTAATAAGACAGTTCATGTATAATTAAACACCAATTTGCTACCCAACTGTATTTGTTAAACACTGGCTATTAACTGACTGCTAAAACACCCTTTTATTTTTTTTGAGTCTTAACTAGAATAACTTAATCTGTATCATTCATTTGTATAGCATTAAACATCAAGTGGCACATTTTAAATAATTAATGGTTATTTGGTTAACTTAGTCCTTGCTCTTCTGAAATCTAAACTAGATGTATGTTTAACCAAAGACATAGCTAACAGAGAGAGATCCTTATGTTGTTCCAAGCAAAACTGGAACATATATGCCTGAATTAGCACCATAGCAGTGCTTGGTGTTTAGAATATTAGCCATTCTCTCAGATAACAGCAAGAGGAGCATTCCAGTTGCTTTATGTTTCTACTTGTTAATAATGAAATGTGATAGAGTCACTACGTGAATCCATGATCACAGTTAAGTAGTAAAATTTAAGCACACATTGTAACTTGGCTCTTACACACCAAAAATAATATCAAGACATAAAGAAAAAAATGTATCTGAAGATGATGATAGCCAAAATAGTGTGAATCCCTGTGCAGTAATTACAAATGTATGAGTGAATAACTCTTGTAATACAAATTAATCATTTGCTATAAACAAGCTGTAAAACCAGAATATTTTACTGCAATTGACAGATGAAAGTAATTTAAAGCTACAAGTCACGGATTGTTACTTCAGTTTTCAAAACATGAATTCAAAGCTCATGAAAAGTCCTGGGATGACAGCTCTGAAGACTTATGTCTCCATTGTTTATTAGCAAAACTGATTCACACAGGAAACTACTTCTTAAGTTTTCCCTCACTGCCATGCCAATGTCCCTGAAGAACAGGAAAGAAGCTCAGCCACTAAGCTGAGGACTGTCATTCTTCATTCCCATTCAATCCTTGACCTTTCTGGTGACTGTCAACAAGACTGCCAATTGTGATGTGCACACTTGTTCACTAGGAATAGATTGTGACATCAGATCACTTCACAAAGGTCACCATCTTCAAATCATTTTCAGATAATATCCTTCAGTCAATATTGTCCTGTCTAGCTTTTTTATGGTGACCTAAATGTCTCTCCATTTTTATTTCTGCCAAGCCATTTGATCACTGCCACTAGTATTTCTTCAGTTGCAAATGAGATAGAGACAAGTCCCTTAACAAAATCAGGTACTTCTAGCTCCAGAGTGTGTTCTGAAGAGATACCTCACCCAGACACAGCCTGTATGTGTTCCAGAGCAGACATTTTCAAACTTTTTTTTATTGTGGACCCCATTCCAGATCTACCAGCTCCCCACATGCACCTGCCCTTCTCATCACTGATATTTTGTGTGGTGTCTTTAACATTACCTGTCTTTAGCTATCCGTCCATATTTCACCATTACGCAGAGGTACAGTTATAGTGTGACACACAGAACTAGAAAAAAATAAACCCTGACAGGGCACGTCTTCACTAGCAGTGTTAAAGCACTGCCGCACTAGGCTTGAACATGGCTGTGTAGTTGCGGCACCAGTGCTGGGAGAGAACTTTCCCAGTGCTATAAAAAAACCCACCTCCACGAGGCGAGTGGCTACCAGCTCTAGGGGAACTGTTCACACTGCCATGTTACACCGCTGAGTGAGAAAGTTGCAGTGCTGTAAAGTGGCAGTGTAGACAAGACCTAAGTTCTGGGCTCAGTTAGACTGGACAGTTGCTGGGCAACTGAACTCAGGTGTATGGGGATTGGAAGTGAGTGTCTCTGTGTCTGTGTTCTCATTGGTACATCTTGAAGTAAATTAACTACTGTATTTTATATGACAAATCCCCACAGTTTTAAAGCTTCATCTGGAGTAGTCTGTTATGAAAGTGGAATAAATAAAATCCCCCATTACGCAATTTCTCTCTCTTGTACCCCGCAGAGATATCTCTCATATCCCATTACACAATTTCTCTCTCTTGTATCCTGCAGAGATGTCTCTCATATCCCTAATGGTACACATTCCACAGTTTGGGAACCCCTGTTCTAGAGAAGCTATCACATTACAGTAAATGCTAGGGAAGGTCTGGGTTACGCAAAATGAGAAAAACAAATCAGGACTTGTATGTGTCTTTTGTTAAACCTTCATCTAGTGCATCAATGACAGCAAAGTTGCTGCTGCAACTATAGTTCCTAAGAAAACATAGTTTTAAAGCAGCAACCTATTGGATCAAGTGTATTCCTTGTTTAACTCCACTTAAACGAATTAACCAAAGTGAAGAACAGATATGGTCCATTGTGTCCTTGAATTATGATTCATTGGGTTGGTGATTTACTTCTGTGCAAGTAAGAAGCATCTTATAGTTGTAGCATCAATTTCATTAGGAGTAGGAGGCTAATTTGGAGATGACCTTATTTTCCTATTATTTATGCCTTGCTCCATGGCAACATTTCACTTGATGAGTTCTTTGTTGTGAGAGAAGGCACACATATAAAGTAGATTACTTTATAGGGCAGCTGCACCATTCTCACTCCATTCTCTTTCCACCTTTTATAGGTCTTCAGGCATCTAACATTGACAATGAATGCCATTTCTGAAAAGGAACCTACATGCGTAGTAAAGTTATGTGATACCTCAATGCACAAAATTAAAAAACAAAATCTGTACATTCTGGCCTCAAACCTCATGTCTTTCACTCTGTCTCCTGGAAAAACAAACAAACAAACAAGAAAACCTTTTCAGAACTAAACTTTAAAAGAACAAGTACAGCCACAACTATTCTGAAAGGACAGAGAATATCTGACAAGGGATAGAGGACAATTCCAGTTTAAAAAAAAATGTAAGGAGGGAATAAGAAACCACCTTCATTTTTCTCCCCAAAATCAAAACCAAACTCAAAGTCTGAAATGCAGTGGTTAACTTCTTTGGTGTTATTTTTTGTGCATCTGCATTTCCAATGCTATTTCTGTGCCATTCTATTGTGTATGTATTAATTTGATTCCAAGACCTATAAAAGAACATATTCCCTGCTCCAAAGTGTTCACAGTCACCATGCAGCCAAATGTGCTAAAAGAGTGTGCCACAGACAGTGAGAAAATAAATGGTGGAAAGGGTTACAGAAGCAAAATTTAGGAGTTTGAGTTTGTTTATGCAGATGACTTGATAGTTGTGATGGATTTCTTTTAATTATTAAAGGACAGGGAATAGGTCTGATGGGAATGAGGGTCTGTGAGAGCAAGAGAGATTGGAGGAATAGAGGTTTGCAGAATAGGAGTGGTAGGGAGAGATCAGACGACAATTATTGCAGTGGGGATGAAGACCCTTTTAGAATAATAATCAAGGAAGGATGTAACTACCTCATGCTGCATTTTTTATTAAAACACAAGCTAAGCAGTATATTAATAGTACCTTATGCCATTTGAGTGGTTGTGGGGTTGAAGACCTTGTAGTATGATTCAGAACTATCCTTCCTTGGGAAATCCTTTTTAAATTTCAGCCCTTCAGTGCAATCAGTCTACTCCAAAGGCAAACAATATGCTCTTCACAAATAGTTTTATAAGTGTCAGAGATATAATCCTTTCTAGTTGGGATGATTTAGCAGATTCCAAAGGGGCTTGACTCCATCAGAAACAAGCAAATCATCCCAATCTTCCCTTCAATTTGATAGATAAATTTTAATAAGGGGCCCCTGGGAGCTTTTGAAAACATCCCTCCAGCACATCTGTTACATGAAGCATCTAATCTTGTAAACCGTTTCTTACAGGAATGGTGCTTATTCACGCAAGTTGTCCCATTGAAGTAAATGACTGTGAACGTGCTTAGCATCTCTCAGGATCAGGCCTTGATTAGTAATATGAAATATAAAACTGTTTTGATTTGCTACTAGGGCTTGTACCTGGGGGGCTGTGGTTGTAGTTTTCTAAGAAAATAGAGCTGGTTCTGCCACCTAATATTGCATAAGAAAGCCCCATTTACGAATAATTCCATTTTCTAATCAGGCACCTACAGGCTGTATCTTTCTATCCACCGTCACCTTATCCCTCCTTTCTTCATCTGAAACGTTCCGCTGTGGGACTCATTAATAGCAAACTGATTAACAAATAATGTGCTACAAGTGGAAAAATATATTACTGAGAAAGCAAGAGTTGGTTGCCGCAGCTTCCTGAGTGCCTGGCTCCTACCTCGGATGACTCACAAACACAGAGCTTTTCATTATTATTTTAATATCTCTCAGCTCTTAATTTTAAACTGCATCTGCTCTCATTTCAGTTATGAATGCAGTGAGGTAACAGAATTTTTTTATTTCATAGAAGGCGGAAAAGGAAGACTTTTGCCTGAATTTTGACCAAGTATAAAACTAATTTGACTTTTTCTCTTCAGGTGTTTAGTTTTGATCATGCATACTGTGCTCATAACCATATGCCATCTTGCTTACTAGGTCAAATAAATGTATTATTTTCATAGAAACCTCAATCAGAATCAGACACCGTATATTGCTAGTCATTGTACAATCACACAGGCACATCCCCGCCCCAAAGAATTTTCAATTTATTTTGAAACAAGATGCAATGAATGAGTGTAACAAACAATGGGGAAGAAGTACAGGGGTAATGGTTACGAAAACACAGTTACATAGGCTAGCTGGCTGTGCACAGACTAAATGTTCACAATTATTTGAAGCTTTTAAAAATAAATGTTCATTGGCCTCAACTGCCTTTTTAATTTAGCCATCAGTAGGGATGACAGCAGTTATCTTGGTGTCACTGCAGAAGAGCATTCTGTGGAGGTAGCCGAGGGAGGCAAGGGTAGAGCAATTCCAGGATGGGCACCATAGGTGCTGGAACTAGGGGTGCTGCCACGCCCCCGGCTTGAAGTCATTTCCATCATATACAGAGTTTACAGTTGGTTCCATGGCTCTCAGCACCCCCAATATTCAAATTGCTTCAGCACCCCAAGGAAACCTGGACTAAGTGGCAGCACTGATAGGGGAAAAGTGATGAAGTGAAGAGACAGGATAGCCAGGGTGATGAAAGGACTTGAAGGTGAGGACAGGATTCTTGACTTTGATGTGGTAAAAAATGGGCAGCAAATGTAGGGATTCAAGGAGAGGAGGGGTGATGTGGTTGGAAGGAAGTGAAAACTTATCATCAACATTGTGAATGGACTGCATAGGAGCAATGTGGATGTTAGGGAGGCCATTGAAGAAGAGGTTACTTCAAACAAGATGGAAGATAATGGGTGCCTGAATGAAAGGGAAGCCAAAGGATAGGGTGACCAGATGTCCCAATTTTATAGAGACAGTCCTGATTTTTGGGTCTTTTTCTTACATAGGTTCTTATTACCCACCACCCCCCTCCCGATTTTTCACACTTGCTGTCTGGTCACCCTACCAAAGAAAGAGAGAGAATTGTATGTTCTTTGTGATATTAAACACTTACCGTATTGCATTATGGAATGCCAGTTCCCAGCTTACTCCATAGATGTCTTCTATACCCATCTCTCTTTTGTTTTCCCCACTTTTTATCTCTTCTTATGCAGATAGAGTGCTGCTCTCTCAGCTGCTGTCTTCATTCTCTTTTCTTTGGAATATTGTAGTTTACTCAACTTCTCTACCCTCTTCATTGCCTTTTGGAAGAACCAAACTATCAAGTGCATGTGTGCTATTTGTCAGAAGATGCTATGGGATTTAGTAAGAAAAAAGTGGAAAGCCCTTACTCAAGCCTGATTCTTGCCCTGAGAACATTCCTTTGGCTTGTGGTCCTTGAGTATAAAAGGTATCATTACAGAATTCCCCACCGTTCTCCTTTCAGTTCTCCCAGAGCAAACCTTTTGAGTACACGAGATAACTGAGAATTTGTCATTGCAATTCTGAAGCTACAAAATAGAACTTTATAACTTGCTTAATTAACATCACATTTTTAGGTCTATTTTAAGCTGTCTTCCTTCAGCATGAACCATTTGATCAGTTTCCAAAAGTGCAAAGTAATCATATTTGATTGCATGTTGGCATCTGTAATTAACTTAGGTGTTAGCAGTGATACTAAATGTTATGTAATTTAAAAAGAACTGGTTGGTGAACGCATACACAAAACAGCGACAGTCTAAATATATCATCTATAATATTTTAAATTCATGATCTGCTTTTATTTCTGCCTCCAGTCAATTTAGCCAGGTCAACTTAAAAAGATGTGAAATATGATGTGAGTTAATGTACTTTCCTGCTAGACCACTATTCACAGTTATGTTATATTTTACATTTTATTTTAAAAGAATAAAGCCTTTATACTTGAGGTCTATTTAAAAAACTTACTTTGATTTTTTTCAATTGATTATTGGGATGAGAGTAAAACTTTCAAGTCATTTTATAAATAGTGCCAGACAAGAAGCTTAAGAAAAATCAGTTAGAATTATAGTTATGGATTCATGAGACCTCTGGAATTTCCTACTTCCAGCAGGACTGGAAATAATGCCACAACTGCTTTTTTTGTATTTTGACACTTCCAGTTTTAGTCCTGGTTGAAGCCAGGATGTGCTTTAGGTGACCAAATGTCAATAATAACAGAAAGGAAAAAATAGTTCACCTTTCTGGAAATTTCAAGTTCTGAGTTAAGTTTGAGCAAACATTTTGAATGACCCTTATCCAAAGCAGTTTGCCCATCCCAAGTACAACCTTTATTGTTCTATGTGCTTCTGAATCCCTGGTGAACTAGTAGGACAGGCTATGCATCACAGGATATTTTACTTTTGCCAGATTTCACAAAAGTGAAATTTACAGGGTAATGCCAGACTTAAACTTAGGCAAAGCAAGAATCCACTTCATCTGCTTATATGCAACGCAAGCCTTCCAACTCACAGACTGATAAATGGGATCTTAATGGCGAGCAGTTTGCCACCAGACTCCCAATTCCACTCTTCTCCTCCCTTCCCAATGTATTGTCTGGCATCAGAATCTGAGTTGAACTTTGCTCTAGTACAGAGCCCTGCAGATCATAAAATCATTCTATATTACAGATATTGCTTAGTTGTATTTTTCATCAGTCTTCACTAAAGGTATATTTGGTAGTTGGTAGGTTGATGATTGTCCCGTTGTATGTTGAATAATAATTGAGTGATGATTAAGTGTCAAAAATGCATCAATCATATCCTTCTTCTGGTTTTGATCCTGAGTTTCTGAGAAGTTGTGGCGAAATAAATGGTGGTGTAACTGGTTATAAGTGGTTTTGTAATTTATATAAGGTTGGAACAAGTGGTGCATTAGAGGAGGCCAAACATGTGCCAAGTTCACCCATGTGCAGAGGTTAGTGAAAGTTATGAAACATTCTTCCCCCCGTTTTTCAGCCTGTAAACTGACAGAAGTCCCTGCACTGAAACACCATATGTTTCGGGAAGAGACCTGTGACCATCCAGAGAGATAAGCAACTTACTCCTTTGGTAAATCCACAAAATTTGGGCTGCGAATCAGAGATTGGGGTAAAAAAAGAAGTGGGTAAATTAACCTCAACTCCATATTCCTCGACTACACTACTGCTGCAGTTCTCCGCAGAAGTTAGTTATGTCCTGCAGCATTCACTTAGAACTTCAGCTTTCAACCCAATGGAGCCAGACATGCTGCAGGAGGGATTGGTGATCTGCAATAAAGTTTTGTGGCCATGAGTTCCACCGATTAATTATGCATTGGGCAAAAAAGTATTTTTTTATCTTTTAATTTCAGTGTCTAATTCCTTGCTCTTGAGAGAATTAACAGGAATGCTCAATCTTCAACAATCTGTTGATCAATATTATACCCTTTTAGACAGCTGACCAGTTTCCCTTTAGAAGTGACTGTATTTCATTGGTAGGTAAAGTGATTCGTGTGTGTGTATGAATGTGTGTGTGAGAGAGAGAGAGAGAGATTATACTGTATATACTATATATTTATGAAGAAGGAGGAAAATGTAATTATCCATGTATTTGTCCCTATGCTCTTCGTCTCTTTCCTTCCCTTCTCATACCCATCATTGTCATCCTATTTCTTCTTCCTCTTTTCTCCTTTCCTCTCCCCTTCTTTCCCAGCTGTCTCTTTTCTTACATTGTACTACTTTATTCTCCCACACACACTTTTCCCCTCTTGCTAAATTTCCAATGATTTCTTTCCAACCATTTTTAAAGCTTTTTTTCCAACCATTTACTTAAATCTGCTAGCCTTCCTGTCTTGGAAAGTCAGCTTTTTTGGAGGCAGCACATCCTGCATGGGATTTGCAGACGCACTGACTCGGCAGAGCTATGGAGCAATTGCAGAGGCATTGCCCCAAGAGAAATAAAAACATGTCTATTATTTCCAGAGGGACTATCTTGTTAATGAGATGGCAAGTCTCAAGGAGACAGAACAATGAAGTACACCAAGGTGTGCATTAGTAGACTGTTTGGCACAGGATAAAGCATCACAAAATATACAATACTTACGGCCCTCTTAAGATAGAAACATTTGAGACAATTATTCTATAAAGTCTACATAAGATACGTTGTGAATTATTTTAGGAGGAAAACCTAAAGTTTCATTGAATTGATTTTCCTATGAGGAGTAGTTTTTGACGATCCCAGACACTAATATACATGACAGTGACTATTACATAGTAGTAGTTGGTTACTTGGGGGCAATAAATGCAGTGACTATTTGTAAAAGAGATGAGGGGCTGATAGGAATAGACATTTGTTGCTTTGTCAAGTGAAGTAGATACTTTGGAGCCAGCCCCCCTTAAAAATGTGTGGCGTATAACAAGAGACATTTTAAAAAGGTTATTATTAAGAGCTTTAATTCAGTTACATGAGATGTGATTCCAAGATACTGAATGATCGTATACTCAGAAAATGAAACAAAGCATAGGAGAAATATATCATTAGGACATTCTAAGTGGTATAGGTCTGGGCACAATTCCCTAACAAATTTGAAGACTTTATAATCCCTTATCTAAATGCTTGATACACCAGAAACAAGGATCATATTGGTCTGCAGAATGCAAAGCATTTTTGGTCCATAGACTGCCATCTTTAAAATCAAACAAAACTTTCATCTCCATTTATCATTTCAGCTGGAGATGAGACTTCCTGTACCATGCTTTCATCCCTTATGGTATTGATGCCTTTTAAAAGAAATCTGCATTCTTGGTAGCAATAAAGAGATTAAAATGAAGAAGCTGTAAATTTTTGTCAGTGATTAATTTTGGCACAGTATTTATCCCCATAAGAAGGCCCTGTATGTATTGCTGTTCTAGTAAGGGTTCATTATAATGTCCCTCCTCTTATTAGGGGACTATAACTGATCTGGAACATATTCATTCTGGACTAAGATTTGGCAAACATAGTCTGAGTTCAGCACACATTATCATGATAGATTTCCAGAAATGAAAGAGTTTATCTTTTAAATGGAGGAGGGGGAGAGAGTCAACATTTCAGATTTTAAAATGCTTCATTCTATCTGTATACCCCCAACTCTGGTTTTGCATTTTAAAAAGAGTGACATTTTGTAAACAGTTGCTCAAAAGAGAACTTAATGTCCATTAAATGAAATCTGCCCATTTTGCAAATGCGCAGAATTCCTTTTTAAAATGTTAAACTCATAATAGGTTATTATAGCGTCAAAGTTCAATAGTCTTGCTTATTGAGAAAAATATTTTCCTTTCCAACTACCAATAATATATGGTACTTACACATTGTATTTCACCTTCCAGGCACTTAATTATCCTGTAAATTACAGCAAGGATTTTCACAGATGGGGAAATTGAGGAAGAGACAATTATTGTAAGTGACTTGTCCAAAGCCACTGAGAGAGTCAATGTCAGAGGCCTTGCTTACACACAAATTTGCACCATTGGAACCAAATGTGTTTTTTTAAACTTATCCTAACTGATACAGGCTTGCATGTAGACACTCTTTTTTTGGTTTAAAAGACTTATTTAAATTTAATTTAATTGTTTTACAGGATTAAGTTAAATGGAATTAATTGCCTTTTAAAACAAAATAACTGTGTCTGCAGTCCACAGAGAAATTCTCAGAGAGGAGCAGGTGACAAGTCCGTCTACTACAGTACCTGGCCTCGGACAGTGGACACACCAAGTACCTCAGAAGAAGGTGTGAGACTCCTATAGTCAGCAGAAGTGGGAGAATCTGGCCCACACTTTTAGGTCTCCTAAGAAATGAAGTTGAATATCTCTTCTAAAATGTTTGTTAACGTTAACTATTCTAACACTTGATATTCTTGTTGTTCATATAAATGTCAATCCATTTTTTAAAAATTTTGCTTGGCTTTCATGACTTCCTGTGGCAGTGAGCCTGCAGTCTATATACATGTTGTAGGAAAAATTTCCCCTTTATCTGTTTTGAATTTATCACCAGCTTTTTGTTCATCAGTAGTTGTCATTCTGGAGGTAGGTCTCTATTTATGGCAGTGTGTTAACATACAGACGCTGCATGCCCTGCTAGCATGGGCATAAATAGCAGTGAAAGGCTCCAGCAATGGAGAAAAGCTCTGGCGGGGGACATAGTGGGGAAAAGCTCTGGCAGTTCCCCACTGCTGAAGCCTTTCCATGCTGCCTCCCCCTGCTAGAATCTCTCCTCACTGCCAGAGCCTTTCACTGTGGTGTGTAGCTACAGGTGTAGTGCCTGTACTCTGCACACTCCAATAAGTGTAGCCTGAGAGCACCAACATAAATGCCAGTTGTGGTGTGGAGAGGGTTACATGGCCACCATTTGTTAGGCACTGGATTGAAACCAGCTTCTCCGGGGCCAATACGCTGATTATATTTCTTGATAGTAAAATCAATTTAGGTAAAGTTAATGTCTGTCTTTGAAGCTATTGTATCATCTACTAAGGAGAAAGAAAATTATGTTACAATAGCTCTTATTCCAGTCAAATCCTCACTCATGAGTATATGGTGCAGAATTCAGGCAAACTGGATTTTTGATTTCACAAGTCAATGACACTATTATTAGATAATAAAATTAACTAGTGTGATCAATTTCTGCTCTTACTCCACTTAAGTTTAAACTTTTAAAGGTGTGTGTGCGAGAGTGTATGCTGCTCATATCTAAAATCATTATAGGTGAAATTTTTAACCATTGTATTTCTAATACAGTGCTTGGTGAAACACATAGAATACTGTCCACCCTAATCTTCAGTGCCATCTGCATACAGTATATAAAGGAGTCTGTCTTTCCTCATTTGCTCACTGAGATAATTTGACTAACAACCTTTGTACAGTTCAGGGACTTCATTGCTTTATGAATACAGTTTCTGGAGAGCCTAGATTTAAAGTGAGATGTCTAACTGCAGTAGTGCCTCAGGGCAATATTTTCTCATTAATGGACGACTTAATGATTGTCATTGAAGGGACCCTAATAGTATCAGAAGTAAACGTTGTCATATCCTTCTCTCTCTCTCATACTGATATGGAGACACATCATTAATTCCCACAGACAGATTCACAGAACTATGCAAATTGATGCACTCTTATTAGAAGACAATGTCTGAAATGTTGTTCATTATCAATTTAACATTTCAAGTGCCTGTTCCCAATTAGTAGGATCCAAGGGTGGAGACATTTGAATCAAGACAGTATTACAGATTGTACAAATGAGGCAAACTCAGTGAAAGAATTTGATCTCCACTGAATTTCAGCCCCATTGTATATCCATGCATTTTATTGGAATGATCTTCAGAGCTCAAGTAAAAGTAATGTAACCACCCCAAATACATATTAATGAAACCTTTATGCTTTGTTTCATATTTTCTGTATGCAGAGAGAGAGGGAAAGAAAGTGTGAGTAAGCATTTGGGAGTTGAATGAATAATTTAAAACAAAGGGCCACATTCTGATACCCTTATACAAGCTTAGTAGTAACTTACTCCACAATCATCCCATTGACTTCAGTAGTTCTACTCATGGTGTAACATACTTTTGAAAGTGAGAAATATGTATATCTGAGTCCAAATTCATAATTTAGGGCCAGATTCTTTTTCTTAATGGAATATCTGCTCATTCTGATATTTTGTGCACTAAGAATCTGATCACGAATTCAGTTTTAAATTAAGCATATGTGACATCTTGTATTGTTTTTAACCCAGAATGGACAAGCTTGCAGCCACTGGAAGCATAAATATTTGCATGAGAAAATTAAAAATCTGGTGTCTGTATACTACTGTATATAAATGATGATTTTCCTGAAGCAATAGTAAACACTTAATGCTATGACACTTGCAAGTGACAAAATTAAGAATGCGAAATGGATTGCCATTATAGCATGTGTTTTCAGATGCTCATACATTTTTTTTGAAATATTTACCTTGTGTTTTTAATCTTCACCATTCTTGGGATGAGCCCAAAATTGAGTTTTCTGTAATTGGAGTTGTACTGGGGGAATATTGCTACTGTTTTGCACACACACCAATAACTTGACATCTACGCCTATGAAAAGGTAATCTAATGGTTACATTGTGACTTTGGGCGCAGAGCTTAGCGGGGGGTGGTGCCTAAGATGCACCCCAGATTAGCGCTGCTAGACACTATAATTCAGAAACAACACTCTTGTGTCCTCCATTCTTCAATGGGATTGACAATGTTGTAATTTACTGCTGTAAATTTTACAACACCCTCTCCTATGTCAGTCTCACCGCATTGGCTAGCGATTGGGAAGATGGGGTGATGAAGTGGAGGATCCACCTGCCTCTTCCAGAGATGGAATAAGCAGGCATGTAACGTCCGGATCAAAGGTTCAGCTAGCGTGCAGAAGACTTCCTGCCTTGCAGCATGAATTACTTCAATCTCACTGGGTTTCTGCAAAAAATGATCCTCCCTCCTTCCCTGCAAGGCAGGTGGAAAGTGAAGATCCAGGGCTGTAATAAAAGAAAAAATTATATGTATTGTAACTGTAAAGTGGCTTGTGCCAGTGAAACTTCCTCAAGTCTTGACTCCAAAGTTCTAAAACATTCCATTAATTTCTCTCTCCACTACTCTTTTTCTTCACCCCTCCCCTTTTTCACACATTAGTGTTTTCTCATCCTCAATAGCAACAAAAAGGCCAGAAAGCCTGATTCTTAGGGTATTTCTAGTTTGAATAGAAAAAAAGACTAACTATAAAGCCCAAAAGAGAGCCTGTTCTTTTGAGAGTCCTGGTCCAAATTTTTGCACATCCAAGAGTTTTATGTGCTTCATCTAGGCTACAAACATCTGAGCTTCTGAGCATTTAATTGCATATCCACAATGAAATGAACCTTTTTCAGCCTTCTAACACTGGGCCATTTATACTATAAAATGCCATTTAATTTTTTAAAATTCACCCATGGGTTGTCGGGAGAAACTTATGGTCTCTCTCCTGAAATCTTACCCCCAACCTCTGGCTTTGCAAATGTTGCAGCCCTTTGATTTTTTTTCCTGATTATCCTAAAGATGATGATGATGATCTTCTCCTTCTCTGCTCTGTTTGGATGTTAAATTTTGTAGATCTTTGCAGATTTTGACAATCTGGGTTGCATGATGAAACTTCTGTACCAATTACCTGGTTTGCTGTGAAAACTTGGTGAAGTGAAACTAACATTTTTTTGCTGTTAACTCTTTTTTGCTTAAAGAACTGCATGCTCTCATACAGATTTGAAGTGGATTTTACGTGCTGAGTAGACACCCATATTCCACCTGTTCAGCTCATCCCTTCTGACAATCCTTGCTATCTTTTAATTTCCCCTAAGAAAGTCACTTTGTATTCCCATTCTGAGGTTCTGATTCTAATAATACCAGCCCATTCAGAGCTCTGCCCCTACCCAAGCAATATTTTACTGCACGCATCATCATCTCTCAAAACTTGGAGTTTCTCGTTAGTATGCAGCATAAGTATGGTGTCTCTGTACAAGATATGATTTGATACATCAAAAATTGGATTACCTCATTTGTCCAAATGTCGGAATTCCTCCCTGGCAGATTAGGGTTAAGAAAGGCTCTGCATACATAAATGGAGTTAAAATGGCATATTCTCCCTTTAAATAAAAATTAAATCAGTCTGCTATTGATATCATCTTAAACCCTGTTCTTTAGTAACAATGAAAACGGGTAGTGGCAGATGTAATATGACAAAGTGTTAGTTTTCATTAGAAGTTTTTGATATCCATTGAAGGGCTAATAAGGTATTTCCCTGGGAAAGTGAGGGAATAGTAAATAAGATCTGCCCACACCTTTTGGTATTAGAATTCAAACTTGCTGACCCTGCTGCTTCACTTTATAACTTTTATTAAGGGGGTTTTATATCATCTAAAGGAGGCTGCTTCCCAGCATCCACATTTTTAGCACACTAGCTGCTGTGTAGCTTCCCAAATCACCTCTCCATATCTTGCTTAGTTGCCTTTCCACATTAAAAATCATAAAACTTCCCTTTGAACAGGCACAGGAACAGTTATCTTGCAGTTTTTCATCAAACTGTCTGTTCCAAACAGACTTTTGGCTGGACCTAGACTTGCATCAGGTATCCCATCAACTTGGTTTTGGAAATTAAAATATCAGTTAATCAAAGGATCTAGCAATGTTACTTCACAATAACAAAATATAACACCACATCCTCTGAAAGAGAAGTCTCTGTGAAAAAGTTCCCAGACCAAGATTTTAAGAGCAACTAGTGATTTTAGATGCCCATCTTGAGATACTTCACTAGGGCATCATTTTAGCCAAGGATTTAAGTGCATGCCTATCTTTCAGGGCTGGCTTTACCATGAGAAGAACTGAGGTGGACGCCTCAGGTGCCTGACTGTAGTAGGGCACCATTAGGACCCAGAGTGTATAAAATTGTGTCTGCTGCTGGTGCACGTGTATTCTCTCTGCTCTAGATGCACAGAGATGGTGGAGTGCTGTGCTGGAGGAAGAAGGGCACAAGAGACCTTTCAAAGTTTTAGCCCAAGCGAAGAGGCATGGGGACGTCATTTGAGCTCCCCGCCTCAGGTGCCAAAATGTTGTGGGCTGGCCCTGCTATCTTTAAACAATGAGTAGATCTATTGAAGTCAATGTGATAAGGTGCATTCTTAATGTTAGTTATTTACGTAAGTGTTCTGCTGAACTGGGCCCTTATTCCCTTGGTACAGTTGTTCAAGAAACTTTTGTTTCTAGACTGTTCTCGTGACTTTCTACTTATCTGAATTAGACACAGACCATAAAACTAAAGTTCAGCAAAAGTTGGCGCCAATGGCATAGTTTTCAGAAGTATCCTTACAAGTTTGATAGTTTTCATGAGGATTTTATTTCTTTTTAACACAAACACCAGTAATTTAAATTAATTTACCTAGTGAATTAACCTCTGGGGGTTTTTTGATGGCCTGAGACTATGAATGTTACAAGCTTTTAAAGAATATTTTTCATAACATCAAGCTTGCAAATCAGTATGCTTCGTAACTCTCGAGAGTCTTTCAACTCCCAGTATGAGTTTTAAATCAGATTATTTATGTCCTAAATTATTCATTAAATCTTCAGCAGATCTTGCCTTTCCTCCCCCAAAGAGAATTATTGTAAAATTAACTTGATCTAAGTTAGATTTGGATAGACCCAGTCAAGATTCAGTGGCCTGTTTTGCTTTAAAAAACAAGTACACTCTATGCTAGTTTTCAAAGACCAGCAGAAGACAATTTTTCAACTGATTTAATGGTATCTACTCTGAAGTACAAAGGGGAAAGGAAAACCGGGAATCCGTTTGCCAGTTTTTCAACTTACTAGGTCCCTGGACTGATATGTTGGATAAATATTTCCTTCTTTATTTTTCTGGCATTTATTGAAGGACAGCTCAGAGGGGGGTAAAATTAAAACCAAAATAAAATGAAGTAATATGAAATAATGAGCACCAATTAAGCTGAACACCCTATTAATTATGCCATATGTGTAATTTTCACAGAATAAGCATATGAGCTAAGAAATAACTGGGTTGTTGCAGAAACAGTATGGGGGTGGAGTGGAAGAGAGAGAAATATACCCTGAGTGGGCTCTCTCTTAAAACAGAGAGAGCGAGCGAGAGAGAATCAGCTTATAACAAGATGCTCTATTCACTGCTTTCTCTGGCTGCTCAGGGGATTATCTCCATCCAAGGTTTACACCGTCTGTCATTTGTTCTCAGCACAGCCCCTCTTGCTCGCTGGGATTCAGCATATTCCCACTTCATGAGTTGGCCTCATGTGTTTCCCTTCTACGGTTATCAAAGTCTCAGCAGATTGACTGCCTGGTTGCCCTTCCAAGCCGTCCTCTGCTTCAAGATTCTGCCAGTGGCTGGTAGGGATGACTTAATTACAGACTGTCAATACCTATGTGGGGAACAAATATTTAATAATAGATTCTTCAGTCTAGCAGAGAAAGGTATAATGTAATCCAACGGCTGGATGTGAAAGCTGGACAAATTCAGACGGGAAATAAAGTGTACATTTTTAACAGTGAGAATAACTAACTGTTGGAACAATTTACCAACAGTCATGGTAGTTTCTCCATAACTCAGAATTTTTAAATCAGGATAGGATGTTTGTCTAAAAGATATGATCTAGGAATTATTTTGGTGCAGTTCTATGGCTTGTGTTATACAAGACTAGATGAACACAATGACATGTTCTGCCTAGGAATCCGTGAAACTTGGTCATCTATATAAATGCACTCTTTTTCTTTTTGAACTAATGTTAACATTTCACAATGACATTTGTATTTTGACAAGTTAAAATCTGCTGTAATTAGATCAGGAGTGGGCAAACTTTTTGGCCTGAGGACCACATCAAGGTTCCAAAACTGTATGGAAGGCTGGATAGGGAAGGCTGACCCCATCTGCCCCCTGACTGCCCCCCTCAGAATCCCCACCCATCCAGTCCCCATGCTCCCTGTCCCCTGACTGCCCCAGCTCCAGAACCTCCGACCCGTCCAACTGCCCCCTACTCCCTGTCCCCTGACTGCTTCCCCCCAGGACTCCCTCTCCCTTATTGAACCCCTCTGCCCCCCCATCTCCTTACCCGGCTGTTCAGAACAGCAGGACTGGCAGCTGTGCTATCTGACTGGAGCCAGCCATGCTGCTGCGTCGCCCAGCAGGAGCTCACAGCCCCGCCACCCAGAGCGCTGGCAGCACAGCGAGCTGAGGCTGCAGGGGAGGAGGAACAGCAGGGCAGGGCCTGGGGATTAGCCTCCCTGGCCAGGAGTTCAAGGGTTGGACAGTATGGTCCCGCAGAGGTTTCCCCAGCTCTGAATTAGGAGGTAATGTTGCCTAATCAATAAGAATTGTGGGTTTTGGGTGTCTCCACCCCTGTACCTTCTTGGGTTGTGCACTCTTTGAGGGGATATGGAGGTAACATATAGAATAAGAACCACATTCTATTCTCAGTTATGGGCACAAAACTCGTATTGGGAATTGGCCATCTATACTCGCAGGCAGAATTTAAAACTTAACTGTTGCCTTTGTATGTTACTGCACAGTGGAACATTCTTTGGTCGGTGTAGTGTCCCTGAGTACCACCAGTCCAACACCTCAAAATGTTATCAGTTGAGCTCTGAAGGTTTGGCCCAAATTCCTTCCACTGAAGTTTCACTAATATTAGTATTTTTCAATGCTATAGCAATCTTGAGTTGCAGACCTCAAAGCACCTGACAAGTATCAAGTATTATTATTATAATGGAAATCTGAGGCACAGAATGGTTACCCAACGCTGAGAAACTATCCAGGCAGAAGCGGGGAATCTTGCTTTTTCATTCTCTTGCTGTAAGTGCTAGAGCACAGTCTGAGAGTTCCTGACAGCAACTAGTAAAATATCACATGTAAGAGACTAATAAAGTCATTACCATTTTTCTCATTTTACATAACATGCAGGATAATGAATACAAAACATCGAAATCTTGGATAAGCCTTTATTTAAAATATTGCTTGGCAGATTTCTCTCTTAAAATTAAACACTATTTTCCAGAGAATTTAACGTTGCAGAGCAATGGTGTACTCTTATAATTATGTAAAGTGGGAAATTGGGAATCTTTAATGGGAACAACAGAAAATCCAGCATTTCTGACAGTCTGTTGAACAAATATCACGTGCTCTTTTGGAATCGCACCAAGAATAATATAAGCCCTTTAGAATACAGTGTATCTACAGCCATATGGGAGGAGGTGAGGGTACAAGCTGGAAGGGATAAAGAGCTGTGTTCCAACACTGAAACTCAGCAGAAGAGTATATTAGTGCAGCAGACTGTCTGAGCCTTGGGAGGTGTTAGGAAGAGAGGCATGTGAGGCTAGCCCCAAGCATGGGAACTCAAGCCAGCGACTGAAAGGAAGATGAATTACGTTCCTATGCTAAACTGGTATGTTGCCATCTTAGCTGAGAGACATTTTGCCCAGAAAAAGATTTTCTCCTAAATCTTCTTCGCTGTTTGGACTTAAACTGTCCTTTTCACCAAATAGTAATTAAAAAAAGAAATTGATTTATCTTGTTTGGACACCATATAAACCATTTATTGTCTCTGACTGTAGCACTGATTACTTCTGAATTATACTGTAAATGATTTTAAACACTGGCCACTATCAAGCTGTACAGTGCTCTGCAACTGAATGCTTGGTGCTGCCATAACTTTCTTGTGGCCTTTGCCTGATGAGGCCAGTTTGAAAAATTTTCTCTCTGATGTGCATTTCCTGGTATTATCAGAATCTCTCTTTAAGACCCAGTCTTCTGAGATGATGATCTGATTGGAAACTGAGAGCATTTAGTATCTTTCACCCTTAGTATGTTGTAGGAATTGAGTAGGTCTTCACTGGAAAAATAATTGGTAGGTTTGAATATCATTATTATGTATATAGCACTATAGTTATACAATGTTACACTTACGCAATTTGCAAGGTCCTTCTCCTTGAGAACTTATGGTCCACCTTAGATTAAATTAAATGTATACTTATTTGTAGAAAACTTTTTAAAAGTATCCTTCTCTCATTATAATGATGTGAAAACTCCATTCATTTAAGTAGTAACAAAGATCCCATATTTTTCATTGGTGGAGATCCCATTTGCATTAATGTAATCAGTCTGTTTACTTTTTAGCTGCAGGATGAGGGGAGTATAAAGGTGCATCCTTTGTGTCCATTGCAATTTTTAATTTACATGTTGAGAGATGCATGTCTTACCTCCTGTCTTTAAGAAACCTGTTTGTTATCTTTTGCTGGTGACTACTATCTTGAAACAGTCCTGAAAACATCTTTTCTATATATGTACACAAAACACCATATATTTCACAAGGATATTATTTCAGACATCACATGACATTCTTTGGTGAACTCAAATGTACATACAAGGCTCATGAGATTTCTGTAACCCCTTGAAAGTTGGCATTAAGAGATCTTTGGGTCACAATCTCATCTCCAGCTGTGGCCATCTATGATTCTTCAAAGGAAGGAGGAAAAAACCCATCACACAACAAAACCACAGAAAACACTTGATGGTTGGAGGGGAGAATCCCTTCCCTAAACTCTACAGGTGACCAGTTGAACCTCCAGATTTTAGGACTCTCCAACATGAACCAAGCCGTACCCCTCACTGGCATAAGCAACCTTATCATACAGTTCCAAACATAAATTTGTCTACTCTTAAAACTAATTAAATTGTTTGCCCCCACAACTTTTATTGGGAGGCTGTTCTAGAAACTTGTGGTGGTGTCTTCATGATCAAAGATGATGCTGATGACAGTTTTATGTCTTGTGAGCATGGTTGTGCCTGAAAAGGCCAATGCTCCAGTGGTAGTCCTTTCTGCATCAACTGCATAGGTAACCCGATGCCAAGGAAGGGATTACAATCTGTGACTGCTGAGTCCTGCTATTGCTTCTGATTGCCTCTGTGCCTCAAGATCCATACAGCAGTAAATCTCAAAAGGAACCCTATCACTGACTACTGCTCACCAGTGTGCTCCTAGTTGTCAACATCAATGTTGCACCCTTTTGAGTTATAGTTCAGCGTATCCTTGAATGTTTCTTCTGACTGCCTCAGTTTGTCATACAGCAACTGTTTGGTATTCAGGTGTCATCCATCCTTAGCTCATAGAATCATAGAATATCAGGGTTGGAAGGGAACTCAGGAAATCATCTAGTCCAACCCCCTGCTCAAAGCAGGACCAATCCCCAACTAAATCATCCCAGCACGATCAGCCCAGTGTAATTGTGATGTGTTAAACATGGCTTTAATCCAGGCCTGCACAACTCGGAAAGCAGCGAGGGCCATATTATTGCAAAAAAACCAGCTGCGGGCCGAAAAGCCCCGCCCCCATCTGCTTCTCCCTATCCCACCGCTTGGCTTGTCCCACCCCTATTCACCTCCTGCGGGCCGCACAGTGAGCCCGTGCGGGCCGCTTGTGGCCCCCGGGCCGCATGTTGTGCAGGCCTGCTTTAATCACTGCAAAGTGACCATGTTCCAGAACCTCTTTATTGGTAATTTATCATGTCATTTGCTGCACTATACGGCACCCTGATATCTTCAATGGAACTTATCTAGAAGCTTAATATGATGCCTGTATCAGGTCTCATTCCCTTACAAGAAGTTGGACAGCATAATCGCTTTTTAGACTTTTAACTTAGTTTGCAGTTGCTGCCAGCGTGTGCCAAATGATGAATTGGCTTTTTCCTCTGGTGCAGGTTGATATGTGATTTCTTTTTTCTGATTGATTTTCAGCCTGTACCTTTCTGCAGAATCTGTGAATCTGTCCATAATCAATTGTATCTCTTCTAGAACCTGGGCCTCTAGAGCACAGTCATCAGCACACAACAGCTCAACAATTGCTTCCAGTATCTTTGTGAAAGATGACAGCCTGTTCAAATTAAATAAATTTCCAGTGGATCAGAAATGTATCCTCATACTGGCTGAAATATGTGTTAGTCTCTAAGGTACCACAAGTACTCCTGTTCTTTTTACCAGCCTTTAGGTCTCCTGTAGCATCATCAAGCTTTGCTGCATAGGAGAGATTAAATAAGACTGGACTAGTTAAGCAGCCATTAGTGAAAGGAAATGAATCAGACAGAACACCATCTATACAGATTTTTCTGATCGTTCCATCATGAAACACCCTCTGAGTGTTGGTGAATATTTCTGGATGTCCAATCTTGCCAAAGCATGAGGTCTACTGATGATGTCAAATGCTTTAGCCGGGTCAATAAAGGTGCAGTGTAAAGATCCTGGTGCAGTTTTCTACTTTTCTCCTGCACCTGACAGGCTACAAATATGTCTGCCATTCCTTGTGTTGCTCTAAAACCTCATTGTGATTGTGTCAGAACCTTTCCAGCAATGGAGAGTAACAAGATACTGTGATAGTTACCACAGTCAGATTTCTCACCTTGCCTCTGGTGTATGGTGACTATGCGGTGTCTTGAAGTTTTGCGGGATGTTGTCAGTACTCCATGTATTGAGAAATAGTCCATGCAGTAAACTTAGCAGGAACCCATCTCCTTGAATATTTCTGAAGGAATGCCCTCACATCTGGGAGCCCTGCAGTTTTTCAGGGAACTGACTGCAGTGATGATTTTATCAAGGGATAGGGCTGCATCCATGTTGCCATTATGAGTTGACTAATCCACTACTCTTATTAGTGACTCATCTGTGATGTTGGATGCAAAAGATCATTGAAAGGCTGTTGCCATCTTTGAAGGATTTCTCCTTTGTCAGTGATCAGCATTAGGTCATCCTCATTCTTCAAAAGCACTGTTGTGTGGTATGTTTAGGACCATATGCATCTTGCAAAGTAGCCTTCCAAAGAAGTTTTTGGCCTTATGATAGTCGTCATAGTCCTGGTTTCATTTGCCTTGGCATTGCACCATTGATCCTGCATGTAGGCTTAGCTTGGATGTCATGACATAGATTCCTGAATGTTATAACTGTGTTTACAGGGACATGGTATATAAGAATTTGACGGTGCAGCTCATGTTTTTTAGTGAGTAGTTGTTGAATTTCTGGATCACTATCATCCAACCAATCTTAATAACATCATTTTGTGGCCAGAGCAAATTGATAAACAGTGTTGCAAAAAGTCGTTCACTTACTGTTTACATTAGCATTAGTAGTCAAGCCAGCAAGGTCAGACAAAGCTGCCATAATGTTATTACACAGCTGTGCTCGTGCAGCTTCATCTTGTAATCACTTTACATTGAGCCATCTGATAAATTTACATGAGAACTTGTACGACACTGGTTGAATTAACAACAACAGTTTGGCTTGGATCATGCAGTGGTCTGCCCAGCATTTTGTCCTGTGCATGTCTGATTTTGTACATCTAGTAGATCTTGCTGCCAAACGATTGTGTAGTCGATAAGATCCTATTGTTTGGATCTTTAATTCACCTGTGATGTTTTTCTTTTTTCTGGCAAGTGGAAAAAGATATTCATGATTGCTAACTGCTACATAACATTTTCACTAAGTAGAAGAGTTCCATTACTATTCTCTTTCCCAGTCCCATGCTCATAGACTTTAAGGGCAGAATTGATCACCATGATCATCTACTCTAACCTCCTGCACATTGCAGGTCGCAGAACCTCACCCACCCACTCTTGTAATGAACCCTTAATCACTGGCTGAGCTACTGAAGTCTTCAAATTATGGTTTAAAGTCTTCAAGTTACATAAAATCCATCATTTACATTAGATTAAACCAGCAGGTGACCATGTCCCATGCTGCAGAGGAAGGCAAAACAAACAAACAAGCACCCACCCCAAAACAGGGTCTCAGCCGATCTGATCTGGGGAAAAATTCCAAATATTGCTATCATTAGACCCTGAGCATGTTGCCAAGACCCAGCGGTCAGACAAAAACTCTCAGTAATGACTCAGAGCCCTCCCCATCTAGAGTGCCATCACCAGCCAAAGGAATATTTGCTGTTAGCAGTTACAGATCAGCTACATGCTATTGTAGGCAGTCTCATCATACCATCCCCTCCATGTTGTCTGATGGCATGCTGCCGGAGTACCACACTACTTCCAACTCTTGCATTAAAGTCCCCCATGATCATCAGTTTATCTGACACTTGTGTGGACATCATGAATTTGTCTAGGTCACTATAGAACTTTCCTTTCTTCTTGTCATCATTTGTCATGGTAGGAGCATAAGCACTGTTGATGGTAACATACCACTTATGTTTCCATAGCAACTGTAAAACCATAAATGATCACTAATGCCTTTATGTAGACTTTCAATCTTGGAAGCAACAGAGTTGCATGGCACAGCTAACACCCGATTTCCATGTCTCCGAGGATGGATGACCTCACCAAAAAAATGTGTACCCTGCACCCATCTTTGTGAGTTCCCCTTCATCAGTGAGTTTGGTTTCATTGAGTGCGGCAATGTCAACACTATACCTGGCCAGTTCTCTTGCAGCAGGCACAGTTGACTGATGGTGGAATTGTCACATAAAGTCCTAACATTCCACGGAGTAATTATAATTGGTGTTGTGAGCAGCATACATGCAGATCTGCGACTACAACTGCCAGCATCACCAGCTCCTGCCCAGCGAGTGCCACCTCTTGGTGGGCAGACCTCAACCTTGTCTTGACTGCTAGGCCAGACCACCTATGCGTCGATCCATTAAAGTGGCTCAATTTATGCTTAACTGTATTTCCCATAATAAAAACTCTAGAATTTCTACTGAGAATGCTCTAGAATAAATACTGTGAGCATCACTCTTAGAGCTTGTCTTCACTAGAAGATTAAATTATGATAGCACATGACTTTGAGGAGTCATTAATAAATAGTATGTTAAACAACTTTGTAGTCATTTGTCCCTATGTAGACTAGGGAAAAGTCACGTCCAACCCCTTGATTTCGGTATCATTTACCCATGACCAGCTAATCTGACATTAACCAATTGTTTATTCATTTCCAGATGATGATGCCAGAGCTGCCCAAACAATTAGGGTCAAATAACAATGATGATTAGTAAGATCTCTAGATTGCAGAAAAAAATGGCAGTGGTCATTCTGGCTCTTCAAACCAGCTCTGCTCTCTGATGTCAGACGTTAGAGAGTGCTGTCCTCAGAGGTTCTAGCTCCTTTCTTTGATTCCCATTGTCCCCTCTGCTAAGATCTGCAGGAAGGGAGCATTTTCTTTAGATCTATTAAATGTAAACTCCTTTCATGAGATCTGTGAAGCTCTGCCAGACTCTTGGAGTTCAAAGCAATGATTTGGTCTCCTTAAGGCCTCTGAGTTCAGTTCCCATCTCTTCCCAATGACCCACTCAACTCTGTTCCTCAATTTCTGATATCTCTTGAACGCAGATAACCTCTTAGCATTTCAAACTTTTTAAGTGCTAATAGCTTAGCAATTAAAATCTTAATGGGCAATTAAAATTATAATAGTAAGCAGTTGATGGAGATGCAGTCCATTCTGAGAGAGATTATTAATAGCTTTTTTGTTTCAAAATGAACAATCTAATAACCCATGCTAGGCATAAGGATGAATCAAAATACATTTCTGCCTGAATCTTATATTTTACATACTTTTTCATTTTAAAGCTAGAGTTGGTGAAAAAGTAATGAGAAGATTCTTTAACGACCATTATATGTTAGCTGAAGTGTGAAGTCCATATACTGTGACAAAGCTCCAAGTCTGTACTTGTGGGCCCTGTGCTTCCTGGCAGATTTAGGGGCCTCAGAAACTCATCTAGGCCCCAGAATGACCTCCCTTTCTCAGTATAATTGGCAAGAGTCACCACCTAGTGAGTTACCTTCATCACAGGCCAGTATGGAAGATGGAAAAGGGGGGAGTCTGGGCCCGCCCTCTACTCCGGACTCCAGCCCAGGGACCCTAATAGTATCAGCTACGATGGCTGACCTTTTAGGCACAAAACACAATACAATTCCCTGGGCTACTTCCCCACAGCAGTCCCTGCTGCTTCAAACTCCACTTCACCCTTACCTCAGGGCCTCCTTCCTTCAGTATGATATGTTGTCCACCACTCAGTCTCACCAACAGCACCACTTCCTTCCACAGCTCCTGACACCCACAGCCCGCCTGACTAACTGGGAGGTTTTTATCTGGTTTCAGCCAGTCCCTGATTGGCTTCAGGTGTCCCAATCAGGCTAGCTGTTTCTATTCCTTTCTAGAAGGTTCTTAATTGGCCCCAGGTGTCTTCATTGGCCTGGAATAGCCTTTGTTTGGCTATCCAGGGAACAGGGACCTGCACATCCTGAGACTAATATACCGGCCTTCCAGCACTCTCTTATATCCTTCTGGTCTGACTCCGTCACAATACCTGTTTACTTATAGAAAAGGAGGCATTTTCTTTTATGTTCTGTAGGATCTTTCTTTACAGACTGAACACTCATGATGAATTATATTTATTAAGGACCAAACCCTAAGGTTTTTACTCAGTTTTTGCTTGATGCTCACTCAGGGTTTGAATAACTCCACCCAAGCTAGCCGAGTGAGTGAGTGAGAATAGCCAGACTGGGCAACAGCTCTGAAGAAAGGAGTGAGTGGATTAGCTGACCATTAGTTGATGATTTTAGGCAATTCAAACTGTAGCTTGTAGCTGCATTACTGAATTATTAGCTCAAGTGTCAGCAGCACTCAAGTTTCAACTTCCCACACCCTAAGGGGCCAGCTAGCTTGGGTTTAAAACACAGCTGACCTCACACTAAAGATTTTTGTGTGTGGACAGGAGTTGCGTTAGGAGCGACACTCTAGGGAACTAAAGCGGCAGTGAAGACAAGCCTGATACATTCCTATTGAAGTCAGTAGTACTTTGCCTCAGCAAGGACTGAATAAAGATCTCAGGATTTGATCCTGAGTTTAAAGAGTAGATCAGAAATGTTTGCAAAGTAGGATGACCAAACTTTGAATTTTTATAGTCTTCTAAAAGTTTTCAAGGTATCACATTTTTGTTTCTATCTCTCTCCCTATTTAGAGACTTCTTGATTCCTACATCCAATTTTTAATACCAAATTTGCCCTTTGTTACCGATAAAGAGACAGAAGGCTTAACATACTCATGTTTTCATGAATTATAGTGTTTTTTGTTATATTCATGGAAAAATCCCCAGTGAAAGCTGCAAGTTCCTATTTCTACTAAAGCACAGAAATATGAAGGACAGTTGTAGATGATTAAAAAGGCAGAGAGTCATATGTTAAAGTCTGAACTGAATATGTTGAATAAACATATCAGGGTCTTGTCTAGTTTAAAATAACAGAACCCCGCCTATTAATCTGATCAGCAGAGTTCTCATCTCAGAATCTGCAGTACTGGTATTAATTTTAAATGCACATTTTGGGGTTGGAGCATTTAGAACCTGGCTTAAATAGTTTGATTGTTAAGGTAGCTGCATGTCAATTTTAGCTATATATAGCTTAACATTAGCATTCTCTATACAGATGAGGAGCTCTGTTTATTTGCTTAAATCATTGCTAAGGAAAATGTTCTTTTTACAGAATGGAACGATAAAGAACAAGCGAGAACAAACACATTATAACATTGCAAAAGACTCGCAAATCACTTTAACTTCTGTTGTGATCTTTTTCTACAGCCAGCTTAATACCCCTGCCATCCTTCACATGCTGAATTGCTATGCAACTGCTTACCTTTCATTTTCCCTGGTGCTTGGGTGGCATGCATAATTCTGTCATTGTCCCCTTTTCTAAAATTAAAGTGTAGGTAGGTGAGAGTTGATAATAAGTAGAGTACTGATTATCTCCCTGACTGCAGCTTGCTTCAGGCACAAGAGGTGGATGGGCAGGGGTGAACAGAAAGAGAAACAGATAATAAATACATGACTGGATTGCCTGAAAATACTTTTAAATGCCTGTCAGAGGATATACAGATGTATTTTGTTAATATTAGTAATCCATAGTTACTGCAATTAAGCTTCCACCTTGTTTCCAAAATCCGTTTATGGTTTTTTAGATTATCTAAAGTCTTCATGAAAATGTTTAGTACCCATGGTTACCAAACACATTTCATAGCTAATGCTACTCTGGTGCTTGGTACATTATATCAGCAGTTTTGTCTTTTCCATGCAGACGTTTTCTATTATGAACCCTCAAAGGTATGAATCATAAAATCTTCTCCCAAGTCTATTAAAATTCAAGAAGTGTTTGGGGGTGTTTTCTCCCCTTTCCCCCAGAGCTATTTCCCATGCTTTCATGGTGTCACACTTAATAGTTGTGTTTCATTGTGGGCTACTTGCCTTCATCATGGGATCATGCAGATTTGGAAAACTAGATAGCATCAGGCTAACTTATGTAAAATAGAGAAATGTTGAAAATTAGGGTATATCATTCTGAGCATGTAAAAATAATGCTGACAAGGGCTACTTGGCTGAATCTAAAGCAGAAAATTCCTCTAAGCCACACTGTATAAATAAAACCTTTAGCTTTTGTTACAAGAAACTAAGCTGGCCAATGTTGCTGCTATTGTCACACAGGGCAGTGTAGGTATCAAGTGATGCTATTTGCTTGATATGAAAAGATTTTATACCTACTTCTTTTTAAGGATTCTATTTTCTGATGTTTCTGAGAGAGTATGAAACAGACAGGGATGCTATGCCATTTTGATTCATGTTTTATTCTCCATTTTGCTAGTGATAGCTGGTTTTGATTCCCCATGGTCTAAACAAAAAGACATGATGACTCTCAGATGCTTTTACCACCACCCATAGGTTCCATGTAAAGGTCTGCAGACAAATTGGATGCTGTTGACATACTTGGCACAGCATGGTCAAAATTCTTTCTGCACCTCTTTCCTATTCTCTCTCTTTTCCTCTCCACCGTCCGTCCTTCCTCTCTCATTCTCAATCTCTCTCCCTTTCATCTCCCCTCATTCTTCTGTCTTTCTTTTACCTCTCTCCCACTTTTTCCATCTCTTTCTCTTCCACTCTCTTGCTGAGTGAAGTATTTAAATATAATAGGGAAAATATAAATGTTTATGAACTCTCAGGTTTATCAACTCCTAGTCTAAGCAGTATATGTATCCAATTCATTAGCAAAAGTAATTAATCGAAATAAGTAGCAAAAGCCAAGATGACACCTATATGTGTGGGGAATTAGCAGGTACAGCCTGATTACCGTCAGAAGTGGGTAATGTTTTGGCACTAATAGGCCATTAGGTTGAGTAGGCAATGCAGCCTCAGCACTTTCTTTGTGCTGAATTGCATTCTCAGCTAACCAAATAATCTTACCTCGATCCACATTTTCTCAAAGGTGACTCCTCAGTGGGTGGAAGATTGCTGGGAAAAGAAAACTGGGGTTGGTGTAAATATTTCAAGAGTGTAGCTAAACCAGCAATGGCTTATTTTGCTTACCGTAATCACGCTAGTTGCTTTTAAACAAAAACTGACAGGAATCATTCAACTCACAAGAGAGCTACAAAACTCTGTGCATCTTTTTAAGCACTGTTTGTATTATTGTAATTTATCCCCTCCCTCCAGAGCTGTGCTTTGTGCAATAAATTTTACAATTGGATGCGCTTTTGAAATACCTATTGCTCAAATTCACTTTGCAGCAAAAAATTAATAAAAAGCATGTATAGAATGTTATCTGCTGAAAATAGATCCATGTTTCATTTTCTCACTCTTCTAAGTACTGCACAGGGACTGTTAGGTTGTGTCTTTATTTACTGATAGGTGAAAAATTAACTTTCTTTTTACTGCCTATAATTTATGCTGCCGTCAGGGACTGGGAGATTGATGTGGGGAGAGTGATTAGTGCCCTGACAGTGAGACAATGACTGCGCCTGACCCTGGCTTGGCCTTTGTCACAGCTCACTGCATCCTGAGCTTTATAAGCATCTGACTTCTCCACTTTGTGGGGAGGAGGAGAGGGCAGAGGAGGTGGCCACAAGCCAGCTATTTTCCAAGGACCCTAGGGACCACCCTTCCAAAAATAAAAATGGGCTATTTGGTCTGATGTCACAAAGTCCATTACTTGGAATTAAAAGGATTCTCCCCTTTCTTCCATGCATCTCTTTGATTTGCTGGGCCACTAGCAGACGAACAGAGTTAAAGCAGGGGAATCAGAGTGTAGGAGGATTGCTTCAGATGTTGCAATAAATGGAATACCCTCAACCATGAACACATTTCCTAAAGTCATATCCATCATCTGAACAAGACAAAGATTACGGTATTGATGTGAGCAAGTGTGAAATGCATAGACAGGGCATGGGCAACGTATTCAGGGAGTATAATACGGCAAATAAATCTCTTTGGTGGCC
This sequence comes from Dermatemys mawii, assembly GCA_007922305.1. Lineage (NCBI taxonomy): Eukaryota > Metazoa > Chordata > Testudines > Dermatemydidae > Dermatemys > Dermatemys mawii. The sequence continues at coordinate 36,297,158 of ML677335.1, read as the reverse complement.
TTCATAGTGCTGCAATATATTTATAATGATCTCAGTTGCAGAAACCTCTTCAATTCTGTGTGAGATAATCAGCAACTTGGACCTTTTGATTAATGTTAGGCTAAGCTGGAAGCTGAATGGACTGAACAAAGCAAGGGCCTGGATCCTGCTTGAACAGAAGTCAATGAAGAGAGTCCCATTAACTTTAGTGGGGGCAAGGATTGTCCTAGCACTGTAAAAACAGCATGAGGTTCATATCCCCAAATGCTACAAGTAAGGGTGAGAGTAACTACTCTAGTGCTGCTTTTCCTTTCTCTTTTGTACCTACAGACTGAACAAGGACCCTATCTCGCCAGCACTGATTAATTATATGATCAAAGAAAGGGTCTCTTACTCCTTTTGTACCTCTTTTCTCCCCACATCCATCTCTCCCTTCACCTTCACAATCAGCTGCAGAGCAGCAAGACCCGAACCTCTTGCTGGGAAGACAAAAATGTGGCCTTCCTTTCATAAAGGGCTGTTGTGAATTGCCTTTGCATGTAATAAAAATCAGGTGCCATTCCTACATCAATACAATGGCATGCCCCGGTCTGAAAAAATAACCTACTTCAGAACTACTCTGTGCTGCTTCCAGCCTGCCACAAGACTGATATTTAGCATAAGACAGGAACAAAATCTTTTCTGACCAATGTCCTATTGTATGCTGGCTCATCCGAAAGCTATAGCCTTGCACACAGTATAGGGATGTGGATTTACCTGGGTTTTATTCCTACAGCACTAGTTTGCTGATGATGTTGGGCAAGTCACTTCACTCCTCTACCCTTCAGTTTCTCCATCTGTGAAATGGAGATAATGACATATCCCTTGTAAATAGCTTTGCATCCTATATGATAGGTACTATTATTAGTAGTACTCTAGAGGTAACATCTCTTTGATGTGGTGTTTGGAAAACAATACATTTTCTTTTACAATGGTAAATAAACAGTATGGTATTTGGTGGCTATTTTTATGAAGTTATGGCAATTTCCTGCAATATCTTTGGAAAATCTTGCTATATTAACTTATGTATCATTGTGGGGCAGGGATGGTATGAAATTCCATGGGGGAGGGAGGTGACCACAGCTCCTCCAGGAATTAAGAGGGGCTTTATCATGAAATTTGAACTTACAAATGTAGAATGTAGAATTATGTACAAAATTATGTACAAATTATGTACAAAAATAAATGCATTAAAAAAATAAAACAATGTAAAACTTTAGATCCTAGAAGTCCACTCAGTCCTATTTCTTGTTCAGCCAATATCTGAGACTAACATGTTTGTTTACATTTGCAGGAGATAATGCTGCCCAATTCTTGTTTACAGGGTCACGTGAAAGTGATAACAGGCGCACACATGACATTTTTATAGCTGGCATTGCAAGATATTTATGTGCCAGATACACACAAGATTCATATGTCCCTTTGTCAGGGCTGGTAGAAGGATATTTGATGCCCTAGACCAAACTTGCACCTTGCCCCCGGCCTTGGAAGCCCTATGGCATCTCCTTGCCCACCCACCCCCCACACCATGTGGTGCCGTCTCCCCACAGCAGCTCCCCGCCTTTCAGGGAGCCCCACCACCACCCGTCGAGCTCCCCACTGTGGCAGCTCCCAGCCCCAGCTCACCTCTGCTATGCCTCTTCCCTGAGCATGCTGGCCCTGCTCCTTTTCCTGCCTCTCAGGCTTGTGGCGCCAATCAGCTGTTTGGCCCAGCCAGCCTGAGATGGGAGGAGAATTAGAGCAGGGTGGGGTGCTCAGGGAAGTAGGCAGAGAGCAGGTGAGCTGGGGCGGGGAGCAGTTCCCCTGCACCGCTCTCCCCCATTACTTGCTGCGGGTGACCTCGCGCCCCCCAACCCCATCTCACCTCCACTCCCCCCCCCCCCCCCACCCACTGGGCGCCCTAGGTGGTCTCCTAGTTCGCCCAGTGGTTGCATTTGCCCTGCCCTTTGTGCTTCAACCACCATTCCACAGGACGTGCCCATTCTGATGACAGGTTCCGCTGGATAACAACCCAAAGCAGGGCAGACTGACACATGTTCATTTTCATTATCTGAATCAGGTGCCACCAGCAGAATGTTAATTTTCTTTTTTGGTGGTTCAGGTTCTGTAGTTTCTGTGTCAAAGTGTTGCTCTTTTAAGAGTTCTGAAAGCATGCGCCACATCTCATCCCTCTTAGATTTTGGAAGATACTTCAGATTCTTAAACCTTGGGTCGAGTGCTGTAGTTATTTATAGAAATCTCACATTGGTATCTTTGCATTTTGTCAAATCTGCAGTGAAAGTGTTCTTAAAATAAACAACGTGCTGAGTCATCATCTGAGACTACTATAATGTGAAATATATGGCAGAATGTGGGTAAAACAGACCTGGGGACATAGAATTCTCCCCCAAATTCAGTCACAAATTTAATTAACACTTTTTTTTTTTTAACAAGCGTCATCAGCAAAGAGGCATGTCCTCTGCAGTGGTGGTCTAAGCATGAAGAGGTATACAAATGTTTAGCATATGATTATCTGGCATGTAAATACCTTGCAATGCCAGCTACAAAAGTCCCATGCAAACTCCTGTTCTCACTTTCTAATGACACTGTAGATAAGAAGTGGGCAGCATTATCTCCTGTAAATGTGAACAAACTTACATGTTTGTCTTAGTGATTGGCTGAACAAGCAGCAAAACTGAGTTGGCTTATAGGCGCTAAAGTTTTGTGTTGTTTTGTTTTTGAGTGCAGTTATGTAACAAAAATAATCTACATTTGTAAGTTACACTTTCACACAGGGCAGGCTCTAACTTTTTTGCCACCCCAAGCGAAAAAAAAACAAAACCAAAAACCAAAACCAAAAACCAAAACCAAAAAACCTGAGCGCCACCCCACCAGAGCAAAATCAAAAACAAAAAACTCTTGAGTGCTGCCCTGCCAGAGCAAAACAAACAAACAAACAAAACCCTAGTGCCGCCCTGAGATTGCCGCCCCCAGAAGGCACTGCTACAAGCATGTGCTTGGTGGGCTGGTGCCTGGAGTCGGCCCCCCTTTCACAATAAAGAGATTGCACTACAGTACTTGTATGAGATGAATTGAAAAATACTATTTCTCTTATTTATCATTTTTACAGTGCAAATATTTGTAATAAAAATATAAAGTGAGTACTGTACACTTTGTATTCTGTGTTGTAATTGAAATCAATATATTTGAAAATATAGAAAAAACATCCAAAAATATTTCATAAATTTCAATTGGTATTCTATTGTTTAACAGTGCAATTAAAACTGTGATTAATAATGATTATTTTTTTTGAGTTAATCGCGTGAGTTAACTGTGATTGACAGCCCTACTTATAATTTATGTCTGTGCTTTTAATTATGACTGCTTCATTTTCAGATTTCAGGATTGCATGGAAGAGGCTAATGTACTTGGTTTACTGTAGTTCTCAGAAGTCTTATTATATACATAAAAAATTGTGTTGCTCAAGTACATCTGAAATGGAAATAGGACGATGAGGTCTTGTGAACTATCTGCAAAGTTAGTTCATGTTCCTGACCCCCTTTTTCCTGTAATTTAGGACCATGCTTTTGCAAGGGTGATTTGATTTTAAAAACAAGCTTTTCCTAGCTATATACTGGAGATGAAGAACCCTGAAATGTTGACTGATTCAAATCCGTGTCCTGTGTTCATATGGGGTTTGATGCAAAGTATACACAAAAGTCAATGGAGTCTTTCCATTGACTTCTGTTGAATTTGGATCAGATCCATAGATTGTACTTTTGATTAGAATGCTTCTCAACCTCTCTACTTCTTTGTCCATAATTTTTTGTATTTGTTTTTCACTCTGCACACTCTCAGCTCCATTATGCCCTCTTCTTTTTCAGTCTTACTTAAGTAGAATGTGAATCCAACAAAGCTAGAGTTCAAGCTAATTATTTTTATTTTATTTTTTGAATGTGGAAACTTTGACTGGGGATTAAATTGGCAAAATAAGTGCACTCATCTCAAATTTAACATGCTAATTTCTTTTAAAAAGCAACATACACTATTGTAATTTTACTATTTTTTACTAATATAGTAAATATAGTATAGTAAATATAGTATATACATAGATATCTATATTATAGTAAATATAGTATAGTAAATATAGTATAGTTGCTTTTTTACTAAGCAACATACACTATTGTAATTTTACTATTTTTTACTAATTTTACTAAAGCCACTCGGACATTGCTTAAATTTCAATAACTAAACAATTTCACCCTATAAACCATACTATGCCTGAGGCTGCAATGCACTGCGATCATTCCTTTTGCAATGGGCTGCATGATATCTTGATCCAGTTAGCTTTTGCAAGCCTAGAACTTAGGCCTTCCTTGGGGGTTCTCCGTCTCTGGATGCTACAGAATGTGTTGCTGGTGATTTCTTTTTGATTCGGTTGTAACTGATGCCCCCAGCGCAGTGTTTATGAAGTGGACTTAGAAGGGTGGGTATGAAAAGTATTAGCAAAAGTTGTACCATTAGAAGATGTCTGTGCTGGAGGATACATGAAAACAGGGTGCCTTTATCTACAGCCTTAACGTTTCATCACTATGGTATCTGAGTACCTCAGCAAGTTAAATCTGTCATCTCTGCCATCAAGAGGCAGGGCTTGTGATTTCAGTAGTGGAGAGGGGACATGCTAATGAATCAGTGAGCATAGAGGTGCAATTGCAGTGAAGCCTAGGTGGAGCGATGGGTTTTGCATTTAGCTCTGAGTACAGTGACACTACTCTTCGTTCGTTCTTCATCTGGCTGCAAGTGCCTGGGACACTTATATTCAATTCTATGAGTAATTTGTAACCAACTTTTTAATTAAAAAAATTAAATTGGCTCCTCACCATTGCAAATAAATCTTCAAACTGACTCAGTGAATTCAATGAAGATGCCAAAACTTCAGGGGACAGAATTAATGCTACTTTTTGGCAAATAAATTATATTGGGTTAGCACTAAGAATAATTAAACAGAGAAAACGTCTCCTAATTTTTATGCATATTTTATAAAGTCATTTGAGGCAAGATATTTAAAGGGACTTAGGTGCCTCGCTGTCATGGAAATCAGTGGGAGGTTGACCTTTACATCAGTAGAGGCAGGTCTTTACCCATATTCATCTTCTATAATCTTTCTTTCTTTCTTTTGTTTCCCTACTTCTTTCCTTTCTTCCTTTTAAGCTGCTACCCAGAATTGCATCTGCACATCTCCTGAAAGCCAGGATAGCAAATGCAGTGCAGATTTATGGATCAGTTACTAGGGCTCATTTTTGAGTGGTAGTTTTCATTCACCTTTTCTCTAAGGGCTCAACACATCACCTCTCTGACAAGCTCAATCTTCTCCTCTCCATGGCTAAAACCCCATGTTTTTCCTGTTACTACAGAGCTCTGTTTGTGGTTGCAACAAGAACAATCCCCAATACACAAATCAGGGCCCAACAAGCAGTACATTCTGTTTATGATTTCAAATGAGTTGGATACTTTTTGAGTCATTGATTTCTTTTGTCTGGATAAGATGTTTGTTATAATCCCCCATTGCTTTCTGCTGTACTGAATTTTTAAGATGGACCCAAGGTACATATCAGATCCTCTTGTCATTTCCTTATGCCAGGCTTCTATGTCAGACATTTGCAATTTGAAGCAGGGTTAACAATATGCTTCAACCCCCAGATGCACAATATTATTTTAAAATTTGTGCTATTTTCTTCTCTTCCTGCTGTGCTTAATTTTATTATCCACATTTTACCATTTTTGAAAGAGGTATTTGCTGTTCTAACACTACAAGCATTTGCACTAACTCCATCTCCAAAATCTTCATCCCCTGCCTTAAACTAGTCTTGCCCAATTAGAAACCTTATACATGCACTGTCTGAGCTGTGAATTGAGTAAAATCTAATCTGAAGATGCGCTGAGTAACTTTAGGACAGGCATGCCATTGACCTTCCTGAAAAAAGACGGGATCTTCCAAGTGGTTCAACAACCTGCTATGGTGAGGAAAGGTTAAAGGTGTCTTATTAAAACAATACAATCTACCAGTTTGTCATAAAACACCAGGAGTTAACCTGGCTACATTATAAAAGTTCTTCCTAAGAGAAAATCTCTTAAATGACGCTTCCTTGTTAATTTATTCCTATGTTATTTCATGTGTGAAATTGGATGTTGATATGAAAAGGTTATTTTGTAATTATTTATACATTTTTAAGACAAAGGAGGGACCATTCTGATAATCTGCTATGACATAACACAGGCCATAATTATACATAACAATCACATAAGTGATTTATAACAAGAACACTCATGAAATATTACATATATTTTAGGCATATTCAGAGTAAGCATCATGGTAGTATCAGAATGCTGACAGTCCATGGTCTTGTAATATATTGCTTATGTGCTATGGCTATAGGCACCTTACGTGTCTTGGATGGAGAGAGTGATTGATTTTGAGGTAGTGTTGTCTTATCAAGATACATGGGGACATGTTTATTTTCTGATGATGTCAATAACTCCAGACTCAGCTGCAAGAATAAAACCGCTCCTGAGCTTAGACATATCATTGGCCTCCTTTTTATATGCTTGATCATTTAATTAGTGACTGGACATCAGTTATTACTTTAACACACTCCTTTGTGGGCTTTTGGAAAACCTTAAAATAAATAAGATGATGGATGATCATAGGGTGTAAACTTAGGACTTGGGAGATGCAAGTTCAATTCCCTGCTCTACCACAGACTTCCTTTTGGACAGTAACTAGCCTCTCTGTTCCTCGTCTGTAAAATGGGGATAATAGCACTTCCCTATATCACAGGGGTATTGTGAGGATAAATACATTAAAGACAGACCTACTAATAAAAAAGTGCTAAGAGCTAGGTGGTGGTGTTATTACACACAAGCCCAGAGTTGACACTTAACCAGAGCATACACAGTATGTCTCCATTCACATTGAGGAAGATACATGTCTGGTATGGGTCTGGTGTCTGCCCAATGTGGCTTGCAACCCAACCAAGCCACTTCTGGCTACACATATTAGTCCTGCCCAGACAGACTCTCCTTCCCAACACCCATCCCCCGATGTATTCTTTTATTTCTTCGATTCGGATATCCTTCATTTTCCTCCCTCATGAGGAAGTCTGGTCAGCCTAGATTCAGCCAAACCAGTGGCCAGCTAACAGCAACTAGTGGTCTTTGGCACGGCTGCCCATTGGAGCACAGAGAATGAGAATCTGCTGTAATTGTGCCCTTTTCTAGGTAGTTAGCAAGTACAGTTATGTTCCAACACTTTGCTATCAGATACACACCTTAGTTTGGGTTCTAATGCTAATGTATCTGTGCATCATGCCCTAAGAGAGGCTGAAAGGTGGGTCCTATAGAAGGATGAACAAAGAACAAAGAAATTCTTGGAAGTGGTTCAGAAGCCCATTTTATTTGCTTTCCTTTATTAATATTTTGTATTTATAATTTATGACATAGGCTGTCATCCCATGAAGATTTCAGAATATAGCCAAAGTAAAAGGCAAATCCGCTCCTGTGCATAAAATGTGACCGCTCACCAACTCCTCATTCATTTCTAGATAAAGTCCATCAATGTCAGTTTCATTTTAACACCCTTCCCTTTGCTTTCTCTTAATCTCTTGAAAGCTGTTTCACTTCTGCATTTGTTTCCTCCATTTCTGTCCACATAAACTTCTTATTTTTGGTGCAAGAGCCTTATCCTCTGCAGCTGCTGGAACAACTTGTCTCTAATTTAAAATCTCAGCTCTACACAAATCTGTTCTTTGCCAGTATCTCTTATTTCCTCTCCCTGTCACCCTCACTTCACCCATGGTTTACTCTTTATTGAACTCTGCAGTTGAACTTAGAGTATCTCTTCAGTGGGATTTGAAATACCATTTCTATGAAAGTTATATAAATTGAAATGGCGCTGTACTTTAAAAGTACTTTAAACAATTGAAAACTCCTGTTTTGTTTAGGGATACATTTAGGCAAAATGATTTTCCCACTTCATAAAACTCAAAATAAACTTTTTAAAATTCCGTACATTAATAGAGTTTTATATATCTAGGAATTCTCCTGCCATATCCCAAACTAGCTGAGACCAATTGGCTTTGCAAGGTTTCTCAGTGATTGTGGATGGCACTCAGCATTCTCCCAGGCACAGGGCACCGTGCAGGATGAACCCTTTAACTTCTTAATTCTTCCTGCAAAAGAATTGTACACAGTTGATAATGTGAAATCACATTCATTTCCAGTCTAGTGATATTGCAAACATGGAATTATGATTTAATGCCTGGATTAATCAGTAGAAAAACTAAACACTGGGGGCCTGTGTGTTTTCACCCAAGCACAAATATCTAAAAAGTAGTGAGGGGGAGAGAGTTGACTGTCCAAGTTAATTTCTTTTTGTATAAATGTCCTCTCTTCTCTTCCGAGTTTATTCCAGTGAGAGAGTATCTCTTTAATTACCTCAAGCCATAATATAGCTTCTAGTGAGTCAGAGAGGCATAAAATGTCCCAGACACATTCCCTGCCCTGAAGGAGGCTATAGAGGTATCAAATTGAGGCTCTTCTAATTCTTTGAGTTAAGGGGATTTTTTATGATGTTCTTAAAGACCATGGTGAAATTACTCCACTTTTGTAGTCACTTCTGCAATTCCAGACTAACACGGCTACCCCTCTGATTTCTGTAGTCAGGTTACTACTACAATCCTCCAATAATTTTTGATGGAGCATTTAGAACAGGGGTGGGCAAACTATGGCCCATGCGCCACATCCGGCCCGCGAGACCGTCCCATCCGGCCCGTGGCCGGGGAGGCTTCCCCTGACCCCTCCCCCGGACCGCACAGCTCAGGCACTCTGTGGGGCCGCGGGCCCCCCTCCTTCCCCTGAGCCGTGCCCGCGGGCAGCGCCCTGGGGGCCGGGGCTGTATACTTCCCCCCGCCCCCGAAGCTGTGCTGCAGGGGCAGCGCTCGCCACGCCCCCAGAGCCGCGCTGGCAGCGCTCCAGGGAGCCGGGTCTGCGCGCTGGCCCCTCCCCCGGAGCCGCGCCGCGTGGACAGCGCTCCAGGGGGCCGGGTCTACGTGGTGGCCCCTCCCCCAAAGCCGCACCGCGCGGGGACTGCTCTGGGGGCCGGGGCTGTGCACTCCCCCCCGCAACAGCTATGGTAAGAGGGGGATGGGGGGGTTTCAGGGTGGTGGTTAGGAGGGGCTTTGGAGAGGGTAGTCAGGGAGCAGGGTGGGTTGGATGGGGTGGGGTTCTGGGGTGGTGGTTAGGGGGTGGGAAGGTGGATAGGGGTTGGGCCAGTCGGGACAGGGAGCAGGGGAATTGGGTAGGGGGTGAGATCCTGGGGGGTGGTTAGGGGTCTATGGAAGGGGCAGTTAGGGGAGAAGTGGGGGTTGGATGGGTTAGGGATTCTCAGGGGATGGGAAGTGGGAGGGGGCTGGATTGGAGGTGAGGCCTTTCCTACCTGACCCTCGATATGATTTCACAAACCCAATGTGTCTCTCGGGCCAAAAAGTTTGCCCGCCCCTGATTTAGAACCACAGTGGACTAAAACAGTTAAGAGTGAATTGTGATTATTTTTCACTGGTGAATTGCCTCAGGTTAAGGGGTTTTTTTCTGGTTTTCAGAATGCGCTACTTTTTTTTTTTCTTCTTCATCTCAAGCACTCTGAGAACACATAGTTGAAAATTTTGTATACAACCAATGGTTCTGTGACAGATTTTCTATCAAATTATTTGCCTGGGTGCTTCAGCTTTCTATTTATTGTTGTTGTTTATTGCTTAACATTTTTATTAGCACTTAAAGGACTAAACCAGTTTGGAATCCTGTTCTGCTAGGCTTATAGTAAATGACAACCATTGCCCCAGAGAGTTCACAGTTTAAAAGACCAAGAGATAACAGATACATGAAACAGATCTCTGGTCTTGAGGGGAAGAGGGAGCCACGGTTAACCAAAATAAATAGTATATTTTAGCAAATCATGACTAGCTGTGTGTGTGTACAATTCTTAGCTCATCAGCCCTTTCTCTTTCCCCACTGGTGCTGGCATTATTCCTGTTTAGTAATGCTCAAAATAATCTTTCAGATAGTGGTGTTTGTTTTCATCTTGAATTAAGTTGTGTCTTCAGTTTTGATTGAGGTTAGCTACAGTCATCTAAGCTCACAGAGACTTGCAAAGAGCAGCCCATCCAGGTATAAACTCTGTTTTAGCCACCTATCTCATTTCTGTCATCTCCCTTCTTGCCACTGAAATGAACTGATCCTGACAGCAATCATTTCTGTTTAATTTTTCTCATGTAAGATGCACTGTGTAAGATCTCAGTCAGGATGAGTCAGTTGTTGGCACTGCCCTCTCTTGTCCAGAAGGTTATGGTTTCCATCTATGTATCAGGCATTGGGCTTATTCCCAATGCTGGCACTGTATTTCAGAGAGAGGAAAGCTGCACTGTTAGAGGTGCCATCCTGAGGATGTTATGATCACCTAAGCTCCATTGTGCCCATCTGCGGAAGTGAAACCAAAAGGAACTTTTCCAAACATGCAGGGGATAGTCTGTGTCCAACCAATACTCTCTCTCTCTCTCTCAATAATACAGGCTCTGTTCCCCACGGCAATGTGTGTTTGAGCTATGGTTAAGCACATGATGGCAGTGTTTTTCCCTATAGTATCACAGTCAACATAATTTCCAGCCATATATATCGGCTACTGTGTCATTTTAAAAATACTTTAAGATTCTATAAACTGGTCTGGAACTTTTTGTTTGTGCTAATAATATCAGCTGGAACAACCCCTAACAGAACTGCTTCCTCCTCTTACCAGCTCCTGCGTGGCATTCCTTTCAGCTGCAGAAGTGACAGACAATTGTAGAAGTCTGTGTGGGGAACCACTGGAGCATTAAACTACAGACCCGTCAGAGGGAATCCTCTGTTTAATCACACAGATTTTTCAGTCCTACTGAGACAGAAGTTGTGTAATTACTGTACGTGGTGGAGGTGCTCACAAGGCACCAGTATTGATGGTTTATAAATGTCTCCTGTTAAGGAGCTGATACGTGGTGGGGAAAGGGAAGATTTTTACTGCACCAATGTATTCAGCTTTTAAATTGTACTTTAAGGAACAGAATTCATTTCTTATTTTCTAGACCAGAACTTTGTTCCTACCTTACCAATCTCCTCCTGTCATGCTACTCCAATGTTATTTTTTTCTGTTTCTATTTTCCTTTCTTAATCTCAACCTCTTCATGCTCCTCTTTATCATATTACTGCTTTCCCCACTTGTATTACTCTTTAATTTGCGCATCATTTTCCCTTGTCCTCCTCCTCCATCCACATTTTCCCCTGAACGCTTTGAGAGACAGGGACAATGTCTGAGGTGATGATTAGATTTCAGCACTGTATTTTTTTATATTCTGGTAACACTCAAGAGAACATGTGCTTGTGAGTGAACCCACATATATTTAGTCATGATCCATTGGCTATACAGAAAGAGCACTTTCTTTCTGGGGTAGCTGGCAGGAGCTTTCAGAGGGAATTTGAGTGTGTGGAATTTTCTCTTTATATGCTAGTTTGTTCTGTGAACTATTTAGGTTGGTCCCTTGGTGACATTCAGTCCAATGTTCATTGGACAAAACCGTGATAAATTCATGCCAGAATTTAAATTTTGCAGGCATGTTCACTACTGAAGTTATATAAGACAAGACCCAAGGGTTCATTTGGCTAAGGCTTTCTGTGTAGCCACCTTCTGTTTGCCTAAAAGCTATTTAGACCTCATTGTAGTAATTTTAACTAGGAAGATATATACAATCAAAGGAGTCATAGAGCTAAAAAAAATTGTGATTTGTCATCATTAATGTAACAACAAACCTGCTTTTGTGAAGTCTCCATAATCACTACCGAAAGTCTGTATAGAATCTTTCAAAGTTGTACAACGAAGTCTCACATCACACCAACCATTGGGTTTTCTAATGTAGAACTTGAATACTTCAGAGTGAAATTGGAAGACTCGTTCTGTAGAAACATCTTTTTGCCTAGGAAGCAGATTTTCAAAAGGGTCTGAGTGACTAAAGAGCCTAAGTCCTATTTTCAAAAGTGAAATAAGCACTTGGAGTCCTAAGTCACATTGTAAATTAAAGTCTAAGTTGTTTAATCATTTTTGAAAATGTTACCCTAGATCTTGATTTGTAGAAGTGATGGGATTCTGTACCATTGTTGTAGTGTTGCCCTTTGGATCTGCTTTTGCATGCTAACCATTCCTTGTTAGGTTGTTTGTTTGTTCTTAATTTATGTCCAGTCGGTGACAGTGAAAGATGTATCTCAAAATGTTCATAAGTTTGGTTTTGATAACCATCCAAAAGTTTGGACACTTTTATGAACTCTCTTAAGCTCTTGATTGTGAAAAGCTGAACAGGATTTCAAATACTTTTTGCTTCCATTCCTTGCAAAAATAATCAGCAAGCAACTATTTTTGTCATATTCCAAGCACCTCTGTTTTCACCTAGAGCCTGGAATTAAGTACAAGTGCAAAAGTAATGAGAGAAAAAAATAACCCCAAATTTTCAAACCTCAGAAAAGCTCTGGTTAGAATTCTGGCAGCCATAAAGAACTGATGGGAAATAACTCAAACATGTGTTTTCTCCCTGTTCAAAGCAAGAAACACTAAGATAGTACAACTAACCATTATCTTAAATATATAAATGCATTCTACCAGTGCTGCCCCTGTGTGAACCTTCAATGTTACAAGCTCGGCAAGGTCAAAATTATTACAGCTCGGACAGATTATTGATTTCTCCAGACAACTAGTCCTGTTCCAGCAGATGTTACAGAAATACTTGACTTAAAGCTGAAATGACTGAACCTGTTTAAGAATGATGATCAAGAGAATCGTAACTGATCCAACAATCATTATTAGCACACAGGAGTCCAGATCTTTCCTGAGTTTGTTTGAGATCCCATAGTACGACAATGCTGGTGGGCAGAGGAAAGAAGTGGTGGGGGCCTGTAGCAGGGTGGTCATCCTGCTCTGGCCCTGAAGGGGTTAAAACAGCCCTGGGAAAGGAAGCCAATAAGAAAAGGCTGGGAGGCAGCCAATCAGGACCAGTCAAACTCTCACCTAAAATACATGCTGAACCGTGAAAACAAAGGAGTAGGCTTTTTCCTAACATTACATTTTTAATATCTGTCCATTTGTGTTCAAAAATACTAAGGTACAATGCTTCCCATTTGGGACTTACCTCACGACATGGACAGCCAAGGTGCCATGCTTCATTTCTTTAGTTGTTATTCAGTTTTCACAAGATGTTTAGAAAAACCTTTTGTTTTTCTTGGTAAATTGGGCATGTTGTGTCCTCCCTATTTCCATATAGGAATATTTTGAGGGTGGCTGTACCTTTTTCTGTATATTGCAATGAGAGTGTGCATCTATTATCAGTGACCCTAACCAAGACCCATCATTCCAGGCATATAGGGTGAAATCTTGCCAGCACTGAAGTCAATGGAATTTTTCCCACTTAGACTTTACTTGCCAAAGCTAATTTCACATATTTTCAAAAAATATATTTTAAAAGTGAATATTGGTTACCTGGTTCTGGTTATGTTGGGGGACTCATTATAAACCTTTCTTTTCACAAGCTCACAGCTCTCTGATAAAATCCCCTTGACAGCTGAAACATTTGTTTTGGATTTTGTTTTTGTTTGTTTTTTTTTAATTCTCAGCCCATAGGTAACTTTTATTGGAAAGCTTGAGGAAAATCGCTTTGGCCATTATACATTATAATATCTTTTCAAGACTGTAATGATGTCAGTCTTTCCACTCACATCAGCAGAAAGCTGAACTCACTGAGCCTTAATTTTTCTAATAAATTCCTGGTAACAGTGACTAGAAGAGTGTGAGAGAAGCAGCTATGTTCAGAAATATCACATAAGAGCAAAGTTACATCTAAGAGAATATTGCTAAGGAAAATAAAGGGGTCTCTTTTAAGAAAAATTCTGAAGAGTAAGAGAGCCTACCATACTTTCAGAGGGCTTAGTGTAAGGTTAGCATAAGAATACAAAGACACATTAAAAAGTTGTGATAAGAGGGCATTCTAGACCAATGGTTTTAATCAATAGAGATTATATAGTCTATGACCGAAAGAAAAGTATTAAAATGTTAACATCACCCATCTTCCACCTTCATCTCTGCCTATGTATTGCCCAATTGTGCTGTCTCTCTGACATGGTGTGAAAATTTCACCAGGTTGTAGATAACTTATGAGTTTCCTTTAGTTCAATAGATTCTAATATTACTTCATGTATATTTAAAGTTTGTATCAGTGCTCATGAATTGCTAATGCATTCTACAGTCCATGGCTACTACTGAAATAACAATTTCATGGGTTTTAGAAAATAGCCAACGCCAATACTGGCATGTTAATATTCATACATGTCGCCCATTACGGAGGCATGAAATAACTTAGGCTTGATCCCAGTGAAGTCAATGAGAAATCTCACAAGTGAAATATTTGCAAGATTGGGCCCCTCTCTTTGTGTTTTTCATATATTTGAAAATAGGAATGCAACAGTACTCTTATTATATGTGAACATTTTATCAACATTTTTCATTGATATTTTAAAAATTCAATTTAATTTTTTGTCAGAATTGGAAACATTTTTATCAATTGTGCTTAGAACTTTATTTTTCCCCTCATTTCTGATTTTTTTCAAACTTGATCACAATTATTAACCTAAATGAATACTATTATATGCTGACTTTCAAGTGCCAGAGCCATTTTTGACTTAGTATGTATGGAAATAAAACTTAGCAATATTTTTTTTACTTGTATATAACTCAAAAATGGCTTTACAGATTTTTCTCCCCTCAAAAAAATGAACATCCTTTAGCAGTGCTTGCATATAAGCAATTTCAGCTCCAAAAGATAATTTCTTGGAAAGTTCTGAGCAAGTCAAAACAAAATGCTATAAATGAAACTGTTTTAAGAATTTGTCAAGCAAACCTATGGAGCAGGTGCTGA
The DNA here is from genome assembly GCA_007922305.1 of Dermatemys mawii. Classification (NCBI taxonomy): domain Eukaryota; kingdom Metazoa; phylum Chordata; order Testudines; family Dermatemydidae; genus Dermatemys; species Dermatemys mawii. Next base: position 36,282,126 of record ML677335.1, on the reverse strand, counting down.
ACTCAGTTACTTTTCCATAAATGTGGAATAACACCACTGAAGTCAGTAGCAATTACTTCAGACAATATCCATCTAAGTGAGATCAGATTTGTGCTCAACAAGTGTGTGTGAAAGGAAAGTAATATTTACTGATCAATCCAGAGTCTTCACTAATAAGTGTACACACATTATGGAAAGAAAACCGATTTTATTTGAAACTTACAATTTCTCCTGCAACCATTTTTAAATTATAAAAATTTGTCAAGAGTTTCCTTTTGAAAACAAAACGCCACAAACAAGAAAGGCTTAAAGGGATGGAAGAAAATGCTCAAGTCAGTAACAGCAAAAAAAATGGCCAGAACTGTACAAAAATGAACAGATGTATTTCATACATATCTTAAATGCAAATAAATACTTGTACAATGTGATTAGTTAGGTTGTTTGGAATGCTCTGTATCTGTATAATTCTTCTTAGTGAGACAAGCGTGAACAATAGGGGAGATCCCGCAAAGCTAATGTATGGATAATTCCATGCTTTATTCCCTTTCTCTGTAGTTTGTCATCTTCCTGTGTTGGCAGGTATGATATTAAAGGCCTAATGGTGATAATTACTTCAAGGAGCTGAAACCATGACTGACGCAGTCAGCTAGTCTAGCGGAAGCTGGTTGAAAAAATATTAGGTGAAAAGTTGCAATTACTGAAAGATATTAGAGAACAACTGACCCAGACAGATAGTCCAGTGTAACTCATCCAGAAAAGATTGGCTCGTCATCAGTTGTGACTGTGAACAATCAACTTGCAAGGGAGCAGCTCCAGCCTCGGTCTGGTTTTGATTCGATTCCTCTCTTAAACAGAAGCTGCTGTCTTGGTTCACCCCTAAAGTCGTATCAGTCTGTCCATCAGCACAATATTTGTGTGGCACTCAACAGAGATGTTTAACTTGGCTTTGACAAGATGAAAGAATCAGTCACCTGGCTTGAGAAGCCAAGAAATGATGACAGCAGGTGAGAGTGAGGGAGATTTCACACACTTGTATAGGTGACATAAGGAAAAATATAATGCTTATTAGCTGGTGGAGGGCCAGTGGCTGACCTGAAAGTGAGTTGCTGATAACCAAATGGAAACAGTGAGTGTAATATCTTTCAGGGACCCTGTACGTACATTAATGTGTAGGGCTGAGCTTAGAGAAGAAAGTGCACGCAATAGCAGGTATCTGTTCCCGTTCATTTGTTCTGGACCAATGGAATTTCCCTCTGCTGTTTACCTCGTTAGGTAGATTGATCACTAGCCTGCTGGTTCTCATGCTTTCTTCAGATTCTTTTGTCACCAGTCTAGGCAGATGGTGCCAGTTCTCTCTGGAATGGTACAACTACAGGGATGGGGCCAAAAAGTGCCACAGGTGTTACTGTGCCCAAATACCTTCATGTGCTTGTCATGCCACAGTTGTGAGATACCCTCACTGTCCCTCAAGAATGACTGGAGCAGAGCCGGTCTTGGAGTCCACCTCTCCCTCGGGGCAAGGCAGAGTGACCTTTTTACAGCAAGTGCCATAGCTAATGAACTAGAAGACTCTGACTCCTCTTTGCCATAATCGTCAATGGGGCGTGACCTTTATGCATTTCCTCTGTCTGTTCCCTTTTCCCTCCCCTCTTTCTTTCCTTGTGCTCTTGTCTTTTTCCTCTCCCACCTCTTTCTGACATACGTTTGTTTTTTTCCAACAATTTCCTTCTACCACTAATTTCATGTTGAGTAACAGTAAAGTTCAGTTATAGAGCTGATCTTAACCCAATTTCACACTGGCTGTCCAAAGTTGCAAATTTCATGAAGCTTCCACACAGTCCTGCCTCAGTCAGAGTTAGCTAAACACCAGGCCCAGGTTCACCTTATGAACCTTTTAGCTTATAACCAAACCAGCACCAGGGGAAATTTGCAGGAGTTTTTTGTTTACAAGGAACTTTTTTTTTTATCTATAGCAGGGTAGATAAAAAATGGCAGAGTTGGAACTCTCGAGAAAAGCTCTCACTATCATTGGTCTGTCAGGCTTGTGTCCAGCAGAATGATTATACTGCAGCTGCTCAACCTGGGAACTCTCATTTGGCTGCCTGGGAGCCAAGGCAGCGTATTGACTTATTGAAAGCAGCACAAAAGTGCAACAGCCAAGAAGAAATGGGAAATGGTGGCTTCTCACTTATTTATTCATTTGTATGCGACAGATTTCTGGCAAATGGGGAGAAATATGGGTTTTGGAGGTGACTGTGCAGCTGGTAGCTACTAAAGCAACATATTTTAGTTATTTTTGAAGACCTGAACTTATCCCAGTGAATGTTCTGTATGTGCATGTGTATACTCTGTATGTGATAGGGTCAGGCCAAATGGCTACAGGAGAGTGATCAAAGGTAGATATATTAGCCCCAGATTAAGCAGGTCCTTTCCCCCTGAGTAAGATAATGGGCTGTTCCAGAACAATAAGGAATTTGCTGGAACCAATTAAGGCAGGCCAGTTAGGATACCTGAAGCCAATTAAGAAGCTACCAGAATCAATTAGAACAGGCAGACTAATCAGGGCACCTGGTTTTAAAAAGGACTTCACTTAGTGAGGTGTGTGTGAGAAGCTGGGAGCAGGAAACGTGCAAGAAGCTAAGAGTGAGTAGGCATACTGCTGGAGGACTGAGAAGTACAAGGGCTATCAGACATCAGGAGGAAGATCCTGTGGTGAGGACAAAGAGGGTGTTGGGAGGAGGACATGGATTAAGTAGCCCAGGGAATTGTAGCTGTCAGACTACTGTTATGGGAGACATTGTAGTCAGCTGCAATCCACAGGGCCCTGGGCTGGAACCCAGAGTAGAGGGCGGGCCTGGGTTCACTCCATCTCCCCAACTCCTTATTTTGATATAAGAGAAGTTGACCTGGACTGTGGCTCCCTCCAGAGGGGAAGGTCTCTGTCCTGTCCTTCTACCCATCAGGTGGTCCACCAGAAACTGAGGGGATTGTTCTCCTCCTTTTCCCCACGCTGGCCGGTGATGAGGTTAGCTAAGTGAACAACAGGTTTGTGCTACTAACAAAAGGAGCCAAACTGAGGACTGCCATGAACCTCTGAGGTGAGCAAATTTACAAGAAAGCACAGAACCAACCAAGGCAAAGGAGGAACTGTGTCACAGTAGTAACCTGTCTGTCTCTGTATCTTATATGAACTCCTACAATTCTCCCTGCAGGAACAGTATGATGAGCCAGAGCTGCTTGAGTAATACAGAAAGTGATGCATTAATATTTTTGCAAAAAGAGTAGTGAGGTGAGGTCACTTTTACAATATTGACTATCAGCTTATCTAGTGCCTTGCTAGGACTAGGTCTTCAATGCAGACAGGCTGGGGTGATTCAAGCCAGATTAAATGGAGGTGATTGTGGTAGGCTGATGAAAATAACCCAAACAGGTAGCAAATGAAGGAGTTAGCCTGTTTGTTTGTTTCTCGGTTTTCAACCTGGGATCCTGCTGAATCCTTATCTCCTTTTGGATATACAGGTAGTAATTAGTAGGAAGTGGCTAAGACTCTAGTCACAGTATAACTTTTCATCTGCTAGTATCATTATTGGCTTCAAACATGGTTTGTGTCCACACAACATAGTTAATATTTGATTAGTAATTGTGGAAATTAGCAGAGTTTTTCATGGCCAGAGGCATAGGCTAGCTAGCATGTTACTGCTTCCTGTATCTCTTCACACATTATTTTTACAATGTGGACAGGACCCTTTTAGTCCATGTGTAACTGTTTAAGATGATCCTCCTCTTTCCCAGCTTTCTGTGTCATAGGACTTCCTGGGAGTACATTGCCTCATATGCTAGTTGTACTGCTGTCTGCACATGTCCTCTGTTACCAGCTGAGGAACTGTGAAATAGCTGCCCTGATTTTCCCAGAAAGCACTTATGCAAACATGTCTAATCACTGTGCTATGGATGCACAACCAAGTTTCAGGGAGCAAATTGGAGCACGGATGCGACTCAAACTTTGTTGCAGCATGGTCAGTTGAGAGTGTCAAACTGGTTTTGCAGACATATCGGTATTTATAGTGTGCGCAGGGGCTGAGAGAGTTATAATTTGCCAGGAAGCTGCAACCTTTCCCTTTGGATGCAGACCTCACCGCAGCTATTCCTAATAACTGTCTGCCCTAAAGGTGAGGACAAGAGTCTTCCACTTGATTTGGTGGGTGAGGGTGAGTGTGCAGTTTGAGTTATCTCAGGGAGTGATCTGCTCATAGCAGCTGGAGATGGTTTTGGTGTCTGTGCTCTGGATAGACTAGAGGGAAAGAAAATCTAAAGCAAAGAATATGGTTATAATTGTTGGGAGGGGAGATGAACAAGGCATGGACAATTGTTTCAGCTGAAGGCAGAGTAAAGTTTGCATGGTTTTTGGAGTAGCTTAGGTATGTATTGAGCAGGGGAGAACATTCACTGTCCCCAAGGCTGCAAGTGTAGGTGATAGATAAGGTGGTATTATTAGTACCAATACAAAAGGGAGGAAGATTTGGGGGTAAAATGAAAGGAGTTGGCTCTTCTTAGCTCAGTCTTTATTGGACAGTTCTGACATGGTTTCAAATGCTTTCATAATGCTTCGCATACCTGTCAGTCAGGTGACATTCAGGGGAATCTACTATGGTACTGCTGGATGTCTTGGGGGGTAGTCTTTAAAGAAGAGTTGATTTAGATTCATATCTGCCAATTTATCGTAGCCTAAATGCGACAATCAAAATAAGATGCAAGAGGAAAAAATTAGTGCACAAACCTTGAAATGGCTCGGATTTAGTTTGTTGCCATAGGTAACATTTTCTGTAATTTACAATACGTAAGAGCAACAGGTTTGTGTGGAATGCGGCAGACAAAGGTGACAGCTGATTGTGTGCTATGTTTGGATTAATGATTCAGAGTGCAGTCCTTTGGAGAGACCCTAATGTTCTGAGAGAGGACCTAAATGTACTAGAGCTGGGGAAAGGTGTCAGAATAGCAGTACTGGAGACTGATGTGTTCTTGATCCACGGAACAGATATACAATGGAAAGAGAGAGCATCCTTGGCTCTGTCCCCTGTCATAAGCCTTAACATGGACGCAAAAGAGCCAAAGGTGGTTCACCACGATTTTCCAGATGTGATATTTGTGGGGATAGCCCCATTATGGAAGCATAGCCAATGGTCAGGTGTTTTTGGAGTCCATGCCTGTGAAACTGGACTCACTGAGGGTTACAGGTATGAAAAATCACAGTGTTAAGTACAGCCACGGTGAATTCAGTCTGTCTCTCACTAACTGGCCCAATTTCCAAGACTGCCTGCATGGGTGGTGTTTTCTTGTAGCATGAGCATACAGCTGCTCCCTGGGAAGCAGACAGAGACCACCAACTCATTGCACTTAGGCTGTAAAACAGCTGTCAGATGATAATGGCTTTCAATCACTACTAGCTTAGGCTGGAGTGAACATGTCGGCTTATTCCATTACTTACACCTCAGTTAACCAGCTTCTCAGAATTTGATTCTGAAAGCAGCATCTCTACTTGAATACAGAAATAACATCCTGTTCTTTCCCCTCCCCACACCCACCCTCTCACTTATATCCTTCAAAAACAAATGGGGTGGCTGTTTAAACTCCAATAAATGATTACTCTTGGCAGTGTGTTTAACTGAGAGAGATAGGGAGTAATACTGCAGCCAGCCCCTAGAAAACTCTGCACGAACAACAAAGAAATTACAATAAACTTATCAATAAAGGCTAGATTCTGATTCAAACGGGTGACAGAAATGGATAAACAATTCACTCTTCAAGTTTAAGAAACTGTTTAGTCTAAAGCTCCCCCCAGTGGCTGATGTACACACATCTCCCCCTAAATCTAATAGTAAGAATAGTAATATTTATTCTCACATTCAAAATGTAAAAGAGATTTCTTAACATTTGTTTTCAATATTCTTAATGCAAGAGTTGCATTAATTATGAGCACATTTATTTCCACACCCTTGCTGGCCAACTCTTCACTGGCCATGATCAACATTAACAGCAGACAGCCTAAAGAAAATCAGAATAGTGGATTTCCTTAAATGCCATTGGCAGTACTGAGCAAACACCATGAACAGCTTAATTAATGCCTAGTCACGTCCACAAGGGGATGCCACAGTTACAGGCTTGCAGATCATTAGTTTGTGCAGCATGCTGTACTCATCCACATGATGTTTTACCACTGAACGTTCCTAATGTTATGGGTATTGTTCGCAGGGTGTTTTGGTAGCACTGATATGTTTGCATCTCTCCTATGTTTATGACAATGCTGAGCCGTAGTTTTAGCCACTGCTTGGTTCCTCCACCCACTTCTGTGTCTTTTAGGGTGACCAGATGTCCCGATTTTATAGGGACAATCCTGATTTTGAGGCCTTTTTCTTATATATGCTCCTATTACCCTGTCCAGATTTTTCACATTTGCTGTCTAGTCACCCTAGTGTCTTACCAGAGATCATTTCTTTAGAGACAGGGAAGCTATCCACTTTAAAATTAGGATCCTTGCTGAAAGCCCTGTGGGTCAGCTGATAATGGATAAGCTCCAAATATACTGGCACAAAGCTATAGAGACATCTGTTGGCAAAACCATCAATTCTTGCTGCATGCTAAAAGAAATATCACAAGAAAAGCTCATTCACTCAGTGTTTCCAGTGGCAAAGGAAAATAGAGTAAGGAGAAAGCAACAACAAAAGGGAGGTGCAAGAAAAGAAAAGCAGAGTTAGATTGCTGTAGTGTCTTTCATCCATTCGACTGTAAGTAGCTCAGGGCAGAGGCCATGTCTCTTTGTACAGCACCCAGTACTGTAGGGAGCCCATCCTGATTAGGTTCTATGGACACTACTGCAATATAAATGATGACAACAAAGGATCTCATAGTATTAAATTATGACATACATATAGATCAGGGGTGGACAAACTTTTTGGCCCGAGGGCCACATCGGGTTTGTGAAATTATATCGAGGGTCAGGTAGGGAAGGCCCCGCCCCCAATCTAGCCCCCTCCCACTTCCTGCCCCCTGACTGCCCAGTCCCACTTCCCATCCCCTGAGAATCCCTTACTCATCCAACCCCCCCTTCTCCCCTAACTGCCCCTTCTATAGACCCCTAACCACCCCCCAGGATCTCACCCCCTACCCAATTCCCCTGCTCCCTGTCCCGACTGGCCCAACCCCTATCCACCTTCCCACCCCCATCCACCACCCCAGAACCCCACCCCATCCAACCCACCCTGCTCCCTGACTACCCTCTCCAAAGCCCCTCCTAACCACCACCCTGAAACCCCCCCATCCCCCTCTTACCATAGCTGCTGCGGGGGAGAGTGCACAGCCCCGGCCCCCAGAGTGGTCCCCTCGCGGTGCGGCTTTGTGGGAGGGGCCAGCGTGCAGATCCGGCCCCCTGAAGCGCTGTCCACGCGGCGCGGCTCCGGGGGAGGGGCCACCGCGCAGCCTCGGCCCCCTGGAGCGTTGCCGGGGCGGCTCTGGGGGAGTGGCGAGCGCGCAGCCCCGGGCCCCGGAGCACTGCCTCTGCGTCGCAGCTTCGGGGAGGGGGGGAAGTATGCAGCCCCGGCCCCCGGGGCGCTGTCCGCAGCGCTGCAGAGTGTCTGAGCTGCGTGGCTCCGGGGGAGGCGTCAGGGGAAGCCTCCCCGGTCGCGGGCCGGATGAGACGGTCTCGCGGGCCAGATGTGGCCCGCGGGTCCTAGTTTGCCCACCCCTGATATAGATCATGGAAAGAGATCTACTTCTGGGTGGAACTGAGCAACTTCTTAGCAATCCACATTAAAACTGCGCAACTTGGAAGACAAAGCGAAGAACTGAATAGAGCAAATGAAGAGCAGATATAGGAAAAATAAGGATGACATGAGAGAGGGAAGAGGTGAGTAGAATGGAGGAAAATGCGCATGGAGTGATGTGGGGAAAGTGAAGTTTTCACATTGTCATTAGTGGACATAAATTGTGCTAAACGAAGATTTTGTGGGAAGCACATCCTTCCCTACCCATTCCCAGTTCTAGCAGCCTGGTCCAAACGCTGAAGCGGGCAGAGGCAAGGACCGCAGAAGGAAGAAGACAAAGAAAGAGGAGACACAAAATATAGAACCAGAGAACGGCAGCTTAAGTCAGTTTTTCCTAGGCTTCCTATCTGCCCTCCTAGAAGGCTTTAGAGGCCAGTAAATCTTCACTTGATTTTTTTTGGATTCTGGAGGTGGTGCTTGTACTTAAAATTATGAATATCTGTGGAACCTGCGCTACCTCATGTATTTGTGTCTGGTAACCCAGTCCCATCCTCTGTGGAGTTACCCCAGTGATAGGATTTTGGCCCTGCCTTGGTTCTTTTATCACTAACTAGAGTAAGACACTATATATATATATTTACAGTGGAACCCCACTATAACACAATAATTGGGGTCCAAAAAATTCGGTCGTGATAAATCCGGGGTCGCATTATCATGGGGTTCCACCTTATTCAGAAGCTAGGTTCTGCTGGAGTGGGAGGAGCAGGATGGCGAGAACCCCAGGGGCACGAAGGGACTGCAGGGAGAGTCACTCTTGCTGCAGCCGCCAGGGCATGGATCCCCGCACCCACTAGACTCGCCCTGCGCCAACTGGGGACAGAGTCGTGAACCCTGAGGACGTGCCGAGGCTGCAGGGATCCCAAATGCCCCACGTCCACCAGACTCGCCCCGCACCCACTGCAGCCACCTGGTACGCACAACAAATTGTGTGAATATGATTTCTGATCTTTTGCTTTTCAGCTTCAATTTTCTCTTTTCTCAATAGCCTGGACAAAGCTGGTCCTTTAAATGTGCTTAGCTCGAAAATACAAGGCAATAAATTTGGCTGCCGAGCCAGGCAAATTCTTGGATATGTGTAATATGCCTACGCCCCTTTCAGTTAGTGTCAGTTTCCTGATTCCTTTCTGATCTCCCTTTCTGATGTTCATTCTTGGTTGTGTGTTGGGGGTGGAGTGAGGAAGACAGCAACAAGAAGGCAAATTTTAGAAAATGCAAAAATACAGCCCAGGTATAAGATACGCTTACTCTGGTTTAGTAGAACCTTACTCCATAAAGTTGACTTGGTAGAGTAAAGTAGTGTTCAAGGTGAGTAAGGGTATCAGAACCTTGCACTACAGGTTATTATGTATATACATAGAATGAGGACAGTATTTGCTGTTAAAAATAAACAATTACCAATTGTGATATTTTTCAAGGTGCCTTCCCTGTGTGTGCACTTGTGTGTGTGTGTGTTTGTCAGTGCCCACATATCTACACATACCTACACATACCTTATACAAACTGCAACAGAAACTAGGAATTATGCATAAAAATATAGTCTGTGGAAGAAGTTACAGCCTCGAGAAGCAAGAAAGTGAAATGGTTTAGAACAGGAAAAGTATTTTAAAGGAAAACTCAGCCATTGTTTTGAAAACATTTTTATTCCTTAGTTGTCCTATGAGGAAGTACAAAGAGAATTCTTGGTGAAAAATCAAGGATATTTAAAAGGATACATCAGGGAAAGTGTCTTCTTTCCAGAATGAAGTTTCCCATAGTTCTTTGATAGGATTTGATATATATATATAATATATATATAATAATTCAGTAAGTGAAGATACTTTAATATGTTTTCCACCGAAGCTACTTAATGTAACAGGCTTCTTAATACTCATTTTGTTAAACTGAATAAGTGCTGTGTGCTAAGAAAAAGCCATTTGTCCGCCTGCACAGACAGATATTGTGTCATATTCTTCTCTCCTAAGGAATCCAAGCATAAGCTATTTTTAAGATCACGTACAGAGATGTTCACCTTTTATTCCAGAGGGTATTCTGTGCCAAAAAGTTAAACATTCAGCAAAATTCTGCAGATTCTCTTTGTCAATAAATGTGGAGACTCCAACATGGTGGTAGGGAGCAGAGACCACTGGCTGCACGGAGGTTGGAGATCACCAAGGGACACTGACTCGGAAGTGAAGCTGCACTCAACCCTGATACAGTGAAAGGGTGGGGCCCGCCCCAGAAGCACCACAGGTACACCATGCCCCTCCATGCCAGGTGCACCAAAAGTGAGAGAGACAGAGTCTCACGTGCATGCCCAGCCCTGGTCCCTGATCAAGGAGCCAAATGCAGAGGGGCTTAGTGTGTGGGGGATCCACATGTGAAGTGAGAGGGTTCTGTGTGAAGCAATCTGGGTGCGGGCAGCTCAGTGGGGAGTCTGGGTGCAGTGTGGATCTGGTGCAGTGGCTTGTTGGGTGCAGGAGGAGTAAGACTCTGCAGCGGGTCCAGGTGAAGGATGGGCAGAACAGTTGATCTTAGAGAGAAGATGGAAATGTCAACAAATGAAAAGAGGAATGGAAAACTGGTTTTGAAGCCATGTTCCTCCTTTGGCTTGGGAAGGATATAATGGAATGTGTGCTAAGAGGTACACAGATTTGTTCAGAGTTGCAGATTTGTTCTCCATATATGAAAGAGCTGTCTCCATCTCCTGCTATAACAAAGTTTCCCTGCAGAGTGAGCAATAATAGGCTAAACAATGTTGCATGTTGCCAGAATTCAATGAGGCACAGATGGAAGTTGTAATCATCAGATGTGTGAACAGCCGCTAACACTGCTTCTAGTAGTTTGTACGAAAATATTTCACCTGGGGGATAAGCATCTCATTTAATCTCTTCTGTTTTGGCTTGAAATGAAATCCTGGTGCCTACTTCTTATAGCTAATGGTCTGCTAGGTATCACTAGAACTTCCCTTAATTTGCAGCAGTGGAAAAGCATGACCTATTTAGATCAAAGGATGAGTTTTTTACTCTGCTTTAACTCTCCTCTGTATGATAAAAGGCCACACAAGATAAAAAGCCATGGCAATACTAAACTAGGTACATTCTGTTCCGGGTGTGGAACGTGAGGCTAGACCTAGATTGAAATATACTAGATAGTCAAGTAACCACCAAAAGATCTGTAGGCATCACCACCTGAGTAGATAGCCTCACACATTATTTATCCAATAAAGCCAGGGAGTTTGGCAATAAAGTTAGGCTCTATACTTGATATATATATAGATAGATATAGATATATCTTAGGATGACCCAAGTATTATATTGTACTAGTATTCAGCAGCAGCGGCAGCTTTCCTCATTTTGAACAAAGTGAGGGCTGGGGGAGGAGTGGTTGAAGTTGTGTGTGTGTTTTGACTGACTGGGTAGTGGGTGCTTAGAAGAGAAATCCATAGGATTAGCTACAGGGAGTTGGGATGTGGGGTTGGGTGAGGGCTCTGTCTGGGGGTGTGTGCTTTGGGGTAGGGCCAGGGATGAGGAGTTCGGGGTCCAGGAGAGGTGGTGCAGGGTCCTGGAGGCATTTACCACGGCTCCCAGGAAGCGGCTGCCAGGTCCCTGAAGCCCCTAGGCACATGGGCGGCCAGGGAGGCTACACATGCAGCCTTCGTGCCCACACGTGCCACTCCTCCAGCCATCATTGGTCATGGTTCCTGGCCAACGGGAGCTGCAGAGCTGGCACTCGGTGCAGACAGCACACAGAGCTTCCCTAGACACCCAGGCACCTAGGGCCACAAGGACCTGGCAGCCATTTCCAGGAGCTTCACGGAGCTAGAGTGGGCAAGGAGTCTGCCTTAGCCCTGAGTCCCTGGCTGCGCTGCTGACCAGATTTTAAATGGCCTGGTCAGTGGTGCCGACTGGAGCCGCCAGGGTCCCTTTTCAACTGTGTGTTCTGGTCGAAAGCTGGGATGCTTGGCAATCCTTTTCCACCAATCTTGGTTATTACTTGCAGGATGACTCCAATTGTGACACTGACAGACTGGGAAACTGGCGAGTGACCCATAACAACTTCACAGGAGGCTCCAAAATGGTAAACAGGGCCATTCCTTGTACATAGTTAGCAAAGCCATCTTAACTAGACTTGAATCTTTAATATATTTGCCTGTAGTGTTACAGAATCAAGAGTAGATGCTAAGTATAATTTGTCTGTTTACTTCTATCTTGTTAGAAGTTTAATAATGTGATCTACTTAGCCAATAGATGCTAAAATCCTGCTCTTGTCTTTTAATTCTTCCTTACTGTATTCTATTGACTCAAAGATCAAAGATGTAAGATACTGCAGGAAATAATTTTACTTACATTGTTTTCATCTTAATTGTTTGATATAATGAACTGTTTTACTAGTCTGAATGGCTATTACTTAATATTTTGTCTGAGAAAGGATCCATTATATAGAGAACAAACTGTCAGCTCACTTTCATCAAGCCCCCGTGGTGGAATTACCTGTCAGCACCCTGTTTGCTTCAACTATAAAAGTAACTTCAGGCCTGATCCTTTTTACCTCAGGTCTGCTTAAACTTTGACAGGGAAGGTCTAAGCCACAAGACTCAGATCTTCAGGTTTACTCTGGATTTACCCAGAAGTTCTCCTGGATGAATTTGAACAAATTCTATTGGACTATAATCTTTTTAATTGATTCCAGAAAGATTTTTACAAATCAGTAGCCTCATCGTCTCTGCTATGAAACTAACGCAAGGACTTCACACAGATTTATATATTGATCTTTTAATCATATATGCAACATTTTTTTTCTTTTATTAATAAATCTTAGCTTTAGTTACTAAGAATTGGCTGCAAACGTGCATTTGGGTGAGAGATTCATTGACCTAGTAGGCAATGTGTCTAGTCTTCTCACATTGGTGGAACTTCAAGTATGGTGAATAAGGTTTCAATAACCTCTCACTATAGTATACTTGGCTGTCTGGGTGGGAGCCAAAGATTGGATTGCCTAAGGGACACTGTATTTGATTTCTGATTAACCCAGTGTGGTATTAGAGTTATTTTGTTACTAGTTTGCTGAATCTAATTATACAATAAATCAATTGCCCCAATGCTTGTAGTCTGCTCTGAGTTGGCATTCTCAGTGTGGTCCAGCCAAGCACCACAGTCACACGGTTTGGGGGAAATTTGGGACTGGGAGTATGTTAGGATCCTCTTGCTGGTTGTCATCAAGGCTGATGGAAGCCAGGGTAAGGCTGCAGACCACCTGCTGGGGTCAGAGCTGCTCCACAAGGGCTGTCCAGAACACAGGCACTTAGGGTGTGACCTGCATACTAGTAGGCTGGTTGGGAGCTACAACAGCAAGGTATTGTGAGCTCCTAGGGTTACAGGGCAGATGGTGACACAACCCATCACTTGTCTGGATTGCACTTCCTAAACAAGGCACTCTCCCCTTTTGCTTCAGGAGAGAGAGCCACTGGGTGACCCAGAGGCAGCAGGTCAGAGCCCTCTTTCTTGGACAAGGTATCTGCCACCATATTTTCTTTCCCCTTTACATACAAGAAACCTGTCTGTTGACTTTGTCTGTTTGTAGTCTCCAGGACATATCATCAGAGAGTATCTGTAATTTCAACTACAGAGTTGTTACAAACATTTCACAGTGACTTTAATGACCAGTAGTTCGTTAGATTTTAAACAATATATTATCACACCTTATAAAGAAATACAGTAGCATGACACCAGTGTGTGAAGTGCAGTGAGTCTGTCAGGCCTAAAAAGAGTTCCTGACACAGAGCAATGAACCACATGTGGGCCTCTGTGTTACATATACCTAGCACAGAAGTGGTTGGCTTTATTACTTTGGTAGCTAAATTCAGTGAATTATTTTGGCAGGGATTACTCATAGGTCTCCCTGGGGGAACAAAGAACATTCTTCTAATCAGCTTCCAAGGCTCTTGTTGTCTTTTACAGCATCTTTAGTGGTCTTGTAATAATTTGTTCAGCAGTGAGGGAGAAAGGGAAAGATGAGAAGCCACTGGCTGTGTTCACTGTTCGTCTCCAGTTTAGATCTATTGGCTGACTTGGATGAGGGTATTCGATGGATTTTCTTTGAGGATTTAATAAAAGACAGTTTCCTGCCCAAATTATCCCTTATCTTTTTTTTTTTTTAAAAAAAGCTATAGTTACCTCAGTGAGTTCCTTCTAAAATATTTATTGTGCTTCAGAAGCATTTATGTTAGATGCTCAGCTATCTTCATTCTGAATTACTGCTTCTTACATTAAAAAAGCAATCGTGTAAGGGAGGAAAGAGGTAGGGAAAAACAGTACATCCCTTGTTAACTGGAGGGCGGGGGGAGAAAAGTATACCTCTGTGCACACTTTGTCCTTTTGGGAGATGAGTTGACACTAAGGTGATTGGCTCTCTAATAATATCAAGGGAAACTACTTTTCTAAGAGATCAGCAAAAATGGTCAGAATTAAGGCTGAGTTCTCAGTTTAACTCTACATTTCTTTAGATTGTTCATCAGCCATGGCAGGGATTGTCTCTTTTCTGTGTTTTATTGTTTGTTTGCTTTGCAGTGGGCGAGGGATTTTTATCTGGCAAGGGTTTTTTTGTGGCTTATTGTTTAGAGACAGATAGAATTAAGCTGTTTAAAGATGGGGGCTTGGAATCTATAGCAATAGTCATTGGAATGGCCATACTGGTTCAGACCCATGGTCTATGTAGCCCAGTATCCCATCTTTCAACAGTGGTTGGTACCAGATGCCTCAGAGGGAATTGCCCTGTTCTGTTCATTATCTAGTGAGCTATCCCCTGTCATCCTATTTCAACCTCTGACACAGGTTTAGGGACACCCAGGGCATGGTGTTGCATCCCTGCCCAGTTAAGCTGATAGCCACTGATGGACTTGTCCTCCATGAACTTACCTAATTATTTTCTGAACTCAGTTATGCTTCTGGCCTTCACAATATCCCCTGGCAATAAGTTCCACAGGTTGGCTGTGTGTCATGTGAAGAAATACTTCCTTATGTTTGTTTTAACCTGCTCCAATTAATTTAATTGGGTGGCCCCTAGTTCTTGTGTTATCTGAAGAGGTAAATAACAATTCCCTATTCACTCTCTCCACATCATTCTTGATTTTACTGTGTATTGAGCAGAAGTTTTCAGAGAACTATCCTCGATGGCATCAAGATCTCTCTTACCTCACTAATTGTCCTATTAGAGATGGACAGTTTATTAGAGTTGGGTAGACTACACGTCAGGTAGTCACAGGAATATGACAAATAAAATTTATCACAAGTGTTCACACTTTATAATGTGACTAAGTTATCACCTCTCATTTAATTCAATGACAAAACTGCTTCATTTCCATGAAAGGAGAACTGGACCCTAGACTTTGAGTGTGAACATTTGTTTATAGGGGAAACATCTTATCATATGCCAGGATAATGAATCTTTGTCAAAACCTAACCTTATGATGACTCAATGAAAGTTCCATTCATATGCCTTGATTTTTATTTTTTTAAACCTTCATGAACTCACTTTCACTTCTAACTGAGAGGTCCGTAGTGTGAAAAGATTGTTTTGGATGCCTCTGAATCGGCAAAAACAATTCCTGACAGACAAAGCTTGCCAGGGAAATTTAATTGCTTTATATTGTATGTTCCTTCTGACCTGCAGTGATAGTGTTATTCCCAGCAAAGGGGGTATTTTCCAATTCTGTTTTCATGCCTAAAGAACGTGATCTTTAAGCACTTAAAATGAGATTTTCAATTCTCTCAGGAGCAGAATTCCTTCCTTTATGCAGTTTGCGTTGCTTTTTGCATAGATTTAGCCTTTGGTTACTGACAGTTCTGGGAAAGTTTTCATGTTCTTGGCAAGCTTACTTGACTAAATCTTTCAACATGCTTCGAATGGAAACTACTCCTTCATTTTACATGAAATGGTTCTGTAACTGTTGGCTGTAGCTTAGGGTTTCTACCTCAAAATGCATTGGAGCCAGGCATTTCCTTACAATGAGGCAGAAATTATACCCTGCATATACCATGCCTTATGAACTGGGACTGCTGGTTGTATCTCTGCAAGAGATTTTTTTAAAAGTGTATTATTTTGCTTATGGAAGAACACTTATGAAAAAACAAATGTAAAGAGGATCCCAGCAACTTCCAACTCCAGCTTTACATCATTAGAAGGCAAAAGAATACAAGAGTTGAGGCAAGCTGGTGGGAACGTTGTGACAAAACAGATTTTCATCAGAAAATGCTTGAGAAGGGGCTCTCAGGGCTTCCAGGCTCCCTGCCGACAAGCTGGAAAGATGGAGGCTTCCTCGCTCCAAGGCTCCCAGCTCAGCTATGACCCCCAGAGTTTCTCTGCGCTGGAGCTTGGGCTCCCAGCCTCAATTTCATTTCAGTTTTTTTCTAATGAAAGGTTTCAATGATTTCCAAAACATTTTAAACATTATTTTTCCCTGTTGGGGGAAATTTAGTGTGTTCTGAAACAGAACTCTCTCTTTTTTTGTAGAATTTCCCATGGAACAGAAATTCAGATTCACAACATATATCTAATTATACCACAGTTGGAACCAAATACTGATCCAAAGGCAAATCTCAAGTGACTTATGATGACAGGATTGGCCCTGTGTCTAGGCAGCACTGAGAGACTACATCGGGGTAGGCAACCTATGACATGCGCACCAAAGGTGGCAGGTGAGCTGATTTTCAGTGGCACTCCACTGCCCGGGTCCTGACCACTGGTCTGGGTGGCTCTGCATTTTAATTTAATTTTAAATTAAGCTTCCTAAACATTTTAAAACCTTATTTACTTTACATACAACAATAGTTTAGTTATATATTATAGACTTATAGAAAGACACCTAAAAATGTTAAAATGTATTACTGACACGCAAAACCTTAAATTAGAGTGAAGAAAGGAAGACTCAGCACGTCACTTCTGAAAGGTTCCCAACCCCTGGACTACACATTGCCCCAAAGAGGGTAAAATGGGATTGACAGGCAGTGGTGAGTATGCTGCCCTTTCTGAAGGGCAGAAGCAATTGGTGTGCCCTTCCTGTGTGCTATAGAACTCTCTGGGAAGAATTCTGCACTGTCCCCAATTCAGAGCATTGACTGAAAGGCACAGATCAGGCCCAAATGAGGAAGACCCAGTCCTAGTGTCCTGGGCGAGGTTTCCTCTTCAATCAGTCATGTTCACACAGGCTGCACAGGAACATTCTTGCTCAGCACACAAAGGCGGTCACATTTTCCTATACAGTCACAGCATTTCCGTTATTTTGTGAAGTGCTTTAGGATACTTTGTACAGAACAAGGTCTGTAAGCACTGCTCAGCCAAAACAGTTTAACAAGACACTGAATTCCTTTTGGACCTATTGCCTGTGTGATAAAACTGTGTTCAGAATCTCATAATCAGGGAATATCAGACATGGTTATCTCCATATTTCGTCCTGTAAAATATTTTTGGCAGGATTTGTCAATGCATTAGAATTTCTAAAAGGAGATAGGGTACATCTATATATTTAACAAAACTCTCCTCCTCGTAAGGCACAAGTCACCAAGTACTGAATTTTTTCTGCCACTATTGAGATCAGTATTATTGATGAGCTCATGTTAGGCCCTCCCTGTCCATCTGTCTTTTTGTTCTGCATTTGTACAGTGCCTATCGCAGTGACGTTTTGGTGCTTGACTGGGTCTCCTAGGAGTTACCGCAATGCAAATAATAAACTCTGAATAATGCAGAGGAAGAGGGGAGACTGTGGACAGATTTGAGAGAGATGAAGAAAGAGTGGACAGGAGCATTGTGACACCTGAGAAGAAGTGCCTACTTTTCCTACTAAAACCCCACACCTAGGCAGACAACCCTTCCCTCTCTTAAGATAAAAATTAATCAAAATAAAATAACGCCCCCAAACCTATGCATAAGTCCTGACAAATAGCTAGACTTACAGTGTAAACTGAGTAACCACTCAGTTGTTTAGTAATGTTTGCATACAGTGGAGTATATTAACCGGATGTATTTCAAAGGTACACAGTATACCCCATCCTTTGTTGCTACAGGAGACTCTGAAAGACAATGCGCTAAGTCAGAAGTTTATAGAAACAAAACTCACTGAGGTGAACGAACAGTTTTGCATGTTGTTGGTTTTTCACAAATTAAGTGACAGCTCTTCAAATATATGGTCTGTCACTAAATTCCCACTAAAATAAAGTTTAACTTGTTAGAGTCTTTCTAAGGAATGCTGTTAAAGAATGAGCAGGAGGACCCAGAGGTGAATTGAGTAGGTAGGCTTCTTTATTGCAGTACTTGTTCCCTTCGACCAAATTGTTGAGTAAGCCCTGAATTACTTACAGCACACTCTTTTATGTAAGTTAGTAAGGAAATACCTACATTTACTACAACATCCCCAAAGCCATTATGGAGTAATATGCATGCCCGTGCAATGAATATTAATAGTTATATACTGAATATAATCATCCCCAATCCTGTTTACTGTTTACAGCATTAAGCATATTCTACAGGTATTTTTACTTTGAAGATACATTTCTTTGCAGTAATTGCAGCCACGAATTCCCTTAATCAGCAGTTTGCAGGGAAGGAAGAAAGGGGCCATGACCCTGAGCTCATTTATGTAGCTGGAAAAAGAAGGGAAGGGGGAGATGACACCTCTGCACAAAGGGGATCCTTTAAATAACCATATTTCTTATGCAGCTATAATGCTTATTAATCCTTAACAAGCAGAAGGGAAGGGAGAAGGGTAGCACTTTATATCAAGCACAGAAACAGTCTGCCCATGCTTCTGCTCCCCAATACCATTTCAGCAAACCCTTACATATCTCAACAAATGCATATCCACTATTGCATGTAACAGGAAATGATCTTAAATTATATGCTAAATTCTAGTATTTATCTAATTGTATTGACACAATTTATGCTTGTGTTTTTGCTGATTGCCTTAGAGCACAATGTGCCAGGAGTTAAATTTTTGTATGAAATTATTGTGCAGTGATGGACTTGAGCCAGGATCCTTGATCCAAACTTGCCTGAATTTTGGGGTTCTTAAAAATTCAGTGCCAAGTTTTGTTGACCCCGAACTTTGAAATCTGAACTGGAATCTATAACTGAATGTTTCATATGGCTCCTATCTGTATAAAGCACTGAACCAGAACCCAATACTTTCAAACTATATGTTGTTTGAAATCCAGATCTAGATCTGAATTTTGTGATGCATTAAGTAGGCCTAAATTAAAGGAAGTAAGAAAGTGATAGCATTACCTAAGTACTTATTGTAAATAGATACAGCTATAAAAATGTGAAATTAAAAACTGTATTTTTCCAAAGGAAAATGAGGAAATGATCTCAAAAATCTGCATTAGTCTTCTGCTCATTTCCAATTCAACATATTACTCATGATCTATGAAGTTGTGTATTGTCTGGGACTCAGTGTGTTGATAAATTGCTTGACTGCCTTTGTTATCTATTTGTAGCTGTATGGATTAAACTCTCTTACAGCAATGACAGGTACACTCAGTGGAGGTTTAACTTTTCCAGGACTTGCTGCTACTTGAATCCCACCAGAGAATCTGGTGCAAAACCTACCTCTTTGCTTAGGTCTTTTGTTGTGCATTTGAACAAGTGTAGGCATGTACAATTGTCTTGTACATATGAAGGCCTATATTTAGTACGTTTGTGTCCATTTATCACATGCCATGTACACCATTTTAAAATCTCTAATTAAATTTAAATATTGAGGGTTAGATTCCCCAAAGGCTTTAGGTATCTAAATCTCAGAATCAGAACCTAGTGAGAGTCACAAAACCCCTTCTCAGCTGCCTCCAAACCCTATAGGCATCTAAACTCGCTTGACACCTAATTTTTTTCAGCAGAAGTTCCCTACCATCTGTGTTTCTGTCTTTGAGCATGCACAATGCAGCCCCATGCCAGGCATCTGGACACCTCTGCCTCAGTGTGGTGCATGAACCAGGGAAATGTAGGCATCCCTTTGCCCAGTCCAGTAAGTGCACTCAGACCTCTCCAACAGGCTCGGCCCACTTTAGGCAAGCTTTCCTAGAATGGGGTTGGGGAAAGGAGGATGTCCCTAATAATTAGGGCACTACCAAATGCATTACAGACCATGACATTTGTGTACATTTACTCTATAGTAAAATCCAGTGCAGTAATATGTACCATTACAAGTCCCAGATGTGATTATTAGCTTGTTTCAATATAAAAAAGAGAGGCCATGAACCTGACAGGATTTATTGATTAACACTTTACAGCAGCAAATAACACTCAGGGCTCAACTCGCTGGTTGATAGATACGAGCATCTAGGGCAGTTTTGTATTGTAGTGATCTCAGTTGATAGCCTAAGACATAAGACAAATGGAATTATTTTAAAATGAGTGTCCAAAGTAAATCAAAAACCTCTACAATCATAACTGCAATGGATCATGTGAAAGAATTTGGCTTCGAAATTCTACATGCCAATGGTGGCAAACTGTTTTATACAAGCTACAATGTCTTGTTGGTTCACCCATGATGGGCAACAGTTCAGCACCACTTAGACTTGGAAAGCCATAGACCAAGAAAAAGGGAAGAGGACAGAGCATTGCTGGGAAACAATTGTATCTCTTTAAGAAGATGACAGAGAGCTCTAAGACCCATCATTTAGCTACAATGGAACTTGTGGATACATTTGCAAGTGCCAAGATACCCTGGAAAAACTTGATCACCCAAAGCTGCCCAAATTCATTCAATGGAATGTACAACATTTCAGTTGTTTCCCAAGAACAAATAAGCTATGACAAGACTACCTTCCAAAGGTTTTGCTGCACATTTTTGACCTGATGAAGTCTTCAACTCGAGTGACTTTTTGCAATTATTTCTAAGTTCACTGAAGACAACTATGTATCGTATGTTCTGTTAGATTTTATTTCTGACAAGACGGGAGATGTATAGACAGGAAAGCTAACAACAGTGTTCACAGACTGCATTTACTTGGATGCTGTTAAATATACTGTAATTTCTCAAGTGATAATTAAAACCATTTCAAAATACAGTGCAGATTCTGACAAAGTATCTGCTTTCATAAGCAACAATGCAACTTTTATGACAAAATCTTTCAAATCTGTTCTCAAAGGTCTAATGCCAAATGCTGTCCATATTCGATGTAATGCATATATAATTTCTCTTGTCAGTGAGCTGTGGAGATGCGAGCTTGGTAAAATTAAGAAACTGGTCAGCTACATTAAAATGATTTTTAATCACAGCCCTAGCCTCAAACTTCGATACAGGCAGAACATTACAAATGTGTCTGAAATAGGGGAACAAAAAATTGCATCTTTCCCAGAGTCATTACTCATTGGAATTCCTGGTTTCAGGCTGTATAATACCATGCAGCTCACCCCAAGTACTACTTGAGTTCACCTCAGAAGGGCTCTCACTGACCCGAAAATGCAGATTTTAACAGGCCTTTCAACTCTTCTGAATGATGTTCAGCTGAATGAGGAAGTTCAGTTCATTGCCAAGAATGTCATAGGACTGATGGACTTAATCATTTGGTTTGTCACGCTCCACCAAGCGTACAGCAAAGAAATGGGTGTACTTTTCTGGACTGACGAAAATCACTCTGACAACGCTGAGTTAAATGCCAGTGCTCAGCAGGTGTTTTCTTGCATGACAAAGAAGCTTAAACAATATTGCTGCTATGGGGAAGAATCAAGTGATGCAGGAAAAATGGGTCAAAAGTTTCAACAACCTGGAGCAGGTTTCTTAAAGCTGTGCATATTTCTGACCCTGCACAAATGCAAACCTGTTGTTGTATTTATGTGTTAGCTGGTCCAGGTAAGCCTAGCTGGGGAGTCCTGGCTTCATTACAGCATTTAAGGTGCTGTATTTATGATAGTCTTATCTTGATTAGGATTTTAATGTCTTAGCTAAGAAATGTTAAAGCCCCCTTTTTCCTCATGTAGACATAGCTTAAGGGGTCAGGGTTTAGGTTTGGTTTGGAGAGACATGCAGGGGTTAAGATGATTACCCAAGCAATCTAAACCTCTAGGTCTCCAGAACAGAACTTCTACCTATCCTGTAAGTCCCATCAGAGAGGCTTTCTGACGATGATCTCTTTTTAGTCTTTGCACATCCATAGGAATAAGGAAGACATGGAGTGATAAAAACAGAGTGGGAAATTCTTTGCCAGGTACATGTGTGCTTGATGCGAAAAGAAATGACAAGAAAATACCTACTATGAAGGCCAAGCAGTGAAAATTTTTAGCAGTGTTGCTGGAGCTGTGTTGGTCCCAGGATATCTGAGAGAAAAGGTGAGTGACGTAATATCTTCTATTGGACCAACTTCTATGAGCTTTCGAGCTGCGCAAAGCTCTTTTCTAGGTAGCACAAAGAAATTTCTTTGAGCACATTTTATAAAAAAATATTCTGAATCATCTCCATTCTAACTGAATTTTTATGTTGACTTACTGACATGATCAGTGAAATCCAGGGTTACACTGGTCTACAATTTTTTAGAAGTCGTCTGCTTCAGAGATAAAATGTGATATTTATTATGTATTTTGATGTGCTGAATTCAAATATGACAATTAAAACAACTGATTGGCTACTGTTTCTAAGATATTTAAGTTTTTACATTTTATGTCTATGTATATTGTGTAGATAGTACAGTTTTAATCATAAATTGTAAACCTAGGTCTTTTCATGTGTTTATGGTTGCTTTACATGATAATATTTCACCTGTCCTGTTTATATAACACTTTAAAGATCAGCAAAAGGGTTATGTACATAAAATGTATTATGAAACAAAAGGCAAAAAACTATTATGTACATAGTTTAGTCCTATTCAGTGTCTACTCGGCGCTTCTGGGCTTGTCTCTTGTATTCATTAAATAGAGCATCTTTTGTCACTGTCCAGCAATAGTCTGCAAGCATTGATGGGCTCCATTTGCCCTGATAGCGTTTCTCCATTGTTGCAATGTCCTGGTGAAATCGCTCGCCGTGCTTGTCGCTCACTGCTCCGCAGTTCGGTTGAAAAAAATCTAGATGAGAGTGCAAAAAATGTATCTTTAGTGACATGCTGCAACCAAGGCTTTTGGATGCCTTGAGGAGGTTTTCCACCAACAACCTGTAGTTGTCTGCCTTGTTGTTTCCGAGAAAATGTATTGCCACTGACTGGAAGGCTTTCCATGCCGTCTTTTCCTTGCCACGCAGTGCATGGTCAAATGCATCATCTCGAAGAAGTTCACGAATCTGAGGACCAACAAAGACACCTTCCTTTATCTTAGCTTCACTTAACCTTGGAACTTTTCCACGGAGGTACTTGAAAGCTGCTTGTGTTTTGTCAATGGCCTTGATAAAGTTCTTCATCAGACCCAGCTTGATGTGTAAGGGTGGTAACAAAATCTTCTTTGATTCAACAAGTGGTGGATGCTGAACACTTTTCCTCCCAGGCTCCAATGACTGTCGGAGTGGCCAATCTTTCTTGATGTAGTGGGAATCTCTTGCATGACTATCCCATTTGCAGAGAAAACAGCAGTACTTTGTGTATCCAGTCTGCAGACCAAGCAAGAGAGCAACAACCTTCAAATCGCCACAAAGCTGCCACTGATGTTGGTCATAGTTTATGCACCTCAAAAGTTGTTTCATGTTGTCATACGTTTTCTTCATATGGACTGCATGACCAACTGGAATTGATGGCAAAACATTGCCATTATGCAGCAAAACCACTTTAAGACTCATCTTCGATGAATCAATGAAGAATCTCCACTCATTTGGATCATGAACGATGTTGAGGGCTGCCATCGCACCATCGATGTTGTTGCAGGCTACAAGATCACCTTCCATGAAGAAGAATGGGATAAGATCCTTTTGACGGTCATGGAACATGGAAACCCTAACATCACCTGCCAGGAGATTCCACTGCTGTAGTCTGGAGCCCAACAACTCTGCCTTACTCTTGGGTAGATCCAAATCCCTGACAAGGTCATTCAGTTCAGCTTGTGTTATGAGGTGTGGTTCAGAGGAGGAGGATGGGAGAAAATGTGGGTCCTGTGACATTGATGGTTCAGGACCAGAAGTTTCTTCCTCTTCCTCTTCCTCATCTGACTCAAGTGAGAATGATTCTGGTGCATCAGGAACCAGCAGTCCTTCTCCGTGGGGTATTGGGCGTATAGCTGATGGAATGTTTGGATAATGCACAGTCCACTTTTTCTTCTTTGACACACCTTTCCCAACTGGAGGCACCATGCAGAAGTAACAATTGCCGGTATGATCTGTTGGCTCTCTCCAAATCATTAGCACTGCAAAAGGCATAGATTTCCTTTTCCTGTTCAACCACTGGCGAAGATTTGTTGCACAAGTGTTGCAGCATATGTGTGGGGCCCACCTCTTGTCCTGATCTCCAATTTTGCAGCCAAAATAAAGGTGATAGGCTTTCTTAACCATAATGGTTATACTGTGCTTTTGTGATGCAAAAGTCACTTCACCACAAACATAGCAGAAGTTATCTGCACTGTTCACACAAGTACGAGGCATCTCTGCTCACTTTGGCTAAACAGAAATGCGTCCCTTTGCAAAATCAAACACTGACAAATAAAAGAGCACGACACTGAATGATTTCTAGAGCTGATATAGGGCAATTTGTTCAGCAGAGTGAGGTAAGCTTCGTTATGATTGCATCATCCATGACTTCTAGGAATAACATGATGCAATTCATATCATGTATGACGCAATACCAGCTTCAGATTGCATCATTCATTGTTTTGCCTAAAAAGCAAGTACTGTCCAAACCCAGTCATATATTTATTCATAGATCCAGTCAAAGATGGATATTTTAGTCATTTCTGGTTTAAATTGAGATTCCTTCCCTTTATAACTCACTTATCCTCCACCATTCCCATGTCAAGGGTCGTATATACTGACCCAATAGCATATCTTGAAAACTAGAGCTAATCAACAATTTTAAGCATCATTTTCGTTCTCAGTGACCCAGAATTAGTAAAGTTTGACTACATTTATTTCAGAAGCATTTTGGCTGTAGAGCAGTGTTATTAGATATTAACATTTATATTAATATTTACATAAGCTTAAATTGTCAGCAGTATACAATACATACATTGTTTTCAAGTTTCACAAATGTTCTGGTTCATTTTCTTCCTTTGTGCTTTGCCAATGGGAACATTTTCATTCTTTATCTCCATCTTTATGATCATGGTTTCAAGACCAATAAACCTATTTACTCTACAGGGAAATAATACTTAAATAAACTATAACTCCTATTTATTGTAAATGAGCACAGATGAGTAACTAGAGCTCATGTTACTTAATCTGTAGTGTATATATATAGATGGTAAATTATTCCTGTAAATGCTTTTTCTAGAAAACCAAGAACTGCAGAGTAAGTGACTGGATGGTATCTTTGCTCTTTCTCTCAATTCTATTCTTTAATTATAAAGTTGTGCACAGTTGGTAAACTTACAATAGAAATTTCCTTAATATCTTTGATTTATGTGTATTAAAAGGTAGAACTCTGTTTATTTCTTCATCAGACAAGGTTTATGGTTACATTGTGTTGTAGTTTATTTTATGTATTTTAATTTGAAAAATATCAGTCATGATTTAAGTTCTTACTTGGTTCAGAGTACAACAAAATATCTCTTGTCTAATTTTTTATGCTTTTCATTTAGGAAGTATACTCAGTTTTACAAATCATTATGAGGTAGGTCAGGGAGTCTATTCCCTTCATTATCTTTGAATTGAAAACATGCAGCTGTATTACCAACTCAAGTCATGGTATTCACTTCTACACCATCGCCAGTGTTCTTGTGCAGGGCTGAAAAAAAATGCTTATGTTTTCATGGCTGCCTGAAGCTCCCAGTGGCTGCTGTTTGCTGTTCCCAGCCAATGGGAGCTTTGGGAAGCAGCACGGGCTGCAGGTTTCTCACCTCTGCATTAGGATAATTCTTTTAATGATTTTTCACAGGCTAGGAATCAAACAATGCTGCTGCTTCATATATTCAACACTTTTGTCTTGGTGTTAACTCTGGTGACAACGTCCAACTCAAATCCTACTGAAGTTGTCCAAAACCAGGATCAGAATGCATGTAAACTTCTTGTGTGCGGACCTGCTCGGAACGGATTACCAGGAAGCAATGGGAAAGATGGCGCTAAAGGGGAAAAGGGAGATCCAGGTATAGAGATATTTACTTACTGTTCACCTGTTGGTCAGATTGGTATTTTAAAAAAACTGATAAAAAGGAAGCATAATTCAAATCATGTAGCTACATGGAACTTGAGCAAAAAAATTTGTCAACCATGAAAAATCTGGAGATCCTTAATTTATTACTAATTACTAAAACACTAGGATGAAACTAACAGTCAAATAAAAGCTAGGTTAGAAATTAAAACTGTATGCTTCTGATATAGTTAGCATTCTCTAGAGTCTTTTACCTTCAGACCACCAGTTTTGAATCTGATCCAGACTGGCAGTGTCTGAAACTTGTTACCAGCCAATGACTGGCCCATGGTCTATGTGAAATGACTTGAGTGTTTCAGTACATTTCTTGGTGATTAAGGTGTGCTCGTGCGCACACACACACACACACTCTCTAGCACTTTTGGCAGTGTCAGCAGATGACCAACACTAGAGTGATATACATTCTGGTATTGTCAAGCTCCAAAATAAGTTGAATTGTCACTGAAAAGACAGACTCTGGAAGAATTGTTTAGATCTCACTGCTGCAGACAGAGGCAAAGGATGAAAGGGCAGTCAGCCTACTCTCTAGAAGTTACTATAAAAAGTTATTCTCTAATTGCACTGTACTTAGTATTTATTTGTATTACAATATCACTTAGACTCCCTAACTGAGATCTGAAAACCATCTTGTTAGACAATCTACATAAAACATGGTAAGAGAAAATCTCTGCCCCAAAGAACTTACAAATTCAATAGACGAGACAGAAAGAATGACGGGATTGGTATCTCCATGTTGCAGATGGGAAATGGAGGCACAAGGGATTATGGGCTAGGTTTTGAAAAGAGCATCGCTCTCATTTAAGTACTATATTCTCAAAACAGTGCACTGAGTGCTGAGTTATTTTTAATATCCAGTTGCAAGTGTCACAACGAGAGAGTTTATATTCTTTTGAAAAGCTGGACCTAACTGTGGATTCTGAGCACCTGAAAATCTGGTTCCAAGAACTGTTGAAAACATGGTTTCATCTGCACATTCTCAGAAACATTTTAAGAATTCCAGCTACACTCACATACTATTTCCATTAAGAAGTGAATCCAAACCAAACTTCTGAAGGCATTTCAGATGTTTGAATTTGATATTCTAATTATAGCAGTGGAGTTGAGCTATAAAGTTTGGACCTGGATCAGTATCTGAACTTTTCCCAAAATGCATTGTGGTCTTTTTGTTCTAATCTTCATCCATCTGTTGTTACGACAGCAATCACAAACTCTTATGACACCTACAAATTCAATTGTTTACTTGCTTTATTTTTGTCTCTTCCTTTTTCCTGAATAAACACATTGGATTGCGAGGATTAAGAGGGTTACCAGGTCTTCCAGGAAAGGATGGATCCCCTGGACCAAAAGGAGACAGAGGTGAAGAAGGACCAGAAGGAGACTGTGGAGGCAGAGGGAAGCAGTGCACCCCTTTTGAGGGAGCATAAAGAAAAAGCCTAACTGTGCATACACAGAGGCTGCTATGGACTTTTTAATGGTTTTCATTTCATAAATGTTCCGGTTGGCTTTGCTGCCTCTGTCTGAGTGGGAAAGAAATATTCAGTGATGAGCACTTTGGAAACCAGACAGTCTGGTTTGTAATGGAGGGAAATGAGCGAGGCTTGAAGGGTTAGTCTGATGAACTCCAACATCTAAGAGTAGCATCCTACAGGAGACACATACCACAGTGATGTGGACCTGATCCCTGGGTTTGTGGGGTGGATGGATGTGAAGGATGTGCTGGTGGAAGATAGGGAAGAAGTCCTACAATGGTTCACCAGGAGCAGCTGTACAAATGATGTACTTGTTCATGAAATTTTCGTGCACAGGCTGAGATTGGCAAACATTATGATAGTTGTACCTACTGCCAAGTCAAGTGGGCTTCTAGTGAATCCACATATTCTTCATAACTCTCCTCAGAACTTTGCTAATTAACTTGTTCTAATTTTCACGGTTATATTTTCCTAACTATGTTGTCTTCTGCTTCTAATTTTTAGCTTTTACAATTGAATTAAAAAGCTAGCATTTATGCAGGTGCTAGTAAGAATTGCACTCAACAGATAGTTTTACTTTTACTTTCAGTGGACTTGTGGCCTCAACACCTCAGTTTTAAACTTCTTGTATCTTCTTGAGGAACCAAGAAACTGAAAACAATATCTTTGGCGTTACACTTGTGATTCATTACTAGTTCTGGAAGTGAGTTTTCTGGCTTTTTTAAGCTTTTAAAAAACCTTCCTTATTTTAATGTGACACAATAATAACTATACTATTTTCTCCTTCAGAATGTGAATTGTTAAAAACTGAAATAAGGGATTTGCAAGAATAACTGAAGGCCCTGAAAGCTACAGTCAGCAAAATACAAAATGGTAAGACAAATGAAGTGCTGTTCAGTCAGTGAGAGATGGGCCCAGATGGAGTAATTTGGATGTTTTAGTAAAGTAATTCAGTTCTACAATATGGGCAGTGCAGTTCTAACTCTCTCACGTGTATTGTTAGCCTCAGAAGGTCTCCGCTTGGATGTAATTAGGAAAGTCCATCTGAGAATAGCTGTAGCATCAAGTGCTAAAAAAAAAAAAAATCCAAAGTATAGTTAAGATGCAATAGTGTGGCTTGGGTAGGGTCCACTTTGTCTGAAATTTATTTGATATGTCCAGTGACCAAAAAGAATAGTGGGAGACAACCACTCTCTGACATCAACAGCATGTGTGGCCTCATTGTACTCCTTGATTTCCCCTTTACTTCCTCTGGAACAGGAACAAGCCTTTGATTTTTACTTGTAAAATGAGGTGCAAATGCTAATTGAGATAGGAATTCTCAGTCTGTCATATCAAGGACAATAGGCCTGGCCTGATAAAAAATACTGCGGTAATGTTCCCAAACACTATACCTTACAATAGTGACATATTTTAGGCTAGCAAAATAGTATTCAAACTCTGGTATTGTGTACAATTCCCACTCTGCTCTCTCAGACAATAAAAATGTCCTCACCCATCCTTTCATTGCTAACTGAAATAACAATAATAAAGTATAAACCTCAACCTAAGATTTTTCCTTGTTGTTATAAGGTCTTCTGGAGACCATTTGCCTTTGTTCATAGTTTTCTCTGCACCAGTAAAATAGTCTGCCCCTTTTAAACTTTTGGGTTGGTGTGCATAAGTCTCAGGTGGTCTGACAGAATGAATCAGCAAAAACAACTGCCTCTTGCTCCAGGTCCCTAGAACCTTGGTGGGAGGAATAGCTTGGTGGTTTGAACATTGGCCTGCTTAAACCCAGGGTTGTGAGCTCAGTCCTTGAGGGGGCCGTTTAGATATATGGGGCAAAAATCTGTTGGATGATTTAATTGGGGATTTGAGGTCCTGCTTTGAGTGGGGGTTGGACTAGATGATCTACTGAGGTCCCTTTGAGCCCTGATATTCTGTGAACTTGTTGCTCTAATGTAAAGAATAGCGTGTGATAAAAATGTACTGTACTTCTGTGTTTTTTTTCTAGCTTGGATTTTCACAAATGGCAATAGTGCCGGTGAAAAAACATATGAAGCCAATGGCTCTGACGGTGACTTTGAGACCTCAAAAGCCACATGTTACCAAGCTGGTGGCCTGCTTGCTTCTCCAAGGAATTTTGCAGAGAACAGCGCCATACAACAAATAATAGTTTGCTATAACAAAGCAGCATATGTTGGAATAAACGATATACAAACAGAAGGTTCATTTAGGTACCTGAGTGGTGAAGCAATAGGCTATTCAAACTGGGCTGCAGGAGAACCAAATAATTTTGGTGGAAATGAAGACTGTGTAGAAATACATGCAGATGGCAGATGGAATGACAAATCCTGTAATGAAAAACGGTTAATAATCTGTGAATTTTAATCTCTCTGACCTTGTGGTTGTCACTAAAATCAGTTTTAATAATTATATAACCTTGCTGATTTACAATAGTCTCACATTCTGAATACAGTGCTGCATCAGTGATGTAAAGGTATAGATATGCTGAATCTTGATGAAATTTCTATTGTGATAAATTGAATTGCAATAAAGTAATCATGCAACTTTGAACTGTGTACTGAGCTGGTTAAAACAAGCGATACTGCAAATGCTGTGAGAAATGGATACTTACACTGTTTCAGATTTCAACAAAAACAACTATCATGGGGAATTGACAGAGAATACAGATCAAGGTTTTCTCTTACATAAAAGGCCAAAAGAGGACCATTTTGCCCCACATAGTTCCAGCAGAGAATGTCTTAGTTTTATGAGTGTATACTTGTCTTAAAGTGAAGTCGAAGGGTATGTCTACACTACAAACTTATGTCGATTTTGTTAAGGTTGATTTTGTAAAGCAGACTGTATAAAATCGATTTTGTGCGTCCACACTAAACACAGTAAGTTGGCATTGTTTGTCCACACTACAGTGGGAAGCGTCGACATAGTGAGTGGTGCACTGTGGGTACCTATCCCACAGTCCCAGAGTCCCAGCAGACACCATTTTGAGCTTTCTCCGTTCCCAAATCCACCCACCTGGCAGTGCCTCTCCCGCTGTGGAAGCAACTGCAAACAGTCATTTTGCGCGCTTTTGCTGCCTGAGCTGACGCCATAGCAGTGCAAGCATGAAGCCTGCTCAGGTAACCGCTGCAGTAATGGCCGTTGTGAATACCTCACGCATTGTTGTGGACTTCATGCTGCATCGTATGCATAAGAATGCGATCAGGAGATGACTGCGCTATCAGGATAGTGAAGACAGTGATGAGGACATCATGGACATGGACACTGACTCTTTTGAAAGTAAGGGGCCCGACAACCTGGCAATTTTGGTGGCAATGGGGCAGGCTCATGCTCCGGAACACCGAATCTGGGCCAGGGAAACAAGCACTGACTGGTGGGATCGCATAGTGCTGCGGGTCTGGGATGACTCGCAGTGGCTCAGAAACTTTCGCATGAGAAAGGGCACGTTCATGGAACTTTGTGACTTGTTTTCCCCTGCCCTCCAGCGTGAGAATACCAAAATGAGAGCAGCCCTCACAGTTCAGAAGTGAGTGGCGATAGCCCTGTGAAAGCTTGCAACGCCAGACAGCTACCGGTCAGTCGTGAATCAGTTTGGAGTGGGTAAATCTACAGTGGGAGCTGCTGTGATGCAAGTATCCAGGGAAATCATTGATCTGCTGCTATCCAGGGTTGTGTGTCTGGGAAGCGTGCAGGCTATAGTAGATGGCTTTGCCGTGCTTGGATTCCCTAACTGTGGGGGGCTATAGATGGCACTCATATCCCTATTTTGGCACCAGACAACGAGGGCGCAGAGTACAGAAACCGCAAGGGGTACTGTTCAATGGTCATGCAAGCACTGGTTGACCACAAGGGACGTTTCACCGACATGTGCATGGGATGGCCGGGAAAGGTTCATGACGCTCGTGTGTTCAGGAACTCTAGGCTGTATAGACAGCTGACGCAAGGGACTTTCTTCCCAGACCAGAAAATTACTGTGGGGGGTGTTGAGATGCCGATCGTTATCCTTGGGGACCCAGCCTACCCCTTAATGCCCTGGCTTATGAAGCCATACACAGGATCCCTGGACAAAAGTCAGGAGCTGTTCAACTATAGGCTGAGCAAGTGCAGAATGGTTGTGGAGTGCGCATTTGGCCATCTGAAGGCCAGGTGGAGAATCCTACTTACTCGCTCAGACCTCAGTGAAAGAAATGTGCCCATTGTTATTGCTGCTTGCTGTGTGCTCCACAATCTCTGTGAGAGCAAGGGGGAGATGTTTATGGCGGGGTGGGAGGCAGAGGCAAATGTTCTGTCCGCTACTTACGAGCAGCCAGACACCAGGGCAAGTACAAAAGCCCACCAGGAAGCGCTGTGCCTCAGAGAAGCCTTGAAAAACAGTTTTGTGACTGGCCAAAATGCTGTTGAAAACCCGCTCCCTTGCTCTGCTCTGCGATAAGCCTCCCGCCATCCTTATTCCCTCCCCCCCACCATTTGTGGTGTAAATAAAGTCTCTTTTTTAAAAAGCATGCATTCTTTTAATGATTCTTCACAAACAAAGGGGAAGACTGGCAAGATAGCCCAGAAGGGGTGGGTGAGGAGGAAAACCAGTCGGTGTGGTGGATGTGGGGAGGTGGGGACAAAGACACAGCACATTTTTAAAACTTTTCTGAGAAACTAAGCTGCATGCTGCTTGTGTTGTATTGTGGGGTAGAGTGGGTCGGTTCCCGGAGCCTCCCCGCCCGCGTTCCCACCCTGCGTCTGGGTGGGGAGGCAATGGAACTTGGGGAGGTGGTTACACAGGGATTGGAGAGGCGATCTTTGGTGCTACTGAAGCTCCAACAGACACCGGAGCATGTCACTTTGATCCTCCATTATCCGCAGCATTGCTTCCATCCTCCTTTCTTCCCGCTCCTGCCATCTCTCCTCCCGCGCTGCTACTGCTGCCCTGGATGTGCTCTGGGACTCTACAATTTTTTCTCTCCATGCTTTGTTTCGAGCTGCCTCACTGCGGGAGAAATTCATGAGCTCGGCAAACAAATCTTCTCTTGTGCACTTCCTTCTCCTTCTCATCTGCGCTAGCATCTCCGAAGGGGATGTTAGCGGGGGCGGGGGGACCACGCTGGCTGTAGGAGGAAAGAAGGAAAAAGGTTATAAGATAGATACATTCTCCAGGAAAAAGGTTATAAGATAGATAGATACATTCTCCAGAACAATGGGAACAGTCTTTCATGATGAAACAAAGTATTCACAGAGTGCATATGCTTTCTGT
Source organism: Dermatemys mawii (assembly GCA_007922305.1). Taxonomy (NCBI): domain Eukaryota; kingdom Metazoa; phylum Chordata; order Testudines; family Dermatemydidae; genus Dermatemys; species Dermatemys mawii. The sequence goes on along the minus strand of ML677335.1, from coordinate 36,249,368 downwards.
ACAAGGTCGCATTTTGCGCCTTAAATTGAGTGCCTGTAGCTTTCCTGTACAGACATCACATCAGGCACTCTCTCCCAGGGCCAGGCAACAGAAACCATCATGCAGGTAAGCCACATTCTTTCGGTTTGATCCACATTCTTTACAACAATGCTCTCCTTTCCCACAGTAAGCACCCCCACACCACGTCGCTTCCTGCTGCTGCAACACAAGCAGCCCCCAGCCCAAGCTGCTGCTCTCATGGAGGTTTCTCTCCCCTCCACAAACACACACATGCCCCCAACACAAGCAGCCCCCAGCCCAAACTGCTGCTCTCATGGAGGTTTTTCTCCCCCCACCCCCACAAACACGCATATGTCCCCAGCACAAGCAGCTCCCAGCATTTTCTCTTCCTACCAACCCCCTTACCCAGCTCTTTTGCGCTGGTTGGTCTCCTGTGCTGATGAGCTCTGCATGGTGAGTGTCCTGTGCAGGTGAGCTCACCATGCTGGCCAAACAGGAAATGAAATTCAACTGTTCCCGGGGCTTTTCCTGTCTACCTGGCCAGAGCAGCGAGTTGAGACTGCTGTCCAGAGCAATCACAGAGGAGCATTGTGACTGCTGTCCAGAGCGGTCACAATGGAGCACTGTGGGACAGCTCCTGGAGGCCAGTAAAGTCTGCATGCGTCCACACTAAGCCACAGTCAACCCAGAGACATCGATTTAAGCATTACTCCTTTGGTTTTGGTGGAGTACAGAAATCGATTTTGAGGGCCCTTTAAATTGACTTAAATGGCTACTGTGTGTGGACGGGTGCAGGGTTATGTCGATTTAATGGAACTAAAGTCGACATTAACTTGTAGTGTAGACCAGGCCTAAGAATGGAAATGCTATTCTATCTAAAGCAGTTTCAAAGATTCCTTGAAGTCTTATTTTGCTGGTATTTGGTAAAGCGCCTTATCTCTGTGTTTGTCCTCTGAGATGTGATGAACTTGTTTCAAGATCTTCATGGACTCAACTGTGTTACTGTGGATAAATATCTACTATGGTTCCATGAAGAGAGGATCTTTGATTCCTCATTTTAGATATGTCATCTAATTTATTCAATAACTGTATTAAACAAACAAACAAAAAACGTTCTAAATGCCCATTCTCTTACCTAGCTTAACCTCTCTATCCTTAGCTCGGGCAGGTCCATCTGATTCCCTATCTCTGAGCTGGGAGAAACAGCCTGGCATTTCATTGCCACACTGAATAACATTGCTGACCACTCACGTAACTTCCTCCTTTTTCTGACAGCTAGCCTGTATTAGACATTAGGCTGAGCCTTAGAAAGGATCAAATAGCATAGCCTGGATCATGCCAGATAAATTTCTTCTGCTCCCAGTTGATGGCCCAGGCATTGTTATCTTAATTCCTTTGAAGGTGTATATCTTGCCTTTCATGCTTTGTTCTTTAACAACCCCTTTATAGTCCCTTTTGATTTACCTATGCATTCCATCAGGAATCAATACAAAACTGAAGAGGGAAACCAAGTTATGTATACTAGAAATAAAAAATACTAGGCATTTTCCATTTAAAAACCAAGCACACATACATAAGCTCTAAACACCCTAAAAATGACTTATCCTAGCAATACAGTCATGTTCACACAAAGTTAAGTCAATGAATTTAGGCAGGCTTAAATTGAAACACCGGCATGTGTCCTATCCCACTATTGTTGACAGACTTGAAAAGGGAACAAGCAAAAGACAAATACTGTGACCCTTCCTTTCTTGTGGAAAAAGGTACTACACAGAGGGAGCAGGTATGGAAGACTTCAGCCCTAAATAAAATGAAAATGACTAGCCTATTTTCATTTTCTAGACCGAGTGAAATGCAAAATAGGAGAAAAGGAAATAAAACTTTAATTTCCTAATTTGGTAATTTATGGAGATAATAAACTTTTTTTCACACGTAAGAATTTTTTTAACCTTACGTATTTAATTTAGATATGCAACGCCATCTTTTACAAAGCCGCCAACAATTTATTTGCAGGCAGATGGAGTTCAGAGAGATTTTGCTTAGTCTTCTTTTCTTCAAAATTATCATTGGTGCTTTGTCAACCAAATTTGCCAAGTCTCATTTATTTGTAGAAAGACACCCTCATCCAGCACTCTCTTTAAAATTGAAATAAAAACCTTGCAATGAATGGTTTTGCAGTGTTTTAGTTTGATTTCAGTCATTCCACTTATCAAGGTGACAACCAAAAATCAAGGGAGTTTAAGTGTGTGTTGTGTTTGGGATTCCAACACAAAATAATCATCTTCAAATAAATTTTAAATCCTGTTTCCGATTAAATTAAAAATAGAATTCTTCAGAGCTATCTTGTTCATATTAAGTTTTGCAAACCCACCTTTTAATTAATTGATCTTTCAAATGTCATTTCTCAGGCGTTTCCAGTTTCCTCCCAAGGGAGACTGTCATGTCATCTCCTCCCTTTCCATTGCTAGGCCCACATCCTCCTTTCTGACCACGACCCTACCTCCTCTACCCTGAGAGTCTTTCCCCATTTATTTGTCTCTGCTGGCCCAGTGTACCAGAAGGAATAATGGGATGTTCACTTGCTTACCAATGCAATTTAGGCCTATTTAGTGTCGATTAACTGAAGCTTTTAATCTTAACAATGACCAAAGTATTAAGAAATAGTTCAACAATATGCAATGGGAAGGAAAGTAAGGCATCCCATGATGACTTGCAAACCCTAAGCTGCAAATCAGGGTGCTAAATGGGGAGTTGAAACCTGTGACAGTCTTGTTACTTCCCCTGTTAATGGGGGAGAGGGTGTAGTAGCGGGATTTTATATTTGTATTTTGTATGAGTTAGAATGAAGAATAAAGAATAATGAGATAATAATATAGCATGAATTAAATGTATTAGCATATTATTTGATTATATTTTGCCAGCCATTCTTTTTGAATAGCAGAACGGAATGGCTTAACGGGCCATTGGTAAAGATACATTAGCCAGAATTTGTGTCTGGGCTGATTTTTAAGGCAGTAATGGATGTTTTAAGGTTACTATTTTCTTGTAGATTTAGCCTTTTTAAAGTAAGTAAAAGAATGCCAGCATTTTTTTTTTGTGCATTGCAATTTAATATTTTTTAAAAAATGTTTTGTGTAAATTAATTATTTTGTGTGTGTGAATAAGAGACAGAGAGCGATTATTCTAAAAATTGTCTTCAGGGAACTTGTATGTACTGGTTTTCATATAGAGTACTATCTAATTAGTGCTTCCTTTATGTTGTTTGGAATTGCTGGATAGACGCTTACTTGACAGCTTTGCGGTCTTCAAAATTTCAAATCTAGTGGAAAGAAAGCTGGAGTTTTGTTTTTATAATAAATAAATATGGACAAGTAATAGTATAAAGTATGGAACTTTGGGATTGGACTGCAAGTCAACCAAGAGTTTGTGTATGGTTAACACAAATGGTTAACTCCGCTTTAACATAAGAAGAAAGGTAGTGTTGTATGTCATTTAGACTGGGACTGGGAAAAAGGGGATCTAGAGTCCAATCTTGATTCTGCCAGTGGCTTGTGAACAAATAACTTAACCTTGCTTTGTCTAAATTTCTCAATCTGTGCAATTGGGACAATACTTTCCCACCTTTGTAAATAATATAACTAGCTTTGGATGAGAAGTTCCATTAAGTACAAAATATTATTAGTAAATTAATATGAAAAACCTGACTAAACTCTTCCCCTCCTAAAAGCCATGTAAGTTAGAGTAAAGATGCTACTTAGTCTCTCTTTCTTGACTCTCACCATCATTGCTCCATTGTTTGAAAAGTCATGTTGAAAGTTACAATATACAGAATGTACCATACAACAAATTCTTTGCTCATAATTCCTGATGAATTCTACAGATGTCACAGTGTTGAGGCAAATTCTACAGGGAAGAAACACTGTAGCTTTGGATGCAGCAAAAGATAGAAATGTAGAGCCTGTCAGTGCTGTGCAAGCCCATCTCTTGAAGACAGGCTGTGGGTGCTTGCTGTTGGTCTGAGGAAATACGGCTCATTACATAGTGTTGACTCTCCTCCTTCACCTCAGTCATGTTAAAAGAAGCTAAAATAACTTTCTTAATATTAATTTTCTGTGTGAACAATTGCTTTATTTGCCACAGGAATGTTATGTCAATTTCAGGAGGAGAGAGAGAAGGTTCAGAGACCCATCAGAGGGAATGTGTTCCCCATGCAATCTCTCCATTGGAATGTGGTCCATCCTGTGATAACGTGTGCAAGGCTGCTGCCCTAGTAGCTTTAGGAGAATGAGAACTGTGGCTTTTCAAGCTTGCTCTGCGTCCAGGCCACAGAACAAAACTATGATGACTGTCCAATCCCAGGAGCTGCTGTAATATGAATAACAAAGGCATCCCCCCATGAATCTACAAATAGGGTCTTGTGGACCTAATGCTTTGGCAGGTCTTTTGTTAATTTCAAGATAAAATCAAGAGGCCAAAATTTTTAACAATTGACATCAATGGGAAAAGGAAAGAGTCCAAAATGCACAGTTAAATAACAGGGGAAATTTAGAACATAAGAACAGTCACACAGGGTCAGACCAAAGGTCCGTCTTGCCCAGTATCATGTCTTCTGATAGTGGCCAATGTCAGTTGCCTCAGAAGGAATGAACAGGTAATCATCAAGTGATCCATTTCCTGTCGTTAATTCCCAGCTTCTGGGAAAGGCTGCATAACAGTTGTATGATGGCAAATAAACACATTTAATCATTGAATTTATTTTGGAAAAGGGATCACACAGATGTATGCACAATGAAATGCAGGAACCGTGTAATCATGTCATTGTAACTCTCACTTTCCCTTGGTTTTGCCCCTGCAGTTTGTAGCACTTACCCATTGCATCATGTCTAAAATTAGAGTCCAATCCTGAAATTTCATCTGCACAGTCAAACCTTTGCACTGACCTGAAGCCCTTCCACAAATCTAGCTGCAGGATCTGGCCCTTAGATTTGCATATTCCTTGAATCCGTGACTGTCTTTTACTAGGTCTAAAAAGTCCCTAACAATATATTAACAATTAACTTGATGCTGATAAACTCTTGAGAACCTGGCATTGAATTCTGTGATAAGAAAAACAAACCATTGTTTGGCAGAAAAAGGAAAAAAAATGGTTCTGACTGTTTTCATTAGTTGCTGTAGCTTGTGGCTTATTGCTGTTGTTGTTATACTGATGGTATTTTTTACAGGCAGAAACTGTCTTGTTTAAGGGTGAAACTCACTCCTCTTGCAGAGGTCCAGAGTAAGTCCCTCCACATGAGCCCCATAGAAGAGTCATGCAGTGGATTAGCCCGTGGAGCAAACACATCTCCTGTGTGTTGCGGAATAGGTCTCCGTAGTAGCCTATGGAGAGCCAGCGCCAAAGGCTAGTTTAGGGACAGACCAAGGAAGGGGCCGCAGAGCCGTGTCCCCATAGATCCAGGAGTCCTAGCACCATCAAGCTAAAGCAGCAGGTAGCTTTAGCAGCAGCCCTACTCTGGACTTCTGGGAATGAATTTAATCTCTCTAATGCCTCTCAACATATAATATCCCAATGCTATTTTTGCCACCTCAGAAGAACTGGTTTTGTGTGTCTGGAAGAGCTTTAGCAAATTTATGTTTAATAGACATTTTGAAATGGGACAAAACCTCATTCCAACTGGCACTGCATCAATTTAATTCCAGCCTGCTGCAAGACTAAATGTAAATATTGTAGAAATTAGTCTTGTGAGTAGCATTATTTGACTCTAACATATATGGAGTTTGTATTTACCCTGTTTAATTCTGCCCATATGGGCTTAGCTAATGGTATAATTTTTTTTGCTATTTGTTTTCTAATAATTGTCAAAATTAGGACCTGTTTTCAACTGGCACCTCAGAATCTCTGAAGAAAAGAGAATGGAATTATTTAGAGAAAACAAACAAAAAACTAAACAGATGTGCACTTTGTACCACTAGCTACAAATTATACAACTCTCTTTTTCAAACTTGCCAAATATTCAAGGGGTCAGACTAGCCACATATGTTTGGGTTCTGTACTGTAATTTTTTTAGATCAAGTCAGTTCCTTGTTTCGTTACTGGTGCAAATTCTCTTTTGTCCTCTGGATAGCATTGTTAACAAATTCATGCATGCACCTTATTTTCTATGGGTGCATTAGTTTACTCAAGATTATCACAAAGTTTTGAATTATTCTATGATTGTTGGATGTAGTATTAGAAAGTCAAAGCAATTCAACTGAAAAGATTTCTCATGAGAGGAAAGACGATTTTGAGGGATTGAGATCGAGGGATGTATTCCTAGAACTGTCACTGATGTTATGTGTGAATGTGGGTATGTTCAAAAATCAAGATTTTTAAAAGCTGGAACCTAATGTGATACTTCTGAATCCACATTTAGGCATTTAAATGGATGTCCTGATTTTTCAAAAGTGCTGAGCATTTAACAGCACTGTCAATGAGAACAACTGAGGCCAAACTTCTCAAAGTCATGAATGGTTTTTGGATTCCTTGAGTTTTCAGTAACCAACCTGAGACACCTTAACGGGCCTTGTTTTTCAACAAGTGCTGAGTATCCCACTGCCTGAAAGTCAGGCCACTTTAAGGTATTTCAAGTTGGGCATCCAAAATCACACATCAGTTTTGAAAATCTTGGATGCCAACCACTTCTGAAAATGTCAGTGATTTAGCAGCCTACTAATTTAGCAGGTTACAGTGGTTGTAAATCTTGATTTGAGCCTTTGATAAAACAGAGAATAAATTTATAAAAGTGTCTTGAGGATTAATTCTGTATTGCTAAAAGATGCTTGGGTGGAACGCATTGTAGAAGTACAATACAGTTTATGATTATTAGGTGATAACATGATGTATTTACTAAATGGTTCAGCACTGATAATTTTTGACAAGCAGGGCTGTAAATCAGCCAAATAATTAAAAAAATGTTAATTTTGGTTTGTGTGAGGGACCTGAGGAAATTGTGTGAATTTTACAAAAAGTGAAGCCTCACCAGTGTTCTCCTTGCTCTGCTAGATAGTACAGAGTGACTTCTACAAGAGACTTCCAGGGGAAGTATTTTGGTCTGTGTCACTATAGAATCCTAATGAAGTAGAATGAGTAGATAGTAATGAGGGAAACTTCTAAGGAGTCTGAAGATGGGTGTGGTTCAGAGAAGCATACAAATGTTGGGATGCTTATCCAAGCAGTCTGCACCTCTTGGGTCTGCAGAGTGGCACTTCTTCCCATGAGCATCAGCACATGGGGATGGCATTTCTTATACTAGTGTGACACTTCCGATTGTGGCCCTGCCCAGAAATAATAAAACCCTATCCAAACCTTTCAGAACTTTAAAGCTATTTTTTCCTGTTTGGTTCCAGAAATTGCTGAAGGGTCCAGAGATTTTTTATATCTTCTCAACCAGCTGGGACAGCCCCAGAAATAAGGCATTGTTTCTTGAAAATATGCAGTGGGAACTTGATTGCATAGTGTCCATTTATTTGAGATAAAAATGCATGGTAAGAGAAGAGCTCTGATATATACCATTTAGTGAAAAGAGGGCTATTTGAGCTCAGTATATTGCAGAGATTATTTAGATCTTTTCCTTTCTGTGTAAATTTTAAATGTTAGCTTTACTTCTTGTGATAGGTGTACTCCCTGCACTGACCTTGAGAGGGCTGAATTAGGCCAGGTGGGCCCAATCAGCCAGTTAAGCAGCCAATGAAGGAGCAAACTGGGAGGAAGCTGACCTGTAAAGGAAGACGAGGGGCCTTTATAAAGCCGCAGGGCTCAGAGCAAAAAGGGGCTCAGGGAAAGGCAGCAAGGCACAGGAAGGAATAGGTCTTGGCTTCTATGTAGAGGTTCCCTGAGCGAGAACCTGGAGTAGAGGGTGGGCCCAGGTTCCTCTGCCACCAACTGAAAGAGTGGAACCTGTGGCAGTGAATGGAAGGATTGCTTGAGACTGCTGGTGGGCAGGAACTTTGATGCACATCTCCCTAGAAGGGGAAACTAGAGAGTGATCTGGACTGAGGGCCAAATCACGAAGGGCACACTGCAGTTCCTGGAGCAAGAGAAGGGCCACAGAGGAGAAAGGGATGGAAAGGACATTGGCTGTGCAGAGCTAATTACCAGAACAGTCAGGAGGGGGTGCCATCCTGCAGTGAGTTGAGGCCAAGTTATCCCGTGTAACCCTGATCCACAGCCTGTCAGTTTCCTTGGCCTTTTGATCATGCCTGACATGTGCAGTTTGCAGAGACTTAAACTGTGAGCTATAAACTGCATATGCCTTTTTCAAGATTCACTAATCTGACCTCTCGAATATTTGGCAATGTTCTTGGATTCTGTCCTGCAGTCTCTTACGCCACATCAGTTCCTGCTTCCATTTGTTTTGCATTTATGGGAAATCCCTTTTTTGTACCTGGCCTTCCCTAACACCAGTGTTTCAAGATAAACTAAAATGTTGAAATGTTCTTTAGCAAAACTAAAACTGCCATTTACTGGAATGTGATATGGGTGAGAAACTGGATGTCATGTTACTCAATATGTACCATATAAATGGAGAGTTGCACTCTTATTAAAGCATTCCTGTAATGCTTCTGTAGAGCACCAGAAATTACAGAGTAAGTAACTGGATATCATCAATGCTGTTACTTTAATGATTAAGTTGCATTCAGCATGTAGCAAAATGTATATTTTGAGTTAATTTTAAAATATTATTTATGGCATATGATGTGACTCTCTGAATACTTCTACCATATATGAGGTTGAAATTTAATGTGGCAGGTGGCACTGTATTAAATGAATCTGAGTAATGCATCTCTTGCTTATTAAATAGATGGTGTACTTGAAGGTTTGATTTTAACTGTTTCAGAGAAACCTGTCAGTGCTAACCCTTTTCACGCTTGGGTGAAATGTATGTACAATAGACGCAAACTCTGGTATGTTTGTTAATTTCTTGGCTGCCAATTACTAAAATACACGGAGTTTGTCAGCTGGCTTGTTGCAGTGCCTTTCTGAACAAATCAAACCTTTAATTTCTTCTGATGTTTTTCTGTAACTGGGTATTTAGCATAAAGGGAGAAATCCAGTATGTTAACGATCAATCCGTGGGGTTTAAGGGCTCAATTGTCACTTTATGGCCCAGTCTGTTTAAAGGGTAGTGGTTCAGCAGGATATTGTTGGGGCCATTATGTTTTAGTAGTCACAACTGATGCAAGACCACAGGGCATCTATGGTCATTGAGGTACCTATGAATAGTGGGTAGCATATGCTCCTTAGGATCCTTTCTGCTGGCTGGTGTGGGGGAAAGAGCCATGACTCTGACCCTTTCCTAAATCCTCCAAAGCAGCCCCTGCCCACACCAACATTTGTGTGACCGGGGCTGCATTTGTGTCCTGAATTACAAGGACAGCAATCCTGTCCAGCTTGTGCGCTCACTTCCGCAGCGTGCGCAGTGCACCTGAGCAGGACTCAACCCAATTCACTCTCTCTGTTCACTTGTTAAATGTTAAGAATTATGGCCTGCTCCAGCAAATATATTCTGCACACAAGGACCTCTGCACCTACCTGGAGCCCCATTGGCACATAGGTGCCCATCCACATGGGATAAGGAACAAGAACAGGGCCCAAGTGTTTGCAAACACTTAAATAGTGGATGACATAATGGGACTTGCATTTAATTAATTCTGGTTTCATATGGTTAATAATTTAACAAAGGACAAACTTTAAAAAAAAGTTTCAGTAAGGTCTGTCCAGAATTTAATAAAGTGTTTTCCATGAGCACTGATGCTTTATGTAAAATAATGATAAACCAAGATAAATGAACTAGAATGTAGGCATTGAGCATTTCTTTGTGTAATCAGTTTGAACTTTGAAATATAAACTGATTGCATGGAGTCAAAATGACTTTTTTTCAACAGATCAGACACCTGAATGATGCTGCAGCTTCCAACACTGATCACTTATGCTCTGGGAATATCCCTGTTGAAAACATCCACTGCAACTCCAAGCCAGAGTGTTCAAAAATGGGATGCAAATGCATGTGCAGTAGTTGTATGTGGACCTGCTCAGAACGGATTACCAGGCAGAGATGGAAGAGATGGGAAGGAAGGCCCTAAAGGAGAAAAGGGAAGTCAAGGTATAGAGGTATTTACTTCCTAATGTTATGCTTGCTATTCACATGTCTTTCTGGTATTTTTTTTCAACGGTTTCTCATTAAAAAGATGCTTCCTACAAACCATTTAGCTCTGCAAAACTTGTACAAAAAGATACAGCTAATTATACGGTATGTAAAACCTGAAGGTCCTTATGTTCCTACTGGTAATTACTGAAGGCTGGAATAGAGCTGACAATATTGTTCATATTCAGAATGAAACCTCTTACTGGATGCCTCTGGGGTAGAAGAAGTGCTGTAGAACCTTTAATCTCTGGATCGCCAATTTGATATCTGGCTAAGGTTGGTAGTGACTGAAAGTTGTTACCACTAGACATGACTCAGAAACAGATTTTTAAAATGCAATTTCCCCCAGTTTTTAAAAAATTCAAAATATAAAAATAAATGTAGACTAGCTCTGTGCTGGCTATATATATTTAAAAAAAAACTGTGAAAATTGTCTACATTTTCTTTCCCAAAAATATCCAGAAGTTTGAGGACAGAAGGTCAAAGAAGGGAAAATATGCATGCTAAATGTATACACTCAGTTGGGGCTAGGTTCACTTCAGTGGAGCCACTCCCATGTGTAAATACCCTTTTGGGTGTGAGAGAGTTCCCACAGTAAAATAAAGTGGAGAATTTGACTGTGGTATCTCTTTTCATAGTCTTATTTACCCTGAATATTTAAAGTAACTTTGCTACAATGAAAACACTTTCCTTTCTACCTGCCCCTTACCTCAGATCAATTCTGTTTAGTAAGAGCTCCATCAAAATATGTTGTAGGGTATTACTATATAATTTGCATGATTACTTAATTCCTAATATAAATCCCAGAATACATGCTAGAAAAAAAAACTGGCTTTACAGGACTAACAAAGATTTCCCATATAGAGGTTTACACTGAAGGATTACTTTCTCATTCAATAATATTGCATTTGGTTACAAATAATAAAAAGAAAATCAATTAATTTACACTAGGTACCTAAAAGAACCTGTCATATTATTCATTGTGAATAAAGTATCAGAACAATTTAGTTCTTATTCCTTTTTGCATATTGTTTACAAACAGTGCATCATTTTTGTACATTAGCTCATTCTTTGCAATTATTCTCTGAACAGTTTTGTGAAGTTTTATTTGCAGACTCATCTCTGAGTATTTGGTATTATTTTACATGGCTTATTTATTCCTTTAAGTCCTCTGGTTTTCTTTTCCATCTCTGCATGAATGACTTCAGTTTTGTAAATAGAAATCACCCTTCCTCCCCTCTTTTTGTCCACAAATTATCCTTGAACGTTCTGAATTGTTTACTGAATTGATTGTGTGAATAATGAAAAGAGCTGTTCAAAATAGTAACAGGAGCCTTTCGACTGCGAATGTTCTTGCAAATATATGGTGGTATTTGGAATGGTTTTGATCTCCTCTACCATTTTTGTGAATAAAAACACAAATTTCATGAATACATAAATAAAAGTGGGCATGGATTGGTATGTGTTATGTGCAAGAATATTAAACCAATACTTCCTAGCTATATTTGCTCAGGTCTACAGCACTGATTAATTAAACACACAGGAGAGTATTCTCTTCCTTGATTCACACGATATTGATTTCTGTTGCATATCTTCAGTTTTGCCCCAGGAGCACCTTTTTCAACGTCTTCCATTTGCTACCACAATTATTTTAATCTTAAACAAATCATTAAACCATCTTGACACGTTGGAAGAGGTAGACAGTTAATGAACTGATTCTAAAATTGCAATCCAGTCATGATCATAGCAGTTCACCAGGCTTTATATTCTATTATTAGATTACAAGGAGCAGATTGTTACCTGATTTACACTCTGATGAACTGCAAGCAGAATTTGATCCTAATTTAACAAACCTTATCCTATTCATCTGCAAATCTCTTGCAGTTCACCCAATTTTTCTTTTTTAAATCTACTATTTTTCTTTTGACCCAACACTAGGATTACAAGGATTAAAGGGGTCACAAGGTTACCCAGGAAAGTTGGGTCCTGCTGGACCAGTAGGAGGAAAGGGCTCACCAGGAGAAAAGGGCACAAAAGGAGACATTGGAGATAGAGGTAAGAGCTATGATTATTTTGATTGGGAAGGATAATGTGATCACTAGCCACTAACCATCTGAAAAAAGCTTAAACAAACTGGAAGTAAGCATGTTTACTCCAACTAAATTAATCTTAACGGTGGAACTTTGAGTACCTAAGATATATGATCTAAGGGTTTATAACTACTACTACTGAATAAAAACTGAACAAAAGTAAATTTAGGTTAAATATCCAAATATATGTATGTATACAGTATTGGAACAATCCTATACTGCCCCAGTGGATAGAGAAAATCTCCTGATAGTAGAGATGAACTTACACCATAAAGTTTGGGGGCAGGGCATAGTTTGGGCCTAATAGCAAAACTGTGTAAAGACCCGTGGCTTAGCTTCACAGGAGTTTGAACAAAGCATTTATCCAGCCCTGATCCTTGTACCTTCTCATCCAAAAATATTTTACTTTGAATTTCAACCAGTTTTGTAACAAAATTGCAAATTTCACATGATTTTCAGACAAAACCATAAATGAAGATAGGGCATGTTCATTCGGTACTAATCTTGGTGCATGTGAAATTTATTGAACTTTTCAGTGAACCTGGGCTTAGTTTTGCATTCATCTTCAGAGAGGCTATCAAATGAGTTGCATATTGTTTAACTGCAAACATTTCATATGGGTCCTACCAAACAGGGCTTTCCTATTTTTAGTTTATAACATTTTAAAAAATGAATAAAAATTACTTTGCATACTCAGCATACTCAGAATTAAGATGAACAGAACTCTTTAAAACAGACTTTAACTTTGTCATAATTCTCTAATTTTAAACAGAACTCTCTTTCCCTGGATTTTGCACCAAAAAGAGTAATCTAATTTTGATTATTGAATTAACTACTGATTGTATGTTATCACATTCCAGGTTAGCAACTCACAACCTTTTCATCTCAATTTGAGGCGCACACACAATGTTGCAACCAGTCAGGCATTATTAAAAAAAAGAATGGATCTTTCTAAGCAGGGATAGAAGTTTTAATAGGGTTATAATATAAACGAGCATTTCATGTATTTCCTTTTCACCCTGTTTCATCAGGATTGCAAGGAGTCCCAGGTTTGAAGGGTAACCCAGGCAATGCGGGCCCTTCTGGGCCAAAGGGGGACAGGGGCTCACCAGGTGAAAAAGGAGTACAAGGAGAGAGAGGTGAGTGGTGTCATTAGACTGTACTGCGCACTTCAGTGATTGTTTCTAGTCAAACAGTATTGAATTCGGATATAGATCATTGTGGATTATTGTGCAGTTTGACGTGCAATTTTCTTTAAATTTCTCTGATTTCCATATGGTGTGGGAATTCTACAAGTCACAATTGAATCATCTGGCTTTGATGGGATAGTTTGATGACTGTGCACCAAAAAGCAGTAGGAATTTTCCCTCTAATATTTATAATCTGTTACATGATGGTGCTAGATTTCAAAATCCACACACTCCTCAAGTCTCCCTGTGCATTCACTCAGAGTCTATCATCAAGTAACCGGCAAAGCCCAGAATTATTCCCACCAGGAGACTCACTGTAATAAAAAACACCTGATAATAAAATTGCAGGTTTTGTAAATCTCATTCCCTTCATCAATCCCTAGGCCTGCCAGGAACTACAGGTTCGCAGGGACAGAAAGGAATCATGGGCTCATCGGGGCCAAAAGGGGACAAAGGTTCAGTAGGTGAAAAGGGAGCAAAAGGAGACAAAGGAGACAGAGGTAAGTGATGTAGACAGGCTCGAATTCTACAATGCAAAAATTGCTTCCAATTTAATAATTTCTCTGCTGCTGCAAATTGCCACAGCTTTGTTGCCTCCATTTACACCAGCCAGGAACTTGTCTCATAGACTTAGGAGATAGTGAAGGACACAAGTTGAAAGAGTTCAAGATTCCGCTTAGGTAAATACAAACCGAAGGCTGTACATTTATCTGAACCATAACCAAATCTCCTTTGCCCTAGAAATCAGGAATCAGCTCTTGGAAATATAGCCTCTCTAATGAAATTCATGGGAATTCTTAGTTCTAACTGATTGAAAATTACTGAGTGAATAGATTTTTTTTTTCAAAATTTCAGTATTTCAATGTTTCTGTGTTTAACCAATGCCAGTTAGGGTTTATCTACACTGGGAAATTGCTCGGCAGAATGGAATTAATATATAGCACTCGTAGCTATGTTGGTCAATTTCCCTGTGTAGACAAGCCCTTAGTGTAGTTAGGAGTACAAAAATAAGCATTCCCAGAAAATTAAACTAACTTTCCGGACAGTAAACAAATCCTTAATTTGAGTTCAAATAAGGACATATCTTATCTAAACTAGTTTCATCACCCCAAAGTCCATGAATTGCTAAATCTTAACAGAACCTCTATTTATATTTACCTGCAATCTCTACATGATGTCAGAATTATTTAAGTCTAAATAAAATTGCCTTATCTTTGATAAGAGAGTCTAGTATTCCTAAGTAATCTGCTATTCATCGTTTAGACTTAATGGGTATCAGATGGTGGAGTTATATCTACCATATTAGATGCACTCTTCATGTTTTACTGTACATTTGTTGCTCAGGCAGAGTGTTGCAAATGGCAAAGTGCATATATGTCGCTACTGTAATTATAATTTTAATAGTGATATAGTTCTTTGCATTTCAAAACACTTTACAAATATTAGTCAGTTCTGAAGGCATGTCACCTTCTAGGGTGATTAGCCATATTCTACAAATGAAGAAACTGGGGCACAGCCTGCGGAAGTTGTAATTTGTCCAAGATTAGTAGCAAATTTCCATTAGAGCTTTTATTAAAACTCAGGGATCCCTGGATCACAGCCCTGTGTACAGATAAATAAAAATATGTGAGGGGATGGTTATCCATTTATTAGAGCAGTGTCCTACCTGTCAGGACACCTTGGTTCTATACCTAGCTCTGCTACTGTTTCATTAAGTGACCTTGGCCAATATGGTTGACCTCTCTGAGTCTCAATTACTTCATTTGCAAAATGGGTATACTACTACTTAGTTCAAAGACAGCATCAATGCAAAATGATTGTTGGTAAAATATTATGAGATTTTTAGGGAACAGATGGTATGTACATGCCCGTTATGTTATATATGAAATTAGAAAACTATCTGCAGATTAATTTGTTCCTTTTGTATCTTTTTTACTTGATCTAACAATAGGGTTACAAGGAAGCTCAGGTTTACAGGGCCCCAAAGGGCAAATTGGTTCTCCTGGGCTAAAAGGTGATAAAGGTTCAGTAGGTGAAAAAGGAACAAAGGGAGACAGTGGACTATCAGGTAAGTAGAGCAATGGGGTTGGTTGGTTTGTTTGGTGGGGAAGAGATTTAAGGGTTTCTCTGTTGCTGTGCGCTAATGAGTTTTGGACCACTTTCTGCCCTACATCCACAAATGGATTCAAGTAAGCTCCATCTGGAGAAAAATGTATGAGGAGAGATTCTCTCTCTTTCTCCTAATGTATATTCAGTTTACATGTGCATAATTTACACTATGTAAAACTGGTTCACCTCCAAAATGTAAGCCATTACCTAAATATAAAGATCAAAATATGACTATGAAATATAAGATTAATCAGTAGTATTTTATAAATTATATAACAATTATTTTTCATGGATAGAATCCTTCTCCCACTGAGTCAATGACAAAACTCCTATTTACATAATGGAGCCAAGATTTCAAATCGTAAAAATATCATTTTCCACATCACAGAGTAGAAAGCCCATTCTAGTGATTACAAAATCTTCCTATGTATGATGAATTTATATTTTCAAAAATAATTTAAAAAATAACTGCTTCCTTTCTGGCTCTTTTCTGCCTGATAAAAAATACCTCAAAATTTTCATGAGGAATCCAGTATATTTGTGGATATAGCTCACGGTAGAATATTTTAATCTTTAGATTGAAGGGGAGGGGCTCAAGGAGCTTCTTACTTTAGAACAAATGATAAAACACTTCACTACAGCTTAGCTATCCATTATTTTCTACCCTTCTAACACAGACATCAACAGGTGTTGGATATCACTTTTGGTAGTTTGCTAAAATGAGATGATGCTGAGAGTAATTAGAGAATCAAAATATTGCAGTATCCCAGGATGCAGACAGTCTGTTACAGAGTGTTTTCATGTGTATATGTAAATTATCTAGGTAAATAGATTGAGATCTAGATAATACTTTATATCAGGAGTAGCAAACTTTTTGGTCTGAGGGCCACATTGTGTTTCCGAAATTCTATGGAGGGCCAGTTAGGGGAGGCTGAGCCTCCCCAAACAGCATGGCCCCCGCTCCCATCTGATCTCCCACACACTTCTCACCCCCTGATGGCCCCTCCAGGGCTCCTGCCCCATCCAAATCCCAGTCTCCTTCCTGACGCTCCCCTCTTCCAGGACCCTTGCCTCATCCAACCACCCCTTCTCCCTGTCTCCTGACCGCCCCTGGAACCTCCACCTCTGACTGCCCCCTGCTGACCCATCCAACCCCTCCTCTCATTCCTGACTGCTCGCCCCCGGGCCCTACCCTCTATCTGACCCCCACTCCTTGCCCCCTTACCATGCAGACTATGCAACACAGAGCACCAAGTCAGGCCGAGGCTCTGTAGCTGCGCTGCCCCGGGAGCTCACAACCCCGCCACCCAGAGGCTGCAGGGGAGGGCGAACAGCAGGGGAGGGGCTGGGGGAAAGCCTCCCCAGCCACGAGCTCAGGGGCCGGGCAGGAGGGTCCCACGGGCCGGATGTGGCCCATGGGTCGTAGTTTGCCTACCCCGACTTTATATAAAGTAGATAAAGTAAAACCAGCATGTCCAAGCTCGTAACAATTTGTGAACCAGTCTCTAGGGTACTATTTAGAAGTGCCTTATCCACTGACCCCCATCTACAACTTCAAAGCATCCTCCTCCAACTCCACCTAATTGTTTACAGAATGTAAAATGACACAAGTCAGTGATATAGTAGCAGTGGGGAAAGCATTTTTAGCATTATGTAGCCCAGGAAGACCAGTCTGGGCACTCAGGGCATGTCTATACTTACCAGTAGGTCGGCACTGCTACAAGACTCGATGTAGTGAGTGTCGATTGAGCAAGTCTGGTGAAGACACACTAAATCGATTTGTGTACTCCACCTCCCTGAAAGGGATAAGGGAAGTCGATGGGAGATGCTCTCCTATTGACACAATGCCATATAGCCACTGAGGTAAGTTGATCTAAGTACATGGACTTCAGTTATGTTATTCATGTAACTGAAGTTGCATACGTTAGATCGATTTACTGCGGTAGTATAGACCAGCCCTCAGAAAGTGATATATCTATAGACCTCAATCCCTAAACACTATATGTCTGGATAGCATAACGATGTTTAGTTCAGCCTGTCCTTAAAGAGAAGTAGAACTGATATAGAATCTTTCCTTCAGGTTATGGATAGACACATCCTGTGTAATTCTTTTCACATAAAAAAGTTAGGCAATCCAGGTTTAGATCTATAACTGGACATATAGAGAGTTAGATCATAACCAAGACATCTAGAATAGAAACGACAGGTCTGTTGTTATTTGTCTGTATTGCTTATTAGCTGTAACATTAATGCAACTTTCTTCATTCAGAGATCAATCTCCTTAAAAGACAAGTAAGTACATTGGAAGGGCAGCTGAAAGCTCTGCAAAGCAGCTTCTCCAAGTACCAAAAAGGTAAGATGATGCTGTAGTAGGATGGTGCCTTTGAACACAATTTTAGCTCTGATCTCTTTGAAGTCTTCTGATTTGTAGTCTGATGCATTAAACAGTGGTTTCATTCATTTTCATTATTAATGAATTATACTATGCCTCAGACTTACATGATGCTTTATAAAATATAGAGCAGAGCACTTTCTCTGCCCCAAAGACAATACAAAGCCCCAATCTAATGAGGGATGAATTCTCTGGAGTGATCCCAAGTACCCTCAGTTCTCACTGAATCCAGTTATGGACACTGAGCATTTCTCAGTAAGCACTGGTCTCCTCACAAGATCAGGAAAAGGGCTGTTCGCGTAAAAGTTGTGCCACTTTAATTAAACTGGTTTTGACTTAGTTAAACTGGTGAAAACTCCTGTGTGAACACTCTCAAATTGATTATACACTGGATTATATCAATTTAATCTTAAATCATCAAGGAATGAAACAGAGCTGACTACACCAACTTTAAATCAAATGAACAGTGTCTACACAGGGCTTTGCTCTTGTTTAAATTGGTTTAAAAATACACCTTTGGTTAAACTGGTGCATCTTTGTATATAGGCCAGGTCTAGTGTCAAGGTAATTAACAGAGGTTGGTCAGAAATATTCCAGTGAAAACTTCTTTCATTGGATTTTGCTCATTCATTGAAATCAAAAACTTTTTACTTTTTACTGAAGTTCTGATAGACTCAAACTTGCCTAGTTTCCTGCCAGCTCACCCACCTGGCTCCTCAGCAATGCCCATGTTGGAGTCACAGGGAGTCGGGAGCTTGGAAGCCCTTGGAGTCCTGACTGCCAAGCTCATGGCTCCTCAGCAGTCTGGATTCCCATGGTGGGCAGGCCTGGAGCTGTGCAGCACAGAGCTTCCAGCATCCACAGCTCCAGGGCAGCCCGCCAAGCTCACTACCTCCTGAGCCTGGACTCCATTCCCTTTTGGGGAGAAATGGGAAATTTTGAGGTTTTGTTCTGAATCAGAGTGAAGCCAAAATTTGAAATAATGAAATCCTCTGGGATTTCTCTGTGCAGCTCTAGTAATTAACTCTAAAAACTAGAATCCTATCAAAATCATGTGTTTGCTAATTGTATCCACCAGTGTGTGTTCGACTAGCCCAAGACCATTTAAACCAGCAGTTTTTCTTAGAGTACTGAGCCCTATGTGTAGTTCACACCTCAGATGTGCATCATGCACCAGAGAACTGAGAATCTTGTCTGTAATGCCTGTTGAGCAGTGTCTGTGCTCTGGAGCTCCTCGTGCTCCATACCAAGATTATAAGGGGCAATTCAGACTGACCCGCCTCTCCAGTTCCTTCTTCCCATTGCATGACCAGAGTTGAAGTCCTCCATGTCTGATGAGATCTTTGCACAGTCTGTAAATGTAATTGTATGTCGTTGTTAGTCTGGCGTTTTTAGTAGTTTCTTTATAGTTAGTGTAGATTAGTTTCCCCTTCCTTGGGGACCCTTCCTCTTTCTCTCCCTTGGGAGAAGGGCTATGCCTAGACTTCTGGAGTTTAACAAGTGGCTAGCCTGCACACTCCTTCTTGGTCAGTGATGAGCACCAGTGCTGCCTTGACTCATAGATAGGGCCCTACCAAATCCATGGTACATTTTGGTCAATTTCATGATCGCAGCATTTAAAAAATCATAAATGTCATGATTTCAGGTATTTAAATCTGAAATTTCAAGGTGGTGTTCTTGTAGGGATCCTGACCCAAAAAGGAGTTGTTGGGGGGGGGGTCCTAAGGTTATTGTAGCAGGAGTGGGGGTGATACTGCTGCCCTTACTTCTGCTCCGCTGCAGGCAGCGGTGCTCTCTAGCTATCCAGCTCTGAAGGCAGTATCAAAGTAAGAGTGGCAATGCTACAACCCCCCCCCCCCAAATTAGCTTTGTCTCCTGCTCCCGCAACTCCCTTTTGGTTCAGGACCCCAATTTGAAAAACACTGGTCTCCCCTGTGAAATCTGTACAGTATTTGGCAAAAGCATAGAAAATACCAGATTTCATGGGCAGAGACCAGATTTCACGGTCTGTGCTGCATTTTTCATGACTATGAATTTGGTAGGACCCGATTCATAGACTTTAAGGCCAGAAGAGATCATCAGGATCATCTAGTCTGACCTTCTGTACATTGCAGGTCACAGAAACACCCACACCTGAAATAGACTCCTAACATCTGGCTGAATTACTAAAGTCCTCAAATCATGATTTAAAGACTTCAAGTTACAGAGAATCTGCCACTTACTCTAGTTTAAACCTGTAAGTGACCCATGCCCCATGCTGCAGAAAAAGAGGGCTGTGAGGGGGAAATCCAAGGTCTCTGCCAATCTGACCTGGGGGAAAATTCCTTTCCAGCCCCAAATATGGTGATCAGTTAGACCCTGAGCATGTGGGCAAGATCCACCAGCCAGACACCTGGGAAAGAATTCTCTGTAGTGACTCAGGACCCTCCCCTTCTATTGTCCCATCACTGGCTGTTGGAGATATTTTCTGCTAGCAATCACAGATTGGCTATACGCCATTACAGGCAGTCTCGGCATACCATCCCCTCCGTAAATTTATCAAGCTGAGTCTTGAAACCAGTTAGATTTTTTGCCCCCATTTGGAGGCTGTTGCAGAACTTCACTTCTCTGATGCTTACAAAACCTTCATCTAATTTCAAGCCTTACCTTGTTGATGGCCAGTTTATATCCATTTGTTCTTGTGTCCACATTGGCACTTAACTTAAATAACTCCTCTCATTCCCTGGTATTTATCCCTCTGAGGTATTAATAGAGCACCATCATATCTCCTCTCAGCCATTGTCTGGTTTGGCTAAACAAGCCAAGCTCTTTGATTTTCCTCTTCTAAGGAAGGTTTTCTATTCATCTGATCCTCCAACTAACCCATCTTTGCACCTTTTCCAGTTTGAATTCATCTTTCTTAACCATGGGAGACGAGAACGGCATACAGTATTCCAGATGAGGTCTCACCAGCTTGCCTGTCCCTACTGGAAACACCTTGCCTGATGCGTCCTAGAACTGTGTTAGCCTTTTTCAAGGCTGTATCATGGCAGCTCATACTGCCTTAGGGAAACTCATCTCCACCAAGTGAAGTATCCACAGCTCCTTCCCTCCCTGAACCTGAGATAGATAAGAGTTTTGACTGAAGATGTACCTCATGGAGAAAGTCATGAGACCCTAGTCAGAACCAGGCAGAGACAGACACCCCATGCCGCCGCCCCAGACGTTGACCTCAGTCCACGAGCAGTTCCTCTCTGATCATGAACTCCAGAATGGAGGCCAAAACTGTGAAGTCCAAGGACCCATTATCTAGGGCCATTCATGAGAATAAGGGGCACTCTCGCTAACACTGAACCAGATCCCCCTTCCAGATCTGGTCCTACAGGAAGGAATCCCTCCCTAGCTCCTTCTAAATCAGGTGAGTCCTTGTACTCAGGTCATAAAGACTTAGGCCCATCTAAACCTTACAAAGGTAAGACACGCATAAGCCCAGGATCTGTCTGTACCAACTTGAGCTCTGACTAATAAGCTACAAGACTGGCCACTGCTGGCACGCAGCAGGCCCAGACAATTCTCGTTTCTGGACCTCCAGCAAATGTCAGTCCATCCTTTTCAGTAGCATTTAGCTGTTTCCAGATCTGCTAACTCAGGAGAATGGTGGAATCAGGCATACCCGCTTGGCCTGTCTTCACCTCATGGCCTGGTTATTTGTACGAGTGCCAGACCTAGAGCACTGTTCTTTGGAGGCTTTTCAAACCGTTCTTAATCCCAATTGAAAAGACTTCATCAGAAATGTTCTCTAGCTAAATGGAGGCATTTCTCTGCCTTGGTACAACAAAACTACTTGTGGCCAGAGACAGTAGGTGTTCCTGTTTTTTTAACTACCTTATCACTCTCAAGATATCAGGCCTTTTTCATTAGCTGTCTGCAAGCCCTCCTAGCAGCAGTCAATGTCTTCCACCTTTGGGGAGATAGCTACTTTGTTTTTACTCACTCATAACTAGATTCCTGAAGAGTCGCACTAGGACCCTCAGAGGTAATGAATCTGACACCACTATGGGACCTCAGTCTTGTGCTTTTAGTATTTACCAGGCCACCCGTTGAACTACTGACCAAATGATCAGTGTGTTCCATTAACAGCCTTCTTTCCCCTCTCCTTTGGATTATGACTGGATCCTCAGCAGAGGAGAAAGTGGAGAAGCAATCAGTCCACAGCTCTCCTTAAACTCTTGCTACTGAATACAAGGAACTCCAGGGCACAGCACTACCAACGGACATGTCTTGCGAGATTTTTCCAGTCTCAGATTCATGATGCATGTGCGTATCCATGTGTGGAATACAGATAGGGACCACACCTCTTGAAGAACCTCCAGTTACAGGTAGGCAATCTCCATTTCTGAAACAGAAGTCCATGCAGCTGCTGCTGTTTCTGGTTTGTAGAAAGTTGATTTGTCACTTGGTGCTGGCTTCTCCTTTTTGTTTCCAGCTGCTAAATCACATTCAGGACAGCAAAATAGGCATAAAACACGTGTCTGATGTTAACAATTGCTGTAGCTGGTGCAGGGATCCTATGCTGTCATACAGGAGTGGAGGAGGCCCATGTGACTGACTAGTTAAAAATATAGCCAGTGTACTTAACAGATGCTCTTAATATATCTTGTAATGAACAAATCCCAGGATAGTGATGGGGAAACCTCTGAGGGTTCAGAGTTCAGTTTGGATAAATGCCTAAAACTGGAATGTGTAGCTAAACATCTCAAGTCTGCAAAATCTGGATTGGAAATCTCACCAGAGCAGGCTTCGAGCAGTTCTGGTGCTGGTAAACTAGGTCAAATTTTGGTCCTGTCTGGAAATACCATGAGAATAATTTTTCATTGTCACATTTTAGTATTTCCAATCTTGGTTCTGCCAGAAATCCTGAAGGAATAGCCTTTGTCACCATATTGTAGCAAAGTTCCAGTTCTGATAGAAACTTGAAGATATAAAAGGAAACATAAAGACATCAGGGTGAGATGCTGAAATATCCAGATGTTAATGCGATCTTAAGGGGGAGAATGTTGAGGAGAGATGGGTGAGTGGCGGTCTTCTGGTTATCACAGTGAGCTATGCTGGAAAAAGAGATTAGGATTTGCAGCAAGCCCTAAAGATCAGAACAGATAGAAGCTAATTCAGGCCAAGAGGTGAGGAGTGAATTCCAAAATCTTGGGCCTCTCACAGAAAATGCCTCTCTGTGAATATTGCAGTGGTTCTAGGATCAAGTCCTTAGGGATAGAATCTGTAGGCGTGGGGTTGGGATGAAAGGTGATTTAGTCTATAATTTGGCATGGAGCAATGAGGATCACTATACTTTAGTGACGGATTCCATGGTTCAGATCATCAGCTGGTGTAAAGTGATATAACTCCATTGAAATCAAAAGACTTTAACTGATTTCTGCCACCTGGCCCCATAAATCTGTTGGCATCATAAAATCATATTTAGCTAGAGGCCTAATGTGGAGATATCTCTTTGTTTTCTAGTTATAACGTTCCCGAACGGCAGAATTGTTGGTGAAAAGATATTCATGACCAGTGGCTATGAAGGCAACTTTGATAGTCTGAAACAAAGGTGCTCCCAAGCTGGAGGCCAACTTGCTTCTCCTCGGAATGCTGCTGAGAATGCTGCCATCCAGCAGATAGTTGTTTTGTACAACAAAGCAGTCTTTCTTGGGATAAATGATATTCAGACAGAAGGTCGTTTCAAGTATCTAAATGGAGAAAACATTGTGTATTCCAACTGGCACCCCGGAGAACCAAATAATGACAAAGGCATTGAGGACTGTGTAGAAGTCCTTTCAAACGGAAAGTGGAATGACAAATCCTGTGGAGAGAGACAACTAATTGTGTGTGAATTTTAAACCACCTGTCATATTGCCTTTGCTTCACTTGATGGAAGTGACACAGGCTGCAGTGTGTTAGAATCAAATATCTAACATTTTTAAAGGTGCTTTGCAGGTATATAGGATATCAAAGTATAAAACAAAATATCGGGTTCTGCTTTTGATGCTAAACAATGTTAGTTCAGGTAGAAAGCGGTTTTCCTTCATATACTGAGTCTGATAAAATCCAAATAAGTAGATGCAAACCCATGCAGAAGAATACATTGATGGATTAGTCTCCTAGGAAATATGCGAGAGATTTGACATTGTTCTGATTGGCCACAAGAGGTCACCTATATGCCTAACAAACCTGCTTGGCAGTGCATTCTCTTTCTTGGTTAACATTTATTATTTATTTTTCTATTGCTGTATTCCAGAGACAGTCTAGATCAGAGTTCAATTGTGTAAGGAGCTGTACAAACACTAGAAAAACATAGCCCCAAAGACCTTATATTTTACTTTACTTCTGTGCTTTTCTACTTGGAATTATTTCAGAACATAGATCCAAGTTTTAACAGAAGTATGTTTGTTGAAATGTATAGTGACCTGGAGGAATATAAGCCACCACATTTTTGCACTATTGTTTGTTGCTTAATTTTTTGTCGGTGAAGGGTTTACATGGAATTAGATGACAGAATGCATGAATTTCCCAAAACACAAGGATCTTCAGTAAAATCAGTTTCATGAGAACCAAAAAAAAATCTTCTCAAAACAAAATGTATGATATGAAAGGAGTAAGGTGCTTAAATTAACCAGTTACAGTAGTATTTGAGCTCCAATAACTTCTGTCCTGTCTGAGAAACTCCCTTTGATATCTTCATAAGGCTCTTCCTTTTCCCAGGACAGACAGACTGGATTGCCTTCATCTGTCCCAACACCCAATTGTACATCAAATTCTGCTTTTGCACATTTGAAGAGGACCATGTTTCTCAAATTTATATTGCAATGCAAAAAGATGCACCTAGAATTCAGCTGACTTAATAGGTATGGATAGCTCGTGATGTGCAAGCCAAATTAGAACTTCATGAATGTCTTTTCTGGCTAATGTGATTAGTCTGAAGTCAGTCAGTATCTCACTAAGTCCTAAACTTAGAGATAATAACTATGTTTCCCGATAGTTCCCTCTACATAAAATAGAAATTCTTGACAGATGAAACTGCATTTGTCACAATTATACTTAGTAGAAATAATATTTTTTAAAAAAATCTAAAAATAGCTAATTAAAAGAAAGTGATGAAAAGGTATATAGAGCATATACTCTATCTTGAGCTTTTAGGCTGAGCATGCATCTGTACCACATCAGTAGCTTGCCATATAGGGAACTGAATACGATGATTACTTAGCGTATACTGTCCAAGATGTATCCTGCCATCTTCACTGTCATTTCTGAGGCAGGTCCTACCATGTCTTTAGGGAGCTGCTTTTCTGGGGTAGTCATTGCTTCAGACAGATTAACCTTGCAGGGGTAGTTTTTCAGTCGCTACCCCAGTGTATACTCCTTCACTGGTCCCCTCTGATGTTTCCTTGATTCATTCAACCTTGTAGGAGCTTTCAAATGAAGTCTCCTGTGTTCCTGAGTTGAGCACATCATCTGACTTTACGCCCAATTTCCCCATGTTTCAAACAGACCAGAGGATTGTTGCTCCCAGTAGGAGGTAGTTTTCTCTGCCTTTCTGGGTCCATAGCCACATTATCTGCAAGTGTTGGAGTAGGCTATATGGGATGGTTACCTCCCTTTTCGTGAGGGCTAACTCCTTCTCCTGGACTTTTGGGAGCTACTGCTTTGGCCTGCAATACAAGGTGGTTCTTCACTACCTCCTTATTGTCTTCTTCTCTGACTTTCTTAAATAGGGCCAAGAAGGTGGGTAGGTCCTCCAACCTCTTTACATGTAGGTTGAGGAGCCTGATGTCAGCAAAGAGAGTGCCCCTGAACACTTGGGCAATTTGGGCTTGGTCACCCTCTCCAGCTGGATACCTTTCTTCCGAGCTATTCTCACGAGTAACTGCTGAAATCTCAACAGGAACTTAAGTCTTTTTTCTTCCTGATGTCATTTAAGATCCCTGAACCAGCAGTACAGGTCCTCACTACTCTGTGGTTCCATATGTGCTCTCTAAGGCAACTAGGTAATGTATATAGCATCAGAGTTGCTGGTTCTGACGACCCTATGGCTTTCTGCTATCCTCTCTCCCCCTCTTTTCTGCATTGCCACTCTGGGACCACCTCGTGGCCTGGTCAATCCAACTTTCAAAATCCTCATCATCCAAAAGCATGAGCAACTTTTCTGAAAATATCCACAGTCTCTTACAGTGCCTGCCATCTAGGTGGGCGAGCCATGCTTCTCCACAAGTTATCCCACAAGCCTGGCCTCAGCTGTCAGTCATGGGTGAAAGAGGAACAGTCCCCAGTTTCAAATCTTTCTGTGCTAGGAAAGACTATAGCGTTGGCACTAAACTATGCAGGTGCAGTGCTCACAGATTCAACATTCACCACCTCCTAATTCGCTGGCCCCAGGATGGTGATCCTTCAGGAGCTATCACCTCCCTTGGTATTCTGGTGGCATCCAACATTTCTGAGTGCTGTATCAGGGCACTGCTGCTCCTTGCTTCCAGTTCTGGTGAATAATCTGTTCACTATGAGTCTTCCCAGGCCTTCTCAGTATGAGAACACTTAGTCTGTCCATCCATAGGGTTACTGGGGATAAAAGACTGGCCGTAAGCATCTGGTTTCCTTTGCTCCATTCAGAAAGCCAAGTGCTTCTCATCTTGCATTTCAGCTTGGCCCCTCTAGGTGGCACTGAACTCATTGCTAAGAGGCTGTGTAAGAAGTTGTGAACTGGCTGTGTTTGATTGCCTCCATCCATAACCACTCTCCAAAGTGGGACTTAAGTCTCCTCCCTTTTCTTTCCCTGGGAATCACTATCACTAATATTTGTGATATACTTGCAACTTCCCCATCTCATCATGCAGGTTGGGCTCTGGGTTTTGTTTTTTTTGTTTTTTTTTTTGGGGGGGGGGGGGGGCGGGGGCTTGTGCCTCGTGCCTCCACTGTCAGTGATGCTTCACCATGTCAGACATGTAGGGGTGCTGCCCTCGAGAAGGCAATGATATTCAGGGATCCTAGAAAGCTGTTTGCTGCGGAAAAACACGGAATTTATGTTTTTACAAAGAATCTTTAGTTTTTACATTTTGTGAAAAAATAAAAATATCTATTAACTAAAATTGTATTGAAAGTACTGGTGTCACTTATTCAATGCGTGCAACCTCCCCCTCTTGTGGTTGATTTTTGAATGCACTTTAAATATACATAGCTAAATGTACTCCAAAAACTGCTTCCGTCATGTAATGGTTATTCCATATGCCATATAGGGGTTCAGGTATTAATGCATCTCAAATTTCACTTCAGCCTCCAGACATGAGTAATTAAAGTTGTAAACAGATGCTAAAAACTTTAAAAATCACCCCTAAAAACCACGTCACTGAGTTTGGCAAGGACAAATATTATGCTGCTGGTAATGTGCTGTTCTGTACTGTATATAGGAAGGCTGTAGATTATGTTTGAAGGCAGACAATTGTGGAACACATGGAAAGCGCTTAAATGTAAACTGAATGAAAAGAAATAAAAACAAGAGAAGCGGGTTAAGGTTAACGAATAACAATTAAACATTAACCATTTATAAATAAGCCATTTCCCCACATCCTAACACTGAATTTCGTCCAACTCCAGCTCCCCCACAGCACACTCCCAACATGGATGGTACGGCCTGGGATGCGTATCCCAAGTTCGAGTGTTGCAATGCTGTGGTGTTGGCTGGCATAAACCAAGTTATCTTACTTTATCTTCACCCCTGGAAGGGGCAGAGTCTTCACCTACCTCCACCTAAGCTCCAGGTTGCTGATTTGGAATCCTTCTCGGGTCTTGGCTGGATCTTGGTAGCCAGTGCCAGGTCTGATCTCACCATCTCGCTCTCTCTCTCTGATTGCTAGTCACAAGGGTGCTGAAACCACCTGATCCCTAAAGCCAGAGTATATGAGATATGTCAACCCCTTTGAGGAGGAATAGGAATTTATCAGAGCCTCCCCACCTGTGCTGTCTCTCTCCCAGCTTCCAAACTCAAAATGCTTTCTGTGTGTAAAATCAGGCTACCTATTCCCCAATTACCTTACTGGGGCAGTGCTGCCCTGGCTTGTCATTGGTCAAGTGGACTTCTCATTCATATTCCACCTGGTAGAAACCTCACTATTGCTCCAGCAGAGGAGGGAGAGATGGGGGAGAGAGAATGGGTTAGTCTTTTTTGTCTTTCCCACCCCCAAGTGGGGGGTTACACATGTTACAATCATGTGAGCCCTAGTTCATCATCAATACAGCAGTATGAACAGAGAAATTATCCCCATTCCAGACTTTTTCAATAAGTTCAGGGCCCATTGAAATCCTATAAAATAGTTAAAATTGTGTTTGCAAAAACTTAAATAGTGGATGGCATGATGGGACTTCCATTCCGCTGCTTTTGGTTTTGCATGCTGAATAATTTTTCAAAAGATAAACTCAAAAAAAAAGTTTTATTAAGATCTTTTCAGAATTTCATAAAGTGTTTTCCCTGAGCCCTGATGTTTTATGTAAAATAACTGCAAACCAGTACTAATAATGCAGAATGTAGGCATTTAACATTTCTTTAAATAATCGGTTTGCAGAATGCTGCATAAATAGATTACATGAATTCAAAATGCTCTTAGGATAAGAGTGTCTATGAGGCTTCACACATTGGAAAATTGGAACAGTGCTGCTGCTTCCAGTTTTGTCCATTTAGTTATATGAGTGTCCTTGATGAACATTCATCACAGATCCAAGCCATGTTCCCCAACAATGGGATCTGATTGCATGTACATTGTCTGAACGCACACCTGCTCAGAATGGATTATCAGGAAAAGATGGGAAGGAAGGCACTAAATGGGAAAAGGGAGACCAAGGCATAGAACTATTTACTTCACCAGGTGTACTTACTGTTCACACAGATGTCAGATTGGTAACTTTTTTAACCCCTCCTTTTTAAAAGGATACTTATCACAAACCATGGAGCTCTGCAAAACTTGTACAAAAAGATTTATACAGTAGACTCTCTATTATCCAGGATTGGGTTAACCAGGTTGTGGATTAACCAAGATGTCAAAAAAAAAATACGCATAACTCGCAGAGCCAGCTCTGGCTTTGTTGCCTCCCCAAGAACAAAAAAAACCCAAACCCACCAGGGCACAGAGGAGCCAGTGAACTAACACCCCCACCCCCTGGCGCAGGGTGGCTGGTGAACCAACCTTCCCCCGATATTTCCTATGGATGGTGATTATCTGGGATTTTATTAACCAGGATTAATTTTTTCCCTATCATCCTGGATAATCGAGAGTCTACTGTAACTGCAGATAATAATAAACCATGTAAATGCTGAAGGTTCTTAAATTCTTGTTGGTAATGACTAAAAGAAAATTTAGACTGCATATCAAGAAAAAAATCCCTATCAGTGAGTCGTGCTGTAGCAGAGCATGGAATAATCTCCCAAGGGCTGTGGTTGAAATCCAATGTCATAAATAATCTGGAGAAAGCTGTAGCAAATATACTGTAATGGAACAATCCTATGCTGCCCCAGGGCATAGAATAAATGTCCTCATAGTGGAGATGAGCTTAAACCATGAAGTTTGGATGCAGGGCTTAGTTTGAGTCTAACAATAGATCTGAGTAAATATCAGTGATTTAGCTTAACACGAATTCAGATGAAGATTGTATTCAGTCTTGAGTCACATAAATTCTCATCAATCAAGTTATGATGTTAAATTTCAACCAGTGTTTTTAGCAAAACTGCAAATTTCACATGATTTTCATGCTAAACCATAAATAAAATTAATACATGTTTACTCAGTGCTAACCCAGGAAATGTAACAAACTTGTCATTGAGTCTGGTTTTAGTTGTGTGTTCATTTTTAGATATGATACCAAGTGAGTTTCATATTGTTTAACTGCAGATATTTCATGTGTGTCCCACCAAACAGGGTTTTCCTGTTTGCAGCTTCTAATATTTTATCACATGAAGAAAAACTGTCTCATACACTGCAAAACTGAGTTGAACATGACATTTTTTAAAGACTTTAAATGAAATGTTAACTTTGTCAGAATTATCTGATTGCTGTCTGAGGCCCTTTGCATTGGAAAAATGAGAGAGTAAAGAATTTGGTACCCAAAAAAGCTTTTTCTGATTATTGGATTGACTAGTGATCATGTGTTATCACATTCTAATTTAGCAACTCTCAGCATCTTAGTTTCTTGACCACATATAAAAGTGGCAACTAGTCACATGTTGTTGTTGTTTTTTAAATCTGTTGTTTCCAAGCATTGACAATATGGATATCAAAATAATAAAATACAGGAACATTTACTTACACCCTTTTAATCTATTCTATTTGATCAGAACTGTGAGGTGTCCCAGGTTTGAAGGGTGACCCAGAGAACACCTGTCCTTCTAGGCCGAAGGGGATAAAGCTTCACCAAGTGAAAAAATGAGGGACGGTTAGTGGTTTCATTAGGCTGCATTGCACATATCAGTGATTGCTTCCAGTTTAATGGTGCTGTATTCAGAAATAGATCATTGTGGGATATTCTGCAGCTGGACATGTGTAATGTTAATTTTCTATGTGGTGTGGGAACAATTGGTGTTCCATTTGAACTATCTGGTTTTGATGGAATAGTTTGATAATGAATGGCTCTGCACCAGAAAGCAATCAGAAATGTGTCTCTGAAATTTACTATTTCATGTTGGTGATAGATTTCAAATTATGTATGCTCCTCAAGTCTCCCTTCATTACTCAGTCACTCGTTCATCACTCGGTCATAGAAAATCTGTCATCAATTACATAGAATAGACCAGCTTTATTCCAATCAGTAGATATGTAATATAATAACGAACACCTGAAAATAAAATGTTGGGGTTTTGTTTGTCTCATTCCCTTTCTCATCCCTGAGAGCTACAAGTAATCACACATTTGCAGTGGTCCACCAGGAATCACAGGCTCCCTTGCACCAAAAGGGAACAAATGTTCAGTAGGTGCAAAAGGAGACAAAGAAGATGGAGATAAATGACTTTGGCAAACTTGAATTATGCATTACAAATATTGCTTCTAATTTGACAGTGTCTCTGCTGCTGGAAATTGCCACAGCTCTGTTGATTTCAGTGGAGCTGTACCCATTTATACCAGCTAGCACTTTTGCTGTACAATTTATTAACAGTGTACTTAATGCTTTTTTTAGAATGTAGGGATTCCTGGATCTCAGCCTCATATTCAAATAAAATAAAAATATGTGAAGGCATCTTATCCATTTATTGGAGCAAGGAACTGGGAGTCAGGAAGCCTGGGTTCTCTATATGTCTAGCCCTGCAAAGGTTTCATTAAGTGACCTGGGTCAGTTTCTGGCTCTATCTACACTGCAATTGAAAACTCACAGCTGGCTCGTGCCAGGTGACTCGGGTTCGCAAGTGTGATGGAGTCAGACCAGAAGGATATAGGAGAGTGCTGGAAGGCAGGTATATTAGTCTCAGGATGTGCAGGTCCCTGTTCCCTGGATAGCCAAACAAAGGCTACTCCAGGCCAATCAAGATACCTGGGGCCAATTAAGAACCTTCTAGAAAGGAGTAGAAACAGCTAGCCTGATTGGGACACCTGAAGCCAATCAGGGACTGGCTGAAACCAGATAAAAACCTCCCAGTTAGTCAGGTGGGCTGTGGGTGTCAGGAGCTGTGGAAGGAGGTGGTGCTGTTGGTGAGACTGAGTGGTGGACAACATATCATACGCAAGGAAGGAGGCCCTGAGGTAAGGGTGAAGTGGAGTTTGAAGAAGCAGTGACTGCTGTGGGGAAGTAGCCCAGGAAATTGTATTGTGTTTTGTGGATAAAAGGTCAGCCATCTTAGCTGAGGGTCCTTGGGCTGGAGCCCAGAGTAGAGGACAGGCCTGGGCTCCCCCCTTTTTGCCTCCCCTAATTAGTCTCTAAGATTGGGAGACAATAGAGACTGTGCCAGGAAGGATAGCTTCTCCTCACTGGCTTGTGATGAAAATGGCTCAATAGGCTGTGACCTTGTCTCCAGAGAGAGAAGGGCTCCGTGGAGGGTCAGAGTGAGGCGCTGAGGCTTGTAAAAACCCGCCAGGAAATGCAGGATCCACGAAGATAAGGACAGAGCTTTGTCACACAAGGCTCAGGCTAAAGGGCTATTTCATTGCTGAGTAGACATGTGGGCTGGAGTCTGGGTTCCAGGATCTGCAAGGTGGGAGGGTCCAAGAGCTTGTCTGCAGCCTGAGCCTGAATGTCTATACTTCAAATAAATATCCCCTTAGCTTGAGTCCAGTGAGCCTAAGTGAGACTTGGGTGGTGGTGGTGGTGTTTTTTGTCTAATTGCAGTGTAGACATACCCTCCATGTGTTACTTACTTCGTTTCCAAAAACTAAGTATAACACTACTTAGTTCAAAGAGGGTAGCAAGGCTTGATTAATCAACACTGGTAAAACTCTGACAAGAAAGGTGGTGTGAAATACCAGTTATTGTACATACAAAATTATAAAACTAATTGCAGATTAATATGTTCTTTTCATGTCTGCTTCACTTGATCTAACAATAGAGTTCCAAGGAAGCTCCGGCTTACTGGGCCCTAGAGGGCAAACTAGTTCTCCTGGGCCAAAAAGATATAAAGTTTTAGTAGGCAAAAAAGGAAAAATGGGAAACGGTGGACTGTCAGGTATGTAGACTCATGGATTTTCTTGTTGGGGAAAGGAATTGAATAGGCTTTCCCTGGAGCTGTGCTATAATGAATTTTGGACCCCTTTCTCCCCATATCACCAAGTAAGCTCAAGTGATTCCCGTGTGGGGGAAAAAGGGTCTAGTGAGAGATTCTGTAAATGTACTGAGAGACAATCTGGGTGAGGTAATAGCTTTTATTGGACCAACTTTTGTTGGTGGAAGAAACAAGCTTTCAAGCTACACAGAGTTCTTCTTCCAGTGAGATGAGACACATCACAAAGTATGCCTACACGAGCTGGGAATCACATCCCTGGCTCATAGTGTAGGCGTAGTCCCAGAGGCACAGCAAAAAATCTCACACATGAGGAAGGGGAGTGGTCTTCTGGTTACAACAGAGTGGACTGTGCTGCCTCCATTTTACTCTGAAGGATTCCATGCTTTTCTTCTTAGGGCCATTTGAGGACCTCTAATTCTGAAAATTTGGACTGGTTGTTTGTTGGACTGCATAGCGATCTGTCAGTATATGAGATGCTGAATTTTTATACTGCTCTGCATTTTTTTGCCAGTGAAGTATTGCATGAACTGTGCCTCCAGGTACGAAGGGGTTTACATGGAATTAGGTAACAAACTGCATGAATTTTCCCAATCTCAGGCCCCAGTAAAACCAGCTTTTTTGGAAATAAAGAAAATCTTAACAAAACAAAATAACTGGTATAAAAAGAGGAGGTGGTTAAATGTGAAGCTGAGCAAATAGTTGATTTTAGGGCTATTTTCCATCCACATCTACTTTAAAAGGTTTAAAGATTTATTTTTATTATTCCTTTTACAGTATACTAGTTGTTGGGAATGGAAAGAGGAGAAGAAAGAGGGATGCTGCCAAAAGTGTACTTTGAAAATTAGGGCCAGTTTCTGAAACCCTTCTTTAGGCTGCTGCTACTTTACATCATAAGTAGCCTATTGAAGAGAATAGGGCTGTTTGCCCAGTAACATAGTACTCAGAGTAAGGATGTCCGAATTTAGTCCTTAATATTTAATTTTTCAGTTGTGTATGTATAAAATCTGTTTCAGCATTAACATTGGCAGTGATTCCTATTTGATATTTGCAGTGTGGATTTTTTTAGCAAGGCTTTTTTCATCTCTTACCATATTTTATTATATTATTAAGGTGTTTTTTCTCCCATCCACATTTCTCCCTCCTTTTTTTCTTTTCCTGTTTTTGACTGAAGCCTCAATATATTGATAGGATACAGTGAATTTTCACACACACTGGATATCTGAATTGTTTGTAGAATCTTTATTTAAAAAAGAACTTTTCTTGAAAATACCTCGGACCTTAAACTACCCCATTTTGTTCTCATCTGACTAATAAATGACTATTAACGTGAGTTTTTATTGGTGGATTTGTTTGTATCTGGAAATAAAATTTTGCTTATAATTTTGCCTATAATTTCCTGCTGGAGCCAGGTGGTGCCTTAGTTCTTGGAAGAAGAGAAGACATAGAGACTGCCACATTGAATTATGACCCGTCTGGGGATGCTTCCTACCAAGCTGCTTCTACCAGAACATACCAAATTCAGATCTATACATTACCCAAGTCAAACTTGACACATTCCCTTCTAACTTAGAACAGTCCTTTCACATATTCCAGACTAGCCTAGCCTAGGCTTACTTTTTATTTGATTTAGTTTTACCCAGGATATCAAACAGAATCCAAGATCAAAAGGTTGTAGAAAGTAAACAGCACTTGTGTTTTTCAGCTGAAATAGACAACCACATGCCCATTACTGACAACTTTCTTTCACAATGGTAGTCAGGAGTGCTAGCTGCCTGAGAGTTATGTCCTGAGATTTTTGTAAGGAAAGGGGAGATCATCAGTGTGACAGGGTGGCCTGCCCCTTTAAAGGCCAAAGAACTGGAGCTGGCTAGCCCCTGTCCAGTTAGCTCTGCCTGCCATACTTGGCATGGAGCCTGGGGTTAATTAGTAGAACTAACTGGGTAGAAACAGCAGCAAGAAGCTGCAGAGTAAGGGGAATGCAGAGGAAGCTGTTCAGAGACTGCAGAAAGTGAAAAAAGCACAGAGGACCCTGAGACCAAGGGAGTTGCTCCAGGTAGGAAAGGCTGGGAGTAGTCTGCTAAAGTAGGGAGGAACCTGACACCAGTTGGACTTTTTATTTAGCAAGATAAGTGGATTCCTACAACCTTAGCATATTTTCTGTGTGTCTGTGTTCAAACAGAAGTAAGAGAAGAATGTGGTATCTTACATAAACTGTTGTATAGTGTTATATTTCAGTTGTGGGTGAAGTGATTGCCCTATATATAGTCTGTAGGTTTTGTAAAGTGCTTTCGGGACCTTTGTGATAACAGTGCTACATTCTTTCATGAAAGCTGGTAATATCATTTTGTCATTGCTAGGGATGTAAGGTGCTTGTGAAACATTTCATGGTGGGTCAGTAATAAGATTAACCAACTTCTCTGAGATAAAACAAATCTTTAATAGAAAAACAAATCAAACATTAAGCAATAATTATTCTAATGCTGCTTTTGGTTTCAGTACAAAAAGGTGAAATAGTTAACTTCAGTGCATTCAAACTAAAATGCTATTGTCCCCCCCCCCCCCTTAAAAGAAAACATAAGTGCAGCTCTCACATGCAAAAGTTTAAAATATCCCTAGGTTCTCCATCATCCTTTAAATCATTTCTATGATAGCTCCTTGGAACTATTGCTTGAAACTAGGATCTGTTTCTTTACCAAATGCAAAAATGTACATCAGAGGGGCCTTTCCCCCTTCAGCTTCACCAGCAGATCAAATAACAAAATAATTCAAGTGCCAGCGTGAGAAAATTCTGGATGTTTGTGTTTTCCCCTTATTATTACAGTGAATTTGACACAACATTGTAAAACAATTATCCCCAACCCCAGAAGTCTAAATAGAGATACAGGGCCTAATACTCTTCTCACAGCGGTAGAGTACTTATTGCTTTTATAATTGTGTCAATATACATGAAATATAGATATGAGCCAAAACTATGGAACTATTTATGGACTACAATGAATGACTCTGGCTTCCTACACAACTCCCAAGCTTCCACCAGGCTTTTGGGGTGGACCCAGAACCTGTTTACACCCCCCCAAAAAAAATTTGAGAGGAACTCACCATAGAAAACCTGAGAGAGACTTTCACTCCATCACTTCCCTCCTGCTGGTTTTTCAGTGGGCAGAGTTTACTCAGGCCTTAATATGAATCCTCATGCCTATCCCAATGAGATAGGTAAATGTGTAAAATGGAACCCAAATTGGAGCAATCCTTGTTTTTGTTTTGCAAATCTAAAGTTCGACTGAAAGGGATTGGCAAAATCAAAACCCATTCCAGATTTTACCCATCTCAGTAAACATCCCAGCCATAAACTATATAACAGGCAGGTATTTGGCTTTCCTGGAAGCCTACAGTGGATAATGGAAAAATGCCAATGCTCCTCTTCTTGCTCTCTTACAGGACTGTGTATTCAGCTGCACTACTTCTCTTCCTCCTCCTCATCACAGGGCACTGTAAACAAGGGGGGGAAAAAGAGTACAGGGGGAGCAGCTTCTTTTCTGGACCTTATCTGAGGTTTGTGCAGCTCTTCTGCCTAGGCCATCTTGTCCTCCGCCTGCCCATGGGCATGCCACACATTTGTCTGTGCCTAGTCAGCATGGAGACACAGCTCCCTCTTTAGTCCAACTGTCCAGCTGCTAAGTGAATTCTGACCAGCCAGCCCCTGCCCGCCTGGCTCCTCTTGTCGTTCCTGTTCCCTTGCATGACTGCTCCTCTGAAACAGCATGTCCGGTGTCTTAGTCCAAGCCTCCTGGACTCATTAGTTAACAGTCCTCAAATTATATAGGACAATTACCTCCCATCATCTTATTTTACACAACAGTTTTCCATCAGAAATGAAGCACTGAACTGAGGTTGTGTTATGATGCTGCGCAATTTGCTGTACTTTGTTACACAAAGACAGGCGGGAGCAGAGGACAGCTGTGTAAGCTCCAGATCCCTAATTCTTATGGTCTCTGGGCTCCATACTCCCTCTCTGCTCTCAGTAAAAGGGGAGGGAGGGATTAAATATCTCATGCTCTTCACATTATGTTTAATTTTCCCATTATTCTTTCCAGGTCAAGCCCTTAAGCTATGCATTTTCATGCTTTTTACATCCTCCTCCTGGGAACGTCATTGGTAAGGGCAAACAGCCCCAGTCAATGCACATGTGAAGAGAAGGCAAATACGTGCACATTCATTCCCTGTGGAATCCCTGGGAGCAATGGTTTACCAGGCAGAGACGGGAAGGAAGGTCCAAAAGGAGAAAAGGGAGAGCTAGGTATAACAATACTAATCTCTCAGGGCTATACTTAGCCAGAAGAGTCCTAAGGACAAAAGTTTTCCTTTCTACTAAATAAACTAGCATTGAACTAATTACAAGTTACAATCATGTGACCCCATTTATCAGCACTATTATGAACAGAGCGATTGTTCCCATTCCAGACTTTTTTTTCAATAAGTTCAGGTCACACTGAAATCCCTTAAAATAGTTAAATTTGTGAGATCACATAGTAAAACATAGCAATGCTTTCAAGAGGACATTATTTAGTGCAGAAACAAATCTCTTCTACCTTTAGCAATAGGGTTCAAAGGTTACATGATTAGGGTAACTCGATCAGGTCATGAACTTTGGATCATCATTAGGATCTGAACTTCCCATAATATAGGGTATACTTTTGAGTATTATAGTTTGCTATGGCAACAAATGCAAACTATGACAAGGCTGAAAAATTAAGTTACTGACTTGCTGTATTTTGGTCTTTCTTTTTTACTCAACTCCTCGGTTGACAGGATTGAGAGGGACACAAGGTCTCCCAGGAAAAGCTGGACCCTCCGGGCCAAAAGGCGAGAAGGGTTCAATAGGTGAAAGAGGACCAACAGGCCTTGGAGGCCACGGTAAGCAGAACAGTCTTCTGTTGGGAGAATGGCAGTGTCCATGAAGAAGTGGTCTAAATAGAATAGATGATGGCCTTTGCTGAATTATGACTGGTTTGTGCAAAATCTTTACAAATTGTGTTAGGTGAGCTTTGTCATTTCTGTACGAAGAATAAGACACGCTTCAAGGTTTCTCTACATGACAAAATTGACCAGCATGGCTGTCATAAGTGTGAAGTAGCCTAGAATTAGTGTTTACCTGTAAGGGGTTAAGCTAAAGGTAACCTGAGAGGTGGACAACTGACCAATGAGAAATTCCTCAAGAGACAAAGGATTTTAAGTTTCAGTTTCTCTCTGGCTCTCTCTCTCTTCACCTCGGCTATGGGATGAACACAGCTATGTCTTTCACTATAACTATAAGATTCTATTAAGTATTGTAGTCAGTAAGTTTACCTTCTCTTTATCACTTGGAGAGTTCTCAGTGGTGAGTGTTGGCTGGGTGCTTCTTGGTATTGTAAGCTTCAGCAGAGATATCAACTGTGGGAGAAAATTGCCTCGGGGGAGAGGTTTGGTTTCTGAATCCTTTTGTTGATTATGGTAGATGCTGTTCTATTGATGGTTATAAGGGATTTATTCCTTTCTTTTTCTTTTATTAAAATCTTTCTTTTAAGAAGCTGACTGCTTGTTTTTCATTGTGTAAGATCCTGGTTTTGGATCGGGCACGTCTCGCAGGATCAGGCGAGGTTTGGTTTTTTTTTTCTCTCAAGCTTCCCAGGGAAGGAAGAAGTTTGGGGGGTTAGTGGAAAGGGAAAGAAGGGTCCCAAACTACCCTAGACCTAGTTTGGTGGTGGCAGCGTACCAGGTCCAAATACAAAAGAATTTGTGTTCTGGGGAAAAACATTTTAACCCAAGCTGGTAAAATAAGCTTGTGGAGGTTATTTCTTTTTTCATGCGGGTCTCCACATCTGTACCCTAGAGTTCAGAGTGGGGAGGCAATCCTGACAATAGCTATCAGTGGAATGATTATTTTTTTGTCCCAATAAAAATAATTATTCTGCTAACGCTATTCCAGTCAGTTTCCAAGGGAAAAGAAGCCCTTAGGGTGTGGGAATGGAGCAGTCCAGAAGATTTGGTAGACCTTGGTAATGGTCCACCAGTGATTTATTACAGGTCTGACAGATGGTTTCATCAGGATATTGCTTTTTTTAAGTCCATATTTTTTCAAAAATAGTCTTTATTGTAATGAGACCGTGTGAGTAACGCAATTACGTTATCACTCAGAACTCAATTGTCTTAAAACTGAAGTGAGGGAGTTGCAAGACTTAGAAATGAGCTTGGCTTTGGAGGGTCACTTAGGGGATGAAGTTTGATAACTTGAACTTCCAAGAGAAGCCTCTTATGGGGCAGGATGGACACGACCGTAATATAGATAGGTGGAGCCCGAGGGTTCGCTCATCACTAGACTCATGTATTATTAAAACTGATAAAGTGATGAATTTTTTTCTAATTATAAGTTTTTATAATTAAAAGTTAAAAGCCAGCTGGGCTGTGGGTATTATTGAGAATTGCAACCTGAGGGTAGTTTCCCTTTCATTCATAGAGCCTGCTCTTGTAAAGAAACTCAGAAATACAAAGCAATACCTTGGTAATGATCTACCAGGGATTTATTACACGTCTGACAGATGGTTTCACTGGGATCTTGCCTTCTTTTAAAGTTCATAATTTTCAGAAATAATCTTTATTGTAATGAGACCGTGTGAGTCATGCAATTACTTTATCACTCAGAACTCGATCGTCTTAAAACTGAAGTGAGGGAGTTGCAAGCACAACTGAAGGCCGTGCAAGCTACTTTCAGCAAAACCCAAAAAGGTAAGCAGGCTGAAGTGGCATACTTTCCAATGGCTGACAAATGGGCCCAACCAGAGAAGTAATGTTTAGATCCATCTTCAGGTCTGAACTCCCTGAAGTTTAAAGTGGTTCTGGTTGAGGCCAGTCTTCAGTCATTGATACTTCAAACCTTCCATCTACTTGTTTGATGCTTTTGTAAAGGAATTCCATTCTGCTGCATGGGGACGTGTGCAAATAGTCACTCCCATATGTGTACTTAAACATAAGTGGAGTCCTATTGTGGTTAACAAATGAAATTAATCTTAAGTAGGCTTGGCAGAATTCATTTTTAGTATAATTTTGACAGATATCAATATTTATTTTAAGTGTTTTATTGATTTAAATGTTCAGAGTTGTAAAAAAAAAGTATGGGTTTTAAGCATATTTTCTGTTTTTATCTATTTAAATTTTCACATTTGTGGGAAATTATGGGAATCAGACAATAATTATTTAATGGCAGTAGATGTTAAGATTAAAAACTGTAAAGTTTTTTAAACATTAAAAACACAAACTGTCAACGTCACACATCAGTGTTTACAAAGTAAATAACCTTAAATCAAACTCTAAGAAGTTCACAAACAGCTTTTTTCTTACTTTGCCTATACATAAATTTCTATTATTGCCTAGGGAAATATTTTTTGTCAGCTTGTGTTTGTACAGAGAAATTAGCATTTACCAAGAAAAATCTAATCCCTTCAAGCCTATTCTTAAATTTCTGTACATGGGAGATAACTAATGGATCATGTGCTAAGTTCCAATCTAAAGTGGTTCTTAGACTACAACAGTTTGGATTGTATAGGATCCATTCTTTGTCCCATATGTCAGTTTAGCTGTTGTGTGCCCAAAAAGAAGAGTGGGGGATAATTGTTCTGTGATCTTTACAGCAGATGGGGCCTGATTCTGCTCCCATCAAAATCAGACGCAAAGATACCATTGGCTTCAGCAGCAGCAGGCTCTTAATATTATGCAAGGACATGCGCTAATGCAAACTGAGCTGAAAGTAATATGGTCTCAGGCTGTCTTGATGAGTTTAACCATATGAATAAGTGCAATAGTACCGCTGCAGTGTTTGCTCATGTTATCTAGCTGTATAAATCTCTAGCATCCGTGTGTGTGCATACTCAAGTGATGTTCCCACTCTGCTCCTCACACGGTGTGTGGACACAAAAGAAGAATCCCCAAGCTTACCCCGTTTCTGGGGTTCACCTTTATTATTAATTTGGGAAAGGATTGTAACTCACTATACACCTGCTCAAGGGAGGCCACTCACCTGCTTACTTCTTCCCTGGAGTAGGTGGGTAGAGAGAGAAAAGGAAAAGGGACAGAACCTTGGCTCCATTCCACCCTTCTCGCTGAGCAGATTAATTGCACCAGTGCAGCGTGAATAGTGATTTATTCATGGTATAGCCCAGCAGTAAATTACTACACCCAGGAATACGGAGGAAACTGAGCCCTAGTGCATCTCAGGACTTCTCTTGGATAGTTCACCATACATACACACCCTCCTTCAGAGCTGTGCAGAAAGTCACCATCCAGTCCTTAAATAACAATAATACAAGATCAACTGTAAGATTTCTCCTGTGTGCGTCT
Source organism: Dermatemys mawii (assembly GCA_007922305.1). NCBI lineage: Eukaryota > Metazoa > Chordata > Testudines > Dermatemydidae > Dermatemys > Dermatemys mawii. Next base: position 36,208,320 of record ML677335.1, on the reverse strand, counting down.
GTTCCAAGGGTTTCCCTCTCAGGACCTAGTCCCTGCATGTAGGTCTCTCAGTAAAAGATGAAACCCTTTTTTAACTCCTGGTTTGGAGCTAATAGGACTCAGCAGTCTTGACTCAGACTGCATCAGCAAAAATAGCTGTGCATTTGTACGCAGAGTTCTGACATTAGGGTTAGTCACAAAGGAGTCCCCTTTTCCTACATAGGCTTCCAGAAGCACCTTCCCCACACAGTGTGATGAAAGTAACATGGATGTATTGTGCTAATGTGTCTTCCTAGTCCTGCTGTTCCCAAATGGCATGACTGTCGGTGAAAAAATATTCAAAACTGAAGGCTCCGAAGGCGACTTTGAGACTTCAAAAGCTGCGTGTTCCGAAGCTGGTGGCCTGCTTGCTTCTCCAAGGAGTTCTGCAGAGAACAATGCCATCCAACAAATAGCAGCTAGGCATAAAAAAATGCCATTTCTTGGAATAAATGACATACAGACAGAAGGCACATTTAAGCATCTAAATGGTGAAGCATTAGAATACACAAACTGGGCAGCTAAAGAACCAAATAATTCTGGAGGGCTAGAGGACTGTGTAGAAGTGCATTCAAGTGGCAAGTGGAATGACAAAACCTGTGCAGAAAAACGGTTAATAATTTGTGAATATTAATCTACCCATGCTTTTGGTTATGTGTCACTTAGTACAAATGTACATACAGCTTTACATATTATTAATTATATCAATTTACAGTTGCCCTACGCTTTGGACAATGTGCTGCATCTGTAATGTAAAACATACAGCTGTCTACTGTATGTGAAAAACTAAGGTCCAATAAAATAATCATGCAACACTGATTAGTATATTGAACCAGTTAAAACTGGACATATATTACAAATGCTGTGAGATGGTTGATACCCACTCATTTTTCAGATTGTCACCTTTCTATACAAGGACCCATCATGGGAAATCCATAGGAACTAGATACATGGCATGTTTCTAACTTAAAGGGCTATAAGATGTCCACTTTCTTCCATATAGAGCCACCTGGCCATGCATTAACTTGACAGGCAGGGACTTGGGAAGAAAAGTCAAGTGGCAGAACTGAAACTTCAGGATTCCCTTCCATCTCTATTTACAGGCATTTCAACATGTAGGATCTGCTTGTTACCACCTTTTAAATAAATCACTGTTGAAATGGAAAACTCTAGAAGCATTTGATTTCATCCCAAGGGCTATACTGGTTTAACTAGATCAATTTAATTGCAATTGATTCAGTTTAAACTGATGTAATTTTTCCAATGCAAACTAGGCCTCTGTGTTTGTGTGTTCGGATTACAACTGTGTGATTTTTTTTCAGCAAACAGTAAATTCACCAAAAAATGCATTTTGGGGGGGAGGGAAGACTGAAACTATTCATAAATTCACATTTGTCAAATAGTTGGCAATTTTTTGTGAAAACATTAAAACTTTTCATTCCTATCATTTCAGAATGAAACATTTAGACTTTCTGTTTCAGAACAGTGCTTCATTTAGAAATTTAACTAAGGGGGGGAAATTGTTTTGATCAAACTAAGTGTTTTGTTTGACATAAAATTAATTTTTCCCTTTTCTTTTCATTTTGGTAAAAAAATCAATCAATTTTGGTTTGACCCTCAAACGGAAAAATCAGTCATTCACTCAGCTCTTTAGAGTTTCTCTCTGGAACCTTTTCCTAGGCTCTGCCTGATCTCCCCATGAACCAAAACACCAAGTGGTTGGCCATCAACAAAACACTTGAGTGGCCAGCTAAGGGACTCCTCCCTTCTCCCCTGGCCTGAGAGAATTTAGGACTCAGAAACTAAACCATGGAAAAGGAGATGATCCTGCTGTTGGAACTAACTCCCAGCTGGGGAGAGAAATAAGGAGGTACCTGGATACTATTGGCAGAGGAGGCATAGCCACTGCTACTGTCAGTCACTCCTGCATCTTAGCATGTCTTACTTCTGTGGCTTTGATTCATTACACAAAGATGCCCCTTCCCATTTCAATTGCCATCAACTGTTCCCCACAGCCAGCACTCCAATCAACCCCACCATACAGTGCCCTTCTCTCTCACCACCAGTGAGAGATCCAGCCTCCTTCCACACTGCCAGCGGGTGACTAGCACTTAGAAATCACACAGCAGTGAAGAAATGAATTTAAAATGGTCTTGATTGCTTAATACTTTTTATCAGAAGTTGCTCTTACGTACCTCACTTCTCATCAGTAAACAAAAATAATTAAAGGTTTTTAGCAAGGCAAATATATCCCATGGCTAGGTAAGACCCTGTGGCAGGGAATGTCAGACATAGCTCTAGGTTGTCAAAGGTACAGAGCATTAGGAGAAGGATGTTGTGCACTCTGATTTCCTTACAAAAAAATAGCTCCATTTAATGGAATGAGAGGAAAAAAAATGTTAAGGCTAGAAATGTGCAGTGTTGGGCGGGGGGTGGGAGGGGGTTGATGTTTTTTAAATTAAACTGCAATGTGGCCAAGGTCTGCATGAGGTGAACCAGTCAACAGCAAATATTTTCCTTAAAACCACATCCAGTATCACTAAATAGTGAGATATCGGGGTCTGTTGTGCAATCCGTAGCATTGTGCAAGGACAGTGATAACAAGGGAATTCCTTTTGTCAATATAAATCTCTTTCCACTGCCTGTTAGCATGTCTAACATACTCTTGATTTCTTGTGCAGCTAGGGAGAAATCCACTGGATTTGTAAGGTTTCTTGTATGCTGCATTCAGTTACATCATCAGTCAGATAAGCTGGCAGTGTGTCACATCGCTTCATTGTGTATTGGACAAGTAAAGGTAGGTGCTGGTAGGTAATTATTAAAATTTGAGGAAACTAAAGCCTTCACTTTCCAGTTTAGATACAGTGGGTGAGAAAGAAGGAATTCAGACAGTTTTTCTACAAGAAGGTGTGACTGGCAGATTTCTGGATGTTGCTGCTTCCCAGTGACCTCAGCATAAGAAAGGTGATGATGATGCTGACTCTGTTTGGAGATAAATTCTTCCTAATAGCTGAATTTGTGAAGTTTCCCCTTTAGAATCTCAGGCTTCTGGGATAATGGGCCTTTGTTGTGATTCTTGTGTCTATGGAGCTGCCACTGGGATTTCCAGGGCCCAATCCCAGAAGCAGAATCAGGGCTACAGTGGTCCTGTCCCACAGAGTCAACAATCCCATACCAATTTCTTTACTCTACTCCCTCTTGCCTCAGGGCATTCAGCCCTTCATCTGTCCCAGCTGTTTGGGTATTTCCTTTTCCTACTACTTGTTTCTATCCCTCCAACCCAGCATGTTTTCCCCATTCTCTGATCCCTCAGTTACTGGGGTTCTTCCAACCCAAAGCTCTTGGTAACGTTTATTCTGTGCGAGCTGGTGTCAGGAAATGAATCAGGGGAGACACGGCCATCTGACCGATAGATGGCTGGCACAAACAGGACAAGAGAGGACTGCTTTCACCTAGAGCTAAAACTTAGCTTGGTCTCAAGCACTTACACCCATCTGCAACAGGTTAGTAAAATGCCTCCCCAACCCTTGATAATTACCAAACCTGAGTGTGGCTCTTGAGAGGCACAGAAGCAGCTGGAGACTGCATGATCTATCCAGAGGGAGAGTCCAGAAAAGTCCAACTACCTCAACTTTCCCCCCTTATTTATACATTAGTATGTTCCTTAAAGAAGACTTGTTACAAGCAGTTTCAATGGTCCAGCAAAAGGCCTCCTTCTGATTATTGATTAACCAGGTGTGGGTTTTTCTAGAGTTTGCAGCCTTGAGGCCCTCCACAATAGACATTCCTTGGGCACACCCTGCTCTTCTAAAACGCATGTATCAGCGACTTCAGCACGGTTCTTATCAGGAAGGACGTAGGGTCAAGCTGCCCTTTCTGTGGCACCCAAAGGCTCCTCTCCTCCTGCCTTGGTCAAGCTGAGGCTATGACTTGGCTAATTTACAGCCCACTGACTTGGCTGCTATTAGCAATAAGCATAGTGTTTTCAGGCATTTTAATGGTTTGCTGACATTCACCCATACACCCCTTCTCTCTGGCCCCTCTTACCAGTTTCTGTTCTCTCCTCTCCCTCTGTTTTTGTCCACCCTTGTCTCTGTACCAATGTAATTGTTCCATGGCATCAGTGGGCTGGTCAGTGCTCCTGGTGCTATGTGAGTGCAGATAGGAGGCAACCTCCACCAGCACCCCCCCACATTGGCTCTCCAAAGTAATTGCAGCACCCTAGACGTACCAATGAGGTAATGCCAGTCCCCTTCCTCACCTTGCCTTTAAGCCCAGATCTGGGGCAGTGGCCTGTCTCCTTGCCCTTGGTGTCAGTGATGGTTGTCTGTATGTTGATGAATTGTAGTCAGAGTACTTGGCTATGTCACCATGAGCACACATTGTTCCATAGGTGGCTTATTGATAATACAACAAAAAGATCCTTTGGACTTCACCTACTGAAATATCAGATCCTGCCTGCTACTCATTTTCAAAGCTAATCGTCAATAGCATTCCAGAAAGTCTGTGTCTCTTTCACTCAGCTTTCTTTATAACTGACACTGAGAAATGACTCTGTCACATTTATTCCACTTCTGTTTTTTAAAGAGTACCAAGCACTGCATAGAGTAGGCAGATGTCTCTTTTTCCTCAACTATTTCTTACTGTATCTTGGACAACTGGGGAGCACCACTTGGGACCAAATTCTGCTCTGACTCACTCTGGTATAACTCTCCTAAAGAGTTGGTCTCAAATTCTGTCACCCTTACTCATACTGAGTAGTATTTTACTCCATGAGAAATCCCTATTGAAACTACTCATGGAGTAGGGTATTACTCAACATGAGTAAGTGTGGTAGATCTGTCTTTTTGCTATTTCTGTGAAAAAGCAATTCCTTGCTTGTTCCCTTCTGTTGAGGAATCAGCACTTGGAGGGAAATAAGGAAAAATTCAGTACAAGAAGAGCAGCCATTTGTGCTTCTTATCTAAACCATCAGCAGGGGTGTTGGGGCAAAAAATCTTCAGGACTTTCCTGGGGTGCTGCATAGGGATGATGGGGCCAGCTGCAGAGTCCTACCACCGTTTTGCAGTAGGTAGGCAGGCACTTCAGCTCTCCATGTATGGAGGTGAGAGGAAGAAGCAGCAGAGAGCCAAAAGAGGGTATTTATGTATGGGATGCCAGGGCAGGCAAACTGCAAAACAACAGAAGGAATCTTAAGCTCTGGCAGATGAGCAGGCAAATAGCAAAGGGAGAGAGTAGATGAGGGAGGATTTTTGGAGGGGCAACATCAGGACTTTTTTGGAGAGATGAAAAACTTATTGTCCTCGCTGTTACGTTATGGCCTCGTCAGCTGTTATTGAAACAATGGGTTGCAATGAGTTTTTCCTTCAGTGCTCACTTTTCTTGTTTCTCTTAATTTCTCACTGTTTCCTTGTTTGGAGATGAAGGGAGGAGTGCATGGGAAGCCGGTGAAGATTTGAGAGGAATACTTTTTGTTGGAAGATTACCAAATTATCATGCATGAGTCGTGTATATTCCTAGCTCTGGGACAAAATGTTACCTAATGGTTAGAGCAGGAAGAAACAAGGCTGTGATTTCCTAGATCATATTCAGAGAGGTAGCCGTGTTAATCTGGAATTGCAGAAGTGACAAAGAGTCCTGTGGCACCTTAAAGACTAACTAAAGTATTAGAGCATAAGCTTTTGTGGGCTAATACCCACTTTGTCGGATGTTTGCATTAGTGGGTATTAGCCAACGAAAGCTTATGCTCTAATACTTTAGTTAGTCTTTAAGGTGCCACAGGACTTTTTGTCACTTCTAGATCACATTGTTAGCTCTGGGGGTCAATGGTCTGTTAGCTAGTGCTCAGTACTCCAGAAGTAGGTTCTGTTTCTGGCTTTGTGGAAGGATTGTGCATTAGTCTTTGGGGAAAGGAAATATGGGAGTCAGGCTAAGGGTTGGATAACATTTTGTAAAGCTTTAAAAGAACGAGCACTAAAATCAGGTCTCACTGAAGTTAATGGCAAAAGTCCCATTGCACTGGATTCTTTTTTCCCTTACACAAGTTTTATACTAACTAGATCTTCACTGACTTAACTGGAGTTACTCTTGATTTTACACTGACTGGCGGATGTGAGAGGAGCATCGCTCGCTTTCACTATTTGGCCCAATGACCTAAAAGTTGAAGTAAACTGATATTCATGGCAGTTTGCTGTTTATTTCAGTTCTATACAAAATACTTTTAATCCCAGACCTGATGGCTTCTAATTAGAGACTCATTAATCAAGCTCAATTAGTGAGTACCTTTTGCAGAGAATTAGCCACACAATGACTTCGGTTATTGTCATCCCTTTGATATGTGTCCCCTGGAGTCACCATGCATGGAATCCAAGAGTACGTCAGTGATGATAATGAGACAGAGACATGCCTTATTTACATGCAAAACTCAATTGCTCATCAAGTATTAATTGGGAAGCAATCAGGCAGCAGCTACATGAAAACAATGACTCAAACTCATTGTCTTTTAATTTAGTTTTTATTTGCATTGGGATTAGTGATGAGCCACTACATAGAGGAAAAGAACTTAGTTGGATGTACTTCACTCCTGATATCTGTGGAGCCATAATCACATGTTCAGACACAATAGCTGGTTGGTTTAAATTCTGGTTTTGGGTTTGAGCACTCCCTGGTTCAAATCCCATGAATCCTTCAATAGAATGAAGCCCCTGGAACTTTTAGACTTAAAATAAGATAGAACTGGGAGGAGGATGGACTGGAAGACCTATTCTAATAGGTGTTTTCCCTTTCCAACATCTATGGTCTGCCTTAGACTTCATCGTGTAGTCTATAATGGACTTCTGACTAAACCTGGGGCCCTCCATATTCTTTATCTTGTAGTTCTTATTGGGCTTCTCTGAACTGAACTTCCAAATCTTCCCCTACCCCAATCACTGCTCACAATATGAATCAACAAGGCCCAAATAGCTCTCAGAAATCTCCCCTCATTTCTACCCTGCCATCACTTTTTTAAGGCTCTTTTACACTGCTAGCATGGTATAAAGGGGCTTTAGTGCAAATGAGAACCAGGTCCTAAAAATCTTGACTTTGGAGGGGTATCTCCTACACAGTGATGATAGAACAACCGATGTATAGATGGTATTGTGATTATTGTCTTTTTATTAGTCACAGATCTACAGGATTGACAATGCATCTCCATCAGCCTTTCAAAGCTCTGGTTCTGGCCATGGCATTGATGGTGGCATCAGGTGTAGATATAAATAAACATGAAGCGAACATGCATGTGTGCCCAGTCATTCAGTGTGCTTCTGGAATCAATGGTTTACCAGGCAGAGATGGAAGAGATGGAAAAGAGGGTCCCAAAGGAGAAAAGGGAGACCAAGGTACAGTGCTATAATCATTTAGCAAGATTATATCTGTGACCCGTCTATCAGTCCCCTGGGCATTATCATCCTTTGTCTTCTGCCTTCCCTGGCTCCTTCTCTGATTCTGTCTCTCTCTTGGACCTTTAAATGTTCTCTCTCCGCTTTGGCTGCTTTTAAGTATGTTCTTATGCCTCATCATGAGAAAAAACATCCATCAGTTTCACTTTCCCCTTTAGCTTTGGCACAAACCCTGCAGGCTGTTCCATACAGGTAGGCCCTTGTGCCCAGTCAGAGCCTCATTAACCTCTGCTAGGCACTCACAGATGTGCAGATCTTCTTCCACAGAGGAGCTTTCAGGATCAGGGCTCATGTTTACAAAGCACTGTAATTCATTTATAATAAGAATAATACATTAACAGGTTGATTAATAGTTGATTAACAGTTATTCTCACAGAATCACAGAAGTTAGGGCTCACAGGTGGTTTGTTTCCTAAAGTGAATTATTGAATGCTTTGTCCAGTCCAATTCTGAATATCCCAGGTGAGCTGGTTGGGAATTTTTCATCAAAATATATATTTCTAACGGATTTCTTTTTAATCAAACACAAGGAGCAGGACTGAGGGGTTTGCAGGGGTTTCCTGGAAAAGCAGGACCTCAGGGAGCAAAAGGAGATCAAGGACCACAAGGCGAGAAAGGACAAAAAGGAGAAAGTGGAAGTGAGAAGTCGACTCTCTCTGACTCAGGTATTCTGGTCAATATCTGTTGTCATGTTTTGCATGGAGAAATTTGATAGGCTCATGGAAATGTCCTGTGTTTTTTATATCACTATTTGGGGGGCAGAAAACTCTCCCAAAGCTTTGGGGAGAATGAAACATAATCAATATAGCACACCTACTGTATTGGAGAACAGAGGCAAACCCAAGCAATATGGAAATATTCCCTGAAAAATATTCACATGGCTCACCTTTGTCTACAGAGGAAATTCCAGGAGATGTGTTATTTTTATCTCCTCCTCTTTTAAGATAACTGATATTTTTTCCCTTTTGCTCCTCTTCCCATTCATGTTTTCTCTTTCCTTCTTTGGGTGAAAATACTTGTTACTCTATAGAAACACACTTTAAAAAACATTCTATATGGGAAAAAAAATAATCCCTAGAGCTATGCCCACACACTGACAACTGATTCTGATTAAGTGGAACTGGTGGCCATAGACAGAGAGAAGATCCCCTCTGATTAGTGTGTGTGTACCAGTACCCAGTGTGAAATGATGTTTGGGTTCCCAGTGAAGAAAGCAAAGATGTCATTTTATGGTTAGGTCAATCAAAGCAAATCTCTTTCAATTTCACTCAATTATTTTGGTTGGGGAAAACAAACAAATTCTGAAAAAGTCAGCAATGTTTTGTATGGACACTTTTTAAATTAAAGTTCAGGGTATTTTTTATTCAAAATTGTTTGTTTCAAATTTTCCTTCAATTTCATTAAAAATGTTAAAAACTCAAAATCAAAATAACACATTTTTTACAAAATGTGGGGGGGTTGTTTATTTATCTGTTTTGTTTTTTATTTTTGTTATTCTTGTTGTTTAATTGCAAAACTGCCAGTGAACCAAAAAATCAGTTATCACTCAGCTGTAGTCATGTTGTGAATATTTTGGGTGCTGGCCACCCCGGTTCGGGCATTATGCAGCTCACCTATACGGTAACAGCTAGGCAACTGGCCGGTCCAAAGGCAATGATTGTATAGTAATTTTGACATGATTTCAACTGTTTTTCTTAGCATTTGGTGCTCTTCAAAGACAAATAGCTGCTTTGGAAAAGAACATCCAGACTCTTCAAGCTGATGTTAGCAGACACCAAAAGTGTGAGAGATGTTTACATGATTGTATTTTTGAGGTGGGGAGAAGGAGGGGGGAATCTCTGCAAGTAAAGGGGTGATAATAGCAGTTGTACAGCCTTCTCCCACACACTGCCCCTAACAAATGGTCTTCAATATAGCCTGCCTTGACAGTATAGATTCCTCCCAGTCCCAGCCAACATCTAGTTATCACTGAGTCAAGCCCAGTTATTGTATAAAGAGTTTGTTACATGGGCAAATGCCCACACAGGCGATCTTCCACGAGTCTTCTTTCTCTGTGCTAACGTCTGTCTGAAAATTTCCTACCACTGCACTACTACTGGCTCAGTTCCTCTGGTGGTAGCAGTAATGGGAGCACTAATGCACAGGGTCCTAGACATCATTGCCGTAGAGACGGCCAGGGTGAAAGGGCACAGCTGGTTGCTGAGAGTGAATTGTTTTCATCTGCTCTAAGCAGGCTTAGATGACACAGCGAACAAAGTCTAAGTTCCCTGTCTTCACTAACTGTTCTACCATATATGCCCGAGATGAATTTTCCCTTTTTTATTGCAACAGAGGGAAATGCTATTGTGTATTCATCTTCATTTCTCTGTCAGTACAATTTTATAACATGGTTTTTCAGTCAAAAAATCTCCATTCATATTGCTCCTGGAAATCATTCAAGAAACCAGCTAGCTGCTGCTCTGTTTCCAAATAGTTGCTGCTAGCACAGTTTCATCTGTAACATTGGCAGAAGTCACATTATTTGTATAAATGTAATTTGTTACTTACAAGGTGCAATTCATGTGCCTAGTGTTTTGTGGATAAATTCTTACAGAGAGATTAACTTCCCCCATAATGCATGTACAATTTTCATTTTAATAATCTCTTTTGTTTCTAGTTCTCTCTTTGAGGTGGATCAAGAATGTTGGTAAGAAAACATTTATGTTAACGGGCGCAAAAGATTCTTTTGAAAATGGAAAATCCCTGTGCGCAAAAGCTGGAGGCACGCTTGCCTGTCCACGCAATCAGGCTGAGAACACAGCTTTGCAAGAAATATTGAAGGATGCAGAAAGAGCGTATTTAGGGATGTCTGATGTGGAAATGGAAGGCCAATTTATGTATCTGAATGGAGAACCTGTAACTTACACAAACTGGAACACAGGAGAACCAAACAATAATGAGAACGAAGACTGTGTCATAATGTATCACGATGGAAAGTGGAACGATGTGGATTGTTCAAATTCAGAAACGTTAATTTGTGAATTTTAATCTTTTCCTATGATACATTAGTTCTGTCACATTCCAAAGTCCATTTAAAGCAATGGAAATGCTCCAATTGACTTACTGGGCACAGCTGAATAAATAATGGATTTTTCAGTTCAGTGACCAAATTGAAAAATCTAGGCAGCGGGGAGAGTTAAATTCAGACTGACACCAATTATTTTTTCAAACTTTTCCATCAAGTTGTAAAACTTGAAAAAAAATTCATTTAGCATTGACCAGAATGTTTTGGTGAACTTGCAATAAATATTTTTTCAAGTTATTCATTTGTATTTGATTGTTTTCAGGTACTTTTCAATTGCTCAGATTTGAATTGGAAATGCTATTTTGAAACAAAATGTCAAAACAAAACATTTCAAAATGAAAATGTTTCAACTTTTTAAAAAATCATTTTTTACTATGTCAGATTTGACCCAAATTCTCAAATAGTTTTGGCTCACTGACGTGGACAAAAAAAACCACAACATATTTTCTAGAATTCACCCAGACCTACTAACAGACTAAGGGCCCCAGAGTTTAATGCAGAGACCAGGGAGTTATATATCTAGTCTAATTGCAAGGGTATATAGAGTGCCAGAGCTGCACATCACAACAGGATGACAAAGGGCTGGGAGTTCTGGAGTACAGTCAGGGAGCAGCGGTGTGGATAGGGGTTGGGGCAGTCAGGAGGCAGGGGGAGGAGTCCTGGGGGGGCAGTTAGGGTTGGAGATCTCAGGAGGGGGCAGTCTCTGGAGGGGGTGGTCATGGGGACAAGGAGTAGGGGGGGTTGGATAGGAGATGCGGGTCCAGGGGGGCAGTTAGGAATAGGGGGAGTCTCTGGGCGGGGGGTCTCTGGAGGGGGTGGTCAGGTGGCAAGGAGCGGGCGGGATGGATGGGTTGAGGATGGGGGGGGGCGTCAGGGGGCAGGAAGTGAGTGGGGCCCAGATAGAGGGTGGGGCCAGGCTGTTTGGGGAGGCACAGCCTTCTCTACCTGGCCCTCCATACAATTTTGCAACCCCAATGTGGCCCTCAGGCCAAAAAGTTTGCCCATGCCTGATCTAGTTTGACACGCAGAAAATGCCACTCACCATCTGAATGCAGCAGAAGGCAGGAGACTCTTAATGTTGTTACATTACATACAAGGGCTTGACTCCCTCATAATCTCTCAAAATTGACCTACATGTGATTTAAGTGACTCAGAGGCTATTGCTGGCTCTCTGCATGGGGGAAACTTTCACCCAGTATGCTCTGTGATGAGGTGACCACACCCCTTGCTGGATTAGACAGAGAAGAGTTTAATCCCCTGCAAAGGGAGCCAAGCATAGACTTTGTCACATCCTATCAAATTTGCTGGGTTTGGTAATTAAGGAAAAAGTTTCCATCTGGGCATGAAGACCATCCAACTTTTGGTCTTGACCAAGAAAAAGCAGGAATTGTCTAGCTCTTCCTCTCCCCAGCCTGAGGAGACATCAGAGCTGAGCAGGTCTCAGGACTGAGAGACAACAGGGGGCTGGAATGAGGACAACTGCAGTCCTGTCAGAGGACTGTACCATTGGACTGAGTCCCACAGCTATGGCTGTTATGTTTTTCTTTACTTTATTTGTCTTAGAAGCAGATAAGACAACCTGTGTAGGAAGAATGAAGCGGATGTTTGAAGCAGATGACCGCTTCATTTGTTGGGGATGTAGTAGATGGAGAGCTCTGCTACATATCAGTGGTGACTCCTGAAAACGATGAACAGGCACCACCACAACCAAAATGGAAAGGACTCTTTCTGAAGCTCTGCACTATGTTTGACTATTGTGGTTTTCTGTTTGGACTTGTATACCCTGGAAGTGGGGAGTGCTCTTTAGTTTGGCCAGAGAGCAAACTGCCCTACCAGCAGAAGAAGGCTGCAAGAAGACACTGAGCAGCTCCTGCTGACTAAGGGGTAAGACAACCTCAGACAGCACAAAATGCTATTCTTATCTCTTCACAGAACTGTGAAAACACAGTTGTCTAAGGCCTGGTTTACACTAACAGGGCAGGGTGTTGACCTAAGATACGCAACTTCAGTTATGTGAATAACATAGCTGAAGTTGGGGCATCTTAGATCGACTTACCTGGTGTCCTCACAGCAGCAGCAAGCTCCCGTGTCAACTCCACTCCCTCCTCTCTGCGAGCTGGAACTCCAGAGTCAATGGGGAGCGCCTTTGGGAACTGATTTCTTGTGTCTACCGATCCGGCGGGTAATGAAGACATAGCCTTAGATACATTGTTAGACTGGCAACTGACACTGAAAATCACTAGCACCATTTACTACTATGAAGACATTCATATGGCACCTAATACATGCCTTCCCCTTTCAAAGAGTAAACTCTAATCCTGCAAACACTGCCAGATTTAGGTCCTGATTCTCTAAGGTGCCTAACACCTGTCATTCCACCTGAAACCAGTGGGAGATATGGGTGCTCACCAGCTCAGAAAATCAAGCTCTAGGGCTCCTATTCAAAAAAGCACTTAATTTTAAGCAAATGCTACGGTGTTTTGCTGAATCAGGGTCATAGCCTGACAAACAGAAATAGCCCTATTCACTTCATTCGTCCTTTCAACGGGACTACTCCAATAACTTGGTAGTAAGTTTTTATAAGACTTGGCCCTCAAATTTTCACTCTGGCAAATTTTCACTCAGCCCTCAAATTTTCTTCAGGCAAAATCCTCTAGTAAAATCCTCCTGGGAATCTGGATCCATGCACTTGAACAAACAAACTCATGCCAATTATCTTCACTCCTATCCTGTTGCACTCTTACTGCTAGGTGGCATTATAACACATAACACGTATATGCAAAATGTCATAAGAACTCTTTGTTCCAAACCAGTCAGCGAGAAAGGAAGTACCCAACTACACCTTTCTTTTGGGGAAGGAATTTGAATATGAATTTTCTTCTCCGTCATTCTGCTGACAGCCAGATAATCAACACTTTGGAAGTCTGAGAGTTTGTCAACCTCTCAAAATATGTGTTTTGAGTCACAAAGCTAGTTGAAATTCACAAAGACCTCCCTTCTCAACAGCAGTATTGTTAACCCCAAGCATACAAAAATCATGAGTCAAGAACCAAAAACTCATTAGATTAGCATTAAAATTATAAGGTTTTTTTAAAATGTTTAGGGTCTTCTTTATTTGCCTTCTGCCTTATGAGCCTTTAAATTTAGTATTTTCAACCTTTCCTCTGCAACCAGAAACCTTTTTCTACAAGTCTTACATAGTCACCCGGGGCTTTAGGGAAAACTTCAAATAGCATGAGCCTCAGCCATAATGCATAGTAACCCTGTCTTTTTTAAGGATGAGACAACTGGAAAAATGAAGGCTACCTGTATTCCCAGCTAAAGTGATTTCTGTGTTACACTTAATGGACAGAATAATCACTGAAAAGCACAAGCTGGCCCTTTTCAGCTGACTTGTATGTGAAATACATCATGTTAGAGTTAAATTAAGAAAATATGAATATCTGTCCAGCTTAATAGATAGACATGTTTGTATGCTATTCACCTAATACTGGTTTTTTATAATATGTACTGTGTACAGAACTCTCCACTTTGGGCCTTTCAGTCTGTTCTGTAGACTAGAACAGAACATGAAAGAATACTACATTTCCTCACTGCAAACACTGGATCTAAAAAACAGAGGCAGAGAGACCCTAAAAGAAGGAAAAAGAGACAAATAAATTTGAATTATTATGAAAATGTGTGTTGTCTCAGGGAAACAAAAAAAACTAAAGCAGCAAAAATAAAGTTGTTGAAAATTTTGAGCAGAATTTTTATAGCAATATCCTTCTGCTTCCACGCAAGTCTAAATCCACTGTTCTGTAGCAATCCTATTCTCTTCCATGATACAGTAGCAGCTCAATGTGGTATTCATTTTATATCTTCTTTATTATTATGACTAGTGAAATCATTTTTTGCACAGACCAGGCCATAGGGAGCAACATTACAGCAGCAGAAAGGAAATTATTGGTACTGGAGAAGGATATACATACGGCAGATCTGCATTATATTTCCCTTGTCATCATTGGTAACACATCTTCATAATTCTCAAGTAAAATGTGTTCCTTTTCTTCATTAATTGGTGTCCTGCAGCTATAAAAACTAGGGCTTTTAAAAGTTTGTGTGCAAGTCTTTAGTTAATATTTATGATATGAAAATGCAGGAAAGACTTCAGTCCCTAAATGACAGGCTTCAGATATTTGACAAGAAAGACATTCTACTGCATATGAAGAATCCAACAGTTCTCCCGGCTACAGGGATCAGATAGTAATTTGGCCTCTCTTCTGAGACTGACTCCAGAGCATTGTGATGGGTTTTCTGACCTGTTCTCTTAGAGTTTAACAAAGATGATCCACATATTATATATCCAGTCAGCCATTAGATAGCAACAACTGATCAGCGCTATATTTGGACAGGTATCTTCCATCTTCCCTGGCCAAACATCTTGAACCATCAAGTTTCCCACAATGAGCAACAAAGACCATCTAAAATATGCCACACACAAGTGACAGACATGAGAAATCCATTTGTGTGAGCAAAAGACTCATACCTGCGAATGATAGGCGTCATCTGTATCTCTTGAGGTATTTGCCTATAATATAGGTCTCTCTTTTTTAAAATTCATACTTTGTTAAAAATGATCTTGATTTGAAATTCTAAAAGTGAAGGAGCAAAAACTGTAAATAGAGTGATAATTTCAGAATTCCCTGCCTACCATCCATTCCTTGGAATGAATCTATATTCTCAATTATTTTAACTGCATAAAAATATTATCGAATCATATATAATTTTGTGATTTGGAATAATTAGGGGACAGGAAATGTGGAAAGTAAATATAATCATCCTTCAGGGAAATGTAAAGCTTTTTAAATATATTTCATAGAGAATATTTTAATTAAAATGGAATGCTCCATTTTCTAATCCCGTCTCACCCATAATTACATGTAGCCTTTGCTACTTTAATAATGAGGGAATATTTCACTGACTGCTGCATAACTTTTATACTGCTTATTAGTGTTTTTTCTCAGTAACTGAAGGCTGACCAAACAATAACTTTGCCTCTTTAAACTGTGTGACCTGTGAAATTCATTTTGAAATTCAATATCCCCTAATTTCAATGTAAATGACAGTGTGCCTGGAGAGTCCTATATGGATATGGAATGCAGATTAATTTTAGTAAGGATTTTGGGATGATTTTCTCAACACAATGAAATATTCAATATAGTTGTTAGAAACATATCAAGTTTCTTGTAACCATAAAATGAAATTGTATCTGTACCAAATACACCGAACATTGTACATTAACAAAAGAATAAGATGTTTTCTGCACAAACTGATGCATTTAAACTGCAGACAGCTATAAAAACACTCCAGTGACAAAATGTGTCAGGAAAAATATGTTAAAGAGTAGTGAAGCTAATGGGTGTAAGTAGAGCTGGGCAAAAATATTTCAGCAGATAGTAAATGTGCCATGTATTTTTCAGGGCACCGTACATGCATTTTTCACCAAAACAATTTGCAAATTTGGCTAATAATTTCAGCTGGAAAAACAACATGAAAACAACCATTTCAGAAATGTGGAAATAGTTTCAAAAATTGCAAAATGAACTGTTTTGGCATTTCATTTGAGAATGGGATGTCTATGTGAATCAACATTTTCTAATTGGTGGGTTTGACCAGAACAATTATTTATTTCATTTTATTTTATTTCATTTATTGGTTTTTCAGTTAGTCAAGAAAAAATGGGAGGGAAAATCAAATGATTAGAAAATAACCTTTTTTAATGTATTTTTTTTGGTTCAGACACCAAAACCTGAAATATCAATGGTTCACTCAGCTGTAGGTATAAATCTTATTTCTTGGATCTGTCATCTGAGACAAACCTTCAATCAGATCCTCTCTCAGAGGGCATGGAAGTCTTGGCTCTCTTGGGTCTGGGTTTGATCCCACGGCTCTTGTTCTGGACCTCTCTTAGAGGTCCAATGTCTTCTGCTTCAGATTGGTGCCTCTAGGGATAGCAGCTCCTCATCTCAGACATGCCAAAGCCCGCTGCTTCTGGTCCTCAGTCTTGCCTATGCTAATAACAGGCCCAACTCTAGTGTAAATTTAGAGTATCCCAAATGGCTTTAATGGAATTATTCTGGCTATACCCCAGATATCAGTGAGTATAATTTGGCTCAAAAGACCTGCAGACTTCCCACTCAACTATGATATCTGATCACCTACACAAAAGTGATATCATAGCTGTGATGATGAATTCAGTAAACCTCTGTCATATTGTTGATGGATACCAGGCTGTCCTTTTCAGAATAGCCAAAATAATGTCAGGATTATGGAGAGTATGGAAAATAGTAACTGGCATGTTTGTTGATAGTTATTACTTGAAACTCCTAAACCACTAACAGCATGAGTTCAAGCACTATCAGCTGTGCCCAGAGTCCTGACATTTTCAACACCCACTGTAGGGCTACTTTTTTAGCAGATCCTAAGCAGGCCAGGGGGAGAGAGAGATTTTGAGCTTGGTTTCTACTAGCCGTCAGGAGGCTTAATGCAGAGACCCCGATGCCCACTTAATTGTTCATTAATTATAAATGACTCTCTATTTGCTGCAATAGCACTTAATGAGGTGGTTAGAATTAGTGACAATTTGACTGTCTGATAGACCTGCACAGGAGTTCCTGTGCAATTCAGCCTGAGAGCAGCATTTGTTATTCAGTTACTGGGGCTGGCTTTCTACAGAGAGTATATAGTTTGGCTCTGAATAAAGGTTAGGGGGAGCAGTCTTATCACATGAGAAAAAGCACCCTCAATGCTCTTTTTTCCACCTGTATTTTGGAAGTATTTATTCTAAATTAAAATTACAAGACAAAGAGAAAATTGTTTTATTTATAAGCTGCAAATACCGTAGACACCAGCTATTTTAATCCACCAAATACTATCAATTTTGTTTCCATTTCAGTATACAAATGATTCACAGAAAATGTTGATTATTCCTAAGACATCAAGAAAGTTGATCGGTCTGTTATGGCATGGTTCCTATTATGGAAGGGACTGAAGCACCATCCCTTTGGACGCTATGCTGCTGTTTCATCGGAAAGCATGTGGAAGGAGAAAACTTTATTCTCAGAATTCCATTGCTTTACTGCAACAGAAATTGCATCATCACTTGCTATGGTGTCGGCACAACATCACTGCACAAAGAAACTTCATCTGCAAATGAAGAACTGGCCAACAGTCCACAGGAAAAGCTGGTGGAGACCCTGTGGAAATCAGCCAAGACGCAGCCTTTTGCCTCTAAGGAGCACTCTCCCAAGCCCATCTGCGCTCGTAGCATGGCCAGATCAGATGTATTGGCTCCTGGGGCTTAGTTTTATCCTGTGGCACCTGCAGTTCACTTTCTCTCCACGTTCTGTGACCCTGACGCTGTTTCAAGCAGCAGCAATGGTCAGCACACAGCTCTCTGATTCAGGGGAGAAGACTGTGGAGAGTTGTTCCTTCACCGTGTCCAACTAGTGACACATTTTCATGCCACATTGATGAGCTTGTACATTGTTCCTGCAAGAGGCTTCTGGCAGGTCTGCAGTGTGGGAGAGATGCTGCTGTGTTACTGCTCTTCCCTGTGGGGCTCACCACCCCCATCCAGCACTGGAGACAGCTCCACAATGAGAAAGCTTCAAACAGCTGAAGTTTGGTGTGTAATGAGCATCCAGCCATTGAGAAGATTATTGGAACCATTGAACTCTTTACTCTCCTCCCATAGTACAGAACACCTGTGGTCTCCGATTCAGCAAGGTTCTTAAGCATGTGCCTAACTTCGAACACATGAGTAATTCCATTTGACTTCAGTGAAGGTAATAGTAAAGTTAGGCATGTGCTCAGCTGTGTTGCTTATCCAGGGCCTTGGTGAGCTCAGGAACTCATCAGTGGTTATATTTTGATATTTCTGATTGCAGCCTTAACAGGAGCAGGGGTCTTTGTGTGTGTTATAGTAAACTATATTATTCAGATCTCATGACAGTTTTAGGTTCCTTTCAGATCCCCCAAGCTACCCTATGTTGCTTTGCTTGTGTTTGAGCTCCTGTTCCCTAGATGCTTTGGCAAATGAAGGCACTACAGTCCTTGACTCGTCCTGCCTGTTTACATCTCTGAATCTCCCACCCGACCTTGTAATTTGTGTTTGAAAAGATCCCAAAGAAGCTCCTTGGTGAGGCAATCAGAAAGGTGGGAGGTGGACAATTCGGTCCTGCTGCCCTCTCTATATTGACTGCAGTCAAAAATCCAAATAGCTCACTTGGATCTAAATTGGGCCTTTTAGACTCAGGCCAGAGTAGGAGACGGTGCACGGCTGCACCAATTCAGAAATTGCTCACTGAGGCACTATGCAGAATCCCTCTCCAAGCACAAGATGCCCCACCTTCCCCTCTTGAATGTGATGTGTACCCCCAGAGATGTACTGCTGGAGGCAATCCCTTTACACCCTAACATACTTCCCTGGCTTCAGCTTGAAGCATGTAAGGGGAAAGGTGCCCTGTGCTTCCCTCTCAACCCCCACACTGAGCACTTGCTAAACAGGCAGCTACATTCTAGCCTTGGGATAGGCCTTCAGGGGTTACTAATTCAAGGTATTATCCTGCTGCAAGGTCCTTTAAGGTAGACAGCCCAAATACTTTTCCATATTTTTATATTCAGTCTCAAAACTTGTAGCTCCTTGACTCTAGACAGTTTTAAGAAACACCTTGGGCTTGATTCTCTCCTACCTTGCGAGGTCAGTCACATCTCAGCAAAGTGGGTGAAAAATGCTAGACAGAATGGTAGCGTAACCCACAGGCTTTATAATGCAGCTTTTCTTTTTCTGTACAGGAAGCGGGAGAAGCTGTGGGAGCAGGAGTGGATTTGTTCAAATTGTCTGAGACTCCACACATGTGCAGCGAGCAGGGCAAGGTGATGCAGCTACAAGAGCTAGCTCTGTTTAGCAGTAGTTCTCAAAGCACTTTACAAAGGAGGTCAGTATTGTTATTCCTATTTTACAGTGGGGAACCCAAGGCACAGGGCAAGGAAGTGCCCAGTATCACCAGCAGCAGAGACAAGACCTCAGGTCTCCTGAGTTCTACTCCAGTTTTCTAGGCCCTGGTTACACTGGCACTTTATAGCACTATAAAGCCATCAGGAGCGCTATAACTCACTACCCGTCCACACTGGCGAGGCACGTAGAGCGCTATAACCTCGGAGTTATAGCGCTCCTGGTAATCCACCTCCACACGGGGAATAAGGGCTGTAGCGCTCCCACTGTAGCGCTACGGTGAGAATGTGGACACCCACTGCACTACAAGTCATCTCTTGAGATGCCTGGAGCCATTTAAGGCGATTGACGTCTCTGCCCTTTCTTTTGAACTCGGCTGGAGGAATGCAGAAGTACCTTTTCAGCGTTTCTCTCTTAACTCAGCAGATAAGCAATGCAAATGTTTAAGGAGGGAGCCTGTGTGAAAACAAAGCCTGCTAATCTTCTCTGTGAACAGACACGCGCTGACGGGCTCTCAGAAGGAAGGAAAAATCACTCGCTCTCTCCCTCCCCATACACACAACACGTCCCCCCTCACCCCCCTCGTTTGAAAAGCACGTTGCACCCAGCTGAATGCTGGGATACCTGCCCTAATGTGCTGCTCCCAATGCCGCCTGAAGTGCCGCAAATGTGGCCATGCTATAGCGCTGGCAGGTGTCAGTGTGGCCACGCTATAGTGCTATCCCTATAGCTGTATATGAGGACAGCTATAACCAATACAGCTATAAACCTGCAAGTATAACCATGGCCCTATCCTCTAGGCCATTCTGACTCCTCTAAGCATGCTGGAAGGGTATGGTACTTACTGGACATGCTCACTAGTTTTTACCTATGTGTGCTAAAGCAGTGGTTCTCAACCAGAGGTCTGGGGGCCCTTAGAGAATTGCGAGTAGGTTTCAGGGAGTCTGCCAAGCAGAACCAGTGTTAGTCTTGCTGGGGCCCAGGGCACTAAGCCTAAGCCCTGCCGTGCAGGGCTGCAGTCTGGGGCCTTGAGTCCTGCCACCAGAGACTGAAGCAGAAGCCTGAGCAACTCATGGAGCCCCAGGCAACTGCCCTGCTTGCTACCCTTTAATGCTGGCCCTGGCTTTTATATGCAGAAAACCAGTTGTTGTGGTATAGATGGGATGTGGTGTTTTTAATCAGACATTGGGAGGGGGCTCAGAAAGAAAAAGGATGAGAACCCCTGTGCTAAAGTATAGAAATGCTGATGTTATGCTGCACTTTGATTGTAATGTGTGGTGTTTATCTTAAAGTCACAGCTGCTGCTGATGAGAATCTCAGTTTTCATTTCAGATAAAAGTAAGATTCTAGCCCCTGTGGGGAATGAGTTTACAAATGTGACCCAAGAAAAGGCTCTATGCCAAGAACCTAAATACAAAGCGAGATCTGACTTGAACCTGTCGGATTGGCAATACCAGGAAGAGCAGCATTGTTGAGCGACTCTGTCCAGGAAAAAAACCCAGCAGACTTATTTACCTGATGGCTTTAGGCTTTAAAGGCTATTTAAGAAATATCCCAAGCACTGTGTGTGTTTTGGGTGTATTATCAGTGTGCTTATGAAGAACTGTGCCAGTCCCCTTTCTTTAAAGCTGGCTGGGAGCTGTCACTCACACCTGCATTCAGGGTTCTGGGTAAAATAGCCTTGACTTTTATCTTTGTGTAATACTCTCTCATTCTAGCCCGTGCCTCAGCCAGGATGCAGAGATTCAGGAAAGGGAGGAGGGTAATACTTGTGCATAATTTACCTCCATCTCAGGAGCATTTTACATTCACTTGGCAGAGATGTAAATGATTAAATAAGGCAAGGGCTAATAGAAAATCAGGCCTCCTCTGTGCGTAGATGCATCTGAAAATGAAAGCCAAAGAGAGAGTTAGAAGGGCAACGAGAGGCCTGGGCCAGGACAAGGAAGAGAACTAGACCAGTCTGGGTTACAACATTTATAGTGGGATGAGGCCCTGAAACATAAACCCTTGTATCAGAGGCCCAGTATGAGGCCTAAGGCCTGAGCTAAAGTAATGGTCAAGACTTTGCTAACATAAAGCAAAGTTAAGCTGTGAGCTAGAGGCAGGCCCTGCTCACAGAAACTGGCAAGAAAAGGGCTGATGTTGCAAAAGTACACAAACCTATGAGGTACCAGAACACTAGTACATTCCATACAGATAACAAGGAACAAGCTGACCCATCCTAAAGACAGAGGCAAAAGGGTAATATGATGAATAGACTTGTTTTGCTTGAACCAACTTGTACAAGGTGAGAGGCAGCACCTTCCTACGTAGAGGGGATGTACCTTCCTACGTAGAGGGGATGTACCTTCCTACACAGAGGGGATGCACTTCAATACGTCAGGAGTGATGTGTAACTTGTTTGTACCTGTGTATAAGAATAACAGCCCTGGGGCAGTGTCTCTGTCCAGCTTAGGGTGCGGTGGCGGTCCTGCTGCTGTCTGAGCTGAGTCCATTGTACGACAAGCACTGACTCGTAGTATGTCCTGTAGAGTCTACAGGAAACTGCACGGTGCTTCGGATGACAATAAACTTGGCCCAGGTGCCTTTGTACCTTGCTAGAGTCTGTGGTCTTTGGGGGTTCTCTTGGGTCTGCTGTGTCAGCGATCTGCAGAGCTGACACAGCACACAGAGGGAACACGCACGCAGTCGACTGATATCATCATCGAACAAGAGCAGAGCACCACACCTTCAGTACAGGTAGCTCAGCAATGCAATATTTGCTCACTGACCCCAGCAATGTAACATTCAGAAGTGCCATCATCTTCTGAAGATTTTTGAATGAAAAAGTTCATACTTATAATCCACTTGAGCTTTAAGTTATTGCCAAACACATCCACGTTGCAAAAGAGAGATCAGCCTCAATGGGGCCCTTGGTCTGCTCAGCAGGCTGGCTCGTAGCTGAGCTGCGCTGTCTGGAGGCAATTTTGCCCAGGAAAAGTGGCTGTTAAATCTTAACACTCACAAACTGCACCCGCTCTTCACTTTTGAGAGGTTTCTCCCTTGGTGCAAAGTGCGTACCGTTGTGGGTGTATTGCCTGGCTTTGTGGGCAGAGGTGGGAACGTCTAAAAGGGCGTAGCTAGCAAAAATCTACCCTGGGCTTATTCTCTACTTTAGACGCCTGGATCACTCTGGTTACAGCAACTAGACTAAAGCTAAGCACTCATGAGGCAGTTTTAATCATAAGTGTAAGGCTCTCTATAAGAAACGGCATTCCTTAGCAATATCTAACTATGCCATGTTCCAAGTTTCCCCTTGTTGCTGTCCCATGGTGAGAAGTGTCTCTTTTTTCATGTTTCCTTCCCT
This sequence comes from Dermatemys mawii, assembly GCA_007922305.1. Taxonomy (NCBI): domain Eukaryota; kingdom Metazoa; phylum Chordata; order Testudines; family Dermatemydidae; genus Dermatemys; species Dermatemys mawii. The sequence continues at coordinate 36,185,452 of ML677335.1, read as the reverse complement.
GTAACAAATCCAGGTGGTCAAAGATTATTGTCTGTTATGTAGACTAAACACAGCAATCTGTTTAGCTCTGAGTAATATGGAGGATCAACCTCAGAGAGAGTGAGGCTTGCATGCTGGGCTGCAAGTGTGGAAGGACTCATGCAGACCAGAGATAGAGAAGAGAGGGGAAAGTGGCATACCAGATTATTAATTGGGAAAGTAGGTATCTGATCACTTTACAAGCTAATATGTGGCTATTGCTCTAGCACAGGCTTTGGGGAACTCCGTGGGGGCTCACACCATCAGCTAAAAGGGCTGATTGTTTTAATATTTGTTTTAGGGTCAGCTGTGCCTGTTTTCACCTATAGATACTGCCCCCGGCAGCTCCTCTCAGTGCCAGGGCCTGACAGGAAGTGTTAAGCAGGTAGGGAGGTTTCTGGATTAAGGTAGAGCTGTGGGAGTAAGCCAGGTTGGTCTTGTCTGGCCTGGCAGGGAGCTGCAGTGGGTCCGGGAAGCCTTGACCTTGCACTCCTGAGCCTACACTTTCTCTTACCCATGACTAAACTCTCAGGCTGCACCCCATCCCACCTCACCCCCAGTGTGTTGCTAGTGCAACAACTACACCATTTTCCAATAAATGATGCAGATTAGCTCCTCCTTCGGATACACATGCTCCCCTTTCCACACACATGGGGGCGGGGCACAACCCATGATCTCAGATCTCAATTGTTCTGTGAGACTCTTGAAACTAATCCCCATCTCCTCAGCTCACCAACACTCCTCTGCCAGCGTGGCCCACCTCCTGCCTAAACCATGAAATACAACTGCCACTCACACACTGAATGCATGTGCATAACCCCTAAGGCCTAGTAGCTATTGCCAGATCCACCAGCACTGGCCGAGGAGCAAAAAGACGAGTCCCAGTTCAGGTTTTTATTGTGGAGCTCCCTCAAATTGTAATGAGGGTAACATTTATACACATCAAACCTGCCAATCCTCTGTTCAATACTTTGCAGCATTTTAGTCTCAAAATGTTAGCATCTGTGAAACAGTGCACAACATCCAATAATAACATTTTCTACCTATTCGAATATGTCACCTTAGCTTGCCCTGTCTTCAGATTAAATAGCATCAGCGTGGGAGATGTCAGTCAAGTACATACCAGATTTTTCCATTTGTGGTACACTGAAAATAATTATACAAAGTGACCTTCTAATGTTACAGCTTTCTGTGTACTAGTCTATATTTAAATCTTACTCACTAAAGATGTGTTCTTTATAAACGCCTTCGAGGAAACTTGATAATAGAATTCTGTATCAGGAGATCTATGTGCTGGGGATGTGTACATTGTTCTGTGAGGGACTTGGGGTTCTTTTAGGTATAACTTCTTCTGATAGATTCACAAACAAATGTGGTGCAGTGTGACTAAAAAAAAACTGTTTTAAAATTGTATAAATGAGGTAAGGAATGGAGGGTCTATGAAAGAAACTAGATGTTTGATTGTGGCATGGCGACTTTAATGGATACATATACACTGATGTCCTAGGGCCCCTGAACAATTTAGCGGTTTAATTTACAGACCACAGTGTTAAAAAAAAAAAGTGTAAGAAGTACAAAAAGCATCATTACACTGATGTTTTCCTACCTATAAATAGCAGACCTTAGTAATTTCAAGACTGTTTATTTTTTATAATCAAACTGCATTTTAGCTTTTTTTCAATCCCTTTCTCTCAGTGATTGCTTGACTGAAACATCATTAAATAAGACATAAATAGTGTACATAATGACAGAGAACAAGTAGCAATGGTACAAATAAAACATGCTTAATAAAGCAGTTACTCAAAAACTAGCAGTATACATTTTCCGAGATATAAATGTCAGTAGAGTTTTTACTTCTTGCTAATATCTCTTTGTATGTTTTTATAAACACGTAACACAGCAAATTACAATTGGAAAACTGATGTTTAATAAAGAAGACCATTTTCAATTATCAAACAATTTAAAGATGCTTAAAGTCAATCAAATTGCAACTGATATGAAGGAAGGTCTGATCCACTAATCTCACACTACAAACACGATTCATGATTTGTAGAAATTTGTGTGTTCCATAGAATTTAGCAGAATTACAATGAGACAAGTTAACTGCACTCATTGAATGTTTTAAAAAATAGGGACAGAAGATAAAAGTTAATTGTGAACTATCACACAGCTGAGAAAAACTAGCAAACACACTACATGCACTTTATAAAACTAGTCTAAAAGAAAGCTAAAAGATTTGAACTCTCTTTCCATATGCAAGTCCTATCAAATCTGCTACAAAAACTAGCATAGTATTCAAGGAGCCTGATAGCCATAGAAAACAAACAATAATAAGATCGCAAAGAAATCAGTGTTCTCTAAAGCAGACTGAAAACCTAAAGCTCTTTGGTGACTAATACTGGGACTGAATTTCCTGTATGTTAGGTTAAAAAATGATATTTTCTATAGGAATAGCAACACTGCAGGACTCTCAGTGATGCAGGAAATGTACTCACCTACTGCTAAAATGTTTCATCTAGGGCAGGCCGTAGCTGCCTCAAATACCGGTCACCTACCCCAAAACACCAAGAGTCACCGGGATGATCAACTTTTTAAATCACATATGGTTGAGGCAGGTGACTTACGCTGAAAAAAAATTAAAATAAAGAGCTTTGATGTGGGCTGATATTTGGTACACGCTTAGCATACAGAAAAAGTAATAAGATTAGCATTGTATGCTTCCAGTGAAATGGGCTATAGCCCACAAAAGCTTATGCTGAAATAAATTGATCGTCTCTAAGGTGCCACAAATATTCCTCATTTTCTTTACAGAAACAGTAATGTCATAGGTCAGAAGGAGGGCCGTTGAGCTCACAGCTACCTGACAAGGTGCCATTGATCATTTGTGCAATGGTGTTCTTTAATGCTAATACTTGTCTACTTTGGTTTTGAACAGGCCTATACTGATTTTACTGCCTACAGTACGGCATTCCTTTATATTCACTAGCCAATGTTAATTTGTTGCTTCATGTCCCGCTGCATTGGTGTTTAGCATTGTGGTACAAAGTGACATGAAGTTATATATATAAGAAAAATGGGTATGTATTATATTTCTTATTCATGCCACCATATGCTAGTGTTCTGTTTCTCTCTGGGAGGTTTATTCTTTCCTGCTCCTCCCAAACAGAAAAGTCTGTGTGATTGTAATTAACAAAATATACTGCTGCAAAATAGCTTTGATTTGTAAGCTGTAAGGAATTTTGGAGGCCCATTTATCTTGCTTTTAATGGGCCAGGTAATTATGCCAACACAAAGAGGTCCAGATAGCCATTTGAAAGAATACGTACTTCAGCACTAGCTATTAGGCATCTTGTCTCCCTTCAGTCCTGCTTCTATAGCCTGGACATAGGTGGCTGCATTTCTCAGAATGAAAGCGATTATGATCTAGTGAACAACTAATGTTGGCAAACTTAGTTTCTCACAGTTAATAAAGGGGAATGTTTGAGTATAATTTTCTTGAAGGTTTGGACCAAAAAAGGCTGGATAGTTTATAATATCTAAAGAGTCATTCACCGTACCTCTATGCCTCCCATCCAACCCTGCTCCCCTGCACCATAGGCCCCAGGAGGGAATTGCCTTCAGATCCTGGAGCGGATCAGGCTCAAAGGACTACTGCTTATGCCCTTGAGTTATCAGCTGGAGTGACACTTTAAAGGCTAACAGTCCTGTTAACTCCTCTGTCCACGGATGTTCACAGTAATCCATTAGGCACTAGAATAGGCTCATGAGCCTAAGGCTGTATCTATATAAGCACTTTTGTCAGTAAAACTTATGTCACTCCAGGTATGAAAAAACATCACCCTGACCAACATAAGTTATACCAACAGGAGTGCCAGTGTGGACAGCACTATGTTAGCGGGAGACACTCTCCCACCAACATAGCTACTGCCACTTGTTGGGAGTGATTGAATTATGCTGGGAGAGCTCTCTCCCTCTATCATAGAGCAGCTACACAGGAGACCTTAGAGCGCTTCAGCTGTGCTGCTTTAAGGTCTCTAATGTAGTCTAGCCTCTCATAGCCTTAGTGTGCCTAAGTGAAAAGCAAAGTCTTTTTAAAATGACATTTTAATTTGATTTTCCCTAAAAGGCTATTGGATGCCATGCACGTTGATGGGGTAACCCTTGAATGTTTCATATTCTGGTGTGAGGATCTGAGCCCTTGCTTGATCTCTATCTGGGAGCAAAAAAGCATTGCCACAAAGTGTCCATTTTAAGAGAAGCTTTTTTTCCCCCTCAGATGGCCATAATGTGGGAAGCCCTGGACAAATGGCACCAAATTTGGATCACTGGCTTTATCTCATGCCCCCCGAAGGCTCACTAAATTTCAAGTCCAAGTAACTGCATAGATAGATGCAGTTACTTGGACTTGAAATTTAGTGAGCCTTAGATACTAAATTTCAAGTTAGATACTAAATTTCAAGTCCAAGTAACTGCATAGATGTTAGAGCACTTAGAAGAATTGAGCTTTAAGCAGAAAGCTGGTCTCAGCCTTATTTCTACTGTAAAAACTATAAGGGACTCGGACTTAAACATGCTGCTGCACACTTGACAGCTATCACTATCAATTTTGCAAAACAAGATGATTGCCTAATTAGCATAATGGGACAATGCTACTGCAATCTATGTACTCATCCATAACACGTAAACAATGGCCAATTAGATATATAATTGGCCACTTGCACATACAAGTGGTTGATTTGTGTATGCATTCTCAGTAAATGTGCCTGCAATTTAGTGTGTGGAATATTAAGCACTGAACTGAAATACAAGGGATCGTATCCTATTGGCACTAATGTTGTTAATAATCATTTAGAGTTTCTCTTCCCTGATTACAAAAACTTCATAATCTTCAAAACTACAAATAAAATCAGTAGAAATGATGTAGGAAACTGATTCCCTGGAATAATGAAATTAATTATCATATTAGTTAATTAGTTGCTGTCTATGGTTATTAGGTTTCTCAGGGTTATTCAATAATCTGTTATGTTATGCAAACCAAGACATGTAGTGTGTTCCAGTAAGCGCTCTCAGAGTTACTTTTTGGTTTATACTGGCCTCATGCAATAACCAAGATACCCTAACTCTCTGTGAAGGGATTTATGAAGTTCTATGGCTCTATCTATTCCCTTTTGTTTTCTTTCTGTTTCTCTGGATATTCTTATTGTCTTTATCTGGTAGATGAGCTCTGGGGCATTTTAATCAGCTAACTTAAAGAGAAATCATTCTGCAGAGCTAAAATATAATAGCCCGCAGCTAATTTTTATAGCTGTAGTTGACAAAGCCTACGCTACAGCATCCCCAGTGCAGCAATATAAGGAAAAATGTATTCACCAGGTACACATTATGTGTCATTCTATGATGGGATCCATTGTGGCACCATAAACCATAAGAACACTATTCAGTCAGTGGGCCTTCTGCTCCAGATGATGCCAATTTGGGGCAAAATCTCAGCCTCATTTAAGTCAATGACAAAATTCCCGTTGACTTCAGAATAATATCTAGGAGGTTTTACCATTGACTTTAAAGGAGAATAGGAATGGACTCTTACTTTAGGGATGCTGCTGGATCTTTTTTTTTTTTCCTTCCATCATCTAAATATATGACTTTTTTGTAATCCCACTATCTATGCTTCATGTCTTCCTCTTTTTGGTTACCCCTGCATTTGCTTTCTTACCTTCCTCCTCAGGCATATAAGAGGAGACTCTCAAAGGCACGAAAGGCAGTTTAGGTGCCCAGCTCCCACTGAAAGTTTGGAACCGAACTCTTATTTATGACTTGTGACTGAAAATTTTACCTTGATCCTTTTCTACTGTCCAGATTCACAGATGAGAATTTAAACTCTATTTACCATCAAAGGAGTATATCATGATAATTTGATGATAAATTTGATGACATCACTTACAATGTGTCCTTTCTTCTTCTCGCATCTAACACTTCTGAATGATAAAAAGTCGAATATGACCCCGACATAAAATTAGGATTGTTTGCAAATCCTAATGAAATGCTACTTATGCTTTCCTGGCCTTCAGCCTGAGTCATTTTGCATTCAGCATAATAACTCTCTATCAAAAAATGGAAATGTTCTAGAAAGCAAGCCAGGACTTTGTTCTCTGTAGTTTCTGTGGATATTTCTTTCTGGGGAAAAAAAAAAGAAAAGCAAGTGCATGATAAAAAATAGTTGCCACAGCAAGTACCATTTGAAATGGAGTGGTTTGAGAGGCATGAAAAGAAATACTTTAGTTACGTAGTGGCAAATGTTCAGCTCCAAGTAATGAGCCTAAATAGATGGTTATTTGGCACTAATTTTCCTGACTCCGGGATTCCGATTCTCAGTTAACACATTTTATTATCTGGATGGAAGACTTTGCAATAACAATGACCGAAATGATGAAGCAATGTTTGGTGAGGGGCTAAGGAGACCTGGTACAATAAGCATTGCAAACAAATCCACTTCTATTTATGATGGGCCATATTTCTTTTGAAAGAATTCCCTTAATTATTTTTAACCTATTAATATATCCCATTTCCAACTATGTAATGAAGCTAGCTTATTTTTGTTTTAACTGCCCCTTGTACATTGTCTCAATTAGGAGATCACTAACTTAGACTAAAATTTTCAACCTCACAATCAGTCATAAATGGAAATACAAGTAGTTTTGCATCTGGTGGGAATTTGCATACAAACCTCTGCATGGCAATTCTTTCAAAAGGCATGGCATGGGGAGCAGCTGGAGGCATAGCAATTAAGTGATAAAACTGCGAACACTGACAACTGCATTTCACAAAATGAAATGGTCCATTTTTTCAGACGCCACTGAAAAGTCAATATTTCACAGTTGGCTGACTATGCAAAAGTTAGCAAATCATTTACTTTGGCAACATTCATATGTTGCACTTGTTTGTGTGTGGCCAGGATTCTCAGCTGTGGCCAGTGAGCGTTCAGTGAAACTCATGCAAAGATACTGTGTGCATGTGTTAAAAATGCTGGGTTTTTTTGCACTCCCCCAATCCCCTGGGCTGGCTGCATGGCAGGTCACTCAGTAAGAACTTTGAGGAACCTTGCAAGTTATTCCAGCTTCCCCTAGCCCCCAAGGGCCAGTACAGCAGCTGAGGATCAGTAAGCGAGGGAAACCTTGGCCACTATCCTTATGCCAGCTCTGTGTGTTGCTAGAGCCCTCCTATAACAGGGCAGCCTGCCACTTTAAGAGCTGGGATGCCTTAGACCAGTCAGCCCCTGTTCATTTAGCCCTGCCCTGCTACACCTGTGCAGGGTCTGAGACTTAAAAAGAGGGTGGATTCTGACTGGGGAGAAGAATAGACAGGCTATTCAGTGTGAAATAAGAAGCTGGGTTTGTGCAAACCTGAGAACAGGGAAATCTCTGGGTATGTCTATACTCCACACTACATCTGGGATCTGACTCAGGTGTAAGCCCAGAGCCCCCCTTCTGCTCACACACAAATCAGTCTGACTTGGGTCCTAGGATTCTGCTAGAGGGGTGGGTCCTGGACTCAAGTCCAGCCCTGTCCAAGCCCTGTCATTTTGTGGTGTGGCTGCAGCTCAAAACACAGACCCAAGGCAGAAGCTTTGCCTAGTACAGTATGGATGCATTAGCACATATGTAAGACCCAGGCCCAGCAGTTGAAAACCCAGGTTTAGAATGGAGTGTGGAGTCTCAGCCATGGGCGTGGAAGCATGGGCTTAGTGTGCAGTGTAGATACACCTGAGAAGACAGAGTCTGAAGCCAGGAGGAAGCTGGTGAAGCCAGGTTTGGGGAGATGTGTAAACACTTGAGCCCAATAGGAACCTGAGGCTTGTGGGCTGGACTAAAGCCTGGGAGGAGGACTGAGGAAGGAAAGCCCAGCAATTAAGGGCTGGTTGTGAGAAGAGCAGACAGGCTGTTCCAATGTGAGGCAAGAAGCTGGCCTCAGGCTAGGAACTGGCTGAGGGCTATGGCCTGTCAGAGAACCTTGGTAGGATGGTAGACCTGACCTGGGTGACTGGGTTGACTGGAGCCCAGGAAACAGTGACTAGATCATGTAGCTCCTGGGAGCCTGCCAATAATGAGGGGGGCTGACGGTTGAGCCCAGTGGGGCTGAAAACTCTCTTGTTTTGATATTGTTTTTGGGCTAAGGGGCTCTGTCACATCAAAAGAAGTTGAATGCTTTAAAGTGGCTCTGCCACAGGGCCAAGTCACCCCCATGGCTGCAGCTGACTGAAGATAGTTATGGGGAAACCGAGGCAGGAGGGCTGCAAAGCCAGGCCTTGCTGTGAGGGGGTGCTCTCAAAGAGAATGTCTGTTACACTTCTCTAGTAGGGTCGTTTTTCCATAAATGATTAGGTCAGGGTTAGGGCTAGACTCCATTAGGGATGAAGTGCACTCAAGGACCTCAATATTTGGAGTAACAGTTTTAATCACAGTGCCATCTGGAGTTGTATCTTCCATGGAAAATAACATTATAGGTTGGGTTAAACCTTTTTGAAACTGGCGAGGTTAACAGCTGCACTTCATTCAGGTTAAATGAAAGCAGTGCTTCGGGGCCTAAAACCAAAACACAAGCGCATGTTACAACCCCGAACTAAGCTATATGCAAGTCTGCCTAGAAAATAGACCTATGTGGGTGGAGGACTTTGCTAGTTATTGTCTTTGGGTAAAGGTGGGGTGGGGAGAGCAAGACAGACAGCACAGAAATAGACACAGAAGGAGCAGAAAGCCAAACACAGACTGACCAAGTATTGAGTGTGTGGTCCTGCAAAAACCTAGCGAAAGGGCTGTTGGAGCTGAGACTCGCAAAAAGAGGTTTGGAGCTGTGAGCCCCTGGTTGGCTGCTCCTGTGGTCAGGGAAACAAGGCTTTGCACATTTTTTGTAAGTAAACAAGATTGCATCAAAGGTGCCAGATTCCATAATCAGTTTCTCCTAGTAATTGAAACAACTTCCAAGACCCTGCATTTTTGGTTACCCTCGCAGACCAACACAAATTGTAATGGTAAAGCATGTCAGCCTCAAATACAAGATAGATACGAGGCTTTCATGTGAATATTGGTTAGAATCCATAAATTGACTGTACGTAGGCACTGCAACAGAAACAGAATATATTAATTGCTAACACAGCCCAATTAGCTATAACGTATAGTATTCATTCTCTAGAAATTCCCTGTTCCAACTGAAAATCAATACACCTATTTCATCTTAATTTTCAGTTTATAACATCAGTAACCACCTCAGCAAAGAATATTTCTTGGGAATTCATTATCTCATGAGGCCCCTTGATGGAGATTGCAGAGTAGTTTCTCTTTTCTATGATAATCAAGCTTGAACAACAACTTGGTGGGCTTATTTTACCATATGATTCATATTTTTACCATGCACTTTCAATGAGGAACGTTTCCCCAGCTCCTAGATTTTACACACAAACAAAATAACTGTTGACAATGTCTTTGGACATATATTCTACCATACGCTACTGCAATATCTGCAGGCCCATCATTTCCCCTACAAAAGCAACACAAGGGACTGGTGTAATGGCCTAAAAGGGCCAATTACCATCTGTGGAATTGATTATCCTTATTTTAAATTGACAACCAGTGCTAGGCGGCTGTTTATGAGGCAAAATATGAAGCACGAACTCATGGGCCCAGGTAGAGCTGTCCAGTGCTTTTTCAAGCATAAATTGCTTCACTGTGACTTCCTTTGATAAGACAGAGAGGGACTCTGTAAAGATCATCTCCTTGGGAGTATAATCTGTTGGGACTCTTCTGTGTTTACTCATGTACAGTGTTTTCTATGAAAAGGGCAGCCTTTACCCAGTTATGATCCTGTGATCATTGAGACACTGTAGGTAATTTCCCCTGTTTGGAATAATTAGTATCTCCAATACTGCTGTGTGGCAATGGTTAGCAGTGACATGCTATTAAAGATAGTCAAGGAGGCTCAGGGATGTTTTGGTTTCTGATTCAGTTTAATTCAAACTATCGACATGGGGGACAGGATTCAGAGGAAAAATAATCCCATCTCTAAATTGCTGTATTTTGTCAGTCTATCAAATTCATTGCCAGGCCACTACTGTAATCAATGATCTCACATAATTAAGGTGAGGCAGTGGGTGTGAAGATTAACAATGGCTGTGGTTGGGATTTTCGCCCACCTTGTTTTTTTAACCACAGGGAGGTGGTTAGTTCATTGTCCTCCAATTGTGTAACCTGAATGAAAGAACATGAAGTTACAGTTCTCTTCTAAAATGTATTGCCATGTATTCTGCCCAGTTTCCTAGTAACACTCACCTACCTAAGTGCTGTTACTAGATCCTTTCTTCTGTGGCTGTTGATAGGCTTATTTAAACACCACTTGGGAATTCAAATACATTCTTAGCTACCCTGCAATGCCAGGTAAACATAAGCCTCCACAACTATCGTCAGGTAAAGACTCTGAGGATTATTATGCTTTACTCATAAACAGTGAGAACAGTATGCAGCCATCTGACTGACTGAACTATGTTTTTTCTTCCATAATAGTTTTTTATCTTAATCTTTACTTGAAATTTTATTATATTCTAAAACTTTACATGTCTGCAAATGTGGGAAACATCCATTGTTATACATTTGGTACATGGAATTATATGGTGTATTTTACAGAAATGAGTCCTGCCTGCTTTTGAACCCACAAAGGCAAGGAAAATTCTTCGTTATATCCAGACTAGTTGTGCTTAGGAATTGCAATTACTATGGTTTGTAACGTTATCCTTCTGTTTTTAAGAGCCCCAAAAGAAGGCTACATGTTCAAATACAGAGGCTCAGTTGAGTAGCAGAGGATGAAATTATTACCTTAAGTCTGAAGTCACTTAGCTCTGGTCTACACTGCCAGGGTAGGGGTAGGGGGGTCAACCTAAGATATGCAACTTCAGCTATGAGAATAGCGTAGCTGAAGTTGACGTATCTTAGGTCGATTTACCTCGCGTCCTCACGGCACGGGGTCACTCCTACGTCGACTCCGCTTCTGCCTTTTGGGCTGGTCTTCACTGGGGGCGGGGATCGACTGCAGATACGCAACTTCAGCTATGTGAATCGCGCAGCTGAATTCTGCGTATCTGCAGCCGCTTTACCTGCCATCCTCATGGTGGCGGCAGTCGGCGGCACGCTCCCCCGTCGACTCCAGCTTACACCTCCAGTCAAGCTGGAGTTACGGAGTTGACGGGGATAGCTACCCGTGGTAGTGAAGACATACCCCTTGTCTTGGTGGATTACAGGAGTTGAAGGCAGAGCGATCAGGGATCGATTTAGAGCATTTGCACTAGACAAACAGATTGGGGAGGAAGTGAAGTCATATCCTTAGGGTACTTTTTTAACCATTGAAGTTATTTTAATGCATCTTACTGTAATTAATTTCCTTTGTTTTTTAACATACAGCATGGAACAAAATGGTCCAGATAAAATATATTTGACTGGCAAATTACTCGACATTCCTACATAATAATCCTAAAGATCAGTCAGAGGGAGAACTATTTCACGTTTTTTTTTGCTGAATGTTTGAAAGTAGGAAGGGTTGGTGTTGTATCCCTGATCAGAACCTCTGCTATAGTTTTGATTTCAAGTCAAGCCAACACCAAAAATGGCTTATTTTCCAGTTCTAGGTTAGAAGGAGCCAAATCATTGTTAAAATAGCTAATCATAAAATGGACTAAAAATATCAGCCTATTTTCAAAACTCAATTTAAACATGATTAATTGTCATGATAATCTAACTACGTTCTCCAAGGCTGCCCTAGTGGGCTAATTACAAGAAGACAGAATTCAGCTCTGAAGCTTCATGCCTGCAAAACCGTCCTTCATTCTACTGTGCCACAATCACTTTTTGCAGGATGCTCTGTCCATGGGGTGCAGTTGATTCCACTCCTACCATGAGTTTTCACAGGGTCAATGCGCTGGAACTACTCTGTATGTAGCATACTGTCTCCAGAGCAAGGAGTTTACATGGCTTCGACCTTCCTGGGTCTGACCTCGGAGCATTCAGCATCCCTTTCCACACTGTGCACTTCCTGCAGAGAGTCCACGTAGGTGGGGCTCCTGCGGAAGCCAGAGGGCCCTCGTAAATCATGTGCTCCAACCCTCTAATCATTTTTGTTTCCCTCCGCTGAACTCTCTCCAATTTGTCCACATCCCTTCTGTAGTGGGGGGATCAAAACTGGATCCAGTACTCCAGGTGTTGCCTCACCAGTGCCAAACAGAGGGAAATAATCACTTCCCTCGATCTGCTGGCAATGCTCCTACTAATACAGCCAATATGCCGTTGGCTTTCTTGGTAACAGTGTAATCTTTACATTGCTGTGTAAACATACCCAAAGAATGCATCTCAGGCCCACAAAAGCTAATGTCTGCCATGATCCTATGATAGGTTTAATGAGCCAATAAAAGAAGAAAAAAACTCCCCACACAGAAATAGTCATGGAAAAACATCTAGATATAAAGAATGAGAGAGACTGAAGAGACTATGGATAATGAGAGACTTGGTTACCATGGTGCCACATGTGAACATGGATGACTACATAGAGAATCATGTTGTGAGTTAGATAACAAATTATGGATCTGAGGTTAAAACCTACTGAAGTCAATGGGAGTCTTTCTATGGACTTCTGTGGCCTTTGGATCAGATCTGAGATGTCATCCGAAATCCAAATACCACTAGTGGGAGCTGAGATGTCATAGGTACTGCATGTGTGAGAATACTCTCCATAAGAGCCTTTCTCTGATTTATGAATGGTACCACCAGCACTACTACCTCTTCTGAAACAAGGGATCAGTGTGTATGCGATACACATACACCATATCAGAAGTAGTACGGGCCCACCAGTTGGATTTTTTGTAAGGTAGCTGGCTTTATAAATTAATCTGTCTTGTACCTTGTTTAGTACAAGTAGTACATGTGACATATGTGCAAATAATGTCCACCAAACTAAAGCCTACATTACCTCTGGCTATTCCCACATTGCTATCTTTGCATAGATATGACCTTTGAACATGTTCCATGTGTGACACAGGGTTAGATTAATGATCCATTATAGGAATTACTTCCCAGGTCATAATCTTAGAAATGATCAATGGTAAATCAATGGCACTCACTTCTCCAAGATTATTCTGCATTCAGTTGTTCCATCTAGCTTACTGTGACTCGCTGAGACAATGAACTCCTTGTGTCATGCAGTATCCAGGATACTTGAAATTGAGGGTTTAATGTGTGACTTCAAAGAAATAAGAAAGCAGGAAAAATATGTAATCCAAAAGCAAAGGACAAGTAGCTCTTCTGTTAATAAGATTATATATTTCCTACAGCAGAGAAAACACACTTACCTTTTTCCAAAGCAGCTGAAAAATCCTTACGCTGATTTTTTTGGCTGGTATAATTGGCATTTGTTTTACCTAGAAGAGCAAATAGATGAAAAGGGCTGAATTTTCTAACAGTATCTAGTTGCTTGAATATTTTAATTGTTATGGTTTAACTTAAATGTTATGAAGTTTATTTTTATAACAATGGTGACACTATGACAGAATACACCCCTGAATTCACACCCTACACAATGTTGTAGTAATCTTTGCATAAAGTATCATTTGAAAACTCATAATTTGCTGGTCAGCACTGTCCTGGTAAAATATGTGGGGCAACAGTGTATGTGAAGTTTGCTATTCTTTCCTCCATTCCACACTTCACTAAAACGGAGGTTTGTTGTGTAAGAAGATTACAAGTCTTTGTTACCTTGATTATTCCCCTGGTTTTAGTGATTGTCCTCGTTGCTATTTGACATCAGCAAAGTTTTTTAAAACGATTGGTGGTGATAGTGGTTTTGGCATATAAACTATTATATAGGGAAAATAATATGAATCTGAAGTAAATATTATAAAGATATCCACAGATCAGATTTCTGTTTCTTGTGTTTTCTGACTTGTATCTGGTTTGTGCTGTACTGAAAATCAAAATACTATTTGTTACTAATATTATAGTAGTGCCTAGAATACTTAACCTAGATTGGGGAGCTGTTGTGCTGGGTACTGTCTATACACATAGTAAGAGACTGTCCCTGGACTGAAGAAATCACGGTATGACTAGGCAAGTCAGCCAAAGGATGGGAGAAAGAGAAAGTAGCATTAATATCATTTTACAGATGGGAAACTGAGGCACAGAAAGATTAAGTGCCATGCCCAGGTTGACAGTGGAAGTCTGTAGCAGAGCCTGAAATTGAACCTACACCTCAGGAATCCTGGTAAAGACAACACCTAGCTCTTAGTGATCATCATCAGCAGGTCTCAAAGGACTTTACAAAGGAAATCAACATCATTATCCCCCCTTTTATAGCTGGGGGACACTGAGGCACAGAGAAAGGGAAATGATTTGCCCAACACCACTAGCAGAGCTGGAACTAGAGCCCTGTGTTCATTGGTCCCAGTCCGGTGCTCTGCCCACTAGGCCACACGCTGCCTCCCTTAGTTACATGCCCATCCTTCTTCATAATCTTTTGAACAAAATCAAAGATTTTTTTTTAGAAATTAGATGAAAGTGCCATGAAAACTTTGTATCCTTTGAATTAACTCCAAAAACATCTTTTGAGACTGTCTGTTCTGCTTGAGAGTTTTTTTCTCCATTAAAAGATAACGTATTTCTATAATCGAGAAAATCAGCATCACACAGTTCCTGAAACTTTTAAGTATGTGTTTAACAAATTAAGTGTGTGAACAAAATAAAAAAGAATCATGCAAATCATACTTATCAAGCCTCCACTTTGGTATGCGGGTGTGTTATCAAATAACATACTATATAAATGACACATTTGAGAACATTTTTTTCATTCTACTTCAGAGCAGAAAGGTGAGTGAACTCTTTATAAAACTACAAAGAACTTCTCTTAGGCCATGCTGCAAAATTCTCCCTTTACATTTTCTATTATATTTTCAAATGCTTTGCTCTATTTACCTTTATTGTTACTATTCCAGACAACGTGTATTAGTGATTTCGTCTGATATGGGGTTACTTGGAAAATGTTGGAATTTTATGAATGAGGAGAGAGAGGAAGGCAAGAATTAGGGTATGTCTATACTGAATTGGGACACAACATGTAGGCATACCAGAGCTAGCTGTGAGCCAGCTAGCTCACTAAATATACACTGTAACCACAGGGCCATGAGCAGCGGCATGGACTGGCCACCTGAGTATAAGCCAAGGGTCCAGGTGGGATTGTACTCAGGTGGGTATTCTGTGCCATTGCAGCTGCACAGCTATCTTTAGCAAACTAGCTTGATGGAAGCTAAGTGAGGTCTGTCTTCACGTGCTGCAATCATGCCTCAAAATTGCTGTGTAAATATACTTTGAGCTGAATAGCTGCTTTTCCATCTTAACATCAAAAGGAACAGGATCCTGACACTACATCAAGATCTTCTAGTCTGGAGTCAGTAGGACTCCAAATGGATGCAGAAGACTAACACATTATATGAGCTTCAACCAGTTAAGGACACAGTCACCCAGTGTAGGATAGAAAAGCCACATGGATGTCCTGAACTCATCTTCACCACTCTCATTATTTTAGCTGAATGATGCTAATAACTAAAGGAGAATTCATGTTCTAGTACTATACATTACATCCATTTAGATTTTAAGAATTTCTACATAGATTGTAATACGAGCAGGTCAGAAAATATTTTGCCTTTTTTTTTTCAAAATTGCCCATATTTTTGACATTTGAAAAATTTCAACCAGCTGTATAATTGATCCAAAACTGAGAAGAAAATGTCAAAAATGTCCAGTTTAGTTCTTGGATGTTTTCCACCACTTTGAGTCATTTAGACTTGGTGTGGATTATAATGTTATTTTGCAGATGCAAGCAGTCTATGATCTGCCATACATAGGGCCCTTCATTTTCAGTTTTTATTTTATTTAATTTTTCCCAGGAATTTCAGTGTTTATTACCAAAATAACAAAAACAGGTGAAAATCAGTGCAAAAAACTATTCATAATTTTTCTGGGTAAATATCACAGTTTATTTTGGTGGACTGAAAGATGAAGGGGAAAGTATTCAGTAGAGTAATGTTTTGAATTCTGTTCCTCAATGTGGTTTGCTGCAAAACTAAAACAGAACTCAAAACACAATGCCACTTCTGAGTTTAAGAAAACAATATATCTCTAATCCCCAAATAAAATTTTCATTTGAATAAACAGTTTGCTGTTGTAGACTTAAAACTATTGGCCTATAAATATTTATATTTAACAGTTGGGCCACACCATTTTTAAGCCATACACTCAACTTCATCTTTTTCTCCTGGTTTTTTTTAAAAAAACTTTCAAATAGTTCTGAACTGTATTCAGGTACAGATCTTTGTTTTCTTCCCATTTTAGTGTGTCAGATCTTTAAAGCATTGTCTACTAACAGCTTGAAATGTGGATGTGGTGGATATGAGATTCATCAGGATGCACAGATGGACATGGACTTCAGAGCTTGCGTGCATGTCTGCTTGTTTATCGAGTGTATCTTCTCGAGACTAATACATAGCTTTACTTCAACAGGCAGGTTTGCATCTATGCACAGACTAATGTATTATCATAATACATGTATCTCTTGCTAGGTATTGTATTTTCCTAATAGAACAAGTTCTTTTTATGTATTTGAATGATTCAACAGTAGGGTGAAAAATCAGAAAAAAATGAATCATATTTTTTGTAAAACCTGGGAAATATTTGGTAAAAATCAGTTTAAAATGAAGGGTTTTAGCTATACATCACATGAGAGTCACTATGGCTTGCAAGTTACTGTTTGGAATGACCATTTTTCAAAACTGCCATGCAATATATTACATGTGATTTACACATTCCAAATGAAAAAAGAACATGATATATGACCATTGCCACCAAATGACTAATTGGTCATTTTAATATTCTTTCTCAAATTGGGTCATTTTAGGGATACTTCCACAACCTCAGTATAAATTGTGGGGCGGGGAGGGCACAAAACATGAAAGATTTAATCCCAAATTGAAGACTTCATTCAAGGCCAAATTTGAATCTAACAGTGACCACTTCTTCATTATTTCCAGTTATCATAAATCAGCTCCTATTTTTCTCAGTGCAGAATTGCATAAACAATGCTGTCACTCCAGACACTTCACATACTTGCAGCAGCTTCTGTTTTTCTGGTGATGTGTCATGCTGAGGAGAAATGTGCAGGAGCTCCTGGAATCCCTGGCACCCCAGGAGCCAATGGATTGCCTGGAAGAGATGGAAGAGATGGTATAAAAGGAGACCCAGGCCCACCAGGTATAGTCAATGGTTATCTCCCCTGCTACATAGATGTATTGCTGTGTTGACTATTATGCTAAGTAAACTAAATGGTTTATCACCTGTCTCCTTGAGTCACATGAAATAAAGAAATAGTGGGTTCTGTTTAATGCACAGTGGAATCCCCTTATGGTGAAGTCAGTAAATACAGTGAATTTCTGTTTAGAGTGAAACTGTCCTGTAATTCCAACTTGTAGTGAATTTCTCCTGGTGCAACAACCTCCTGTGGTGTGGAGTAGGAGGAACATTAATGCTGCAGAAATGAGAGGGAAACAAAAGCAGTTCTTTGGCAGAAGAGTGAAAAGCTGAAGGAGAAAAAGTGGCAATTTTAATACAGCTGGTTGGGAATTTTCTGACAATATTTTTTTTCATAAAATGTCAACTTGTCAAACCCATAATGGTTTGCAGAAAAGGGTTATTTCTGACAAATCTCAAAATTAAAATAATTAGGAGGGGGTGGGGATGGGAAGGTATAAAATTGTCAAACATCCAATGTTGATATTTTTTAAAAGAAAAGTTTGGGTTTTGGCTCAAACCCAGTTTTTATTTCAATTCTTTTTAGTTGAGTTGTAATGTAAAAAGTGGAGAACATAAAAAGGTCATACACAAAAGGTTTTGAAATTATAGAAATAAAACACTTCAGTTGACCTGATCCAAACTTTTTTTCTGACTTACCAGTTCATGATTTGTACTTTTTTGTTCTGATTTGGGACAGGAAAGAAAACTGATATTGCAAACGCTCTTGTGGAAAAACTCTCCCACTCAGCTCCAACTGTTAATTTGTTCCCTCACAGAGGGAAGCTTCCCTTACAGCAAAGGTTTGTGGCTCCTTCAGCCATATCTAAACCCACTTCCCAGTGTAAAAGTTAAATGGGGTGCTGGTCTATAGTCCCCATTCACTTTTTGCAAGAAATTGATATGGAAGTGGCTGTTGGGCATAAACTACAGCTAATTTCTTGGGTATAAGAAGAGACGGCAACAAAGTATGAGAGAATTATGACAGAAAATTAATGACTGATCAATGCATTCACAAGCACAGCTTCCCCCATCTCTTTTCTATTACCCTGCATGAAAAGTAGTGGGAACTACTTTTCATGCAGAAGGATACTTTCTATAGTGCTCAACAAAACTGGGTTTCAAATGAACTAATGAAAATGTAATACCAGGAAGCAATTACATGTCAGTGTATTAAATGGGCTCCTGATGCACTTCTCAGGTTGTTGAAGCCAATAGGTTGTGTGCACCGCTGATCTATTAATGCACCACCTGCAGATACTAATTGTTGCATTTTGCAATATTCCTTTAATGCCAAAGGGCGGGTGAGAAGCTTTCTCTAGCTCCATCACCAAAGGTGCTCCAAGGTTCAAGTAGTTGGGATCCTAACATGCATTTGGTTGCTCATTCCAGGGAGTCAGTGTTCTGCCTCTGTTATGAAGCCAGCCATCACCTGAGGCTTGTGCATTAATGAAGTTATTCAGAAGCACAATACAGTTTGTTGCTTTGCAGGCCAGCATCTGTTAAACTCATGTTTATTCTGAATTTCCCATAAAATGCATCAGTTGAAAAGTAATTTTCTATATTTTTCATTTGCATGCTTCTCTTCTCCAGGTCCTCAGGGGCCACCCAGTGGCATGCCAGGTCTCCCTGGAAGAGATGGGCTTCCTGGGGTGCAAGGGCCCAAGGGTGAAAAAGGCAACAAGGGGGAGAGAGGGGAGCCTGGACCACAAGGTGAATAAGACTAATTTTTGTTTAGTCCTAAAAACTGGATATTTGTGCTGTATATAAAGCAGTCCAAGGAAAAGTAAGTGAATCTATTAAAGTGCATTTCTGCTATTAGAAGTGACTGTAAAAACAGTGCCTTTGGTATTCAGCTGATCTGCTTCCCGTATCTATCAGATCTCCTGACTGTATTGACTAAAACACATTTTACTATCTTTTACTCGTCTTACAAATGCAGAGCCAACACAGCTCTGAGACACTGAGGAGTCTATTCCTCCTTGTGCAGCAGCAACAGTATTCTCTTTTGAGTTTCAATCAGTTACAGTTATGCTACCCCCACTGATGGCAATGAGACTGTACAGGTGTCACTGATGGCATAATTTCACCTGCAGAAGTTTTATTACTGGTGATAATTTTGTATGAAAAAAAATAGCAAGCTTGATTCTCAGATCCCATGTTAAACTTGCATACTGGGAGGTTTTTATTTGTTTGTTTGTGTTTGTTTTTAAAATCTCTGTATCTATAAATTATCTATATGTCATTTTGGAGAAAACCTACATGGAATCCCACAATTACATTTTTTCAGTCACTATTCAGATAGAAGCATATTGTAAAACTCTAAGAGTTTAACTGACCATAAAGAAAGCAGAGAGGAGAATTCCAGTTCTGTTCAATACCGCAGGAATTCCACACCCACTAAAGTTTTCCATTGTAACTGTCAAGTTGCAAATTTAAATCAGAGCAAGTTCTGATTAGCTCAAACTACACAGGATACGGTTTCTAAAATATTAACCCTTTCATGAATTTCACATACACAAAAGATTTCAGATTAGAAAAACTGATCTTATTTCACATGTAATGTGCTTTAAGTGACTACTCTCCAGAGCTGGAGTTTCAACGGGCATATATTTTATGTATTATGTATAAGAGCAATCAATATGTGATAGGGTTTTTTTAAAAATATATAAATACAGGGAAATAGAAGTTTCCACCACAGAAAATGAAACTGACATACATCAAGTACAAGCCAATTTTGGAAAATTGTTATTAATTGTATATGATGCATTTTTCATATCAGTGAAGTCCGGTTTAAATCAATTGTATAATTATTATTTTTATCTTTAGGGCTGCCTGCTTCTTTTGATCCTGAATTGCAAGAAAGCCTCCACTTTTTAAAACATCGAATCACAAGACTGGAAGGAGGTAATCTTTCTGTTTTTTCTCACAACTTGTGTAAGAACATAAGAACGGCCATACTGAGTCAGACCAAAGGTCCATCTAGCTCAGTATCCTGGCCTCTAACAGTGGCCAATGGCAGATGCCCCAAAGAGAATGAACAGAAAGGTTATCATCAAGTGATCCGTGCTGTTATACCCAATTCCAGCTTCTGGAAAACAAAGGGTAGGGACACCATCCCTGCCCATCCTGGCCAATAGCTATTGATGGACCTATCGTCCATGAATCTATCTTGCTCCCTTTTGAAGCCTATTATAGTATTGGACTGCAAAACACCCTCTGTCAAGGAGTTCTACAGGTTGACAGTGCCTTGCATGAAAATTTTTTTGTGTGTGTTTGTTTTAAACTTACCTATTAATTTCATTTGCTGCCCTCTTGTTCTTGTATTATGAGAAGGAGCAAATAGCACTTCCTTATTTGCTTTCTCTATTCCACTCATGATTTTATAGACCTCTATCAGATCCACCCTTAATGGCCTCTTTTCCAAGCAGAAAGTCCCAGTTTTATTAATCTCTCCTCATATGGAAGCCATTCCGTATCCCATTTTTGTTGCCCTTTTCTTAACCTTTTCCCATACCAATATACCTTTTTTGAGATGGGGCGACCACATCTGCACACAGTATTCAAAGTGTTGGCATACCAAGGATTTATAGAGGCAATATGATATTTTCTGTCTTATCATCTGTCCCTCTCTTGATGATTCCCAACATTCTGTTTGCTTTTTTGACTGCCGCTGCACATTGAGATTATTTCATAGAACTGTCCACAATGACTCCAAGATCTCTTTCTTGAGTGGTAACAGCTAATTTACACTGTGACATTGTATATATATAGTTAGGATTATATTTAACAATGTGCATTAATTTGCATTTATCAACATTAAATTTTATCTGCCATTTTGTTGCCAGTCACCCAGTTTTGTGAGGTCCTTTTGTAGCTCTTCGCGTTCTGCCTTGGGACTTAACTATCTTGAGTAGTTTTGTATCTTGAATAGTTTTGCCACCCTCACTGTTTGCCCTTTTTTCCAGATCATTTATGAATATGTTAAATAGGATTAATAAGACCAGGAAGACTTTGTAGCACCTTAAAGACTAACCAGTTTATTTCAGCATAAGCTTTCGTGGGCTATAGCCCACTTCATCGGATGCATAGAATGGAACAGAAGTAAGATGCATTTATACACACAGAAAGAGAGAGGAAAAAAAAAAGGTTGTACATTAGCATACCAATTCTAAGAGGCTGTTTAATTTGGATGGGACATTATGCTAATATACAACCTTTTTTTTTCCTCTCTCTTTCTGTGTGTATAAATACATCTTACTTCTGTTCCATTCTATGCATCCAGAGAAGTGGGCTATAGCCCACGAAAGCTTATGCTGAAATAAACTGGTTAGTCCCTAAGGTGCTACAAAGTCTTCCTCGTCTTATTTACGGATACAGACTAACACGGCTGCTAATCTTAAATAGGATTGGACTCAGTACAGATATCTATTTAACACCACTATTTACCTCTCTCCATGCTGAAAACTGACCATTTAGTCTTAACCTTTGTTTACTATTTTTTACCAAATACCAATCTATAAGAGACAAAGAGTCCTGTGGCACCTTAAAGACTAACTAAAGCATAGAAGCATAAGCTTTCATGGGCTAATACCCACTTTGTCGGATGCATGCAG
This sequence comes from Dermatemys mawii, assembly GCA_007922305.1. Taxonomy (NCBI): domain Eukaryota; kingdom Metazoa; phylum Chordata; order Testudines; family Dermatemydidae; genus Dermatemys; species Dermatemys mawii. The sequence continues at coordinate 36,163,458 of ML677335.1, read as the reverse complement.
CGATGAAGTGGGTATTCGCCCACAAAACCTTATGCTTCAATACTTTAGTTAGTCTTTAAGGTGCCATAGGACTCTGTCCCTTCTGCAATTCCAGACTAACACGGCTACCTCTCTGATTCCAATTCATAAGATAATCTTCCCTCTTGTCCCATGACTGTTTATTTTGTTTAAGAGCCTTTGGTGAGGGACCTTGTCAGAGGTTTTCTGAAAATCTAAATTCACTATATCCACTGGATCTCCTTTGTTCACATGCTTGTTGCCCCTTTCAAAGAACTCTCCTAGATTGGTGAGGTATGGTAAAATGCAATATACAAAATGAACTATGATAGCCCAATTTAAAGCAAGTTACATTTCAAAAATTTTATTCCATTCTAAAACTTTCCTCACCAAAACTCACTTCTGAACACCAAATAAACAAACACCAATCTTTCTTCCCTTTCTATTTGTAATGTTCTCTTCTCTTCCTTTCTCATTTCCTTGTGGTTTTTCTCCCTCCCCAGAAGTATAGAAGCAACACAGACAGTATAAAATAAGACAAAAAACCAGATCTTTTCTCTTTCCTTCACAGTCCTTATTTTGGAAGAAAAAATAACAGAAGTGGGGGAAAAAATTCTCGCTACCAATGGAAAAGAAGTCAATTTTGAAACCACATTAAAAGCGTGTGAGCATGCTGGTGGCTCCATCGCCATCCCCAGGAACAAGGAGGAGAACGACGCTATCTGGGATATCGTGAAACAGTTTAACAGATATGCTTATCTTGGCATAAGGGAGAGTGAAGTTCCAGGTCAATTCCAGGATCTGGATGGGAAACCTTTGAATTATACCAACTGGCGTGGTTCTGAGCCAAATGGTAAAGGAGGGGAAAACTGTGTGGAGATGTACACTGATGGTGGCTGGAATGACAAAAAATGCAACCAGTACCGCCTCACTATCTGTGAATTTTAAAGCATATCCTTTCAGTTATTTCATAGTGCAGAGTTCATGCAATATTCTGTGTGTCAAACATAAACAGGAGCCTGTTCTCTCCGCAATATAGCTAATGTCTTCTGTGATTATTTTCTGAGAGAAACAAAATCATGGTGTAATATTTTCCTTCCTTGTGCTTATTAAGGAAATAGTAATTATGGAAGGTGATTGATTTGTAACTAGAACTATCCCTAATTTGAGAGGGGGTTAATTATAGTAACCACACTCTGCTTTGTCTCACTGTGTCTGATTAAGCTCCAGGTAAGGATTTCAGGGTTTGGCTTGGTGTGTTTGAGGAGTCCCATGCTAAGATAACTTTGTACATTCCATTGTAGTTACATACCTGGATAATGCAGCATGTGCTTTGCAACAGCATTAGAGGAACAGCTCTGAATCCTGGAAGGAAATGCACACAGGTATACTTCAGTGGAAAAATACATGGCGGATCTGCCTATATGCATCTCTTTGCAGGACTGAGACCATATTGTGTACTATAAAGCCATGCAATAAAATTCAACTCAGTTATTATAAAGGGAGACTACAACAAGCCCTGGAAATCATAGATCTTTTAGCTATACTGCAAGCTACCCATTTTCTTTTTGTGTGTCAAATACCATGTTCCCCTATAGCACTGTAGAAATAATCATTTACAGTATTTACAATTCCGTCAAGTATCACAGTAACCACTGGACAAACAAAATCATTCTGATGTGTAAACTGAATAGATTTTACACACCCACACAAACCACATGCACCTTTGACCACCATCATCAGACCAGCAAAGGCAAGGTTTGAGAAGAGGGCTGCCAGCAGTGATCCAGGCTCACTGAAGTCAAAGAGAGTCTAGACACTGATTTCAAAGAGCATTGGCTCACACCACCACCCAGTACTACTACTTATCATTCAGGTTGAATAACTCAGTTGGGCATTGAGAATCCTCATAAGCAGAAGGGGGTGAGAAATTTCCAACATACTTTCCCATTCTGTGGAGCCAGAGTGGAACAGCTTCCCAGGAGTGTCCTCAAAACATTCTCTCGCCAATGCAGGAAGAAAAGGAGGTCCATGGGGGTATACAGAGCAAGGGACACTATGGTCCTATCTTCTCCAGTTCCCAAGATCTTCCTAAACGTTGCTACACAGGAAGCCTGCAGAGTGTTGTACTCTACACCATGCTGGGGAGTGATCTTTTTCCTATTCTACACTGTAGGCACTTCCTATGCTGTAGGCACTCCAGTGTACTTCAGCAAAACTTGGAGTTCCAATATTAGGGAATGGGGTATTTTTGATAGTAAAGGAGGGGTCCCTTGAACATGCCCATACACAGCAAAGGTTTCCAGCCAGTCTAAGAATGTGCAACATGACTGCTACTTCAAAACTGTCATAGAACTGCAACTCTTGGGTCCATTACATGGGCTTCAAAATGTTGAATCCTCACTTGCAAAATAACTTCTTAGAAGTCCTATTGTAAAGTTGCCTTGGTCAAAAATATGCCACCTAAAATGGCATTTGTTCTGGGAAGAAGGAAGATTTATTATTCTACCAACAGAACTAACTTGGCTTTATCTATCTTTGATTATCACAGTGTAGCCACTTAATTCATTTTATCTTTTCATTACATAGTTCAAAGGACTTTCGTTTCTTCTATGAAGCTGGCGGATAACACCGTCCTTGTGATAAATAGGTTTAAGAGCAGTTATACTTCCAAAATCAAACACAGACCTGGAAACAGCAGGAAATCTGCCCTGTAGTGAGGCGGCTGACCAACTCCTGGGAAAAGAGGGCTGTGGCTGGGGGCAAGCAGCTCCTAGGCTGATTGGGCATAGCAGTCATGGCTGTAGCTGGGTCAGTTAGGGCCCAGCTGGCCCTGATAAAAGGGCTGAGAGTTTGGTGCTCAGTGAGTCTCCTCTACCTTTAGAAGAAGACAGGCCTGGCTTCTGGGGAGCTTAAAAGGGTACTGGGAGTGAAGCAGGGCTGCAGAAAGGTCAGAGGAGCAAGAGAGCTCCAGGCTGGCAACTCCCCAGGCCACAGAGCCTGATAGCAAGGCCCACAGAGGTACTGGGTTGCAGAGTAAGGCAGCAGGTCAAACCCCCTTGCCTATGATGACTGGCTGTCACACTGCAGTCTGCCCCAGGGAGCGGGGGCTTGATGATGACTGGCAGTAGCCCTAGACTGAAGCAAGTACAGGGCGCTGGGGTCCAGGAAGAGAGACAGGGCCAGCGGACAGCAAGACACCAGTCTGCAGAGGGCACTCCGGAGGCTGGAAATGCTAATTCCCAGACGTCCAGCGCCACTACATGCCCCTTTTGTAGAACTTCAACATAGTACCAAAACCAAAGTCTGGTGCTGTGGGTGACTTAACCTAGGGTTCAGACTGAGGACCTGCATCTCCCTAGAGACCTGCTGTCTTTGATGTGAATGCCTAGGATACCAGGCAGTAGGACCTGTCTGCTGTCTAGAGTGTCTCTCATTTTCTCCTGTTGTTTCACAGCATCTAGATGAGTGAGTGCTCTTCACTTAGAGGCCGTGAAAGGAGCAATGTTTTGTGGTGCTTTTAATGATGCAGCTACTGGTGTGCAAAGTAACCTGCTCATTCAGGTGCTGAAAAACACCAACAGAGACTCTGTGGTTCACGAGACTAGATTGGGACTTGAGAGCTTGGGTGAAATCTTGGTGCCACTGAAATCAATACCAAAACCCTGGTTCTGTTCCTTGTTCTGCGACTCACATGCTTTGTGACCTTGGGTGAGTTGTTTCCCTTCTCTAGGTCTGTTTCCCCTCCCATTCTTTGCCTTTCCTGTCAGTTTGGAGTGAAAGCTATTGGGCACAAGGGTTGTCTCTTAATATGTGTATGCACAGTGCCTCTAGGTACTACTGTAATACAAAAATAGTAATAAGAAAAAATGAAGGACACTCTAGATCTCAGAGGTCCTGCTGTCTACATCTGAGATGGACAAGGTTTCTTATACTGTTCCTTTTTGAATGTTCCCAAATGTGCAGTTTCTTGACTCTTAGAATGCACCAAAACCAATTTGGTTCAGAGGCCTCTTCTAAACCTTTTTCAGGTTCAACCATCATTAATAAGATTATTACATTCTCCTAACCTCTGCAGGTGTGGCTGTTACGTGAACTGATGTATTAAAGTTTATGAAAACTGATATTTGCTCTGTAATTTTTGAGACAAAAGCACATAAAGCTTGGTATCTGTAACCAGCTGTGTAAAGTTAATTAAATGTTCCAGGAAGCATCAGTCAGGCATGATTAAGTATTTATTCAGAAAAAGATTTTTTTCAGAGAAACATTTGAGAATCAGGAAGTTAAATATATTTGAAGTCTGTCTAGCTCTTGTTACCTTTAATGACAGATTTCTATTATGAACCTACAGTTATAAAAGACTTAATTCCACAATGCTCTTTGAATTTCATTTGGTGCCTATATATACTGAGCTCAGTTTTTGAAGCTTTCATACACTATGATAAATAGTAAATAAACAGGTAACTTCTAGTCTATTGTTCAGAGTATCATGACAGGATTATCCCCTATAATGTGTTCTCCAGTGATCTCTAATCCAGTTTGAAATATCTAAATCAATGTGACCACCACCACTTCCCTTGGGAGACCATACACATTCAAATAGCTGTCATGATTAAGGAATGTTTCCTGCTATTTAGTTAACTTTTCCCCTGTGCTGACTTTATCCCATTACTCCCAAGTGGACCAGCTCTAAACAACTACTTGTCCTCTTTGGTGGAAACACCCCATTATTGATGTGATTGGGTGCCTCAGGCAGGCCACTCTGGGAATACCACATTCAGGGCAGACAATCCCCCAAAACTGGTGATTTATTCTTTAATTAGATTCACCCAACCACTAACAAAACAGCTTCTGCAGTACCACACCAATTAATCAGAAACCAAATCCAGTCCCCTTAGGCATTGCAGCCCTTGGCTCCCATCCGAACATTCCAATCTAATATATTGAGAGGTTATTGAAAACCCGCTTCACCATATGTGAGGTTCTTTCTATGCCCAAAGGATCAGACCTATATCACCAGATCAATATATAGCACAGATCTTACCCAAATGTCGTGCTGTCAGCCAATCCTTAGTAAACTAACTAAAGATTTAATAATAAAAGAAAAGGAGAGAATTATAAATGGTTACTAGATCATATACATGAAAATAATTATGAAGTCCTTGTATCAGGTCTGTAACACTGATGTTATAGACTGCTGGCTTGTAAAGTCTGCCTGATAACTTCCAAAAGATTGGAAGGTCCTCAAACCATTGTTCAAGATGCTCCTTTTAGTTATAAATCCACAGTCCAGAGCAGAAGAGAGGCAACACGGAACTGTTTCACGTGTCTTTTTATATCTTCTGCCATATGCATGGAAAATTACTGTCCCAAACAAAGCTGACCACCCCAGTATGTGGAAAGTTACTGGCCCAAGTTGCAGTCCAGGTTCACCTAAACGTATCACATGCCTTAATATGTTTTTCTGAATCATGTGAGGTGACCATTGGCTTCTTGCTGTCTGAGGTATCCTCAGAAAGGGCTATCTGGACAGGATGAGTATTTGTCACTAGCCCATTGTGAGAGCAGAGTGACTGGGCAATAAAACTGGGTGACTGGGCAATAAAATGGCAGATGAAACTTAATGTTGATAAATACAAAGTAATGCACATTGCAAAGAATAATCCCAACTATATATATAAAATGATGGGGGTCTAAATTAGCTGTTACCACTCAAGAAAGGGATTGTGGAGTCATTGTAGATAGTTCTCTGAAAACATCTGCTCAATATGCAGCGGCAGTCAAGAAAGCAAACAGAATGCTGGGAATAATTAAGAAGGGGATAGAGAATAGGACAGAAAATATCATGTTGTTTCTATATAAATCCATGGTATGCCCACACCTTGAATACTGTGTGCAGATGTGGTTGCCCCATCTCAAAAAAGATCTGTTGGAATTGGAAAAGGTTCAGAAAAGGGCAACAAAAATTATTAGAGATATGGAATGGCCTCCATATGAGGAGAGAGTAATAAAACTGGAACTTTTCAGTTTGAAAAAGAGATGGCTAAGGGGAGTTATGATGACTGCTTTAAAGAAAGTAGATAAAGAAGCATTGTTTACTACTTCTCTTAACAGAAGAACTAAGGGTCACCAAATAAAGTTAATAGGCAGCAGGTTTAAAACAAATAAAAGGAAGTATTTCTTCACACAGCGCACAGTCAACCTGTGGAACTCCTTGCCAGAGGATGTAGTGAAGGCCAAGACCATAACAGGGTTCAAAAAAGAACTAGATAAATTCATGGAGGATAAGTCTATCAATGGCTATTAGCCACAATGGGCTGGAATGGTAGCCCATCTGTTTGCTTCAGACCCATCTGTTGTCAAATCAGACTCATCTGTTGTCAACTGGACTGTGATCAGCGGCTCATTTAAATAGATCACTAACTAGCCACTAGATGGGAACAACTTTTACCAGGGACATAAAAATGTAAGGTACTATAGAGAAGTCTTCCATTTCCAGTATGTTTCCACCACTTTTAACGTCTTTTTGCATGCCAGAGCAGTGTAAAAGGAATTGAATCTCAATGAGAATCCAGCTTCCTGTTTCGTGGGTGATATTATCCCTTCATATTATCATGTTGAACTATCCTTCTTAGTGAGGTATGGAATTCCCCTTACAATATTCTGTGGTGCATCAACTAACTTTTTATCTGGGAGTTATTCTGAATAGGGCATAGCTGGAAATGATGTGTCCTATTTTCTATGCTTTGTCTCTATTGTGTTAGATTGTACTTACTCATGAGCTTTCAGCTCCAGTCACTGATGGGCATATAACGCTTTTACGCTATAGTATGTGAGAAAATAATATGTCAGCTGTGTTCTGGCTTGTTTTGTTGCCGTGACATTTAAAATCACAATGAAGATGTAATTATTTAATACTTAGAGTAAATGGAAGCTCTATGAAAATGTTATATCCTGCAAACAGATTATGACAGACATCTCTGCAATCATCTGTTCTTCTGCTCCAAGACTGTTTTTGCCCAATTAAAATGTAATATCATAGCTCAACAAAATGAGAAAGCATCAGTACATGTTGACTTTTTAAATGTTCTTGCACAATGCTTTAAACATAAAGAAAACAGAAGCAAAAAATCATTCAAGGTAACTGTTATCAAATGTCTGTGTTGCTGGCAAAATGTATATCCAATTACACACACAATACATTTCCAATAGACCCAAAAATGTGTCTCCAGTTACACGCCCTATAAATTGGACCTTTATCCTGCTCCTCTTGCATTTCACATTGGAGCTGAGAGGTAAGTTGAACTTTTTTATAAATTAGAAAAAAAATAAATCTAGTTGAAGTATAACAAAGTCTCAGTTTAAACTTCCCATCTTAGATGCTTTTTCGGAGTTTCTTTACATTTCCCTCTGTTGCTAATACAGCAGTCAGGGTTGGCTCCAGGCACCAGTGCAGCAAGCGCATGCCAGGGGCAGCTAGGCGTTGACTGTCAGGGAGGCAGTCAGGCCGGTCCCGCAGTTTTTGTGGCATTTCGGCAGTGGTTATGTTGAAGTTGTGGGACTGACAGACCTCCTGCAGAAACGCCACCGAATCCGCAGGACCAGCAGACCTCCCCTGACACCAGTCTATTTTTACTGAGGAAATCATCACCAATACAGAGGTGTTTATAAAATGATAAATTTATGACAATGAAGAGAGAGAGAGGGGGGCAGAAGAAGAATAAAGTCTGAATGGTTGCTTTTCCCTTTTAAAATATAAATGATTAAGACAGTGTACCCAGAGTAATCTTGATGGTGTTTTTTTTCTCACTGTAGTGGACATACCTACATATTGCTTCATAAGTAATACTGAAGTTACACTTGTCACACAAGAAAAAATGAGATGCGGTAATCAACAGCTATATAAAAAAATTAAGCTCTAGACAGATGAGTATATTTTGTAAAGGATGAATTGTTTTGTTTTGACGCACTGTAATAATCACTCAAACTCCAACCACTTTATAGCTACATTAGTCATGTTAGTATCACTGGGAGAAAAAAGACTCAGCTAAAAAGATTTCAGTCCCAAACAGAAAATGTTATTTTGAAATAAAGAATTAACAGTTCTCAATCATTTTAAATTTTGAAAAAAAGCACTCAGCACTTGGTAGTAAATACTCTTTGTTTTATAGCTGACCTCCAACAATGTTGCCCCAGTTGTTTCACGTTGTCACAGCAATAGCCTTTTTGCTGGTGACGTGCCATGCTGGGCACCACTCTGAAGAAATGCACAAACTCCCTGGCAAACCTAGACCGAATGGATTGCCTGCAAAAGAAGGAAAGCCTGGTTTGCAAACAAACCAAGGACTGCCAGGTAATTACAGTGGTTACCCACCACAGATGTATAGATATTCTGCTGTATTTCATTCTTTGTATCTGATAAACCAAATTCTACTTTGTGGCACTTTCTGTCCCATTTTCGAAAGTGACAGACATTTAGAAGCCCAGGTCTCATTGAAAGTTAGCAGTGCTTGGTTACATAGATGTTTTTCAGAATGTTACTCTGCCCCCCCTAAGCTATAAAACTACCAGCTAATGTGATTGTAAAGCAGTCAAAATGTGCCTACAGGGTGAAGGGATTGTTCCAAACATATTGAGCTCATTCCATTTTTTAAAGTCCCTTTTTTTGTCATTTAGACATAATTTCTGCATATCGTACAGAAAAATGAAAATCTGGAATTGTTTTCCATGTGATAAAAATACTACAATTCCAGCTTGTAGTGAACTGCTACTTACAAAGCCAAACCCTATTTGCCTTTATGTCAGTGGGACTTCTTGGACAAAGTGAAGTTGCTCTGTAATATCATGATTTTACTATAAAAGTAACTAGACGTTAAAGACTCTAGATGGCTTTCCAGCCTGGTCTGTAGTTCTGGAAGTGAGTACCAATCACATGGGACCTTGGTGTTCAACTTTGCATCTGCCCCAGGCCTCTTGCAGTGAACACAATCTGTATGTGTACACACGCACGCGTGCGTGCGCACACATACACACATATGTGTGCACACACACACACACACAATATAGCCTGTCTATCTGATCATTCTGGGGAGTTGGAGAATATAAGTGGTATTGCCTTTCTTGGAACTTTCCCAGACTCCCTCACCACGTAACCCTATTGGCCATTGTGTGATCTTCCTTCAAGATTAGAGGACAGGGGAGCAGCTTCCTCCAACCCAAACACCAAGGACGCCTCAGGGAGCAAGTTTCTAGGCACTGAAAGTGCATTTGCTCTTTCATTGTTGGGAGTAAATATTCTGCCTCTGATATTCATCCAATCTGCATCTAATTCGTGTCTGGTAATGAAAAGCTATTGACATGGTGTAATGTAATCTGTTCCCTTGAAGGTCAGCAGCAGTTGTTATTCTGAAGTAAATGCATCATTTGGGAAGAAGCTCAGTGAGGAGTCTGGCAAGTTTTCACTATGTATTTCCCTTTAACAGGTCTCCTATGGTTCATAGGTCTTTTGGGAGGTTCTCGTGGAAAAGATGGGTTTCATGGGCCAGAACAGCCTAAGGTTGAACAAGGCAAGAATGGAGAGCGGAGGCAGCCTGAACAACCAGGTGAAAAAGAACAATCTGTCCATTTAATCTTATGCGGTGGTGGTGTCTGTCTGTATGTGCCTGTGTCTCTGTGTAAAGCAACCTAGAGAAAAATGTCCATAACTGAGTTTTTTAACTTTCAGTTCTACTCCTAAAAGTGACAATGTGAAAATGGCAACTTCCTACCCAGCTAATCTTCTCCCTGTGTCTATTCAGTTGTGTCTGATGGCTTTCCTGGCTAGAATAATATTTCCTGTGGCTTACTTCTGGTATTGCTGCAGAAGCGATGCAACTGAAAATGCGAGTGCTGGGACTGCATTGGTGTCACTGGGGGTGTCACTGGGAGCCTGAGCTCCAGCCTGAGCCTGAATGTTTACAAAGCTGGTTTTAGTACAGTAATGTAAGCCCCATGAGTCTGAGTCTGTGGACCTGGGCTCTGAGACTTGCTGCTGTAGGTTTTAAAACAGCGTGTAGACACACCCATTGTGGGCATAACTGGGACTGCAGAACGTTCACACTTAAGGTATATCTACACCAACTCAAGTAGCCACACCTGACCCCCTCTGAAGTTCTAGGTACAACAAAAGTGGCTAGCTAAAGGTGCAAGTAAGCCGGTACGCCCCGGTATGGCATACCAGCAACAGCCCATGTGCCATACCAGGGCAGACAGGCTTCCCTAGGTGGCAATTTAAAGGGCCTGGCAGCCGAAGCCCTCGTCCCTTTAAAAAGCCACTGGAGCCCTGCCTCAGTTACCCCAGGGGTCCGGCAGCAGGGCTCCAGGGACAAGGTAGGGCCCTGGTGGGTAGCAGCAGCCAGAGCCCCGGGCCCTTTAAATCGCTGCCTGAGCCCTGCTGCTGAGGTTCCAGGGGGCAGTCGAGACCCCCTGGGGCTCTACTGTGGTAGCGGCAGCTAGAGCCCCGGGCCCTTTAAATCGTTCCTGAACTCCAGGGCTCCCAGCTGTCTGTGCAGCTGGGAACTCAGGGGGTGATTTAAAAGGCCCAGGTTTCCCAGCTGCTGCTACCACAGCCCTAGCCAGGCCCTTTAAAGGCCCAGCTTCTTCCAGTAGAGTCCATGCCTCTTCCAGTTGAGACCCTGCCCCCTACTCAGGACTCCGGAATACCAGTAAATCCTTTAAGTTATTTTCATCCCTGTGGCTAGCACAGGCTGCTGCCCATGCCACCAGTCATACTGCTATTTTAGCATGCTAACTTGAGCAGAGCTCCTGTATGTTGTCTGCCTGCGCTGAGACTCACCTTCCCAACTGCTGGTAGGAATAACCTCAGAGATGATGTACCGGTAGAAAAGAGTGCAGCTTGACTTTCAGAGCCTAGGCTGGGTTTGCAGCACTGTGAGTGATCCTGATGGCTGTCACTGTTAATCTTTGGCTACAAAAGTGACCAGAGTATCGTATCTAACTGAGGCCTGTAAAGATTTATGCATGCACTCTGAGTAGTCCCAATGAAGTCAGTCCCATTACTCAGTGTGTGCAAAGTTAAGCAGGTGCACTAGTCTTTAAATAACAGGAGCCTAAGGAGCAAAGTGGATTTTTTTATTTAAAATTGTTCTCTTCTCTCCTTCATTTCTGCCCCTCCTGTCCACATTCCCCTTTGACTCCTTTTAGTTTTAATTTCTCTCTCTCCACTTTTCCATCATCTTCATCTATTTCTCCTCCCTTTTCCATCTCTTTCCCATCTCCTATTCCTTTCTAGTCTTATAACTATCTCTAAACAATTCTCTTCCCTTTCCCCCTTTTCAACTCCCCTCCTCCATTCTACTCTCTTCTATTTTCTTTGTTCTGAAGTGGATAGGAGAAATAGCCTAATCAATTTAGCATGTCATTGACATTCGAGCCAGCAGAGGGCACACAACTCATGCTCCGAGTATTTTTAATCTGGGGCTGGAAGGAGTCAGGGTTATATGAAGTTTGCAATTTGTGTTCCTTATTGTATTCGGAAGGGTAACTTTATTATAGAAGAATACAGAAAGTAGGAGTCTCAGTATAGTAGCAATCATGAAAGTGTAAAATGATTCAAAAAACGTGAAGATCTTTTGCTTTATTTTGTAGGCTTTGCTTTGAATGGGATAATAATGAACACTGGAAAAAAAAGGTTTAATACGACTGGGCAAGAAGGCGATTTTCAGACCACTTTGAAAGCATGCAAACTGGTGGGCGGCTCCATTGCATCTCCAAGGAACAAGGAGGAGAATGATGCTGTTTTCAGTATTGTGAATTCATTTAACAAATCTGCCTTTCTGGGCTTTACGGGGGGTAGGATTCCTGGTACATTCAGTTTCCTGGATGGAACAGCCCTAAATTATACAAACTGGCATGCGGGTGAGCCCAGTCTCAAAGGGGAAGAAAACTGTATTGAGATGTGCACTAATGGTGCCTGGAATGACATAAATTGCAGCCAGTCCCGCCTCGCTGTCTGTGAATTTTAATCTTTCCTTCTACATTTCCTTTAAAATGTCAGACATTCGTAGGGTCCTCTGAATTATTTCTTTCATCCACAAACAAGAATCTGTTTTCTCAGCATTGTAGTTAGTGAATTCTGTGATTATTCTGTATGAGAAAGTGAAAAATCGATAAAGTCATGATACATTATCTTCCTTTGTGATGTTTATTAAGGCAATGCTAACCTGCTAACCATAAAGGGAGAGTTACCTGTAACCACAGCACTGACTACTTGACAGGATTCTATCACCCTCACTGGGCTGCTGCTTTAATTTATAAGCAGAATTTGCCATGTTTAATTACAGTTATGATATGCCAGCCTAGTCTACCAGCCTGGACCCATTTGGGACAAGAAAAAATGAACAAGAAAAATTATATTGTTATCACAAGTTAGGCACATATCTGGTGATCATCCCCAGGATGGATGTGCGTGCTGGAAGTGGTGCAGTTTATCTGCAATGTTCAAATGTCATTAAGCATCCAATCCAGAAGTGTCAAAGAGCCATGACTCGTAGAACATAGTTTAATTTTGACCAAAATTAACAGAAAGCTCCTAAATACAATTAATAATGCAACTATGTACTCAAAATAGTACTGTTGGGAACGTTTGGGAAATATTTAGCTCCAGATTGTCTGTTTTATCCATTTTCCCATACTTTGCCTTTCTCTGTAGTTACACAAAAGTATGAGCTTGTTTGTACCATATAATACCTCAAACTTCTTTACATTATTTGTAGAATAGACTGATTTTGAGAACAGTCTTTCCATCCGCTATTTTATGAAGTTATGCAAATAAGACACCTGCCACCGTTTTTTTTATTATTGGCTCAATCAAAGTCTAAAGTACACATGGTACACCTGTAATTATCTCCTTACTATGACTGAATACAATGACAATACATGTAAACTACTTATATAACAGTAATGACACTTAGTAGAAGGGTGTAGAATATCTTGTATGACTATACTGTGTGAATTACAATGTTTACTATATGCTGTTATCTAGCCCCTACATATAACTATGAGCTACGGAGTGTCTAATACAACATTCCTACTCCCTCTCCGAACTGGAGACTGATCAGTACAGTACTCTGTTGCTACACTTGGCAATGTCACAATTGTATGCATTAGAATACACCAACTCTTCCCTGTGGCATTTGCATCTCCTTGTTGCACAAATACTCACACTGCACAAAGGTGGGGATGGCTTCTGAAGTGGGTGGCAGCACCATTATGTTAGGAACAAGATGTCCTGTGCTACAGGAGACACTTGAAGATACTAACTGTTGCATGAGTCCATATGTATGATTGCTAATTTGCACGTTGTAGGTACTGCCTGGAGGAGTTCATTTTCGGTGACAGTTTCTCATTGGTTATGTTCTTCTTAGCAAACAATTTGTAGTGCACGTTAGAGTTCCTTGCTTCCTATCACAGTACAATAAAGATACCAATGAGACCCAGGCTGCTGAGTTTGAAGAAGCTGCTTTCGGTGGGACTGCAGTCACTTACCTGCAAATCCTGCTAGTGATACCAAGCAAGGACTTCATTGGTTCAGCTACTGCTTGGTTCTTCATTAACTCTTTGGATAGGTCAGGTCTGCCTGTGCCATGAATTCAAAGTTATGGTCCTAATTTATAAAGTCATCAACAGGCAGAGACATAGCTACCTGCTAGACTGTCATATCAGCATTGTTGTGTGACTGTGTCTGAATGTTTTTGCTCTTTATCCTCACAACCAGCGAGAGTAGGCTTATGACTAACAGCATGTGGTTACTTTACTGAGACACCACAGCTGATGGTTCATGCTTGTTCTTGCGACGGGAAGAAATCATTTTCCTTTGCTCCATGCCAGGGGGAAAAATAAGCAGGATTCACATAGAACATATCTCACTAGCGTTCCCCTAATCTGAACACCTAGCTCCACAAGGCAACAATCCAAGCATTGTGTCTATCAAGTGGAGCTGCTGTGAGCAAGGCCCAGGCTGCCAATGGGTGCAAAGAGTCACACTTAGGCTGCAGTCACTTGGCTGTTTAAAGCACTTTGAAAGTTTACTTTTAAAGTTCATAGGCAGGTTGACACCCTTGACTATGACCCCAGATTGTACTCAAAGCCTTCTACTAGCAGACGACTTTCCAAGCCAGAGCTACAACCCTCTTCTCTGCCTGACAAACACGTTGTTTTTATGTTTTAAGTGTTTGCAAATGCAGAACTAGATTGGCTTGAGCATTGGTATGTTAGATGAAGAGGCAGAGTAGCATCAGGGGGGTACAATTTTGGGAGTTATTTGGTGAAGAACTCCTCCCCTTTCCCTTTTTAATTTTTTTAAACAATACAACAAACTACACAGGGAACTCCAGCAGCATTTTAGTCAGAGGTACAGCGAGCCCTGATGCAGCAGGCATGCAGTGCTCAGCCAGGGACTGAACTGAGACTATGCATGCTCAGTTTGTACCGTAGGGACACAAAGCCAGTGCTAATATGACTCCACCGCCCTGGCATCAGAACACATCAGCAAAAATAGCTGTGCATTTGTACGCAGAGTTCCAACATTAGGGTTAGTCACAAAGGAGTCCTCTTTTCCTACATAGGCTTCCAGAAGCACCTTCCCCATTACAGTGGGATGAAAGTAACATGGATGTATTGTGCTAATGTGTCTTCCTAGTCCTGCTGTTCCCAAATGGCATGACTGTCGGTGACAAAATATTCAAAACTGAGAGCTTCGAAGGCAACTTTGAGACGTCAAAAGCTGCGTGTTCCCAAGCTGGCAGCCTGCTTGCTTCTCCAAGGAGGTCTGCAGAGAACAATGCCTAATAGCAGTTAGACATAAAAAAATGCCATTTCTTGGAATAAATGACATACAGCCAGAAGGCACATTTAAACATCTAAATGGTGAAGCATTAGAATACACAAACTGGGCAGCTAACAAACCAAATAATTCTGAAGGGCTAGAGGACTGTGTAGAAGTGCATTCAAGTGGCAAGTGGAATGACAGATCCGGTACAGAATAATGGTTAATAATTTGTGAATATTAATCTACCCGTGCTTTTGATTATTTGTCACTTAGTACAAATGTACATACAGCTTTACATATTGTTAATTATCTCAATTTACAGAAGCCCTATGTTTTGGACATTGTGCTGCGTCTGTAATGTAAAACATACAGCTGTCTACTGTATGTGAAAAACTGTGGTCCAATTAAAATAACCATGCAACACAGATTAGTGTACTGAGCTGGTTAAAACTGGGGATATATTATAAATGCTGTGAGATGGTTGAGGCCCACTCATTTTCAGATTGCCACCTTTCCAAACAAGGACCCATTGTGGGAAATCCATAGGAACTAGACACATGGCATGTTTCTAACTTAAAGGGCTACAAGATGGCGACTTTCTTCCATATAGAGCCACCTGGCCGTGCATTAACTTGACAGGCAAGTACTTGGGAAGAAAAGTCAAGTGGCAGAATTGAAATTTCAGGATTCCCTTCCATCTCTATTTATAGGCATTTCAATATCTAGGATCTGCTTGTTACAACCTTTTTAATAAGTCACTACTGAAATGGCGAACTCTAGAAGTAGTTGAGTCTCATCCCAAGGGTTGCACTGGTTTAACTAGATCGATTTTTATTGCAAGTGATTCAGGTACCTTTCCTAATGCAAACTAGGTCTGTGTTTGGATTAGAACAGGACAAGTTTTTTTCACAGCCGTGAAGAAATGAATTTTAAAAGGCCTTGATTGCTTAATACTTTTTAACCCAAAACTGCTCTTATGTACCCTACTTCTCATCAGTAAACAAAAATAATCAAAGCGGTTTCAAGTAAGGCAAATATTTCCCTTGGCTAGTTAAGACCCTGCTGCAGGGAATGCCAGACATAGCTGGAGGTTGTTGAATGGCACAGAGCATTAGGAGAAGGACCTTGTGTACTCTTCGATTTCCTTACACAAAGGGAGCTCCATTTACTGGATTGAGAGGGGAAAAGTGTTAAGGATAGAAATTTGCAGCGTTGTGGGAGTGAGGAGAGGGGAAGCTTGATGTTTTTAAATTAAACTGCAATGTGGCCAAGGTCTGCATGAGGTGAACCAGTCAACAGCAAACATTTTCCTAAAAAAAACACATCCAGTATCACTAAACAGTGAGATATCAGGGTCTGTTGTGCAATCCATAGCATTGTGCAAGGACAATGATAACACGGGAATTCCGTTTGTCAATATAAATCTCTTTTCACTGCCTGTTAGCAAGTCTAACATACTCTTGATTTCTTGCAGCTAGGGAGAAATCCACTGGATTTGTAAGGTTGCTTGTTCGCTGCATTCAGTGACATCATCAGTCAGCTAAGCTGGCAGTGTGTCACATCGCTTCATTGTGTATTGGACAAGTAAAGGTAGGTGCTGTTAGGCAATTATTAAAATTTGAGGAAACTAAAGCCTTCACTTTCCAGTTTAGATACAATGGGTGAGAAGGAAGGAATTCAGACAGTTATTCCTCAAGCAGTTGTGACTGGCTGATTTCTGGATGTTGCTGCTTCCCAGTGACCTCAGCATGAGAAAGGTGGTGATGATGATGATGATGCCTCTGTTTGGAGATAATTTCTCCCTAATAGTTGAATTTGTGAAGTCTCCCCTTCAGAATCTCAGGCTTCTGGGATAATGGTTCTTTGTCGTGACTCTTGTGTCTATGGGGCTGCCACTGGGATTTCCAGGGCCCAATCCCAGAAGTAGAATCAGGGCTACAGTGGTCCTGTCCCACAGACTCAACAATCCCATACCAATCTCTTTACTTCACTCCCTCCTGCCTCAGGGCATTCAACCCTTCTCCTGTCCCAATTCTGGGTGTTTCTTTCTCCTACTACTTCCTCCGTCCCCAGAGTATTTTCCCCATTCATAGAATCATAGAATAGCAGGGCTAGAAGGGATCTCTGGAGATCATCTAGTCCAACCCCCTGCTCAAAGCAGGACCAATCCCCAGCTAAGTCATCCCAGCCAGGGCTTTGTCAAGCCTCACCTTAGAAACTTCTAAGGAAGGAGATTCCACCACCTCCCTAGGTAACCCATTCCAGTGCTTCACCCCCTCCTAGTGAAAAAGTTTTTCCCTAATATCCAACCTAAACCTCCCCCACTTCCATTTGAGACCATTACTCCTTGTTCTGTCATCTGCTACCACTGCCTGGAGTGGCAAGTATTAATTTTTAGAATCCAAGTCCACACCTTCTGTACTCTGAGTGACAGAGTGGGGATTCAGTCCTGACACACATAAAACTCAATTGTTCGTCAAGTATTAATTGGGATGCAATCAGGCAGCAACTATTTGAAAACAATGACTCAAATTTATTGCATTTTATTTTTATTTGCATTGGGATTTGTGATGAGTAGCTATGTAGAGGAAAAGAATGTGATTGGATATACTTCACATCTAATATCTGTGGAGCCATAATCACATGTTTGGGCACAATAGCTGGTTGGTTTTAATTCTGACTTTGGGTTTGAGCAGTCCCCAGTTCAAATTCCACATGATTCCTTCAGGAGAATGAAGCCCTTGGTACTTCTACATTTAAAATAAGATAGAACATAACATTAATAAGGTCATGAACTGGGAAGAGGATGGACTGAAAGACCTACTCTGATAGGTGTTTTCCCTTTCTAACATCTATGGTCTGCTACAGAATACATCATGTAGTCTACAACAGACTACTGACTAAACCTGGGGTCCCCAGATTCTTTACCTTGTAGTTCTTATTGGGCTTCTTTGAACTGAACTTCCAAATCTTCCACTACCCCAATCACTGCTCACAATATGAATCAACAAAGCCCAAATAGCTCTCAGGAATCTCCCCTCACTACTATCCTGCCATCACTCTTTTTAAGGCTCCTTTACACTACTAGCGTGGTATAAAGGGGACCTTAGTGCAAATGAGAACCAGATCCTAAGAAACTTGACCTTGGAGGGGTATCTCCTACATAGTGACAATAGAACAACCTATGTATAGATGATACTGTGATTATTGTCTTTTTATTAGTTACAGATCTACAGGTTTGACAATGCACCTCTGTCAGCCTTTCAAAGCTCTGGTTCTGGCCATGGCATTGATTGTAGCATCAAGTGTGGATATAAATAGACATGAAGAAAACATGAATGCATCCCAGTCATTCAATGTTGTGCTCCTGGAACCAATGGTTTACCAGGCAGAGATGGAAGAGATGGAAAAGAGGGTCCCAAAGGAGAAAAGGGAGACCAAGGTACAGTGCTATAATCATTTAGCAAGATTATATCTGTGACTCGTCTATCAGTCCCCTGGGCACTATCATCATTTGTCTTCTGCCTTCCCTGGCTCCTTCTCTGATTCTGTCTCTCTCTTGGACCTTTAAATGTTCTCTTGAGGTCAGGCAGAAAGGCCTCTGCTGTCCCCACACAACCTAAAAATGGCAACAGTTTGTTCTTAACTGCTTTGTGCACACAGGATGTTCCCCTAAAGAGAGAACTGAGTCACCAAACACAGCATCTTGACAGTTGTTTTCTCCTTGCCATAAGGAGATTCAGCCTAGCATTCTCTAATGAAAACTTAAAGGTAATAGTTCATTCATTCAGAATTAATTTGCGTTTAATGTAATAGCACTATTCCTAATGGAAATCATGTCTTACTAATCAATTAGAGTTCTTTGAAGGGGTCAACAAACATGTGGACAAGGGGGATCCAGTGGACATAGTGTACTTAGATTTCAAGAAAGCCTTTGACAAGGTCCCTCACCAAAGGCTCTTACATAAATTAAGTTGTCATCGGATAAGAGGGAAGATCCTTTCAAGGATTGAAAATTGGTTAAAAGACAGTGAACAAAGGGTAGGAATAAATGGTAAATTTTCAGAATGGCGAGGGGTAACTAGTGCTGTTCCCCAAGGGTCAGTCCTAGGACCAGTCCTATTCAACTTATTCATAAATGATTTGGAGAAAGGGGTAAATAGTGAGGTGGCAAAGTTTGCAGATGATACTAAATTCTTCAAGATAGTTAAGGCGAAAGTGAACTGTGAAGAACTTCAAAAAGATCTCACAAAACTAAGTGACTGGGCAACAAAATGGTAAATGAAATTTAATGTGGACAAATGTAAAGTAATGCACATTGGAAAAAATAACCCCGACTATACATACAATATGATGGGGGCTAATTTAGCTACAACTAATCAGGAAAAAGCTCTTGGAGTCATCATGGATAAGTCTCTAAAGATATCCACGCAGTGTACAGTGGCAGTCAAAAAAGAAAACTGGATATTAGGAATCATTAAAAAAGAGACAATAAGCTAGAGAATATCTTTCAGAAGTGACAAAGAGTTCTGTGGCACCTTAAAGACTAACTAAAGTATTAAAGCATAAGCTTTCGTGGGCTAGTACCCACTTCATCAGATGCATGCCTCCCACTTCATCAGATGCATCTTCCACTGCATGCATCCGACGAAGTGGGTATTAGCCCACAAAAGCTTATACTTCAATACTTTTGTTAGTCTTAAAGGTGCCACAGGACTCTTTGTCACTTCTGCAAATCCAGACTAACCCGGCTACCTCTCTGATTACCTCTCTAATTCTAGAGAATATCTTATTGCCCTTATATAAATACGTGGTGCGCCCACATCTTGAATACTGCGTACAGATGTGGTTTCTTCATCTCAGAAAGGATATATTGGCATTAGAAAACCTTCAGAGAAGGGCAACTAAAATGTTTAGGGGTCTGGAACAGGTCCCTTAAAAGGGGAGATTAAAGAGGCTAGGACTTCTCAGCTTAGAAAAGAGGAGAGTAAAGGGGGATATGATAGAGGTATATAAAATTATGAGTGGTATGGAGAAAGCAAATGAGGAAAAGTTATTTACTTGTTCCCGTAATATAAGAACTAGGGGCCACCAAATGAATTAATGGACAGAAAGTTTATAACAAATAAAAGGAAGTTCTTCTTCACACAGCGCACATTCAACCTATGGAAATCCTTGCCTGAGGAGGTTGTGAAAGCTAGGACTTTAAAGGGGTTTAAAAGAGAACTAGATAAATTCATGGAGGTTAAGTCCATTAAGGGCTATGAGCCAGGATGGGTAAGGAATGGTGTCCCTAGCCTCTGATTGTCAGAGGCGGGTGATGGATGGCAGGAGAGAGATCACTTGATCATTACCAGTTAGGTTCACTCACTCCGTGGCACCTGGCATTGGCAACTGTCAGTAGACAGGATACTGGGCTGACTGGACCTTGGGTCTGACCCAGTATGGCCGTTCTTATGAGTTCACAAATGTGACCCGAGGAAAGGCTCAAAGCCAAAAACCTAAATACAAAGTGAGGTCTGACTTGTACCCTTTGGGTTGGCAATATCAGGAACAGCAGCAGAGTTGTGCACCTGTGTCTAGGAAGAAAAGTCTGTCTGGCAGACTTATTTACTTATTTAGGCTTTAAAGGCCATTTAAGAAATATTCGAAGCACTGTGTGTGTTTCGGGTGTATTATGGGTGTGCTTATGAAGAATTGAGCAGTCCCCTTTCTTTAAAGCTGTCTGGGAGCTGTCACTCACACCTGCATTCAGGGTTCTGAGTAAAATAGCCTTTACATTTATTTTTGTGCAATGCTTTCTCAGTCTAGCCTGTGCCTCTGCCATGATGCAGAGATTCAGTAAAGGGGGATGTAATACTTGAGGATAATTTACCCCCATCTCAGGAGCATTTTACACTCACTTGGCAGGGATATAAATGATTAAATAAGGCAAGGGCAAGTAGAGAATCAGGCCTCCTCTGTGCGTAGATGCATCTGAAAATGAAAGCCAAGAGAGATTTAGAGGGATGACGAGAGGCCTGGGCCAGGACAAGGGAGAGAACTAGAGCAGTCTGGGTTACAACATTCAGTACAGCTAGCTCAGCAATGCAATATTTGCTCACCGACCCCAACAATGTAACATTCAGAAGTGCCATCATCTTCTGAAGGTTTTGCCTAAACCATGCAATACAGCTTCCATTCACACACTGAATGCAGCTGCCGTGCATGTGCATAACCTCTAGTGGCTATTGTCAGTTCCACTGGCACTGGCAGACGAGCAGAAAGACGAGTCCCAGTTCAGATTTTTATTGTGGACTGCATCCCTCAAATTGTAATCAGAGTAACATTTAAATACATCAAACCTGCCAATCATCTGTTCAATACTTCGCAGCATTTCAGTCTCAAAATGTTAGCATGGGTGAAACAGTGTACAACAACATGCAATAGTAACATTTTCTATTCACCTATCTGAATATGTCACCTTAGCTTGCCTTGTCTTCAGATTAAATAGCACCAGTGTGGGAAATGTCAAAGTCAAGTACATACCTGTTTTTTCCATTTATGTTGCATTGAAAATAATTATACTTCTAATGTTACAGCTTTCTGTGTATTAGTCTATATTTAAATCTTATTCACTAAAGATGTGTTCTTTTTAAATGCCTTCGAGGAAACTTGATAGTAGAATCCTGTATCAGGAGATCTGAATGCTGGGGATGTGTACATTTTTCTGAAAGGAGCTTGGGGTTATTTTAGATATAATTTCTTCTGATAGATTCACAAACAAATGTGGCACTGTGTGAAAAAAAACTGTTATAAAATTGTATAAATGAGGAAAGGAATGGAGGATCTATAAAAGAAACTAGATGTTTGATTGTGGCATGGCGACTTTAATGGATACATATACATTGATGACCTAGGGCCCTTGGACAATTAAGCAGTTTAATTTACAGACCACAGCAAAAAACAGTCTAAGAAGCATGAAAAGCATCATTACACTGGTGTTTTCCTACCTATAAATAACAGACCTTAGTAATTTCAAGGGTGTTTATTTTTTTAATACCCAAACTGCATTTTAGCTTTTTTTTTTCAATCTATCACTATCAGTGACTGATTTACTGAAACACAGTTAAATGGGACAGTCTAAGAATGTGCAACATGACCCCTACTCAAAATTGGCATAGAATTGCAACTCTTCATATAGTGTCCATTATGTGGGCTTCAAGATGTTGAATCTTCATTAGCAAAGGAGTATTTTTGTAAAGTTGTCTTGGTCAAAAATATGCCAGCTAAAATGGCATAGATTCTGTGAAGAAGGAAGTTTTATTATTCTATAAATAAAACTCTCTTGACGTCATCTATCTTCGATTATACAGTGTAGCCACTTAGTTCATTTTATCATTTCATTACACAGCTGGAAGGACTTTCCTTTCATATATGAAGATTGCTGGAAACCACCCATCCTTGTGATAAATAGGTTTAAGAATGGTTATACTTCCAAAATCAAACACAGGCCTGGAAACAGCAGGAACCTGCCCCTTTTGTAAGCCCTCAGACATAGTACCAAAACCAAAGTCTGGTGCTGAGGCTACTGTGGATGACTTAACATAGGGTTTAGGCTGAAGACCTGCATCTCCCCAGTGACTTCTTGGCTTTCATGTGGATGCCAGGCAGCAAGACCTGTCTGCTGTCTAGAGTGTCACTCATTTTCTCCTGCTGTTTTACGGCATCTCGATGAGTGAGTGCTCTTCTCTAAGAGGACATGATGGAGCAATGTTTTGTGGTGCTTTTTAATGATGCAGCTACTGGTGTGCAAAGTAACCTGCTCATTCAGGTGCTGAAAAACACCTAGGGAGACTCGACTCTGGGGTTAACTAGACTGGACTAGGACTTGAGAGCTTGGGTGAAATCCTTGTGCCACCGAAGTCAATACCAAAACCCTGGTTCTGTTTCTTGTTCTGCCGCTCACATGCTGTGTGACCTTGGGTGAGTTGTTTCCCTTCTCTGGGTCTGTTTCCCCTCCCATTCTTTGCCTTTTCTGTCTTTTTGGATTGAAAGCTATTGGGTACAAGGGTTGTCTCTTAATATGTGTATGCACGGTGCCTCTAGGTACTACCGTAATACAAAAATAGTAATAAGAAAAAAATGAAGGCCACTCTAGATGTCAGAAGCCCTGCCGTCTATATCTGAGATGGATGAGGTTTCTTGTACCGTTCCTTTTTGAACCTCCCCAAATGTGCAGTTTTGTGGCTCCTAGAATTCACTGAAACCAATTTGAACAAACACCTGTAGTTCAAAGGCCTTTCCTAAACCTATTTCAGGTTCAACCATCATTAATAAAATTATTACATTCTCCTAAAACACTGCAGGTGTGGCTATTACGTGAACTGATGTATTAAAGTTTATGAAAACTGATATTTCCCCCGTAATTTTTTAAATAAAAGCACATTTTTTAAATAAAAGCTTGGTATCTGTAATCAGCTGTGTAAAGTTAATTAAATGTTCCAGTAAGCATCAGTAAGCAGTGATTAAATATTTATTCAAAAAAAAAATTCAGAGAAACATTTGAGAATCAGGAAGTTAAGTGTACTTGAAGTCTGTCAAGTTCTTATTACCTTTAATGACAGTTCTCTATTAAGAACCAATAATTGTAAAAGCTTTAATTCATCAATGATCTTTGAATTAACAATTGGTGCCTATAGATAGCAAGCTCAGTTTTTGAAGCTTTCATAGACTATGGTAAATAGTAACCAAACAGGTAACATCTAGTCTATTGGTCAGGGTATCATGACAGGGTTAGCCTCAATAATGTGTTCTCCAGTGATCTCCAGTCCAGTTTGAAATATCTAAACCAATGAGGCCTCCACCACTTCCCTTGGGAGACCATACACATTCAAATAGATGTCATGATTAAGGAATATTTCCTGCCCGTTTCTCCATATGTGAGGGTCTTTCTAAGCCCAAAGGACCAGACACATATACCCAGGTCAATATAAAGCACAGATCTTACCCAAATGCCATCCTGTCAGCCAATCCTTAGTAAACTAACTAAAGATTTAACAATAAAAGAAAAGGAAAGAATTATAAATGGTTACTAGATCATATACATGCAAATGATTGTGAAGTCCTTGTATAACACTGATGTTATAGACTGCTGGCTTGTAAAGTCTGTCTGATAACTTCCAAAAGATTGGAAGGTCCTCAAGCCATAGTTCAAGATGCTCCTTTTAGTTATAAATCCACAGTCCAGAGCAGAAGAGAGGCAACACGGAACTGTTTCACGTGTCTTTTTATATCCTCTGCCATATGCATGGAAAATTACGGTTCCAAACAAAGCTGACCACCCCTGTATGTGGAAAGTTACTGAACCAAGTTGGAGTCTAGATTCACCTGAGCATATCACATGCCTTTACATGTTGTGCTGAATCATGCAGGGTGACCATTGGCTTCTTGCTGTTTGAGGCATCCTCAGAAAGAGCTATCTGGACAGGATGCGTGTTTGTCAATATCTCATTGTGAAAGCGGAGTGACTGGGCAATAAAATGGCAGATGAAATTTAATGTTGATAAATACAAAGTAACACATATTGGAAAGAATAATCCCAACTATACATATAAAATGATGGGGGTCTAAATTAGCTGTTATCACTCCAGAAAGAGATCATGGAGTCATTGTGGATAGTTCTCTGAAAACACCTGCTCAACCTGCAGCGGCAGTCAATAAAGTGAACAGAACGCTGGGAATAATTAAGAAGGGGATAGAAAATTGGACAGAAAATATCATGTTGCCTCTATATAAAGCCATGGTATGCCCACACCTTGAATACTATTTGCAGATGTGGTTGCCCCATCTCAAAAAGGATTATATTGGAATTGGAAAATGGGTATGGAACGGCTTCTATATAATGAGAGATTAATAAAACAGACATTTCAGCTTGGATAAGAGATGGCTAAGGGGAGCTATGATTGATGTTTATAAAATCATGATTGCTGTAGAGAGAGTAGATAAAGAAGCATTGTTTACTTCAGAAGAACTAAGGGTCACCAAATGAAATTAATAGGTAGTTGGTTTAAAACAAATAAAAGGAAGTATTTGTTCACACAATGCACAGTCAAAGTGTGGAACTCCTTGCCAGAGGATGTAGTGAAGGCCAAGACCATAATATGGTTCAAAAGAGAATTAGATAAATTTATGGAGGATAAGAAGTCCACCAATGGCTACTAGCCAGGATGGGGAGGAATAGTATCCCCAGCCTCTGTTTGCCAGAAGCTGGGAATGAGAGACAGAGAATGGATCACTTGATGATTACTTGTTCTGTTCATTCCCTGTAGGGCACCTGGTACTGGTCACTGTTGGAAGATAGGATACTGGGCTAGGTGGACCTTTGATCTGGCCCAGTAGGGCCATTCTTAGGTTGTTATGGGGTGTCCTTCATAGGCCATCAACACATAGCTGTCTGGCCCACACATAATTCTATCTGGGATGAGGGGGTGTCACACAGGAATATGCCACATATTTAAGATACATAGACATTATTCATTAGTTCACATACAAAGGTAATACGTGCATACAACCAGGAAAATCATACTTAGTAAATTGTAACTGTTCCATTGACACCTTCCATGATATACTTTGTACAAGATATGCTGCAATTGTACAACAACGGTAGCAACAATTATTCAATTGCTCAGCTTTCTTTTACACAGCATCACAATTGGTGTGTGTGTGTGTGTGTGTGTGTGTGTGTGTGTGTGAGAGAGAGAGAGAGAGAGAGAGAGAGAGAGAGCAATTGCTGGTACTGGTACCCAACACTCCTCATTACAACCTAAAAAACAGTTTTCAGTTGCTTATAACTTTGTCAAACGTTAACTGTTCAGACATGTCTGCTTCAGCCTGCAATTTTTTAAGAAAGTCTCACCAACAATAGTTCAGCCATTTCTAAGAGTGAGGTTAGGTGAGAAAAACACACATTGTTTTACCCATTTTAATAAATTATTTTAAATACATTTTTTAAGACATTCTGGCACCTCTGTGCTGTGGAATAGGAACTTCAAATTTGGTAGGAGCATTGTCCTGGTGTCAGGGAAGTGCCATTTGCTGTTCCTATGATAAGACATCCAAATTTGGCAAAGTTATGAGCCTTTCACAGTTCCACTGTTTGCACATGCTCAGTAAAGCAACTGATTTTTGTTTGCCTACTAAATTCTTTGATGATTATGTCAGTACTGGGCATGTACTGTCTGCTCACGGTTCCTAAAGTGACCAGTGTGCACATGCCCCATCCCCTGAGAGCAACTGAACATACCCCATCCTGGGCTTTGGGGTACCAACCTTCATCTTACAAGGGGGCTGTGAAGATAAAGTTCATTAAAATTTATATAAGAGCAGCATTACTGTTTATAAAGTATCTGTATACTGCAGTGAGCGCCCCATAGAAAAGCCCAGTAGGAAGTTAGAAAGACAAGGTGGGTGAGGTAATATCTTTTATTGGACCAATTTAGAACCTGTGGCACTCAGAAGTTTGCTTCCTCACCAACAGAAGTTGGTCCAATAAAATATATTACCCCAACCTACCTTGTGACTCTCGTATTCTGAGACTCAGATGGCTATAACAACACTGCAAACAGAGGAAATTTAATAATTTTGTAGTCAGTATGCAAGGTTTGAATGCTGTGTGCAAAATAAGGCCTGGGGTCACACATAGAATACAGAGAATAAAAAGAAATATTGAATAAATACTCATCCACTGAATGAGGCATCGACCTTCAGAAAAAAAATAGTATGTGTTCTTTTAATGTCATTATGGGATGGGATGAGATGGGAGTGTTTGTGTATGTGTGTGTACGTACGTATACAAAAGGTTTTTTTACATTTAGAAACAGATGTTAAAATGTTGCTGGTGAAAGGTACCAGATTAGAAGCAACTGGACACCGATGAACTCTGTTTATCTAGAGAACATGCACAGAACAGACTGCAACTGATTTCTTCCCATTCCTCCAAGGTGCTGCAACCCTCAGTCCCATTGCCCACTGAGTTCAGTGTCTATTGTTGTGAGCTACAGTCTTCATATCTCTTTCAGGCCTTAGTCTGGCTGTTGAGATTACCAGTGAGGAGGCTGGTTTGTACCAGTTCTGGTGCTGATTTGATGACATCAGACCCATCTGTTCTGAACTGGACCATGATCAGCAGCTCATTTAAATAGATCACTAAATAGCCACTAGATGGGAACAACTTTTACCAGGGACATAAAAATGGAAGGTATTGTAAAGAAGTCTTCCATTTCCAGTATCAGAGGGGTAGCCGTGTTATTCTGCAATTGCAGAAGTGACAAAGAGTCCTGTGGCACCTTAAAGACTAACTAAAGTATTAGAGCATAAGCTTTCGTGGGCTAATACCCACTTCGTCGGATGCATGCAGTGGAAGTATCCAGAGGCAGGCATTTATTTATGCCTACCTATTTATACCTGCCCCTGGATACTTCCACTGCATGCATCCGATGAAGTGGGTATTAGCCCACGAAAGCTTATGCTCTAATACTTTAGTTAGTCTTTAAGGTGCCACAGGACTCTTTGTCACTTCTGCAGTTCCAGTATGTTTCCACCACTTTAAAGGCCTCTCTGCACTGCCAGAGCAGTGTAAAAGGAATTTAATCTCATTGAAAATCTGTCTTTCTGTTTCGTGGGTGATATTATCCTCCTCATATTATCACGTTGAACTATCCTTCTTAGTGGGATATAGAATTCCCCTTACAATGTTCTGTGGTGCATCTACTTTTACCTTAGTGTGTCAACTAACTTCTTATTCGGGAGTTATTCTGAATAGGACATAGGTGCAAATGGTATGTCTGTTTTGTATTCTTTGTCTCTTTTGGGATGGATTACCTAAGGAGGTGGTGGAATCTCTTTCCTTAGAAGTTTTTAAGGTCAAGCTTGACAAAGCCCTGGCTGGGATGGTTTAGTTGCAGATTGGTCCTGCTTTGAGCAGGGGGTTGGAGTAGATGACCTTCTGAGGTCCCTCCCAACCCTGATATTCTATGATTCTATTGTGGTAGATTGTACTTACTCATGAGCTTTCAGCTCCAGTCACTAATGGGCATATAATGCTTTTACACTATGGTATGTGAGAAAATAATGTGTGTATAATATAAGTCAGCTGTGTTCTGGATTGTTTTGCTGCCCTGACATTTAGAATCACAATGAAGATGTAATTATTTAATACTTAGAGTAAATGGAAGATCTATGGAAACATTATATCCTGTAAACAATTCATGACAGACATCTCCGCAATCATCTATTCTTCTGCTCCGAAACTGTTCTACCCAATTAAAATGTAATATCATAGCTCAACAAAACGGGAAAGCATCAATGCATGTTGACTTTTCAAATGTTCTTGCGCAAAGCTTTAAACAAAACAGAAGCAAAAAAATCCTTCAAGGTAACTATTATCAAAAGTCTGTATTGCTGGCCAAATTATATCCAATTACATACCCAATACATTTCCAATAGACACAAAAATGTGTCTCCAATTCCACGCCCTATAAATTGGACCTTTATCCTGCTCCTTTTGCATTTTACATTGGAGCTGAGAGGTAAGTAGAACTTCTTTATAAATTAAAAAAAAATCTAGTTAAAGTATAACAAAGTCTCAATTTAAACTTCCCATCTTAGATGATTTTTTAGAGCTTCTTAACATTGCTCTCTGTTGCTAATCCAGCCATCTATTTTTACTGAGAAAATCACCACCGATACAGAGGTGGTTATAAAATGCTAAATTTATGACAATGAAGAGGCAGAAAAAGAATAAAATCTGAATGGTTGCTTTTCCCTTTTAAAATATAAATAATTAAGACCATGTACCCAGAGTAATCTGGATTGTTTTTTTCTCACTGTAGTGGACGTGCCTACTTATTACCGCATAAGTAATACTGAAGATACACTCGTCACACAAGAAAAAATGAGATATGTTAATCAACAGCTTTATAAAAAAGTTGTTTGCTCTCTAGGCAGATGAGTATATTTTGTAAAAGATTAATTGTTTTATTTTGGTAATAATCACTCAGCTCCAACCACTTTATAGCTACACTGGTCACGTTCGTATCACTGGGATAAAAGACTACACTAAAAAGATTTCAGTCCCAAACAGACAATGTTATTTTGAAATAAAGAATTCATACTTCTCAATTAATTATTTTTAATTTTGAAAAAAAAGCACTCAGTACTGGGCAGTAAATACTCTTTGTTTTATAGCTGGCCTCCAACAATGTCGCCCCAATTGTTTCACGTAGTCACAGCAATAGCTTTTTTGCTGATGATGTGTCATGCTGAGGACAACCAGGAAGGAATGCATGAAATCCCTGGCAAACCTGGACAGACTGGATTGCCTGAACTGAATGAACTAAAACCATACCCAGGACTGTCAGGTAATTACAGTGGTTATCTACCCCAGATGAATAGATATTCTGCTGTATTTCATTCTTTGTATCTGATAAACCAAATTCTACTTTGTGGCACTTTCTGTCCCATTTTCGAAAGTGACAGACATTTAGAAGCCCAGGTCTCATTGAAAGCTAGCAGTGCTTGGTTACATAGATATTTTTCAGAATGTTACTCTGGGGGGGGGCCCGCCCCAAGCTATAAAACTACCAGCTAATGTGATTGTGAAGCAGTCAAAATGGAGTCCACAGGCACACTGGGGGCGAAGGGATTGTTCCAAACGTATTGAGCTCATTCTGTTTTTTAAAGTACTTTTTTTTGTCATTTAGACATAATCTCTGCATATTGTGCAGAAGAATGAAAATCTAGAATTGTTTTCCATGTGATGAGAACACTACAATTCCAGCTTATAGTGGGCTGCTACTTACAGAGCCAAATACAGTTTGCCTTTATGTCAGTGGGACTTCTTGGGCGAAGTGAAGTTGCTCTGTAATATCATGATTTTACTATAAAAGTAACTAGATGTTAAAGACTCTAGATGGCTTTCCAGCCCGGTCTGTAGTTCTGGAAGTGAGTACCAATTACATGGGACCTCGGTATTCAACTTTGCATCTGATCCAGGAACTCTTTCAGTGAACACTGATTTGTGTGTGTGTGTGTGTGTGTGTGTGTGTGTGTGCGTACAAACAGACACACACACATACAACCTATCTGATCATTCTGGGGAGTTGGAAAATATAAGTGGTATTGCCTTTCTTAGAACTTTCCCAGGCTCCCTCACCACTTAGCCCTATTGGCCATTGTGTGATCTTCCTCCAACCCAAGACGACAGGCGAGCAGCTTCCTCCAGTCCAAACACCAAGGATTCTGCAGGGGCCAGGTTTCAAGGCACTGAAAGTGCATTTGATCTTTCATTGTAGGGAGTTAATGTTCTGCCTCTGACGTGTATCTAACCTTCATCTAAAAAATCGTGTCTGGTAATGAAAAGCTATTGAGCTGATGTAATGTAATCTGTTCCCTTGAAGGTCTGTGGCAGTTGTTATTCTGAAGTAAATGCATCATTTGGGAAGAAGCTCAGTGAGGAGTTTAGCAAGTTTTTACTCATGTATTTTCCTTCAGCAGGTTTCCCATGGTTCCCAGGTCCCTCATGGTTCCCAGGTCCTATCAGAGGTCCTCCTGGAAAAGATGGGCCTCGTGGGCCACAAGGGCCTAAGGGTGAACAAGGCAAGAAGGGAGAGCAGGGGCCGCCTGGACAACCAGGTGAAAAAGAACAATCTGTTCATTTAATCTTATGGGGGTGACTGTCTGTATGTGCCTGTGTCTGTCTAAAGCAACCTAGAGAAAAATGTCCATAACTGAGTTTTTTAACTTTCAGTTCTACTCCTAAAAGTGACTATGTGAAAATGGCATCGTCTCACTCAGCTGATTTGCCCCCTGTGTCTATTCAGTTGTGTCTGCTGGCTTTCCTGGCTGGAATAATATTTACTATGGCTTATTCCTTGTATTGCTACAGAAGCAATGCAACTGAAAATGAGAGAGCTAGGACTGCATTGGTGTCACTGGGTGTGTTTCAAAACCTGCAGCCATGAGGCTTGGAGCTCAGGTCTGCAGACATTTGGACTCAGGCTCTGAAGCCCAGGGCAGAGGCACGTTTCAGAACCTGAGCTCTAGCCTAAGCTTGAATGTCTACAGAGCTGTTTTTAACACAGTAATGAGTCTGAGTCTATGGACCTGGGCTCTGAGGCTTGCTGCTGTAGGTTTTAAAATAACTTGTAGACACACCCATTGTGTCTAACTTGGCATGCAGAATCTTCACACTTACACTATATCTACACCAACTTGAGTAGCCACATCTGGACTCTTCTGAGGTCCTAGGTATAATGAAGGTGACTAGCCCAAGCTGCTACCCCTTCCACCACAGGTCATGCTTCTATTTTTTGCATGCTAACTTCAGCAGAGTTGGTATGTGTTTGCCTGCCAGCTGCTGGTAGGCATAACCTTAGAGATGACGTACGCATAGGAAAAAGTGCAGCTTGACTTTCAGCGTTTGCAGCACTGGAAGTGAGAACGAAAGGTCTTTCTCTTTGTAAAAGAATACATTTAATACAGGAATCAGAGGGGTAGCCGTGTTAGTCTGGAATTGTTTAGTTAGTCTTTAAGGTGCCACAGGACTCTTTGTCACTTCATTTAATACAAACATCCCTGAGAGACTATAAACCTGAATCTCCAAAATGCCATCGTTACAGAGTCACTATTCAGAGTACAAACATAAAAGATTAATTTAATCAAGCTAATTGATACTGTACAAGCTAACAAGAGATTATTATATTTCTGCAAGTTTATCCGCAAGGTTTGAATCCATGACCAGCAGCATCAAAGCTTCTACCTTCCATTATTATTACAAGGAGACACAACACTCATTTTACAAGTCTGCTCCACCAGCAACACTCCACGTGGTCAGGGCTTTCCAGAGCAGCTATCAAGTCACAAGTAGTATCTTATCACAGCAAAATCTACTTCTCTGACCATACCCTGAGCACAGACCATCCATTATCATTAGCAGCTGCAGGGTAGAAAACTATAGATTATAGCCTATAAGTGGCTCCCTTCTTAAAGTAGTTTCCACAAGGCTTGTTTATTATCAGGATGGTCAACGTATGAAAAGGCCCTTCAGTTAACACACTGAGATCAAATTCTTTCACATAGAAAATCAAACAAATGTAACTCAGCCACAAGTATTTTAGAAAACTGCTATTAATTTTACACAATGACTTCCACATTATGGTGAAGCCTTGACCTAACACTTAAATTTAAGGGAATAATTAATTTATTTATTGTTCATAGGCCTACCTGCTTCTCGTGATCCTGAATTACAAAAAATCATCAAAGAATTGAAAAATCAAATTGACAGACTGGAAGGAGGTAATCTGACTGCTTTTGCTTCCTGCCCCACCCATAACTTGATTAACAAGTGTGGAAAAAATAAGCCATGAAATAGCTCCTCAAAAATGGTCTGTCTTGTTCCATTTATTTTTACATTATTTTTACACAAATGAACAAGGATCTCTGGAGAGGAGCAATGATGCATTCTGTATTGTGTTACAGAGATTAACCCGTGGGCCATAAAATTAGATACTAGGGTTCCTCCTACCAGCCACAGATAACTGTGATAGGTTGAAACACTGATGCAAACCAGCCAGAGGTGACTTATTGCACAATCTCTTTCTGTGCAGAAGTGATTTAGGGGCAATCTGCCTGGGTCACCTGCACTTTGTGAGTGACCCTGATGGCCATCACAGTTAGCCTATGGCTACAAAAGTGACAATAGTATCGTATCTAACTAAGGCCTGCAAAAATGTATGCATGTGCTCAACTTTATGCTCTGTGAGTAGTCCCAAAGAAGTCAGTTCCATTATTCAGTGTGTGCAAAGTTAAGCAGGTGCACTAGTCTTTAAATGATAGGAGCCTAAGGAACAAAGTGGATTTTTTAAAATTTAAAATTCTTCTCTACTATCCTTCATTTCTTCCCTTCCCATCCACATTCCCTTTCTGTCTCCTTTTAATTTTAATTTCTCTCTCTCTCTCCACTTTTCCATCATCTTCATCAATTTCTCCTCCCTTTCCCATCTCCTATTCCCTTCTAGTCTTATAACTATCTCTAATCACTTTTCCTCCCCTTCTTTTATCTTTCTCCCTTTTCAACTCCCCTCCTCCATTCTCCTCTCTTCTTGAGTTTATATTCTCTTTGTTCTGAAGTTACTAGACAGAAGCAACATCCTGCTCAATTTAGAATATCACTGATGTTCCATCCAGCAGAGAGCAGTGTTTGGTAGGACAAAATGACATAGCCTATGGTCTGGGTGTTTTTACTCTGGGGGTGGAGGGAATGAGGGTTGTATCAAGTTTGCAATTTGTGTTCCTTATTTTATTAGGAAGGGTTATTTTATTATAGAAGAACACAGAAAGTGGGAGTCCCAGTATAGTAGCAATCATGAGAGTGTAAAATGATTCAAAAAAGTTTAACAAGATCTTTTGCTTTACTTAACAGTCCTTACTTTGAATGGGACCATAATGAAAATTGGAAAAAAAATGTTTGCTACGAATGGGCAAGAAGGCAATTTTCACAACACATCAGAAGCATGCAAACAGGCGGATGGCTCCATTGCATCTCCCAGGAATAAGGAGGAGAATGATGCTGTTTTCCGTATTGTACGTTTATTTAACAAATGTGCCTATCTGGAAATTGAGGCAGGTGGGATTCCAGGTGAAGTCAGATTTCCAGATGGAACAGCCCCAAATTATACACATTGGCATGCAGATGTGCCCAGTGACAAGGAGGAAGAAAACTACATGGCGATGTGCACTGACGGTTCCTGGAATAGCACAAGTTGCAACCAGCACTGCCTCGCTATCTGTGAATTTTAATCCTTGCTCCTACTTTTCCTTTAAAATGTTGGACATCTATAGGGTTCTTTGAATTGTTTCTTTCATCCACAAACAAGAATCTGTTTTCTCAGCATTGTAGTTAGTGAATTCTGTGATTATTCTGTATGAGAAAGTGAAAAATCGATAAAGTCATGATACATTTCTTCCTTCGTGATGTTCATTAAGGCAATGCTAACCTGCTAACCATAAAGGGAGAGTTACCTGTAACCACAGCACTGACTACTTGACAGGATTCCTATCACCCCCACTGTGTTGCTGCTTTCATTTATAAACAACATTTGCCATGTTTAATTACAGTTATGATATGCCAGTCTAGTCTACCAGCCTGGACCCATTAGGGACACTAAGGGGTAACCTATAGACAAGAAAACTTGTATTGTGATCACAAGATAGGCACATGTCTGGTGATCATCCCCAGGATGGATGTAGATGCTGGGAGTGGTGCAGTTTTTCTACAATCAGTAATGTTTAAATGTTATTGAGCATCCAATCAGGAAGTGTCATAAAAGAGCCATGACTCGTAGAAGCATAGTTTAATTTTGACCAAAATTGGCAGAAAGCTTCTAAATAAACTTAATAATGCAACTCAAAATAGAACTGTTTGGGAAATATTTAACTACATTTTCCCATACTTTGTCTATAATCACACACAAGTATGAGCTTGTTTATACCATATAATATATCAAACTTCTTGTCATTATTTGTAGAATAGACTGATTTGAGAACAGTTTTTCCATTGGCTATTTTTATGAAGTTATGCAGATAATAAGATCCATCAGCTAATTATAGAAAAAATGTATTATGGCTCAAAGACAAGTCTAAAGTACACCTGTAATTATCTCCTTACTATCACTGAATACAGTGATAATACATGTAAACTACTTAAATAACAGGAATGACACTTAATAGAAGGCTGTAGATATCTTGTATGACTATATCATGTGAATTACATAATGTAACTATGTGCTGTTATGTAACCCCTACGTATAACTATGAGCTACTGAATGTCTAATACAACATAACTACTCCCTCTCAGAAGCTGTGACTGATGAGTACAGTACTCTGTTGCTATGCTCTTCACAGTCACAGTTGCATGCATCTGAATACACCAAATCTTCCCAATGGCATTTGCATCTCCTTGTTGCACAGATACTCACACTGAACAAAGGTGGGGATGGCTTCTGGGGCAGGTGGCAGCACCATTATGTTAGGAACAGAATGTCTCATGCTACAGGGGACATGTGAAGATACTAACTGTTGCATGAGAACATACATATGACTGGTCATTTGCTTGTTAAAGTGAATGCCTGGAGGAGTTCATTTTCGGTGGCAGTTTCTCACTGGTTATGTTCTTCTTAGCAAACAATTCGTAGCGCACATTAGCCAGAGTTCCTTGCTTCCTATCACAGTACAATAAGGCTGCTGAGTCTGAAAAAGCTGCCTTGGGTGGGACTGCAGTCATCTACCTTCAAATCCTACTAGTGATACCAAGCAAGGACTTCATTGATTCATCTACTGCTTGTTTCTTCATTAACTCTCTGGTTAGGTCAGGTCTGTCCATGCCATGAATTCAAAGTAATGGTCCTAGTTTATAAGCCATCAACAGGCAGACTGTTACCTGCTAGACTGTCACATCGGTGTTGCTGTGTGACTGTGTCTGAATATTTCTGCTCTTTACCCTCACAACCAGTGGGAGTAGGCTTATAACTAACAGCATGTGGTTACTTTACTGAGAGACCACAGCTGATGGTTCATGCTTGTTCTTGTGATGAGAAGAAATCACTTACCTTTTGCTCAATGCCAGAGAAATATAAGCAGGATTCACATGGAACATATCTCACTAGCTTTCCCCTAATCTGACCAACACTCAGCTCCAACAGGAAATAATCCAAGCATTGTTTCTAACAAGTGGGGCTGCTGTGAGCAAGGCACAGACTGCCAACGGGTGCAGAGTCTCACACACAGGCTGCAGTCACTTGGCTGTTTAAAGGTAAACTTTCAAAGTGCTCTAAAGTTGGCACCCCTGGACTCTGACCCCCAAATGGTACTCAAGGCCTTCCACTAGCATACGACTTTCCAAGCCAGAGATACAATCCCTTCCCCTCCTTACAAATGAGTTGTGTTTATTTTAAAGCATTTGCAAATGCAGAACTAGATTAGCTTGAGCATTGCTATGGTAGTTGGAGAGGCAGAAGCTATTCTGATTTTGTTCAATAATAATTGGGCCATAGTCTGAGGCCCTCTCTAGTCCAGGGATTTGAGTGCTCACCCAGCAGGTAATAAATTCAGGTTCTAATCCATGCTTTGCTTGAGACAAGGGCATTTGCACAGTGGTCTCTTACCACTCAAGTGAATGATCTAAGTACCAGTCTATGAGGTATACTGGAGGGTTGTGCCCTCAGTCAGTCTTGTTGAAGCTGTTCCACATTAACTGCCTCTTAATTGGGCCAAAGAAAATATGAGATGCTCTCTATGATACAGGGGTAGGGGCCCCATGTGGACAAACCTGTGTGAACTCCCCTTTATACCTCTTAAGAAAGGGTTTGAACAGGGGAGCTGCACCTTCAGGTGCATGTCCTTGTCACTGGCTCTTCCACTTGTACTTAAACATTAATTGGGAGGTCCCAGAAAACATGCAAATCACCCTTTTGTTTCCAGTGGTTAGGGTTTTCACGCAGGCTGTTGGAGACCCCATTTGAAAGCTCTCCACCATACAGGGGTTTATGAATAAAGTGGAACAGCTTCCACAGGCAAGCCTGGGGGGAGCCCCCTCGCCCCAGGTATACAACCCTCACACTTGGCACTAAGCCAACTGCTTCGTAACAGGAAGGGAGGGGGTTAGGGATTTGACCTAGGCTAGCTCATTCCTTAGGTCAACGTTTCTCACCAGTGGATCTGCAGTCCACTGTGGGGGGGGGGGGGGTCCCTGTACCATTTCAGGGGGGTCAAGGGCTTCCCAAAGCCAGAGACTGAGCATCACTGCCCCCTCCCATGGAGCTGAGGCTGGGAGCAGCAGTGCTGCATCCCAGAGCCCCAAGCCCCAGTGCTCCCTGTGAAGCAGAAGCCTTATACCCATACACAGAGTTCCGATGCATAGGGAGTGGTGAGGGGGCTGCCTGAGCCAGGTGGAAGCTGGCCATAGAAAACACCAAGCAGTTATCTTAAAGCCTGGGAGATGTTTCACACTGAAGGATGGAGGACTACAGTGAGAGAGAGAGGCAAACTCTGCAGTCACGCTCAAAGAACTGGGGTTATAACTATGGAGCGCTCCATGGTGAACAGAAAGGCCTGCAGGGTGAGATGGATGCCTGGTGAAGGAGGCTACCTGATAACACAGGACTGGAGCAAGCTCCTGTGGCCATCCATCATGGATAGGTAAGACCTGGATAGAGCTCTGGGAGGTGCATTTTGTTATAAAGCTCCCAGGAAGATGCTGGGGGAAAGGCCTGAAGAAACGTTAATGGTAGGAAGGATTCCAGGATGGCAGAGGCAACATATCCGATGGAGAAGATGGACTTGGGTTCCTCTACCAGTCACCGGGAAATGGCGTGAAGCACCCTGATGTGAAAGGATGAGCACCAGAGCACAGAGATACAGGTGTGATGACACTGGGCCCAGAGGCAGGGCCAGAGATTTGACACAAAGGGTTGGATTTGTTTGTTGGATGTGACTCTCTGTTCATGCCCCTCCCCCTTTAAAGGGTGGCTCTAGATCATGCCCTAGCCAGAGAACCAAATCACAAGGAGAAGAGCAGGACCAGAGCAACCACTGATGGGAGGCCATGCTTCTTCACATGCAGACATGGCAGAAGGGGTGAAGGGTTTGCTAGTGGAAAAGCCAGTCTGCCACAGGTGGTTAAAGCTGGAGTTCTAGTGCTGAACCAGGACCTAGGTCTGGTTGAACAAACTGGTGCCT
Organism: Dermatemys mawii; assembly: GCA_007922305.1. Classification (NCBI taxonomy): domain Eukaryota; kingdom Metazoa; phylum Chordata; order Testudines; family Dermatemydidae; genus Dermatemys; species Dermatemys mawii. The sequence continues at coordinate 36,125,861 of ML677335.1, read as the reverse complement.
GTGTGACTTCACACAGCTTTGTTTGGTGTATTCACTTTGGCAATACTTGTATCCTTTGCTGTACCAATAACATTGTTTCTATGCTGAAGTATGGTGTTTCTATGTGATTGGAACAGTGACATTAACCCATTCTATTGCTTATTATGCTGCAGAAAAATAGAATGGGCACAATCCATGGCTCACCCTGTACACCTGCTCAAGGTGCAGGGATCAGTATTAATTTCCTCTTAGATTGGCTCCTGAAACAGTGAAACTACTCAGGGAAAATTGTGAACTGACACTTTAGCACCTTATTGTGTTAGGTAGTGTGCACACACAGCACCAAAAAAACAGCCGTGTCCCAAAGAACTTGCAATTTAAGAATAGCCCAAGAGTCAACAGCTGGATACATATGTTCCACCAGGGGACTATATAGTAGGCTTTTTCTTGATTTCCCTATTCTACTACTTTTCCAGGGCATGTTATAGCACTTGCGACCATCGTGAGTCTTGCTTGGTGCCTCAGTTTGAGGCTGGAGAAATGATGGCCCCTACAACAGGGGAACAGGCAGAAATTCCTAGATTGTTCTCTTTGCTGTATTGATTTTACACTCACATACCTGCACTGAAGGCAGAGTTACTCCTGAGACTCCCCTCCGCATCCCCAGAAGACACTTAGGCTTCAGTATTTTTTAGGTTAGGGTAAATATTATCTTGCTTTTTAATTTTAATGTGGTTGACTAGGTGGCTCAAGAGATTGGTTATGCAAATCAGAGCCTACCTCAGATGCTAGGTCCAATCCAGGTCACATGGGTAGGCCCAGAAATTCATTGCAATATATAAGGGTTATTTACTGGCAAAGAGAAATGAGTTGCTGGTCAAAGTCTAATGCTCAGTGGCCATATATCCACCTCATAAAATGTACATATCACCTCAAGTTCAATATTTGTGTTGCCATTTTTAACTGACAGGCCATAGGCAGACTGGGAGTTTAGCCCCAGTTCAGTTCAGGCACTTAAATCACATTGGCCAGGAATGTATGTCTAAGAAGAAGCTTGACACACAGCTTACTTGGTTATACTTGTTCAGTGAATAAAGTGGAGAGTTTCATCTCCAGCACACTCAGGCCAGCTCTCTTTACAGCAATTAAATTAACTTTGAAATTGTTTTTTTATGTTGGCCTATGCATATGTGTAACCCTTCTGTCCATCAGAGTTGGCAGCAACAAGGGCCGGGTTCAGTATCCAGGGGTTCCATTCCAATAGCACAATACAAAACCAGCTCGAGCCACCACCCAGTGACCTGGGACAACCATATACCACCCCTCTGGGTGCCTCTAAGAGACAATACTTCCCCTCTCGCAAGCACAGAGTCTGAGTGTACCAAAAGCCTTTTAATAACAGAGAGAAGCAATGTGGCCTTATACTGGGGAAACACCACAAACAGGATTCATAAAACAAACCATGAACCAGAAGCCCCCCTCACAGCAAATAGGCTGTGTCCTTCCCTTTGGCTCTTGAGTCCCACAACCCCAAAAATCACCCAATAGTCCCAAAAGTCCAACAGCCTAAGAGTCTCTGTTCCTGGTCAGTGCAGAGTTCAAAAGTCAATCTGCAGAATCTTACCTCCCAGCCTGGGTGGAAATGGAGGCCAGGGTAAGGGGCACTTTACATGGTCCAAGGCCGTCTCACAAACTGCTCTACTCTGCCAGTTGCTCTGCCAGCTGCTCCACTCTGGCAGCCGCTCTGCCAGCAGCAGCTCGACTCCACTCTGCCAGCCGACACACGAACAGCTCTGCTGCGCTAGCCACTTCTCCAGCAGCACAAACTGCTCCACTGGCCGCCCTGCCAGCTGACACTCGAACTGTGCTGCTGCGCCAGCCACTCTGCCAGCAGCACAAAGTGCTCCGCTGGCCGCCCTGCCAGCCGACACACAAAATGCGCTGCTCGACAATATTTTCAGGAACTGCTCGGCTCAGTCAGCTGTTCAGCAATAGACCTTCAGGCCCCCCTACTTAACACGGTGCTCAGGGGTTTCACCTCTTAGCTGATTTCAGCTCTTAGTGTGGGGGGGGGACAAAGGCCTTAGTGCAGATACACCACTGGACCCAAAGTGAATTCAGCTCAGCAGACTGAATCTAGACTGCTAACAGAATAAAAAATTAGCTCTGACATTCCACAGGAGAGAGAGACAAGGTGCAATAGGCCTGTAGGATGCTTAGACAAAACCCTCACTAAAAGATATAGATGACTGTCTATGGTCTCTCTGAAATTCAGTGAGTTTTGAACCCCTGTCCCTTGCCCAGTGTGTGCTACCTAGACCATGGTGAGTCCCTCCATCATAACAAAGAAATACATAACAAGTACATGGCCACAGTCCTCGATTCACATAATCAGAATAACAACACTTTGTCATTTCTGCCCCAGTAACGGAGAAACTGGGGGACCCACAGCAGCCGAAGTGACCATTAGGGCTACTGTGAACTCAGAGTAGGCACAGTGGGTAGGCCTATGCAAATAAGATCAGCCCCATAGTTCTTTTCCACAACTCACTGCAATTCCTGCAATTCACCACCAGATGTCAGGGTAAAGCTCATCCTGACACTGCTTACATATGTAACTCACAAACTAAGGTGAAAGATTTCTGTCAGCAAATGCCAGAATAAAACCCAACCCTGAAACCTTATTCATCCCTTAATTCACATAGCTCTGATGAAGGGCAGCTAGGTGGTTCCCCACCACCCTCCTTCCTGGCACTCCAAATGTTGCCATATAATGTTTGAAACTCAGCTAGCTGGATGTGTTGTTTCCAAGAAGAACATGTTCACGTCCCTGTGCCTCAGTAGGTCACCACTGAGGCTTCCAAATTGAGGACAGGCCCCTGAGAAATAGGATAGACTCACCCCAAATGGGTGGTTACTCTTTCATTAGATTATACCAAGCCAGTAACAGAAATCAACTTCTGCAATCAGCACACTGGACAACAAGAAGTCAAAAATGCAATCTCCTTAGGCATTCCAGCCCTTGGCTTACCACCCAGACACTAGAGTTCATGATGAGAAGTTACTGAAAACGAATGTCATCAGTCATAGGGTCCTCCCAGTCTAAAGGGACCAGCCATCCAGCCAGGTCAGTATATAACTCAGACCATACCTAATAATCACCCTGATACCAATCCTTTAATAACTAAAAACTAAAGATTTGATAAGATAAGAAATGAAAAGAAGAGAGTTATAAATGGTTAATGAATCATATACATACATGTGATTGCTGAGTCCTTATATCAGGTTTGAAGCAGTGATGGACTAAACTGCTAGCTTGCAAAAGTTTCTCTGCAGTTGCCCAAACAGACAGGGGGTCATCACTCCTTGGTCAAAGCTTCCTTGTTAGAAATCCAGTCCAGAGAAATGACGCCCAAATGGAAGTGTCTCAAGTGCCTTTGATATTCTCTGCCATGTGCATGGAATTTTACTGTCTCAAACAAAGCCCACAATAGCACAGGTGCATGGAAAAATTACTGGGCCAAATGAAGTCCAGGGTCACCTGAGCATCTCACATTCCCCTACGTGCTTTGATGACTCACAGAAATAGTCTTTGCTCCATATTCTTTCTGAGGCGTCTACTACACTACATTAATTTCTTCAATAGCTCATTGTGAGCTCAGTGTCCTTAATTGGACAGCAACACATCGTTGTCTTGCCCTAATGTAAATTCCATCTGGCTGTGTGTAACATGCAAGTACATAGCCAATATTCATAATTTCAGTCACAAAGATGATACATGGATTTAACCAGGATAATCATCGTATTTGATTGATTGTAACTTTTTCATTGCTCCCTTAAATGATACACTTTATATAAGATTTATGGAAATCATGTAACAATGGGCTCCTTTCTTATACACAGCATCTCAGTTAGTTTGACACATTAATGCTAAAATAGATTGTTCACCACAGACCTCACTGAAAACAAGTAAACATACTTTTAAGCAAATGATCACTTGGTTTGAAATTTTCCATGAAACCGACAAGAAATTAACCATCATCAGTTAATATGGATGACAAGATATGGGAATTGCAACTAGAAGTTTAGCTGGAATATTAAGAGCCAGATGCAGAGTCCAGTGCTGTCTATGGAAAGCACCCCATTGACTTCAGTGGAACTGGATCAGGCCCCAGTAGGGCAAATTAAGAAAAAATAAATAAATTCATAGTTGTGTGTGACTAATAAATAGGGTGACCAGATATCCCCATTTCATAGGGACAGTCGTGATATTTTGGCCTTTTCCTTTTATAGGCCTATAATTCCTGCCCCCCCGTTCCTATTTTTCACATTTGCTATCTTGTTACCTTTCTAGAAAGTGATGATGGTGATGAATTATTTTTTAAAAAGCACAAACCATTTCACTGACAAGAAGGCCTTAATTAATAACCAACAAGTGACTCTAAAAATAAAGCTTTTGACAGTCTGCAAACCCACTGCCAATCTTTTCACTGTGTTTCAGGACAAATCATCAGAGGCATGTGTGGTGAAGACAGATTAAGCCTACTTGAACATTACTTTAAAAGGATCATGTCACTTTAAGAACAACAAAAGTGGGAGGTGATAGAGGCACTTACAGTACAACTAATCAGCGGTGTGTACTTTAATGTCACCCTTACTTGAGCCCTTCTGTCTCACAGGCTAATCATACTCTCAGCTAGCTGCCTTTGTTGGATATGCTGAACAACTTTTAAGAAAAACATACTCTATTTCAGGCTGACAACGAGCAGTGGAATCCCACGCAAAGCAACTTGATGTTATCAGTGAGAGTTGAAAGACACATCTAAGACTTTAATAAGAAGGTAAGACTAGACAGGAAAGAACAGAATTGCTAAGGATACCATACATCACGTTTTCTTAGTTGCCTGTAAGAGTAGAAGAAGAAACAGTGCCAGAACAATTCAGTCCAGAAAATTAGTTTATTAGCCAGGTTGCAAAAATAAGTGACAAATAGGATGACAGTTAATACTGATATTTCTAATTTCCTTTTTTGATCAAATTGCTGATTTTGTCATTCAGTTTACTAATCTCACAGCTAACACATTGTAGTCTATGATAACTAAATGGATGTGGAGTAGCATCTGAAAATATATTGCCCTTGACAGTCCTTTATTATTTGAAACAAAGCTCCTGTAATGTACAAAGATACTAGATTCTCAATCAGTGTAGACTGGCATAGTTTCATACTGTTGACTTCAGTTCTAGACTGATTTAACTACTGCTTCTAGTTTCTGTTGCATCCATTTTAAATAGTATCAAATGTATGAAAGACTAACTATAGACGTTCTATCATAGGAGGAGTTACTGTCCTGCATACAGTGTATGGCCCCTAATTATAGTAAGTATAGGAGACAGGTAGATGATAGACATATGCCCCAAATTTTAAAATACACCCAAAACATACTTCGGTCAAATATTAAGAAAATCATAATTTTTCATACTCTACAAACAGACCCACAAACTTTCATTGAAATTTGGGTTCACAAATTTTAAATAGTAAGAGAAAAATAATGGATCTATTTCAACTAATACAGTGCTGCTGTTTACCTGAGACACCTGGTTGAATCATATTACAGTAACGGAAAAAATACATTTGTCAGTGAAGTCCCAGTAGTCAGAAATTGTCTTATTAATAGAGAGATAAAATGATCAAATATACTGTGTAAGTGTATCGTTTCATAATGTAACCTCAATTAGTGTTTTTCTTTCCTACTTCTCATTTTCATTTTATCAAAATATATGTCAACACCAAAACTACATATTATTTATAGAATCCCCTTGATCTAAATTTACATTAATTTACACTGTGAAATTACCAGCTTTATTATTTAATACTGTGGCTAAACAATCAAGTCATTTCCCTTTAAAAGAATAAAATTAAATTGCAACAGTATAATATGCTCAAAAGGAATTCCAGAAATAGATTGAAATATTTATGAACAGCTACTAAGAACTTGATCCTGCACTTAATATCGTGGCTGGATGCAATTTTTCAACAATAATTTTTCAGTGGAAAATGCCAGTCTGTTGAAACCAAAACTTTTCATGGGAAAGGGGTATTTTTGATTTCGCTTTTGTTGGGAAAGGTTACTCATGTCCAGGATGGAATTTCTAGAGAGCCAGAGAGAGAAAGAGAACACTCATGTGAGATACTGAAGAGTCAAATCTCTCCCACACATGCCCTAACTTCTGGGCTATTCTGGGGTGGCTCTCGGTTTTTCCACAAAAAGGTATCTAAAGGTTTGTTTCACCCCAATGGGAAATTTTTTGAAGTGTTACATTTTTGCAGAGTAGAAAAGTTTCTCACCCAGCTCTTTTACAACCAGATTTAGTGCTTATTATTGAAAGTAGTAAAAATTACTTTAAAAATAATGGGACTTCTCATAGCTGTAAACACTATGCCCAGTAGTTAGTGTTTTCAGGATAAGGGGGGTTTGTTTGGGTTTTTTGATTGTTGAAGAGCATAATTTCCATTAAAAAATTGATAGGCATTTAGGAGCCTACTTCTCATTGAAAGTCAGTGTCATTTATGCATTTCTGTCACTTCAGTGCTTCTAAAAAATATATATGTAGGACTTAACTCAGGAGCTGAACATTTTCTGTTGGAATGTTGCCTTTTTTAAAAAGGAAAACTTGTTACATAAAATTTCAGATCATCAACATTTTCTGGCTCTCAAAGTTTCCTACCAAGCTTTTGATATGTTTGCCACTTTTTTTCAGAAAGTTTAATCAAAATTATTTTAACTTGTTTAATGGCACATTCCTCTTCCTCACAGAAGAACCCTGCAAAGCAAACTAAAAATTTCAAAACATGTCACAAAATTATTTCCCTGTTTTGACTGGCTCTAGTTATTGCGTCTTACTATTACAGAGATGTCCCAGGAATCCAGCTTCTCACTAGTATATTTCTTCTTAGGCCCTTTTGGAGTAATTCCTTTCTTTAGAGGAAAAACATAAATCTATTCAATTGTTATAACTATTAAAATATGGATTTGGCAAATAGTAACAAAATGGGCATATAATGCAATAATCATTTAGCTTCTACCTGAACTGGCTACATTTCACTCAATTCTCAGATTCACTAACTTCTAGGAAATGAACAGGGATGGTGCTGCTGAGATGGTGACCCCCGGCAGCTATTCTCCTTTAGAAAAGCTCACATGAAGCCACATCAGATGGGCTTCTACTTGATGGTTATGGTGCTGCCAGAGCGGTGAAATTCCACCCTTCCTCACAAAAGAGGAAGAGCTCCCTAAAGAGGGAACAGCCTAGGCCCATAGTCTTAATCCAAAAGTCACAACCGAATTTTATATATAGATAGATAGATTATATGTATATATTGGATCTATTGTGCTGTCAGCAGTATACTTAGCCCATCAGGGCTGTAAAGAAAACTCAGGATCTTGTTAAATCTTGTATAGCTTTTGTGGAGGAAATCATGAGTGTAGTTTGACTTCTATAAGCGGGGGGAGGGCAGGGTAGTGGGATTTAACCAGGGCCACAGATGGCTAATGCACAGGAGTCCCCATCTGGGGTAGAGAGGTGCCTTGGAAGCCACGTCTGGCAACCACACATGCTCCAGAAGGAGAAGAGACCAGGGGAAATGTGGGGGGGTAGCCACCCAACTCCCATGCATGGGTTTCCTGTTGACTCAGAGCCAGCCCCACTTGGTCACATGGTGAACCAAGCCCACTCCAGGTGCGGCAGCTGGCAGAGCCGAGTCAGTCAAGTCACTGCTGAGCTGCACTGCCAGGAGCAAGGTGATTTAATGGATTTTAAATTAGCAATTGTTTTCTGTGCATTGGTTTTTATTTATTTCATGGTTCTCTTGTTGTACAGAATGTGTTTGCTTCAACTGTGTAGGAATTAGTACGTTTACTGCAGCATGGGAACATCTGAGCCGGTACCCTCATTAAATTATCCCTCACCAGCCAGGCTGCTCTGCTGGCGAGCTCCCACACACAGTTGATAGAGCTCATTGCTATAAATTAATCTGAGAGCAAACATTCATTTATAGCAAATATTTCCAGCCTTGGGGACCGATCCTGTAGAACCTTATTGATGGGTATAGTGGAGGGGTACCAATGAAATCAATAGGGCTAGCCTCAGTGGAGTTTGTAGACTTGGGCCCCTTCTTCTGTATGTGTTGAAAAGCAGTCAAACCCTTTCTGTAGGTGGCAGTGAGGAAGGATTCTCCGGTGCTCAGGCTCTCCATACATCGCCCACAGAGCTCTCAATGTTAATGAGAATGGGTGATCCTGGCAGGTTGCATGCACCCTACGGGAATTTAGGTGGGATGCCTGTGGTGGGGCTTGGCCTCCTGACACTAGGACCATGCAGTAAGAAATAGAGCTCCCCATTCAGTGCACCTGGACTTTGCTCCTCTTCTTGTGTCATGAAGCAGGAACCCCTCACCCTACTGGGAATCCACCAAGCCCTGCAGCGACTCAGAGCCATTGAGCTGCTGTGGTAACTACAGCAACTGAAAACACCAAGCGTGGCCCCAGGTAGGGGAAGCACTGACCCATCTCTCTGTCCCTGCCTCCTGATGCCGTCAGTGAGAGCCCGCCCTGGGGAAGGTGGGTCAGGAACTCACTGGCCACCTGCGGAGTCCCAGGCTTCCCATGTCCCAACTGGGCAGGAGCAGGGAAGCTGCCCAGGGATCAAACTGCATTGAGTTTCTATAACCTATGAGAAGTCCTTCCCTATAAAGGTAAATGACACTCTGAAAAAAGAAATCTATTGCAAACAAACTGGAATTAATTGAAATGATAGAAGTAAGATAACAATCCCTTGCTACATGCTTCAGAGAGGGCAGCAAAGCAGCAGAGCCAGTCAAACAGGCTCTACCAGTCAGGTCCAACAAACATTGTATTCTTGCTCATGAAACATAAAAAGTCATCCAGAAAATGCAGCTGAACTATACAAAAATCCTCTTGGCTTACAGTACAATGGTGACAATAGTCAAGAAACTAGTAGTTATAAGTTCTACAGGGCAGGGGCTGTTCCTTACTGTGTTTGTACAGTACCTAGCTCAATTGGGTGCTGTTCTCATTTTCCCTACAGGGACTATGATAATAATGTTGAATTTCAGAGGCCATTCCAAGACAAGGAGCTAAATATTATAGGCAGCACCTTGACATACTTCACTAACCAAGTGCCTGCTAGTTTCCTTGTTACCTCACTAATACTCACTGCTAAAAACCCACACAAGCTTCAAAGCTAAGGTCTGTTGATATTTGCTTTACAAACCTTTAACAGATGGTTCTTGGTCAATGAAACACAAAGCATCAAGCTAATTCACTGCCAGGGATTTTTTTTTCCTATTGTTGCAACGTCTTGTGGTCTGTATCTGTCATTTAAGGGATGATATTTCTCCAGGAGTTATTCAAGAGTAACATAATTACATTGAAATCATTTTTTTTTAAAAAAAGCAACCATACATTTATCCATAAGTCCTGTACATTTCCAGCTGACTGACTGTTGTCTCCTAGATGCTTTATGACTGGCATGAGACACTAATTGCTAAGGAGGATATCCTGGTAGAAATGGGAGTACAGACTCGGTTATATTTGCTATTATGAATACTTCAGATAATACGCCCTCCATAGATTTTGGAGCCATTATTTCATTTGGTCATTGTGTCAAGTTTGTGACAGCCTTCTCCAAGGAGAATCCCTTGTCGAACTTGCTTTGTACATTTCCAGAGAGTAGTCAATAGTGTAAGATTTGTAGTCTTTCAGCACTCTACAAAAGTTAACTAAATATTATGAAATCTAAAGAAGGACAGAATTATGAAGCACTTAGCTTTATTGTTATGAACAGTTCAAAGAGCAGGGCACTAGGTTATATTTGCTGCCCCCTTTGTGAAAGCCATTTTAAGATGCATCTGAGAATTGAAAACAAGAGACTAGCACAAGCTAGCTACCCTCTCTATCCACATGCCTTTTACTCTCATTCTCCATTTCACTTTTCCTAGGCATATGAACCCTTTACTTTTTTAAAAAAAATCCATTTAAATATTAGCGTATTTTTCTGATTGTAAACCAGCTTTCATTCTGCTTACTGCTATTTCAACAGCCTTTACACACAACTTGGAACTGGTCAAAAAAGTCCTTTTAAGAAAAATGGCTTTGCCAGCTACGTAAATATTTGTATTAAAAAATAAAGTAAGCATTTCATTTCATGACAATGTCCATGATATTTGCGGGGCGGGGGGGAGGTGAGGATAAACATTTCTACATTTTGGAAAAGCTGTCCCTTATGTGAATATCAAATAACGTTTTTTAAAAAGGAAAAGATACCCACAACAATTGGCACTTTTTGATCAGCTGCAATAAAGTGGTTATCACTGCCAACAACAGAAACTATCAGGGCACCAGCGAACCAAACGCATGCCCCCAGCGGCAAGCCGTGGGGGGCAGCCAGCCGGTAGCTGTTAGGGTGCCAGTCAGGTGGCCTTCAGCATTGTTTCTGCGTGAGGTCAGCAATTTGGCGGCGGTCCACAGAAACACCGCTGAAGGCCGCCTGACTGCTGCACAATACACGTAGAGCCACCCCTGGAAACTATATTAATATTCTAGTACCTGTAGAAGGCTAGGAAAAGCCTTTTACATAGTTCCAACAGGGTGCTGGAGAGAAGACACCAAGATGGGTTCTTGAAAGGTAAGGGTGACTGGGAACTTATCTCCTCTTCTCCTTCCCCCATTCCCCATATTGCTATCAGGAGTGCCCACAGTGATGATGATTAAGGGCACCAGGATCATCTGTTTCACACTTGTCAACAAAGACTAAGTCTTCAGACCACCTGGCCTAAATATCCCATCTGCTGTTTGAACTCTGCAGATTCATTGTAGACAAGTACTAGACTGCAACTATACCATAAAACAAGGCCTTTCATCAGTACTTTGTATTTCTGCAGCCCTCAGCAATGATCTTAAAGGCTATGTTCTTCCAAGTTCTAATTTAGACTGTTAGTCATATGCAGTCAATGAGATGTAGCGTTTCATTTGGACAATGATGATAATAAGAGGCCCATTTGCCAAGGACAGGGGCACACAAGTTTGAGATTGTGGTTAGCCAAAGAAAGTGTTTTGTTTGTCTGGTGGCAATTTAAATGCTTCCATGGGGTACGTTGTTCTAAAAACATGAATAAATAAATGAAGCTCCTGAATCTACTGCCCCTTTAAGGTTCAAATACAAATACAGCTTCCACCAGCTATGTAGAAGGTAGAAAGACAAGGTAGGAAGTATGGCTAACTTCAAGCAAGTCTGAAGTAAAATAACTAAAGTGTAGGAGCCACCTCTTAGATCCTCTTCTCTGATCAAGTTTAGCTCCCTCTATTTCTTCTAAAACCCCTTCCTCAAGGTATTTCTTGCCTGCTGCTGTTGAAGAGTCATCAGTTGTCCTTGCTAGAGGCTCTTGCTACTCCACCAGTGCTGGTCAGGAGATCTCCAGGATACGTCACTCATGAGTGTCCCTCTTCCAAGGGAAGTTACTCATTAGCAGAAAATGGAATTGAAAGTTGGTTGTAGGCCCATTTCAGAGTCAGTGGATAAAATATCCAAATGCTGACTGACATGTCCCAATGAAGCCTGCTCAAATCAACATTGTCAATAGGGTGGATGGGGTGGGGGGAATCGGATTGCCATCTGCAACTTCTCTATCTGATAGTGACAATGAACCCGGATTTTTTTTAGAACTGACAGGAGTTAGTAAAAATGTTGCCATTTGCCCCTTCCGTCATCATAGTATGAGTGCCTTATGAATTTAGCCCTATTATAAGACACTATTCAAACAATTGGTTAAAATCTAATTTTGAAATGAATATAAAGGTAAACTGGAATAAAAGGACGAGAGTTAACTCAGCTATACAGCACCATTAATTCTCACCTCACCCTTCCCTCCCCCCCACCCAGAATGTCTTACAAGCCACCTTTTTCTGCTCCATGTTGCATAGATCATTTGAAGTTGGTAATTACTGGGACTAATTTTTAGTGTGTTCATTTCATCCCGGCCAAAATTTAAAAGAAAAAAATCAGTGCTGCTGTTTCTGTTTCCTCTGTGTGAGCAGAAACTGCTGTGCACTGTTACACTAGCTTTTCGTTTCCTCTCCTAATTAGCAGCTGAGGGGAGCTATAGAGCATTAAATGGGAAAATAAATTTCCGGTGGAAAAGAATGATACATTTGAAAATTGTTTGCATGCATGAAGTTGTTGGGGAGGAGGGGGGAAACAGTACATTAAAATAGGGTGAGAAAAAATTGAAACACGAAGGGGAACAGAAAACAGTGGAAGAAAATCAAGTGTCCAGGTAAAGGAAGGAAAGGGAAGCAAGAAAAAAGGAATAAAAGGTTAAGACAAAACCTGAAGGAAAACTAAAAGCAAGAACAGAGTGAAGAAATCACTATTGGAGGAAGAGACAAAATAGGTTAGCAAAAGAGCGGAGGGGATAACAATCTGGTACAGAGGTGTGCAGAGGCCACAAGGCAAAAATTAACCAGCTTCTGGACAGAGCACACTGTACTCCTGCTGTTCTGGCTCCATGGACAGTCAGTGCAGCATTAGTCAGTGCAGCTAAAGTGGAGAAAGATGATCTGTGTGAAGAAAAGGAGGAAGTAGAGAATCAAAACCCACAAGCCAGTAAACTTTTGGGGAAATGTGTATTTTATAGAATTGGTGGCACAAGGCATGATACAGCTAGCTCTACTGAAAGGGAAACAGCCTAACTGGTTGCACTCCAACAAGGATGACTATTTAACTACAAACATGCAGCTAATATAACAACAAGGGTAATAATCACATTCATGCTTCAGGGTGTAAGCTGATCTGCCAGGCATCTGGACAGAATTTCTTCCTTCTGTGTACAGCATTGCACAATTTACTGGAGGTGAAATTAATTCATCAAGTTATACTTAGGTGACTGAAGGAGAAGGGAGCGGCTTTGCTATGTGCTAGGGAGCAGCTCTCCAAACAGCCTTACCTACACCAGAGGAGGGGGATACAAGATTGGGGTTTATGGACTTGAAGTTCAAAACTCCTTGCATAAGTGGAACAGAATGGGTGCATTGGCACTCCATTACCAAGAATTGAAGGCAGACTCCAGCTTTCCAAAACCCATGAAAAATTCTTGGATTGGAAGCAGGGTTCAGGATTTGGTCCTCAATTAACAGGTTCTGTTCCCTTTTGCCTAATAGCATTATGGAGTTCCATTGGAATCTGCTTGATGATAAATTCCAGTATTCCTGAAAAATATCACAAGCAAAATGCTGCTAGCACTCATTAGCAAGTCAGGTATGCCAGATATCCTGTGACCCAGTGGAGAAGGTAAGATCATTATTACAGATCCTATGTCCTAGCTTCCAACATCCTGCACAGTTTAACTCCTGCCTACTCCTCTGCTCCAGTCTTGCTCCTTTATTGTCCTTTGCACCACCAGAGATACCTGACTTACCACATTTTTGAAGGACAGGCCCCTTCAACGAACTCTGTCCCCCTGTCTTCAAAAGACCTCCTCCTTCAAGGAGGTCTATATATGCTAATCTTTTCAATATAAATAAAAATAAAGCAGCATTAGGACACATGCAAGACACCACAGCTCACTGATTTGCTTTCTGCTGCACCATATCCCTCACCTTTGTCTGTAAGTTGTCTATTAAGGCCCTGATCCTGCAACCTGTACAGTGAGGGCAGACCCTGGAATATACGCATTGCAGGACTGGGTCCTTCAGTTATGAGATCTTTAGGGCAGAGATCTCATAGACTCATAGACTTTAAGGTCAGAAGGAACTATTAAGATCATATAATCTGACCTCTTGCACAACCCAAACCACAGAATCTCACCCACCCACTCCTGCAGTAAACCTCTAATCTACGAAGTCCTCAAACTATGGTTTATTCCTTTATTTGTCCATAAAGTGACCTGCACAATTTTGTCACTATATAAATAGAGCCAATCAAAACTTTATGAAGAGAATTTAAGTGGAAATGGCTTTTAGATGGAATGGAAGTTTGCTTGAAAAAAATCCATTTTCATCAAAAAGGAAGGAAACGCCAAAAACTGAACAAAAATGGGGTTTGAGTTTTTGGACAAACCCCCACAAAAGAGAGAAAAAAGGTAAATAAAGATGGGAAAAAATGTTGATCCATCTATATTTTTCATAGAGGAAAAAGTGTCCAGACCCATTAATAAATAGCAATAACATAGTAACTTCACCAACCAATTCTGTTTGTGAGAGAGTCCAGACAAAATTCAGTGGCTGCATTCATGAAAAGTGACTGTGAGGAATGTTTTGTGGCTAACACACTAGCTACGAAACCAGTGTTCTCATTGGTAGTCTCTCTTTGGATTTTAGCATATAGTTACAGTGAAAATTCATGTATTTTCTACTATCACATATTTGCATGGCAGTATTCAGTATGTATGAAGTTTTGGCATTCTATATGTGATAGGACAAGTTCTCAACCCCTGTGCAAACTCTAAGTGAGTGAGTTTTGTACAGGACTATGGTGGGTTGTGTCTTGTCCCCACAAACCTTCTGGTATGGTGGGGAAAATCAGCACTGCTACTTTGTGGCTACTACAGCAGCTTTGCAGATGCAGCCCTCTATGCTCTCCTGTTATAGGGAAGTTTTGGCTCAGTGGATCTGCATTATTGTGCATTACCTAAAGTCATATAAACATAACTGGCAGGTGGAAAAGGGTAGCTCAAGGATTGAGACTTCATTCATCTGGAATTTATTAAATCAACTCAAGAAGGGGACTTTCGAAATTAACACTGCTGGGAAGAGCAGGTACTCATATGTTCAGTAAAAGAAAGTCTGGCCTCCTGCAGGAGTGTCTGACCAGTAGATTGCAATTCCTGGAGGAATGCTTCCATAAAACGTTGTTTTACTTCTCCCACTTCTGACCAAACTTAGCTTGTGAGAGATAATAGCATGATGTAGCATAGCTTTAAGGTTCTGAAACTCTGGTTTCATCTTCAGAGCCTGACCTAACCTGAAAACTATCAGCCTGTAGTTTTATGATAAATGTATAAAAAAGTATTGCAGTTTGTTCTTAGCCAGTGGATTGGGTTGAAATACATGTCTTACTGGTCTATGCCCAGGAGATGTGATCTCACACACACACACACACACACACACTCTAACATGGCTCACTTACCAGTGGGACACTTTCTTGTAGCAGGGTCTGAAGATCAGGTCTCATCCATTCTGACACCCCCTTCCTTCATTTGTTTGTCTCATAGCTTCTCTCTCTCTCTGCAAGACTCAGACAGGTCACCCTATAGTTTTCCCCTTCCAGGGTATCAAAGCCTCTCTAAACAAACTGTTTGAAACCATCTCAGATAGTCCTCCATACCAATTCTAAATCCAGGCCACTCGCTCAGTGGCTGATAGGGGAACCCAGGCCTGCCCACATTTCCAGCCCAGGGATCCTATAATCAGTGGCCAAGGTCTACAGATTCTCAACCCTCGGTGCTCTTTTCCTGGGCTTCTTCCTACTCTGCCTTCCATAGGCTTTCTTCCCCACAACTTCCCCACAAGGTAAACCCTTCTCATAGGGCTAGGATTGCAGAGCTCTCACTCCTCCAAGTTTCTGCCAACCCATCTCTCTGTACCCAGAGAATAACTCTAGACTCACTCCCTTTCACCACCTTCTGCTCTCAACTTCCTGGCTGTATACAAGCCCAGCCTGCTCCTGCCAGCAGGGCTTCATCTCCAACTAATGCCCATCAGTCAAGTCTGACTCTCCTCAGAGTGTGGTTGATAATCTTCTGAGCCTCCTTCGGCTCTTCGGGCTCAAGTGGGGAAAACACCCCATATCTCTCTCTCTCTCTCTCTTTCTCACACACACACACATACACACACACATACAAACACACACCTCTCCCTCCCTGCAGGATGTCTCCCTTGGGAGATGCTGTTTCACACCTCAGCACCATGGCTAGTTAGCAGCATAGCTGCTCACAACCTATTGCTCACTAATGTGAGCTGGCCCAAGCAGAATCCCTCCAGTCACTCAAATCAGATCTGATTCTTCCTTTAAAAAAGAAGTCTCAGTCCTGGTCAGCCGTGTAACATCCCTCCTGTCACTATAGCTCCTGCCTCCCAAGAGAGGACTTCTAGCTCAGCTGGGGATGCAGCACCTTCACAGGGAACAAGTTTCCACCTATACCACATATAAATATCAACATGGCTTCTTGTAGCTCATCTTCCTTCACCTGCCGTGGGGTGTTTAATTATAGGATGTAAATAATGTGTCCTTTGCTCACTTCCTCATACTGTCACCAAAAGATCGCTTGCTACCTGCCAATCCGGTGGGTAGTGAAGACCTACCCTAAGTCAATGGGAGAAGCTCTTCTGTGGTCATAGCATTGTCTACTCCAGGGGTTAGGTCAGTAAAACTACAGATTTTTCACCCCCTGAGAGATGTAGTTATACAGGTGTACATTTGTAGTGTAAACCTGGGCTCAGTACTCCTCTAGGCCTTCAGTGAGTCAGCCCCCAGGCATGCCGGGGCAGCCTATCATTAAGCAGAGCCTGGGTCAGATGACCCCAGGATCAAGTATTTCCACAGCCCCAGCAGAGCTGCAGTTCAGGCTGAGCAACAGCACGACCTGCCCAGGAATCCTCCTGCTGCCACAGTGCACCAAACTCCAGCGACTCCCAACCTCCTCCTCAGCCTTGTCTGAGCCCTACCCTGGGCCTGCACTAGTTTTACTGCAGCCTCGTCACTGATCTGCTCTGGCCTTGTCTCTGCCTCCTGACGACCCGCCCCATGCCCTCAGACTCTGACTATCCAGTTTTCAATCTTTGGTGTGTATCTGGCCCTGGCTTTGTTACCAACTTGGCTTGATTTTGAATTCTGACCACCCGGCTTTGACCGCTGGCCTGTACCTGGACTCTGGATCTCAATTCCACATCCACCCTTTGCTCAGGCCCAATCCTCTTCCTAGCCCTGACCCACACTCCAACCACTAGGCATGATTATCAGCGGCAGTTCCTGCTATTGTGTTTCGTGCTATAGCCTTCTGTAAACATTTGCCAAACACTAATTCGCTTCCACTAGTGTCAGTGACATTGGCACCATAGTGTAGACAGGCCGCTGACATCCATGTCAGGTAATGCTGTTCAGAGCAGGTCTAACTAATGCAATACGTAACACCAATAGAAGCTGGCTGCTAGTTAAGATCAGTGAAGCTGAACTAGTCCCAGCACCCATGGGAAATGTTTGCATACGTTCCCCGGTGTAAACAAGGCTTGTGTGCTGGGGACTGAGATCCAGGATTTCTTTGTTGTACATCTAGGTCTAATTTACTGTGTGGGTTTGAATAATACTTGTCTACCTCCCATGGCTGTTGTAATTATTTACAGTCCTGTATTTGATTGTTTGCAGAACAATAAACACTGTTAATCTGAAATAAACTCCAGAAGATTATGAAGATGTGATCCAGTGCAGCATGTGCTAGGCTGGCAGTCAAGCGTTCCAGATTGTAATCTCAGGTGGGCCATTTGTTTACTGTGGTAGTTAACCCAATCTGTAAAGCAGAGATGCTAAATGCTCTTTGCAAAAGTGGGCCACATCTCTGGAGAAAAAGTATTAGCTTTATTACAGACCACAATTATTCTTGATATTCAAACTAAGCCATGTCCTTACTCTAAGCAAAGTGAGTACAATGTCTCTAGTAATCTTCAAGCTGACTTTTTAGTAAAAGACTTAAGTGTGTTTTCTCTTCACAGATTCAGGTCTTAAAAGTGAGGAAATCATGGTGGACCCTGTTTTGGCACCATGGACAATAATCTTGGTGATCTTTGCTTCAGTGCTGATAATGAGCTTTCTGATGTTTCTCCCCCCTGTTGCCGTGGTGATATGGAAAATGAAGCATATGCCCCAGATCTCTTTGCATGGAACTGTATAACCAGGCCTAATGGACAGTGCAATGCCCTGGAACCCCTCCAAGAATCCAGCAACTAAACAAGCTACAAACTTACTCACAAATAGCAACTATTTAATAGGACCCATCACAAAAACAGAGCTTTTCCCAGGCCTATTGCTGCTGAGGTTCTGCAAGACACTGTATATAACTTTATATTAACTTACTATCATTCCTACCACCCTTCCTACATCTAACTGACTGCACTGTACGTCATATCACTTGTTTCTTGGATTGAGCTTCTCTTTGTGACCATAACTGACCAATGTATGACAAAAAGAAAAACAAGTAGCACATGCCTTTGTGGTTATGACCATTTGTAAATAGCACCAAAAAGACACAGGGTAACTATATTAGTCTGAAAAGTCTGGTAAGCCCTGAGTGCTATATATAGTTTGATAGAAGCTGAATATATTTTTCCCTCAACAGGAACAGTGTCCCTCAAAGGGAATGGCATAGTCATTGCATTATAATTAGCCACAGTCTTGTGTCTGTTTGAAAACTCATTCTTCTGTTTTGACCATTTCTTCTTCTTGTTGGGTTTTTGGTTGGTTGCGTTTTTATTTTATTTTTTCCCCAAAATTCTAAGTGTCCCAACACAAAACTATCCCCATCTGTTGTGTAGAATTCTTATGTGCTTTATAACCTAGTGCTCAGAGCTCAACTGTGCAAATGTAAAACAAAACAAATTGTGGCAAGTTAAAGCACACACGCTGTAGGAATTTCCCCTGAACTGTAGTGACCGAATTTACTATGGAAAACAGGATGTGATTATTTAGGTTTAAATATGTCCTGCAGTTTGTGTTCCTTGGTGTGCCTTAGCACTTCTCAAACTGAATATTTTGGAAAGGAGGGACTAGAACAATTAAAAGCTTATTAGCACTCCTATCAGTAAAGTAACCTCCAGCATTTTATGTTGAACATACCTAATGTCATATAAGACTGTGAGCCTGATTCTGCTCTTCTCATGCTGAGTTTGATAGGATGATTTGTGCTATATGTGGTTAATGCAGGTTTGCTCTGAGCCACATTCTGATCTTTGTAAATCTGGCATAAACATGTGCCACTGATCAGATGCTGTAGTTTGTCCCTTTATTGGTCACTGTAATGTCAACTTAAAAAAAATAATAATTATCAAAAGGCTAAGTCCTGGTGTTCTTACTTAGGCAAAAGTCTATACAAGGCTTTGTCTAAACAAGGCTCAAAGACTAGCTTTCTTTATTTTGGTGAAAAAAGGAAAAACAATTCTGCTTCTTTTGAAAGGAGATAGCAATACTTTTTGTCTCATATGTAGAGAATTAAACTACTGCCTGCACTGCAATTGACTGAACCACAAGACTTTTTTCCCCTCTTTCTCTTGGCATCTTTTTCCACTTCCATCTAATAAATAAAGGGGGACTGTCCTGTTCAGTTATTGGGCTGAAATCAAGTATTCTGGACAATTTTACAGTCTGTTTTTTTTTTAATCACTGACTTTTTAAAGCTGTAACTTCACTTCTCAGCTGTACAAAGTACAGTTGCCCTAAAATGACCTTCAGTGTGCTTGACGATAATGGCTAATGAGAGGGAAGGCTACTGAAGCTCAAGCGCAGCATAACAACTTCCTTTCTTGGGAACTACTGTTAAGAGTCATGAGGACTGGAAAAAGGAACTGATATGAGAAAGAACACAAACAATGGGGCTGTCTGTTATCAGAGCTGTGGCCATGGTGTACAGTCAACAAAAAATTAAAACAAAAACTTCCGGACTCAGGTTGCCTAAAAAAGTAAGTAGCCACCAAAGCCGCTGTTTGTTTCATAATTGTTTGCTTTCATGTTCTGTAACTATGTCACCCAAAACAGATTAGTACCCTCTTTGAAAAGGACCTGGGATTGTTTTCTCGCCTTCTGCTCCAGGTGACCAACAGCTAAATATTCTTTTCCTCTTCATGTTTCTCATTTAACTTGCTAAACAGTGATTAGATTTTTAGCAAAATGGGCTTAACTTCAATCCTCCTCGAAACTTAAATGAGAGACCAAATCATTGTGCCTCTCATCTACCAAACCTGCCTCATTACTGGATTGGACTCAGACCAGGAAGTAGAGAAGGGTTGTGGTTGGAAGCTTTTGAAATCTTCTTTCATGCAGCTAAGGGATCTGTACCCTCTTTGAAGGTGATGCATGAGGATGAGCTACTGCAAGCTCCAGGCCAAATGTCTCAAAAGTCTTACAAGTGACATCATTAAAGATGCCTAGAAAAGTTTCATGCTAGAAGTCACCTGTGGTTAAATCCTCTGAAGAAGAATTTAGTGCTTAATTGAAGAGTCAAGGTAAAATAACCAAAAACATTCATGATGCTAGTAGGGCATGTAAAAGAGTTTGTTCTCCCAACTGTCTAGCCTTTGTGGACAGCAAAAGTGACTAATGCTGCTTGTTATGAACCATCAATTGAGTTCATTACACACTGCATTGCTAAGGCCAGCTAAATAATGGGGGAGGGGAAATAATGACACTTTTTTCCTATGTGAAACTCAGAACTTCCAGACATTTTCAGACAGGCACATCCACAGGCATTTAAAGTGTGTAAACTCTCCAGTGTTCTTGGCTATTGAGTATCATTAACTTTGCTCCTGCTGTTAAAAATGTAGGCAGGAGTTGGAGGTTTGTGTGACATTAGGCATAGACTAGAAGTTAGTGCAAGATGGCCATTAGTATCTAAACTGTTTAAAGGAATAACTGCATGTGGATCTTCACTGAAAAGTGATATACTTGTGTGGGTTCTTCATCAGTTTTCCATTCGCTCGTGAACTACTATTTGCTCTGCTGCAATATATCTTCAGTGCCAATGAACGTGAAAACCCAGAAAATCTCATTTTATCTATTTATCAAAAAGTCTGCTAGGCTCGACCAAATGGCCTTTACCACACCACTACGCGACACATCTCTCAATAGTTATTGCAAAATTTCCAAGCTTTCATTTAATCAGATTTGCTATATGTTTATCCCAATTATGAGACTCCAGTTACTGTTATACCACCACCCTTTCTATGGCATACAGTCTATTTTGAAACACTTTTCAGGGATTTTTTGCACTCTATTTCTAGACCAGGCTATTCAAAAAGACACGGTTGTTTTACACACAGAGAGGGGATAGCTTCCTGAAGGGACAGTTAATATCTTATAAATAAAATACAGATTTTTTAACAAAATGACCTTTTTAAAAATGTGTCTACTTTAAAAATGTAATTACAGAATGATAGCACTGAGATATTATTCATTAAATGGTCTTAGATTTAACACGCAAGTGGTCTCGGAATCTTCATGTAGATGGTCTTTGTTTTGTCAGTTGGTTGGGGAGAGTTTTGCACTTTAAGAGGGCTCAGAAGTGATTTAAGTGGTCTCAATTTTGCCATGTTAGTAGGATGATTTTGGTATTTAAGTGGGGTAACTTTTCCCATGGAAGTCATCCAAGTTTTGTCACTTAAATGGCAAAATCACCCCACTAAGTGGCAAAATTGAGAGCACTTAAGTGACAAAAGTCACCGTACCGAGATACTTAAATGAGCTCTTTAATAGGATGATTTATGTGGCAACTCGTCCATCCCCGCCTTAGACTTCTTAAGTGGCAAAAGTCCCCTAATGTGGCAAAACAAACTATTCAAGAACTAAAACTGGAATATCTTAAGTAGGAGAAGTTACCTCAGAGATAGTACTAATATGGTACTAGTAAGCATTAGATAGTACTAGTAAGACAACTAAAGTGGCAAAACCACCTCCCAGGTCCAATTAAATGGCAATCCAAGACCACTAATGTGGAAAAAATGGGACTCCCTGAGTGGCAAAAAACATCTCTTAGACCACGAAAGGGGTAGAACTGGGAACATCTAACTGGAAAGGTCACCCCAAAGGCCACTAAAATGGTAGAAGCCACCATGCTACAATGGCAAAATGGGCTATTTAAGTGGCTCAGGTCAACCAAGAGACTGGTGGTAAAGACCACTTAAACAACAAAACCAGGGTGACTTAAGTGGCAAAAATAACTCATGAGACCACTGAAGTGGATGACACCAAGCTGGGAGGGGTTGCAAGCACTTTGGAGGACAGAATTTAATTTCAAAATGACCTTATAAAATTAGAAAATTGGTCTGATATCAACAAGATGAAATTCAATATAGATAAGGAGAAAGCAAATGCACAACTACAAAATGGTGAATAACTGCCTAGGCAATAGAACTGCTGAAAAACCATTAGTCCAGGATTGTTAAACTGACATGAAGAAAGTTTGCATTATCTCTACTCATGAACTACCTATTCCCTAGATAAAGAGAAGACTTCAGGCTCCAAGGCTGTCAAGTAAGCAGCTTTCATCAGCACTGAACAAATTTAATCTACATAATTGAACACTTTATTACGTGATACACATGATGGGATATAGACCATACTGCCTTAGCTTTGGCTCTGAATTTTATGCAAACTCCATATTTGTGCGCATCTAAGGGCAGAAGTTAGTTCAAATAATGGATGTGCTCTTCAACCCTTCCTAAAAATGCCACGTTATTGATCTGAGAACTATCCCATTAGATTGATAAGAATTGATCTGCCTTTCACTTTTAAAATGTTCTATGGCAATTACAAATATAGTAACCTGCCTGCCTGCGTTACGTTTGTTGAACCATACACCTAGTTACCACATAATATACAATGAGTTGCCATTTCACATTTCTGAGAGACCTCCTCCTCAGCCTCAGCAAGTTCTCTGAGGAAGATTTCTATCTGCTCGCTTTCAGCAGTGGCATTCGCTATTGTTTGTTGACAGCACATGTGAGTGGGGAAGTATGCAGACTTGACTCCACTGACAGCAATTGGTGAGGCTGTAAAGACAAAAGGAGATTAATTACTAATCTGAAACCAGTGGTCTAGGCATGGCAAGGGAGTTTGGGTAGTGGCCCCAGAGAAATGATATCCACCCCTACCCAGTGAAGATCAAGAATAGCATTTTCTGTCTGAAATAAAGCTGGTCCGCTTTTTGATCCCACCCCCCTTGCCGGTGATGAGTGGCAATTATACTGCAATCTGCCCCAGTGAACAGGGACTAGGTGGTCACTGGCAGTTGCCCTATCCTGAGGCAAGGTGGGGATAGTGGGTGGGGGTTCCCTGGGGAGGAGAGACCCAGGGATCTGTGGGGGTACTGCCAAGGGGAAGCACCCCAGGGAAAGGGGCACTGGGGTCCAGGAGGGACACGGGGCCAGCGGCAGCAAGACATCAGCCTGCAGAGGGCACTCCGGAGGCTGGAAGAGCTAATTCCCTGAGAGACCAGCAGGAAGTGCTGCAGGGGTCTGAATCTTGCACCATGACAGGAAGGAATTGCCTTTTATAGTGATTTGCACAGCAGGTCCCCAATAGGGTTCTTTGCACACTACTGTAATATAAATGGCAATCCCGCCTACTAATATTATTCCATGCATTGATATGGATACACTATCTGCAGAAGATATTAGAATCCACACATTTAATTCACACATTCCATCAAGCACACAAGAACAAACTAGAATGTGTTCAGGTAAAATGTCGTAACAGATACCACATACGCCAAGATGATTATTGGCTAATATATGTGAAAAATGATCAAATATGAAACACAAACTTACATGGCCTTTCCTTTACTGTGGGTTCAAAACAGTATTTCTAAACCTGCAGTAAATAAAACTGTACTATTACCCATATTGGAATAATTGTTTTAGAATTTTGGGAGCTTTCTTAAATCAGTGGTTTCCAACTGGCGGTCTGCGGACCCCTGAGGGTCTGCCAACTATATCTAAGATTTTCAAAGGGGTCTGCGCCTCCATTCGAAATTTTTTAGGGATCCACAAATGAAAGAACATTAAAAACAGTTGTCTTAAATAATAACAGGTTTCAGAAATACTCACAAATACAATCAGCTAGCCTGTTTCCACCAACTAGTTGTGTTGTCCACGAATAACCAGTAGACGCTCCACATTTCTCATATGTCCTGCTTCGTCTCAGAAATCCAAAGTCATAACCCTTGTGTAACACACATGGAAGAAATTCTATGAATTAGATGACATCACTGAATCATGTTTACTACAAAAAACTGCAATGTTAGTCCAGTGGATTTTAGTGAATGCACTTGTGTTAACACATTTACACGTTTGCAGAATCAAGGCCTTCGTTTGTATATATGTGTGGTGATATATCAGTAGTTACAATTTTAATTGGCAAATTGACTTTCTTCTGACTCCCTCCAAAAAGAAGGAATTGAAAAGGATCTGAAACTACGATAAAGAGAAAAGGAAATATAATCAGATGGCAATTATAGGATAACAAATCTTGGGAAGAAATAACATTAAGGAGGCATGATTTAAGGTGTAAAATTAAGGACTATTTACTTAGAACTAAAACAGGGGGAACAATAAGGACATAAGACACAAAAGAGGTGACTAGAGTCCAACAAATCCAATAAAACCAAGCATAATATGAAGTCATAATGCAATCTTCCTAAAGACAGGTCTAAAAAAAATACAGTGTGATTCTGTTCTGTGTGTTCTATGATCTGTGATCCTTCCTATTCCAAGCATCATTCTCCCCAATACAGATAATAAATGCACCGCAATATATAGACATATGTTCATACAAAGATTAGGCTAAGGGTAGCCTTCAAACTTAACATTGTCATGTAAGCATTCAAATATATCTGTAATGAATGCAGGAAAGAGCTAGAACAAGAAGAGGAGAGATGAAACCTCATCGCCTCTGGTCTCAACACACACCTTTCAGGGTAGAAGGGCTACTGTATTAATGAACTGAGTTACTATAATAGTAACTGCAAAATATGTACAATACCTGGTTACACATTGGCTTGCAGTAGTGGATGCTGTCAATGCTGACACACACAAGACCACCATTTTTGGGAGCCTCTGGGACAGAGCAACTCTTTGATGTGAAGGCCTGGCAAGCTTTAGAAAGAGAAAATAATTCAGAACATTGGAAATTTGGCACCCTTACAAAATTAGGCCATGTGTGACAGTGTGAGGCCAGAGGGTTACAGAAGAGTGCAGGGAAGGAAGGTATTAGCCTCAGGATAAGCAGATCCCTCTTCCTCTGGTAACTGAGCAGGGGTTACTCCAGATTAATTAGGACACCTGGAGCCATTTAAGATTTGACAGAATAGGTTAAAAGCCTTCCCCGCAGCCAGTCAGTGTGAGTGATAGGTGTGGTGAGAGTGAAGGTGAGCTGAGTGCTGTGGAAGCTGACAAGGACCAGGGGACAACCTGATGCTGTTGCCTATTCCCAGGCTGCTCCTCTGCAGCCCCAGTACCTTTTCACCTTAAAGAAGACCTGCAGCCTAGGGGTTTACCAGCTCCCTTTGCCCTTCCCCAGCACTGCTCCGCTTCAGGTACCTTGTTCCCAGGCAGCTAGCCCTTCCCACTCCAGGGCTAGAGTGAGACTCCCTCAGCTCCTAGCCCACAGTCCTTTTATCAAGGCCAGCTGGGCCCTAAGTGAGTTGGCCACAGGTGTGGCTGCTACTCTAATCAGCCTAGCGTGGCTGTTTTAACCCCCGTTCTTCAGAAGTGGGGCAGCTGCCCCACTACATATAGAGATGGGAAAGAAACCCTGCCCCAAATAGGAGCTAAGGACCCTTCCAGGTCTAAAGACCTGAAGAAAAGGACCCTGCCAGAGGGGAGAGACTGAGCCATGTGCTTGGTGTGGTGCTGCCACACCTGAAAGGGCTACCAGAGACTAGGGGTTCTCCCTCCCCCAGCAGGAGGAACTCTGCCCAAGCAAAGTGGGGAAAAATAAACCAAGGGGCATGGGGAAGTAACCCAGGAAAGCTAGCAGCTTTCCTGGGAACTGGCAGCGTGAGGCTGCTACTTGTAGGATCCCTGGGTTGAGGCCCGGAGTAGAGAATGGACCTCCCCCCCCCCAGCCCCCGCTCCTCTCACTGGATGTCCACCAAGAGGCCAGAAGCCCCAGTGAAGAAATGAGGGCCTAGCAGGCCCAGAAATGGGAAGGCCACTTGAAGACAGAATTTACCCATCCACTAAACCTGGCTGGGGTGGGAATTCTGAGAGACAGGGCACTATCCTGACCCATCGCTAGGAGGAAGCGCAGGACCCACCGAGGCAGAGAAGAAGCCCTGCTACATGTGATTGAAACAAGTCATAATTGCACTCAATGCAATTATCACCATCAAATCTAGGGGCTACATTCTGTTCCATGCTTCTGTTTCTATGTCTCACTCAGGAGGCTCAGAGCACACATCTTTCACAAAAATATTAGTTTTGTCAAACACAATATTCCATCAAAAACTATTTTTATAGAATACTCTCAACCTAGATGTTATGTTTTAAAAATTCATCATCTTGTGTATGGCTCAGGTTGGCATTTACAATCAGATCAATTTGAAAATATCACCTTTAAAATAATTCAGATGTTACACAGTTTTATGGAAAATATGATAAACTGCCCATTCCTCAGTGCTACAGATTCAATAAACCTACTTACTACAGCTACTTACATTTCTTATAACACGAAAAGCTAGAAACATTTTGTTTTTAATTACATCTTATCATTTATCATATCATTTTCAGCATCAGGGTTTACCTACACTGGTGCTGAAAAGTTAGTAATGTCCAGTTCAAGGAGGCATACTCACACTAGATCTGACCCATCTAGCATGCTAACTAGTACGGCTAGTGTAGACACAGCAACACAAAGGGTGGAACTGGCAAGCTACCAAGTATGTACTTAAGGTTTCAGACAGGCTCATACTCATGGTAGCTAGTCCCTCCTATCATTTGCACCACCATTGTTATATTTATATTTTTAACATGCTAGGCTGATCAGACCTAGTGTGGTTATGTCTTCCGGAGCTGGAAATTACATCTTCCAGCTCCAGTGCAGACATTGTCTTAGATTCTGTAGAAAATGTGATCCCCAGAATAATACTCTTCACTACTTACTCAGGGGCATAATCCCAAGTTTCAAAACCTCTGATCTAAAGCCAAGTTGTAGACACTAATATCCTCCCACTTTCTGTAGATTGTGAAGAAAGAACTTAATGGGAGAAATGGACAGTACTGCTTCCAAATCTCGGTAAACATCATTGCATCATCTTGGATGTTTGGACATGGTGAAGGAGGAGACCTGGACTCGAGGAATACATATATCTGGAAGGAATCCATGTCTCCAACCAGGCTCATAGCGATCCAGGCAAGGATGTATGTACACACATACATATGCACAGTGTGTGGAGCTGGATAGGAGAACATCTCTTGCCTCTCAGATGCCCTTTGCATCTCAGCCTACTGTGGAGTGTCTAGAGGGCAGACGGAACTGACGAGGCCTTTTACCTTTGCAGGGTTTAAGGACATTGGAGGCAGGATCTCCCTTTTCCCCTCTGTCCCCATGAAAGGGAGGGAGACCAGGAAGGGGGCAGATCTACCTGTAGAAGAAGAGGGGCTGTTAAGGGACTCAGCCTGGACAATTCTTCTCCAAATCCAGTTCAATATCTCTCACTTTCTGGGTAGAAATTGAGGCAAAGGCTTCTCTGAGGTTGCTGACTCTACACCTCTGGCTTTCTGGTCTCATTTCAAGGATTAGGCCTTTGTGATGTAATTGACTAACCACAAGCTTGCTTGTCCGAGGTCAAGGGCCGGGCTGTTGTGAGATCACTTGCTCAGCATCTATAGCTTGCCAGGCTGTTGATGGCACAACCCCCTGTGAAGTTTCTTAGGCCCAGATCTTAAAAGTTATTTTGGTTTAGGCTTAAGTACCTTTGAGAAGCTGGACTTAATCACGATTTTTTCCTGCTGTTTCCACTTCAGTCTGATAAGTTCTTACTTTGTCACCCAGCAAAGAGCAGGAGAGGGGGTTTTGGAGGAGCTGAAGGTGGTTGGATCTGACGTTCTGGTTCAAGCCCATCATTAATGATGCCCAAAGAATTCCTTGGGCCAATAAACTATGAACATAGATTCCCTTTCAGGTAGAAATGAAGAGTTTTTCCAATAAAAGGTAACAGCCTCACCTTTCTCTTGAACCTCTCTTAGGCGATCAAGTACCTGTTGCAATGACCATGCAAGGGAATTGATTTCAATTCTCTTATCATCGGGAAGCATTTCAAGGAAGCACTGAGAAAACCTCTGTTGAGGAAGGAAAGAATGGATTGTTAGTGTGGGAAAAGCTTGTGAAATTCAGAGAAAAGAGAAATTTCATAGTGTTTTTCATTATCTTAACAAATATAATTTTTCCTAAAAATAATTAATCTAAACCTGAAATTTGCATGCTTATAAATAAATCTGCTTAAATAAATGCAGACACTGGTGTGCTATTGCCAGAGGGTGCTGGCATATTGACCTTGGTTATTTTATTTATATTATATATGTATAAGGAGCAATGTAAAAGTGATTTTAAGCACAATTACCCCCGTTGCCACTACACACAACTTCTGATGCTCTCAAAATTACACAGAATTTGCAGAGAAAGATGAGACAATAAGTAGGTCCAAATCTGGTTTCTATCAGTTAGAACAACCATGTTTTGATTTCCTAATGGCCTAAGCATTAAGGGTATGTCTACATTGCAATGTAAACCCAACAGCTGACTGGTATTAGGAAACCTGAGCTTGTGAATCTACATTGTATTTTAACCCTATGTTAAGACTTTTCTAACTTGCGCTCGGATCTAGGGCTCTGGCATCCACACTGCAATGAGCAGACTCCCAGAGTCCCCACACCCACCTCAAAATGTGGCTGCTCTAGTCCTATGACCATGGTGCACTGTGAGAAAATTTTACGACCTGCCCTGCTTGTTACCAGGAAGCAGCTCGCTCTCCAGAAGGCTTGATCGGTTCACTCTCCAGTGCGAACTCAGGAGGCTCTCTGATAGCATGCTTGCAAGTCGTTATCAGAACAAAGTGGATTAATGCTGCCCTGAGCTACTCATTCATGGTGGGGGGTGGCTTCCATTTTAAAAAGAATGGATTGCAGATTGTTGGAATAGAGAAGACTAAGAAAGTTGTCCCATGGAATTGTGGGATACTTCTGGAGACTCCCAGGACATAAGACAAGCAGGGCTGCATCTACACTGCAAAGCAATGGGGCTCAGACTCTGGTCCTGGTGTAACTCAAGCTCATTCCTTCCAGCCCTATAGGGACCCGGGACCCTGGGTCATCCCTCAGCTAGTACAATGGCAGCCGAGATACAAAGGCGGTTAGGTTTGAGCCTGGGCTCAATGCAGTGTAGCCATACCCTAAGACTACTGTGGTACCAAGGAGAACTGCCGGTGGCATGAGTGGAAGGAATAAAAAGCTGCAGTCTGTGGATTGTCAGCAGAACCACTCCTCAGAACTGCAGCTGTCCCTGTGGTGGATGTGCACCTTCTCTATGGTGAGAATGGAAAGAAGAGCAAATGTATTTGCTTATCCGCCTGCCCCATCCCAGCTCCTCCAGCTCCCTTCCTCTGCTCCACTCTTTCTCCACAGAGTGAAAGGAGTCTTCTGCACAGAGTCCTGACATCCTGCCCCACCATTTCTTCACTGAGTGATTTGCTCCTAATAATGATGTTAGTCCACATAAAGATGAGGCACAATTCCATGAAGAATCTTCCAGCCCATGGCTGCATTTATGCTTGTCTTATACTGTGTTACATCTGTCTGATTAGCAGGCAACAGCTCTACCAGCTGAACTAAAAGAGACTCTCTTCATTCTGGTCTAGCTAGAAGAAAATGTTGCAGACTAGTGTACAGTGTAAATCCCTGTTCTTTATACATCTTAAACCTTGTCAGCTCTGGCTCCATACATGCATACAGCTATGAGACCATAGAGTATATAAAGCCGGGTCTTTACCTCCACCTGATAATTCAAATCACTTAAATCAGCATTTTTACAGTTGTCCATTCCAGCTTCAATAACATCTAAAAACAAACAGACAAGACAGCATATTTATCTGTTGATGCTTCTGAAAATAAAAAAAAAGTACATTTTTCTCTGCCTATTGGAATATCATAGTGGAGCACTAAAAAAAGGTGAAGGGGGGAAATTATTCATATTATAGTTATTATTACACGTACATTTTTTCCTCCTTAGAGATTCATGTCACAGGTACTAGCATCTGTTCTCAATGTTATCACAAGAGACAGTCAAACAGCGTAGGCCACATAATGCACTATTCTAAAAAGACATTAGATCCAAAGCAATGCCTTTAGTAGAGGATGACATCTTAATACAATTATCAATATTTTGCTCACCTCATTCAGAATAATTTGTGACATTTGTGTGGGGGGGTAGATCTGAGACCTAATCAGATAAACTTTATCCTTTTACCACATGGGACCAAATTCTGCTCTCAATGACATGGGCGTAAATTTAGAGACAGACTAGTAATTTCAGAGGTGTTATTGTAGAATTATGCAAGTGTAACTCAGATCATAATCTGGCCTATAAAGTCCATTGGGGGAGAGGATTACTACTGCAGTAGCTATTAGCCTTTTGTCTTTGGAGACATGGGTTTAAATCCTGATTTAAGTCACAAGCAAAACAGCTTTGTTGGTTTTACCCAAATGTCTCCTTTGAGGAAGTTCTTCTTGCCCTCCAAGCCTATATGGGCCAATATATTTGTTGGTCTAATGAAAGGTATCACCATACCTACCTTTAGGGTTGCCAACCCTCCAGGAATTAAAGATTAACTTTTTAATTAAAGCTCACGTCATGTGATGAAGCCTCAAGGAATTCAGCCAACCAAAGTTGGCAGCCCTACTTACCTTGGCCATAGTTATATTAGCACCTGTGTCTTTAGCCACAGGGTGAGATTTGGCCTGGTGCTAAGGGCTGCCAGTTCAGAGTTCTAAAGGTGCACAGAGCTTTGTGTGGGGCCCTCAGTATTGGGGTGAACTTCATGCTGAGTGGTTAAATATGTGTAGTCCCTTTGAGGGAGGGCCAGAAAGATCTTAAAGGGGCCCCTGATGTCTCCCCTTTGCCTAATGTAAAGTAAATCCCATAGAGGCACCACAGCACTCATTCCCTGATCCCAATCACTATCTCAGGGAGCATATTTGAGAGAAAAGTGGTCAAGCCAGGGAATTCCTACCCCTCCACCCAGCAATCTCTTGTTGCTTGATCCAGCCTTAATCAGTCAGGTGTAGGTTAGACTGAAGCTGATTTAACTTACGCTGAAGACTGCTTTTGTCCCCAGACATCCTAGGTTTAGATAGGGAGGTGTAAATGTTGCTTAAAGCCCCCTTTGCCCCACCTCCCTCACTTAGCTTCACAGAGGGAAGCTCAGGCAGCCCCACAGCGTGGCCTTCTTGTTAACTCGTCTCCTTATGTATGACTAATGTATCTCCCTTTGAAATTACTGCGAGGTCCCTAGCTCACCCACTATCTCCCCTGAAAAGAAATGACAAATTTTATGATCACATGTGTCAAGGATAAATCTATCTTCAAGTCCCACTGTGAAGAGTAAAGGTGACAAATGTAAATAGGAGGTTTCAAACAAACCAACCTTGCCTGTCAGACAAAGGATGTCAAATAAATAATCTCTACCAGCACAGTAAGAACAAGCAAAGCAGAAAGAGCAGGGATCGCTTTGTGTGTATTTTTGCAAGATCAGATGGTTATGGTTCAAATTTTAGCTTGGATAGCTGAGGATATCAATTTTCAAATTCAAACCAACTGCAGGAGGTGCTCAAATATCCATTTTAGACCTTGCCTTGTCTGTTTGGGTGCCTGAGGATGGAAGTAGCTGCCTATCGTAGGTTGAAAATTTTCTGTAAGGCATTATTAAAGAATGGTCACAACTTACTTGTAATAAGCGACACTGCACTGATGAAAAACAGCATTCTCCAGAGCGTGTGGGAGTTGTACTTCATCTCTGCTACCGTGGAGCAGATAGTAGTTATTTTTTCCTTGTGAAGTCAAAAACAGAGGTTCAGGAAGCAGAGACAAGGCTGTATTGGCACTGAGTCATTGGTTATTTGCCTTGTGCTTTGTCCAAAGTTAACAGTGCTCCGGTCATGGAGCATGCAATTACCCAAGCTTCTGGGAATGACTACACAAGTTCAAATATGGTGGAGAATCAGGCCCTTTCTCTGACAATCGTTCACAGATTAATCCTGATTTCTGCTATTTACTGGTACGTATTTGCCAAGTTCAGACAGTTTACAGCCTAAAATTTGTTAACAAATTGCTTGCTTTGACTATTTGTTATTCATTATTCATATTGTCTGATTGGTCAGCTAAAGTCACATAAGATTTATTCTGCTCCCTCATTGGAGGATTTTATAAAAAGATGAATAATTATTGGTGAATAGCATGTAATAAATTGTAAACAGCAAATACCCGTTTTTTCCATGTGAAAAGAACTATCAATGCCAAAAAAAATACCCATACACATACACTCTCCAGCTCCAGCCATTCCCAAAACTTTAATGAATGTGAGTAGCAAATTAAAAGGAACATCAGCATGCTGGACCCAGAGAACCAGTAGGAATTTGAAGGGCTATTGGAGAACACTGTTTTTGCAGGACTCCGTCTGCTCTATTTGAATCACTCTGGTAATATGCAGAAAGCCCTCACTACCATCGCTCTTACGGTTGTCTCTTGTCTGGATAAAGAAAGGATGATTTCAGCCTCCAGGGCTGCCAAGCCAGCACTTTTCACTATTGCTAAGTTCATGCTGATAAAGCTGCTAGCATAGCTTTATCTAGATGTCTCTCACCAATTGCTCACATGACCTTCTGAGGCCCAGATCTTCAAAGAAATTTAGGCACCTAACTCCCATTGATTTCAATTGGATGTCTAACTTTCACATCTCATGGGGAAACAAATACAGTAGCAATTTGAAAAAATGTTGATCATGGTTTTGATATATTACATTACTTCTGCATATGGGTTTCCAGCCTGACAAAACAAACAAATGAGCTATTGTTTGCACTTTTATGGGAGCTTTGCAATTGACTTCAGTGCTCTCAGGACTGGCTGTTTAGCGCTGGAAACTCTTAATGTGAGTAGGCCACCAGCCAAGAGGAAGGGTTATTAGTACTAAGGGGTAAGTATCTTAGCAAGGCATATGCCTCAGGCCAGATATTTTCAGGAATTAAGCTCTGACAGACAACGTGCCAGATCCTTCATCTCACTCCAGCTGTTTTGTGCTGGTCTGACAAAGCAAACCAGCCACAATGCTAGTTGATCCAGCCAGCCGAGGCTTCCCCTAGAGGAATCCCTGGATTCTCCAGTACCATACTTCCCCACAGCCATACTGAATGGGTCTTCTCCCCGGATGTTCTGTCTGTCGAGTGTCTATGTCTTGGCAATCCCTAGTTGTTGGGGCTCTCCCTTGGGTCAATAGACATCTGGTATAAGCTAAAGGAGACCTGAAGCTGCTCTGATTTAAGCTAGTGTCATGTTACTGAAATAATCTGGGATCTTATAAATCATTGGTGTAACCAAGGTCCTGTAGTGGCCCCAAATCTTGTGTAAAGGGGGTCATATAAGGTGTCTAAGACCAGGTTATGGTTTGCTGATTATGATTATGCTATCGGTATGTGTGTATAATTTTTGTATGTGAAGTTATCAATTTTGGTTCTACGTCTGTATCTCAAATTTACGTTATACTGATGGGTAACATTCCAGACAACTTGGTTTTGTCTCCACCTAGCTTGCTTGATGGCCCATTAAGAACCATCAGCTATACAATGGACCCACTGAAAGCTTGGAAAGCTTCAATCCACATGAGAAGTCTGTCAGAGAACATGCAAGGCAGCATGTGGGTAAAGGCTGCCACATGCAAATCCTAAATCATTGCATGGTCATATGACTTACCCTTGTGACTCCAGAACTCCATTGGGCTGTACTTTTCACAGGAAGAACAAAGTGGTTCTTGCACCTGGAAAAGACTATAAAAGGCTGCTGCAGCTCCTCCATCTTGTCTTCAGCCATCTTCATTTCCTGCTTCTTACTCTGGAGGAACTTTTGCTACAAATGGAAACGCTTAACAAAGGACTGATGACCCATCTCAGCTGTGGATGTATTCTGATGCAAGTCTGAACCAAGAACTTTGCCATTGCTTCATGTAATTGATTTCTTTTAACCATTTCTAACTCTCATCTATATCTTTTCCTTTTATGAATAAACTTTTAGATTTTTTATTCTAAAGGATTGGCAACAGCATGATTTGTGGGTAAGATCTGATTTTGTATATTGACCGGGGACTGGGGGCCCAGTCCTTTGGGATAGGGGAGAACCTTTTTCTTTTATTGGGGTATTGGTTTTCATAACGATTTGTCCCCAGAACGAGTGGCTGCTGGTGGCGATACTGGGAAACTGAAGTGTCTAAGGGAATTGCTTGTGTGACTTGTGGCTAGCCAGTCGGGCAAAACCAAAGTCTTTCCTGTTTGGCTGGTTTGGTTTGCCTTAGAGGTAGAGAAACCCCAGCTTTGGGTTGTAACTGCCCTGTTTGAAGCAATTTGTCCTGAATTGGCACTCTCAGTTGGTGCAGGAACCAGGAACAGCACCATCATAGCTAGAGACTGGCCTGAGGATAGGAGAGTAAAGGTGGTTTATAATCACCTTTGTCCCTCTCTCTTCCCTGTGTTGCGCTAACTTGAAGCGAGTCCAGGACCAGGACCTATGGAGTGAGTTTTTCATAAATGCCTAGGGGCCATATTTTAAAAGGTATTGAGGTGCCTAAAGATGTAGGTAGGTTCCTAGAGAGATTTTCCAAAGTTGGGTACCTGACCGATTTAGGTTCTTAGAAAAAAAAATCCCATTAGTTGTCTACCTTCACCGTTAGGTATTTAAATACCTTTGTAAATTTGACCTTGGGATGAAATTTTCTGAAGTGCTTAAGAAAATGAGAAGCCCAATTCTCACGGACTTTCAGTAGAAGCTGGGTGCCTCATAGTCTAAAGTGCTTTTGAAAATCCCACATTAACTGATTTAAGGCCATATTTTTAAAAGTTATTTAGGTTCCTAGTGGGATTTTGAAAAACGCCTAGGCAGAGAATGCCCATGGAACCTAGAAGACAAGGCACTTTTGAAAATCCCAATGAGTGCCCATCTACATCTCGGGGCTGTCCATTAATTGATACTTTGGCAAAATCAATACAAATTTGCAAAATGGTTTTGGTATTACCAGATCTGCATTTTTCACTGAAAATTTTTTTGGCAAAAAAAAAAAATGTGCCTGTTCTAATGAGAAGTCTAAGTTTCACTGAGAAATCAATGGACCTGGGTGTCTAAGTCACAGGTTCTTTTGAAAATTGTACCGCTTGTTTGTAGCAGTTGCTTTCCTTCAGTTAATATTAACAGGAAATAGGATCCAGTTTATGACATGGGTTTTATTAATTTAAAACTATGGTACATTAAAACATGATGAAATAAAAATTAAACGCAGAGGCCCTTTGCTGTCTGTTTATTTTTCACACACGGAATTAACAGGAAATGGAGAAGGAAAGATGTCAGCAGCACACAAAGATCCCAACAAATAAGACTTCTTGGCAGAGAAAGCAGAAAAATACTTTAATCACAGACATGTTTGGAGATGGATTTTCATTTAAATGCCAAAGGTGTAAAAATGTCACACGGACAGGCAGCTCTCTGACCAGCTACTCATTCCTGCTCTGCAGTTGCCAATCATACAGGCTTTACCCTAATCTCATCATTACTGGTTTTGAAGGGATATAGGCTCCACGGACCACATTCTCAGCTGGTCTAAATCAATATAGTTTCACATTGGCCTGATCCAGAATCTTTCTGGACAACTGTGGTGTAGGCAGTAAATAGTTAATTGACATCAGTCGCGCTTTGGTGATTTACACAAAGCAAGGATCTAGCCCTAGATATTTTTAAGAACTTCTATATTTGGAAATATCAAATTAGTCCCTTTTTGATGATGTTCCACCCTGAAAACAGACGTGATATTTGACGCCAATGAAGGATATACACTTCTAGCCATGCAAAACTGGGGCTCTCGGATGAGAAGGACCTCAGCTGGTCTGTTTTGTTCCATTACATAACGTTTGTTAGTATATACAGAGTTTTAATTCTTCCCAGCAAATGGAGCCTGGAGAACTACCAAGGACAGCCACTTGGTCACTGCAGTGGCCAAGCACATGCTGGATTTAAAAAAAAAATCACCCAGTCAGATTCACAGAGATGCTGAGCACTCACAGTTCCCATGGACTTCATCCAGATGTACAACTACTCTCAGGATCCTGCCCATTAGCAGCTGCTCTGAAGAGTAACCCTTAAAAAGAGACCTTGTCCGAAGGGGTTAGAAGGACACACTGGCAAAGAGATTGTCTATTGCAGTAAGAAGGAATGGCATTTCGCATCAGACCCACCCACATTATTTCTGGGTAACAGCTAGACAGGAGGGTGGGTAAAACACCTCCCTAC
This sequence comes from Dermatemys mawii, assembly GCA_007922305.1. Taxonomy (NCBI): domain Eukaryota; kingdom Metazoa; phylum Chordata; order Testudines; family Dermatemydidae; genus Dermatemys; species Dermatemys mawii. The sequence goes on along the minus strand of ML677335.1, from coordinate 36,089,516 downwards.
TGAAAATGATTGAGGGGACCCAGTTTTGAGCTTCAGTATTAACACTCTTCGGCTGCCCCAGATAAGGCGTAGCAATAACAGCACTTTTAGCTTTCAGATCTCAAACTGGAGGACGTGTGGAAACTAGAAGGCTGGTGTGCGGGGGGATCATCTTATATAGTGGTGAGGCAGTGACCTAGCAAGGTTGGGGCATTGGTCAGGTTAATGGGAATTGAATTGCTTGGTGAGGGGGCATATGTTGTGGATAAAATAGGGGTGGGGCTCAGGTTAGGATGCTTGTTTGGGATGTAGCAGGAGAGTTTGGCAACTGAAGAGTGGGAGGCTATTACAGTTGGGATGTGTGTGCACGGGGGAGCGGATCAAGTTCTTCCGCAAGTGAAGTAGTGGTGTCAAACACTGGAAAGAGTCGGGGGAGTTGGGTCAAAGTGCTTGTGAGAATTGTGGGCAAGTTTAGCAGCTGGAAGTTAGGCATATGGAAGGGTTTGGCAGCTGAGAAAGCAGGCTGAGGTTGGGACTTGTGACAGGGATAGATTATGGACAGTAATGCTTAGCTGCAGTACTGGTTACAAGTAAACTCATCTGCAATGTTAATACTAGTATTTCTACAGCACCTTTTACCCACAGATCTCAAACCACTTCCCAGTCACAAATTCACACAGTCACCTCATAACACTCCTGTGAGGTAGGAACATATTATCCCATTGCACAGACAGAGAAACTGACATATCTCTGAGTTGCCAAGGATCACACAGGCAGAGCCAGGAATAGAACCAAGGATTCCTGATGCACACATTCCCAACTCTAACTACTAAACCAGTCGAGAGGAAAGTTTACAAGATGGGACAAAGGAAGGGTACATGAAAGAATCACCCTTCTCATGGTTAGTCGTTATTCCACATTTAAATAACCGTAAAAAGAAGCATGGGCATACAAAGTAGCCACTATTATAAAGTTCAAGTTCCACATACAGACAGGAAACCCAAAACTCAATCACAGTCTCCAATTGTGCTAGAAACAATTTTATCCTGGCTGTACTAGCAGTTTAAACTGGTTTTCTCACTATTTCTAGTGGGACCCCTTGCTGACAAGTGACCTTAGCAACAAGTCAGTTTCCTGCAGGCAGACTTGACTTTAGTGTGTTCTTGAATCACACATTTTAAAGCAGTAGTGATAGGATATGCAAAAGGAACAAAAGGCAATTACTAAATGCAATTTAAAATATAAAGATCTCTATTTTCTAACATGCTTATAATTTTTTCATGCAAACCCTGCTATGTAAAATATATTATTGGCTCAGTGTTTTTATGCACCCAATGTCAAATCCTTAGCAATTTTTATTTCTACGTGTAAGGGGCTTCCCTTGTCCAGACCTGTTGCTGCTATTTCCTATGAAGCATCTTGAGTTGACCATGATGGGATCATGGTACTTTTATATGAGGACCAGCAATTTTTGTATGTATATTGAGTTCTTTCTAGGTTTGGGTGAGGTGTTTTTTGTTGCTGGTGGCTTACCCCTTCTCCCAATAATGATATAAATCGCTAGGGTCCTAAGCCAATGCTCAGTGAAAGCAGTGGAAAGATCACAACTGCAGGCCAGGCTGCCTGTGGACTCCAGGTGGAGTCCCTGGCTGACGAATAGGTGTAGAACAGCAATCTATTTTTGCATACTAACCCTGAGGCAAATAGAACAGGTCACTTGCTTGTTATTAGTAACCTCTATCTATTAGTAATGGTCTATCTTTGGGTGAAATGTAGGCAGATAAAGGTTCATTAGGTAGTCTTTGAAAAACTATAGCACTTTTTTTTTGTAATAACTTATCAGCAATACACGGCTTTTATTTACCAACAAAAGTTACTTTGCAACAATTGGCCTTGTGAGCTCCTGTGCTCTTTAGTATGCAAATCAATGAGAGCGGGACCAGACCCTGTAATGCAGTGAATCACTCTATATTGCACTGCTAAGGTAATCTGGCCTTACAATGGCAAAATCATCCAGGGAAAATCAACCCAGGGTAAAGATGGTCCCCCTATAGCAGAACCTATGTAGGGGCTCTTATGCCACTCATCTTCGGTGCTCCCAGCATAGCATGGAAGAGAGGTAGTGGCTGGAGGAAAAGGGACATGGCCATGGTGCTTCCACGCTACTGCAACACCGACAGACCCTGGTTGTCAGCAGGTGAGATCGAACCTTTGGCCACTAGAACTTAGTGCATAAGCCTCTACCCCATGAGCTAAAAGCCACATGGTTGCTAGCTAATGCTGTAGAGCAGACTCATTAATCCCTCTCTCTCTAAGTGGTCCCAGTGCCACTAGAGGAGACAGAACACCACATCCAGGAGGTGTGTGGATTACTCTACCACCAATCCATAGCCCGTTTTTGGACCCTCAAGGCCATCTGCAGATAGCATAAGTTAGAGCAGCCCTTGTGGCTGTTCCAGCCCAGCACAGGGAGTGGACTTTACAGAGTTGCAACATAACTAGGCCTGGCCCCTAACACTCAAGCTGAGTCCTTTTTATCCTGGGCATCATAACTAGCTATAGGGCAACTAAAGCTCAAATTATGCCATCAAATTCACCTGGTCTTCAAATGATGCCCTCGGGTACACCTGCATAGCCCCATTAGTCCTGAAGGGTTTTCACACGTGGCAGTGAAGGTGTAATATGAAGGCAATGGAGCAGCACAGGTGTATTCCAAGGTGTCATTTGGCCTCTATTGCTAGTGATGACGCATGGGATGCCTCTCTGAGCCTAGGCAGAACCTTGTGGGCTAGCAGTTACAAATAATTTACAATTTCATTTACAAACTGTGCAAATCTGAGCTGGAAATCAGTGAGTCAGAATGACTGCATAACTCCATTGTGCCTCTTTTGGCCAAATGACTCTTATGTGCAGCTGCACTTTGATATTTTCCTACCAAAGGGCAAACATTTGTGTGGTTAGAGGACACAGATTAATGTTCCAATTTCTTTTTTCTGGAGTCATGGATTCCAAGCCACACACAGAGAAACAAATAGTTTTGGGGGTGGTTTTTTTCATTCATTGCACAGTCTAGCACAGATGTTGAAGAGAAGAGGCTTGTTCCTTGAATAGGAAGACGGCATATTGAATTTGAGATGCATTGAAAAGGGAGAAGTTTGCACAATACCTGGCTAAATCATGCCTACTGTTAGCCAGTGCTATTAGTTCTTTATTTTAATGATTACCAAACTTAAACACACAGCAAGGAGTCAGCCATTAGGTTATTCCAACTACTGCCATTTTCAGAACAAGTCAGGAGACAGTGTGCAATGAAACTGCATTCTCCTGAAGCAAAATTTCTCCAGTGCAGAAATCCCATACAATGGCTACCTAAACCATTAACCCTTATGTGAATTTTGAGTGGCATTTTGGGTCAACTCCTACAGCAGCATTAATTTCATTCTCGGTGCCTACTACATCAACATGAAATAGTGACAGAGGACCAGATCCTGGTTTCACTGAAGTCAGTGAGAAAACCCACCCATGACTCTAATATAACCAAGACTGGCCCGAAGTCCTTTGCAGAAATGGACTGGTCCCATTTCTTTTCACTCTCACTTTAACAGAACACAGTATGTGGGTACGCAAAGAACATGCTCTCCCTCAATCAGCTATTGGCTGGATCACAGAGATCCCACGTCTATATTTTGTAAGCAGAGCTGCTAAAGTAAAAAACAGTTGGTGACTTCTAACTTTGGCAGTAACATGTACACAGCTCAAGTTATTCTGGAACATTGCCTAGAGCCAAGTGTTTTCTACAGATGTTAGATTTATAAACCTAGGGTGGGCAGTACTGCCATCTAGAGGATGACTCAATCATCATCTTTCAGTTAAAGATGCTGTCGTATTTGGTAGGTTCAAATTTTAACATATGAGGACATTTTATCTTTATTTCCAATGTGTTCTGGTTATTTTTTGTGCATATCTTGTCTCCATATAGCATTCAATGTCAAAAATCAAAGCCTTGAACCTACCCCTACTGAGCAATGTTCCAATAGCAAACCAGTGTGTGCATAAAAATAAAGCACAGCACATTTCAATGAAGAAACAAATTTCAGTGTCATTCTCCCAAAGGTCTGTTGTTATAAACACCAGTGGGAGAAAAATAATGCCACAAATTGTGGATGATACCTTGATATCATGCTTTTAAAAATTTATTAAAATAGGTTACTAACAGTACTCTACTCTATAGTGTTTAAAAGCACTGTGGCTACTAGGCTGTGTTCATATTAGCACAATCCAAGAGAAGTCAATGGAGCTCTAATGTGCCATACATTGGGATGAGCCACTGACCCCAAAATTTGATGTGCTAATATGTAAACACATAGAAAAGAAGCTCCTATAAGTACATAGTAGCTAAAAGCTTTTTGCTGCAAGGTCAGTATAGAAGGAAAATGCTTGAGCCACCAAATCATAGCTGATTGGAACACTGTGGTAAGCAGAGATAACTAGTGAAGGAGGTCTCAGTACCTAAAATATCCTTTAAAGGAGCAGTTATATGATAACGCAGTTATATGATAACGAATCCCCTCCAAGCAAAATGCCCCATAATTGTACGCAATACCAGCTCCTATAAGAAAACTGTCCCCCCCAGATTTCCTAGTGTCCAGTCAAGGTGAGGAGACCTACTGCTCCTTAGCTAGACTCATGAAAGAGTCTAGCTATGGAGCAGTAGGTACATTAGTCTTTCCTTTGTAATGTACGATCACATTGTAACAGAGTTGAGGCCCAAATGCTGGTTTCTATGTCCTAGTCAGATTTTGCCTTTGTCAGTGGAACCAACATAGCAGCAGTAAAATAAACTGTATTTTGTCTTCCTGTGACAATAAAAACAGACTCTGCCTTTGGTGTCTTTGACAATGAAATAGGATAAGGCATTGAGAGAAAGAATTAATTCCCATGAAAACATCCTGTCCATTTAAAATCTGAAATTCCTTGAGCTGGATAAAAACTGGTCAGCGCTGATTTCTGCCAACATGTTATTGACTAGTAAAATCCTCTTCACTTCTGCTTTGGGGATGGACACATTATTATTAAAACACAAGTTTCTTAGGCACCTCCCATGAAAATTCATTTCTTCCAAAGTGACCATAACAGGCAGTCTTCTGATAAATTGGCTTCTTTAAATCCAAATCCCTTAGTGTTCAAGAAAAAAAAAAGAAAATAGTTTAGTCTAAAGTGTAACATTATAAATCACTGAAGTTCTGCTGACTGAGGCTAGTTCCTCCTTTCAAGTCCAGCATGTGGGCTGAATTTTGGAAGTGCAAACGTACCAGTGAACTTCTTTTATGGAATAATGAGCATGAACGTGTCTATAACGGTTAGTCTGAAACCTTTTTGGGCCAGACTCAAAATCCATTGAAGTTTATAGAAATTTTGACCAATTTTCAATCAAATATTTGTGAAAAATAGTCTCCATTTCTCAAATAGCTTTAGTAAAAATGAGGTAATATTACTAGGAGCCAAAACTATTTCAACGCCACATACTACAGACCACACACATGGCTGTAGTAACCCCGACGCCTTCTGAGAGGGGCTGAGTAGCTGCTGAGAACATAAAACTCCAGTTGAAACCACTGAGAGTTACATCTGGCTTCTTATAAAATCTGGAGTATGGTTAGGTCCAGAAATAGTTACAGTTTGTGTACATAGGTGAAACATCTTTTTTGTACTATAGGGACCAATATTATATTAGAACAAGAGGTTGGACAGGCTGATTTAATAGCTCTTTTCCTTCTGTAACCTCTATAATTCTTTGAGCAGAGTTCCAGGAGGTGTTCATTCTGATTGTTCCATATATGTGTGCTCCTGAAACATGCTCACCTGACAATGACTCCGGGTCGAAGGTCAAAGTTCTTGTGTACAATGTCTAGTAGCTCTTTCTCTGTTTTCTGAGAGGTTTCATAAGTGAACAGTGAAATAGAGAGCGGTTGAGCTACTCCAATGGCATAAGAAACCTTTGGCAGACAAAAGCATTAGTTAGAAAACAAGAAGGGGGCCTCATATGGCCAGCAGGACGCATGACAGAACAAGGTAGTACACCCTCCTCCAGCACAGGAAGAAGAACCCCGAATGGGGATAGTTAATACCAGAAGACTGATGGACCCAGTCAATTTTTAAAAAAAACTTTAGTAAAATGTAAACTATCCAAAAAGTCCAGGCCTGAGGAAGCTACTATGCTGAAAGCCTCAGTGACTATGATCTTGAATTAAGCAGAACAAAACCTTTCTCCTGATCTTCCTTTTAAACTCAGTCTGGCTCCAAGCTAAGTTTCCAGAATTCCATAAACTTCTGATTTTTCCCCACCTGCCCCATCGCAGACATAACATAGGTCAGGATAGCTTGAGGCGCGCTGGCCACCTCATCAGCTCTGCCCCTCACAAACCCATATTTCTAAGGCAGATTTTTCAGGGAAAAGGTAAAAATGAAAAGTGTCTTTTTTTTAAAAAAAAAATCAACAAGATTCCAAATGGAACATACTTGAACTAGAACACGATGACACAGCCCAGCCTTCACCAAAGACTTGGCCACCCAGCGGGCTGCATATGCTGCCGACCGGTCCACCTTTGTATAATCTTTGCCAGAAAAGGCACCACCTCCGTGGGCTCCCCATCCTCCATAGGTGTCCACAATGATCTTTCGACCAGTAACACCAGCATCACCCTGTGATATGCAAAAAACCATTACCTCTCATGTTTTTATTAGCCAATAGCTTTTTGTGAAAAAAATAATTCCACTATCTCACTATCATTTTATTATACTGGCTCCAAGGAATGAATACTTAAAATGTCTGATGAATACAGTAATTTTCTCACAGTCAAAGAGACTTCCAGAAAGCAAGACTGTGACTTGAGCATTCTTGAGGTGCGACTGTAGAAATGAACTTATCTCATTGAATTACCAAGACAGTGGCTATGAAAGTTCTTTTAGGGCCAGATTCCAACTCACTAGAATGAATGGAAAACTCCCCCTGATTTCACTGATCTTTGGAGCAAGACATTAATGAGGAGCATTTAGTGGTCAGGCAAAGAGGTTGCAAGATGGCTATTTCCGCCAGCACTATTTCCTAATGCCTTTTTCAAAGGAAAACATTATAAGCTTTCTTAGCTGCCACCAGATCCCAAATATCTGCTTAAAAAAATTACTTTTATACTGGGACCATACTAAAAAAAAAAAAGACGCATTTACTTGCAAGATAAAAAGTTGCATTGACATCAACAGGAGCTTTTTCATTGAGTTAATGGAAGCAGGATCAGGTTCTATTACTTTAGATAAGATTTAAATCTGGGTGAATAATTCACAATAAATACTGTATTTGATTTCCTCATACATGTTCACAATTTAAAATGAACCAACACACTTTCAGGTGCTTTTATTTTTACTCTATATTGGCATTGTTATTAATAATAAATTGTATCATGGCAGCATCCACAGTCAGGACTGAGATCCCATTATCCTGGGTGCTGTACAGATATACAGGAAAACACAGTCCTTGCCCCCCAAGGAGTTCACAATCTACTTTAAGATGAGATGCAACAAATGGGAGTAACAGAGACAACTGGGGAAGGAGGAAGAGGCTATCTAAACAAGGTATGCACATGACTTGAGGGTTCTTAGTCATTTTAAGTTTATGATTATGTATATTAATGAGCAAATAAAACAGACATTAGTAATCCCCACTGGCCTTCTACACAGCTACCTTGATCATCACTGCTAACAGTGAGTAGTTGATATTCCTACTGGAGCTCTGTTGGTCATTTACAACTCATCATTAAGCCCCATGGTATTCTTACTATTCCCAGATTTGGTTAGTGCTTAAGTATTTCCCGAGTGAGTACTAGCTTGGGCAAATTTGAAATGTAATTTGTATTTTTGTTTGTGAACTTTGAAATTCTCTTTATAGAGAACCCAAGCCAGTAAAACTCAATCACTGGAATATTTGCAGATAGGAAATATAAAAGGAGAGCCGAAGCTTTACATAGAAAGATTGAGCAAATATTCACAGGCAATCTTTGGCAATGTTTTCCCAGTTCTACTAAGAAATTTCTGAATGTTGGGAAAATGGAATTACAGCTGAGCTTGAATATAAGCCCTCTCCCACTGGGAATCTTCCGTTTGACCTGTAGTGCATTCAGAATTTAGGCTTGAAGTGGCAATGTCAATTGCAGTGGAAATTATTGGGATGCCATGAACTTAGTATTACTATGACTTAACTGAAGGATCAAATAAGAGAGTATGATATGTGTAAGTGAGAGACAATGTATTCAAGCACAGATCTCTTTGAAGGTCATAAAAGCAGCTCAAATATATTTGTAAATGTTTACACAGTGTGGAGTCATGCTTTAAAAGGAGGTTGTAATGTAATCAAGGAGCCACTAGATGTTGCTGCTGATGGGAAAACGGTGTTCAGAAGTTTCATTATAACTTGGCATTCATCACAGCTCTTAAATTGCCATGGCCAACATGCGAGTCATCATTAGCCTTGAAAATGCAAGGCCAAGAGTCCAAGTGAAGTAAGAAACATAGACATTGCAGAGTCAGTGTTAACAGATTTTGATTCCGTATAAGCCGTCCGGCCATAGCTAACCATTTCTAGTTTTGTTGCCGTTTCCCTTTTTGTGATGTTCTGTCTATGAAAGGGTAGACAGAACAGAGTAAGACATAGTATTATAGCCATGTTGGTCGCAGGAGATAAAGAAGGAGAGAAAAGAGCTTTGTGTACCTCAAAAGCTTGTCTCTGTCCCCAACAGAAGATGGTCCAATAAAATACATTACCTCACCCACCTTGTCTCTCTAACAGAAGAAAAGAATCATTTATGTTGGTTGCCACAATGACTTGCATATCATTATTTATAGGTAGGGTGACCAGATGTCCTGATTTTATAGGGACAGTCCCGATTTTGGGGGGTTCTTTTATATAGACTCCTATTACCTCCCCCCCTGTTATAGTACAATGATGAACTAATTTTGGCAACATGCCTTATACCGCAGTGGTACTGGTGTTTAAATATTATGGTGACAGCCACCATAGAAGTATCTGAGTTAGGTTTCAATAAAGTTAACGAATTTCAACAATGAAGGATAAATAGGTCTGTTTGGGATAGACAGAAAATTGGCCCTACAGTCAGGAGTGTCTCTGGTAAGAGGACATGGTCCCAATTTTTCACAGTTGCTATCTGGTCATCCTAGGAGAAGTAGAACAAACAATGGCCTCAGAGGATGTTTTTCGTAAAATCTGGACTAAAGACTTGGTCCTGCAATAGTGAAGTCGATGGGGATGTTGCCATTGACTTCAATGAATGTCGCATCAAGCTCTAAATCCTGGCTCCTGAGCCTTAACCAGGCAAAACTCTCCCTCCCATTCTCCTCTTGGTCAAACCCGGCTAGTGCCTGATTTTCAGAGGTGCTAAGCACCCACAGCTCTCATTGATTTCAACTAGAGTTGTGTGTGGGCCGAGCACCTCTGAAAATCAACAGCTGCTAAATGTTTGGCTGTCCCATTTACTTCACTGAGTGTTTTGCCTCAGAAAGGACTGAGGGCCTGATCTAGTGAGATGCTAAACTCAATGGGATTTGAAGATGCCCAGAAGCTTGCAGGGCTGGACACAGAATACACAAAGCAAGACTTGGCCCAACTTGCTTATATGTACATGACATAACCATGCCCTCAGAGGTTTCTTTGGTATCCAGTGCATTAAGGCCTTGGTTGGGCTCCCATATAAATTAGTGGTGAAACTCCCATTGACTCCAATGATGCAGACCTGGTCTATTAACATGTGTTTAGTCCGTGCCCTTCTGTAAGAAATACAGGCAGAGGACACAAGTTAATCCGTAGAACAATATGATGGGAAAAGGCAAATTGGCAGAAGGATCAAAAGAATAACAAACACACACCTGTGGCCCCCCAATGACAAAACGTCCACTGGGCTGAAGGTGGTAAATTGTTTTCTCGTCCAAGTATTTGGCAGGAACGACAGATTTAATCACACGGTCTCTCAGGGCTTTGCGCATGTACTCCAGCGAGATGGTTTCATCATGCTGTGCAGATATCACAATTGTGTGAACACGGACCGGGATGACGGCTCCATTTTTCTGGGTGTACTGAACAGTAACCTGAATATGAATGCGGGGGTAAAAGAAACAGCTGCATGATACATCACCATATTATATATATACACACCACACCAGGCAGTACAATAGCAGATGCACAGGAAGGTTCTTGTGTCAACAAAGTATAAAGAGACAACTGTTTAATGTGTCTGAGGAATGAAGTGTATGGTTTTCACGTTTGCTAAATTCATTGGTGAGCAAAGATGACCCAAAGTCAGAAGGCTCATGTACAAAGCAAATATTTTACCTCTATGCACCATGCACTCTCCAGTGACACCCTTAGCAATACATACTAAGACTGGAATTTTCAAAGGCACCTAAATCAGTTAGAGTCTCAAATCCCATTGAAATTCAAATCCTTCCACGAAAATCATAGCCTTAATTCATAGGCACTGATGAATCAGATTTGCCCTTTAGATTTCCCAACATGTTTTCAGGCAGCAAGGAACACCCAGCTCCAGGTACCCAGCTCAAGGGTTAAATGTTTCTTCAGTGCTATGCAGGGTCATGTGTCAGACATCCAGATGCATGCTAACAGTTTTTGCGACACTCAGGAGCTTGTATCCTAAGCAGAGGAACTGTTTTCTATGCAATCAGCAGGAAGCTGAAGTCAGACTATCTGTTATAATGAGGAAATCCTGGATTTTGCACTTAAAACGCCACTCTGAACTGAACAAATAGCAGTAATTGAATATTGCAAAAAGAAATCCAGGGTTTTTTGGGTAAAACAGCGGCTTTACTGAACCAGACAGATAGTTATTAATAGCCTGCATGTGATCAGGACTTGAAAGGATCTCTCCATGGTTCCTGTATTGAGCAAAGGGACATGCTGAGTGAAAGTAATAGTTACCTGTGTCTTAGAGTCAGGTCTAAGCCAAGGGAGATCACCACTGTGTCTCAGCTCCGCTAACTTGATGTTCAATTTGTGAGCGAGGACAATAGTGAGAGGCATACATTCTTCTGTCTCGTCTGTTGCATAGCCAAACATCAGCCCCTGCAATGGGAGTGGAGGAATAGATTTTAAATCACTGGGGCAAGCAGGACTTTCAATCCTGTTAAATTATTAATACGAGCATTACATATGTGCCTAGAGACCACAACATTTCCCCTGAGGCAAACAGGGCCCTACAATTACTCTTTATTGTTGTTAATATTGGTGTTATGGTAGCATTGGATAGTCTACACTGCCAATTTATTTTCTTTTTTTTGCCAAGGGGCAGCTTTTGGCAATGAAACAGCAGAGGTGTACACACTGCAAAGCCACTTTTTCTGATGAAACTCCTCAGTTGCAGTGCTGTAATAAAACCACTTCAACAAGAGCGATAAGGCTTTTTGCACAAATGTTTTATCACCAAGGTGCCAGTGTAAACCCCTGGCTTACTTTTATAGCCATGCTTGGCCTCCGGAGATGTCCCACAACACCTGCAGTGACCTCTCTGCGTAATCAGAGCCATGTTAGTACCTAAGACAGATGCATTTCTATTTGGTCCCTCTGCTGATAGAAATGCATGTTAATTTAGTCCTCATGAGGATTTGGGGGGTAATATTACTTTGTTTCCAAGGCTCTATGATGGTTCTATTACAATTCTCAACAACATTACCATAAACTAGATATTACTGCTAATGAGAACCACTGTAAATGTTAAACACACATTCATATTGACTTCAGTTAGAGTTGCAGGATTTTTATGCTCTTGGGGAGAAACTGTAATCATCTCCATTTGCTTGCTATTCAGCTCAAAGAAACAGGACTCGGACAGTCTTAATTATATGGTATGCTAAAACTGATCCCTGCCTCTGGGAAATAAGTGAGAGTTACAAATGTTCAGGCAGAATTGCCTTCATTTTTCAAACACTGCCTTCTTGCTCACACTTGAAACATAGACAGAGAACACCTTTTTACAACATCAGAGCTCCAGAATTATGTAAACATAGCACGATCTTATATGATTTTGTTTATTTGTTTGTTATTTACTTAGTTAATGTTACTGGGCAAGTGCTCCTGAAAAAGGAAATATCTGATTAATGTTACTGGGCAAGTGCTCCTGAAAAAGGAAATATCTGATTAATCTAACTCTACTAAGATAGAACTATGACACATACTTGAAAAAGCTAACTTTGCTAAGCTTTAGGGCTCAGATCTTTAGCTGATGCAAATGGTCACATCTCCATTGACTTAAAAGTTACATCAGTGATTAATTTGGCCCCATGTGGCCCATGGGAGCTCCATCAATTGTGACAAAGCTCTGTCCTTATCTTCGTGGATACTGCGTTTCCCGGCGGATTTTTACTAGCCTCAGCGGCTCACTGTGACCCTCCACGGAGCCCTTCTCTCTCTCTGGAGACAAGGTCACAGCCTATTAAGCCATTTTCATCACAAACCAGTGAGGAGAAGCTATCCTTCCTGGCACAGTCTCTATTGTCTCCCAATCTCAGAGACTAATTAGGGGAGGCAGAAATGGGGGAGCCCGGGCCCGCCCTCTACTCTCGGCTCCAGCCCAGGGACCCTAATAGTATCAGCTAAGATGGCTGACCTTTTATCCACAAAACACAATACAATTCCCTGGGCTACTTCCCCACAGCAGTCACTGCTTCTTCACACTCCACTTCACCCTTACCTCAGGGCCTCCTTCCTTCTGGATGATATGTTGTCCAACACTCAGTCTCACCAACAGCATAACTTCCACAGCTCCTGACACCCACAGCCCACCTGACTAACTGGGAGGTTTTTATCTGGTTTCAGCCAGTCCCTGATTGGCTTCAGGTGTCCCAATTAGGCTAGCTGTTTCTACTCCTTTCTATAAGGTTCTTAATTGGCCCCAGGTGTCTTGATTGGCCTGGAGTAGCCTTTGTTTGGCTATCCAGGGAACAGGGACCTGCACACCCTGAGACTAATGTACCTGCCTTTCAACACTCTCCTATATCCTTCTGGTCTGACTCCGTCACACAATGTATTCATGCACATGTGCATTTTATTCTGTGATAGCACAGGATGAGATTGGGAAAATTCTCATGAACTGTGACAAGGCTGGTTTTGATTTAGAAAATATAACAGTGGGATGGGTAAACCCTCACTTTCTAACCCTGACCTTTTCAGAAGAAATGTTTTCATTTTAAGAAGATGCAGTGATCCTATCTCTCCTAGCACTGGGAGTAAACAGAGCTGGGAGAGTACTAGCAGGATGATTGTAGAGTGTGTTTTATTTTACTATTGTTTTTATAAATAGGGATGATTACCTGGTCACCAGCACCAACATCCTCTTCATTCCTGTACAGATGAACACCTTGGGCAATATCAGGTGACTGTTGTTCCAGTGCCACCAGAACATTACAAGTCTTGTAGTCAAAGCCTGTTTAGAAGACGACACGGAGTAAATTAATTTCCCTTCACAATGAAGCACAGCTACATGGAACCATACGCCAGAAATTGCAATCCTGGACAACAGTGCCTTCAAAACTCAGATTCTGCCTGCTATTTGCTTTTACATGTTTGTCAATGCAACAATTCTAATGTGTTATTCTTCCCCATTTAACCTCACTGCAAGGTCTCATCTCTCTTAGCTGCTTGGCCACAGGCATTTAGTCTAAAGCAATGCTCAGGAAAGTTCCAAACAGCATGAAAAGTAAGAAATCATAAGAAAGAAAATGTATGATCACAGCTACTATGATCCTTCCCCAACGGGGCTCACACATGCTATTTCATCATTGCAAAGGTATAAACACCAAGGAGGGAGAGTCTAAGGAAATATCACTAGGGATAATGAATGAGATTAAGTTAAGTAAAGGCCATCTCTCAGACTGGAATATTCTCCCCAGAGAAATGGCAGAATCCCCAACACATGAGCTCTTTAAAGCTGAACTAGACAAAATACTCAGTAGAACATCTTAGGGTACAATCCTGTGTTGGCAGAAACATAAAGATAACACTATAGATATAGTTCATCTTTAATTTCTCTGATTCTGGAACATCAACCCAAGGCTCAGTGACAGAGCTATTAGCATTGCTAATATTTTTTCTCTGACCACTATATCTGATGGAAACAACCCAGAAGCAAAGCAACGCCTGAAGAATAGCATGATCTGTGTACAGTTGGATTTAATATTTTGGGAAACTCTATGACAACACTAAAGGCCCACTGTATTTTCTGACAAATAGATATTTTCAGCAAATTCTCCTCTTGGTAGATCTCCACTCTGATATTCTGTTTTCCATGTATTCAAGGATCTCCCATAAGGGTCAATGGGAGATCCACACTTGTAAGGAAAGCAGATTTGAGACTTGATCCAGATCTGAAACTAGAGCTTTGCCTTCAAAGGACAAGTTGAAAAGTTTATAAAAAAATTGTCAAGAACTCGCAGAATATTATGGCAGAATTTCTCTCATTCTCTTCCCCAGGTATGTAGGAGATAGTCAGCTTTTCCCTTCGCTCACCTTTCCCAAAATTCCTGACAGCTTCTTACCAAATCTAGGATCAAACACCCATACATCAAATATACACATCCAGACAAGTGTCCACTTGAAGAACACTCCATGCTCTCTTTCCTTTAAGTAGGCTGTGATGGGAAATAATTCCATAACTGAAAATGTTCTAAGTGTAAGCAGCGTCAGGATGAGATCTACTCTGAGATCTGGTGGTGAATTATGGGAACTGCAGTGAGTTGTGGAAAATAACTTCAGGGCTGATCTATTTGCATAGGCACACCCACTGTGCCTAGCCTGAGCTCTCAGCAGACCACATGGCCACTTCGGCTGATGTGGGAGCCCCAGTTTCTATGTTATTGGGGCAGGAATGATGAAGTGTTGTTACCCTGATTATGTGAATGAAGGACTGTGGACATGTACTTGGCCCTTGTTATGATGGAGGGACTCGCCGTCATCTAGGTAGCACTCACTGGGCAAGGAACAGGTGTTTCTGAATACTCTAAATGAGAAAAAGGGTATGGGCAGGTTCCTATACCTGTTGGTGAGGGCCTTGTCTAAGGGCTCTACAGGCCTATTGTACCTTGCTTCTCTTCTCTATGGAATGTCAGAGCTAATTTTTTTATTCTGTTAGGAATCTAGATTCAGCCTGCTGAACTGAATTTACTTTGGGTCCAGTGATACACCTGCAGTAAGGGACCCCCTACTGAGAACTGAAATCACTAACCACTGTGTTAAGTAGGGGAGCCTGAAGGTCTATTGCTGAGCAGCTGATGGAGCCAAGCAGTTCCTGAAAATATTATGGAGCAGTGCAGTTTTGGTGTTGGCTGGCAGGGCGGCCAGCAGAGCAGTTTGTGCAGCTGGCAGAGTGGCTGGCACAGCAGCGCAGTTTGGGTGTCGGCTAGCAGAGTGTAGCAGTTTGTGGGACAGCTGCGGACCACGTAAGGTGCCCCTTAACCTGCCCTCCATTTCCACCCAGGCTGGGAGGTAAGACACTGCAGATTGACTCTTGAACTCTGCACTGACCAGGAACAGAGACTCTTGGGCTGTTGGACTTTTGGGACTATTGGGTGACTTTTGGGGGGTTGTGGAACTTAAGAGCCAAAGGGAAGGACACAGCCTATATGCTGGGAGGGGGGCTTCTGGTTCATGGTTTGTCTTATGAATCCTGTTTGTGTTGTTTCCCCCAATATAATGCCACATTGCTTCTCTCTGTTATTAAAAGGCTTTTGGTACACTCAGACTCTGTGCTTGCGAGAGGGGAAGTATTGTCTCTTAGAGGCACCCAGAGGGGTGGTATATGGTTGTCCCAGGTCACTGGGTGGGGGCTCGAGCCGGTTTTTGTATTGTGTTATTGGAATGGAACCCCTGGATACTGAACCCGGCCCTTGCTGCTGCCAATTCTGATGGGCAGAAGGGTTACATAAGCAATTCTGCCCCCTTTAGCTTTTCTCCTATAGGTTCTGCATGGCAGGGTTTTTGCCTGGGTTCACTATGGGGCCCACACTGCTTTGGTTGTAAAAGAGGAGATTTCTACACTACTGGATCTGGCAATATTTTCTGAGAGCAATGTTATTAATGTTACATAATATTCTGCCTTTGGAGCCAACTTGCAGATGTGCTTTTACAGCATTCTCCCACCATTCTCTCTTCAGAAGTCTTGTACCAACAAGATTATATCAAACAGCAAATACCGCTAACAAAAGGTTTTTTTTAAAAAAACATACTTAATTTTCATGGTAATTGTAAAATATTTTCAATATGTAAATACTATGATACATTTATAGAGATTGCAAACTGGATGTTGAAATGTGTCTCGGATATAAAACACTGTTTTTTGCATCATTAATACACTCCACCAAGCTATGAAATTTACTTTGTAAGGTCCTCAGGGCAGGGACTGTCTTTTTGTTCTGTGTTTGTACAGTGCCTGGAACAATGGGGGCCTAGGCTATAATTGCAGCGCCTAGGTTCTACTGTAATACATAACAATAATTAAATAATAATAATAATAATTAATAATAATACAAATTCACTGTCTTCTCTTTCTACTCCATCTGACCAATTTACATTAGTCTGGTTGGTCATTTGAACAACATGAAAGTTGCAAGGAATTAAACTGAGAAGTAAATCCTATAGCACAAGTTAGCAGCTACTCTGCCAACATGCTCCAGTTCAGAAAATATCCTAGCTGCCTTGGTCTGCTGTGCACTCTAACCATACAATGAATAGTTTCTCCTCTATATGTGATGGAGTCAGAATGTTTCTCTCATGACAGTGTTTGAGCAGCTCCTAACCAAGAGTAGGATTTGATCAGGCTTGCAGAAGCACAATTATGCAAATGGAGACAGACCCGTTCTGCAGCTACTCACTGACCAGCCCACCATGTTGGCAAGAAACAGGATTCCTGGAATTTTTCCACCAACCTTTAGCTGAATCATCATAGCCAATTTGCTTAATAGTGTCTCGAACTACTCGCTGATAGTCAACAACGGCGAGGGATGTGATCTCCCCACAGAGCAGCACCATTCCTGTTTTACACACTGTCTCTACAGAGAGCAGGAAGACAGAAAGAAGGAAAAGGGATAAGGGAGAGTTGGATAGCTCAACAAACTATTGGAAATAACAACTTCCAGCAACGGTGAATTCTGAACAGCCCCTACTGAATACAAATAATATAGGTAGTTATTGCTCCCATCTCCATAATCTTAGTTCCTCACACATATAGATCCATTTATCCTCATTACACCCCTTGAGGGAGGGAAGGACTAGCATGCTGGGGAAACTGAGACACAAAGTGATTTGGTGACTTGTTCAAGATCACACAGGCAGTTTGGGGCAATGTAGGAACTGAAGAGAGATTCCAGAAATCATTCCAGTGCCTTAACCATAAAAGCATCCTTATACCCTGCTTATAGAGTAAGTTTGGGCCCAACAATCCACGCTAATGGCCCATTGGTTTGCAACCTTGCCTTCATTTTAAGGAGGGAGGCCCAGATCCTCAAAGATCCTGTCTCCTATTCATTCCAGTGGGAGTTAAGCACCACAGTTGAGGAACTGGGCTGGAGAGACAAAAACTAGTGGTCGTTTTTTCATGAATGCACAAAGCCAAGTTCACACAAGCCTCAATTAAACTCCATTTTGAGATCTTAAGTGGGCCTTATGTGGAACACAGGCCAAGGGCCAAATCTCACCCTCAGGTGTGAAGGTTGAGGGGGGAAAGGGTCATTTCCATCCAAGAAAATGATGTCATTGGCCATTTACATATCTGAGAATTTGGAGACATTTTGATGACTTTCAGCTGTTTCAACATGTTAATAACAACAACTGGCAGACATAACCAAAACAGGGTTAAAACATTTTTTTTTATGATGAGCTGTCAGGAAAACATCTAGAGTTAGCAATGAAAAATTTAAAGTATCTAGAAAGATAAATAAGTGTACTTTGCTACAAATGGTCCCAGTTTCTTTGGATGATTGACTGTAGTGGAATTAAATCTCTTTTCCTGTGGAATACTAAGTACATTTACAAAGTTAACTCTACCATTGGTTTGGTTATTTTAAGCTCTTGCTAAAGTCCTCAAACACTCAAAGTTACTTTCAAAATTTCTTTGAGGAACAATGTAGAGATGCTGTATAATTGTTTGTTCAGATCTTTTTTGTTTTGCTGTACATATATTTTTGAACACAATAATGAGAATAAAAAATGAACAGGCACATGTTGTCATCAACCTCCTATATTTATACATTACAAAGGGGAAATTACAAGAAAGTGACAGTAAAACAGTCAATTTTCCATCTAGTCTAAGTGAAAGAAGAAAATGTGTGTGTCCTTACCACAAGCAACCTTGGCATCTGGATCTTGTTGAAGATGGGCATCTAGCACAGCGTCGCTGATCTGATCACAGATCTTATCTGAAAGAGAATAGAGCAATGTGTCTAAAAACAGTGTCCTCTACAGAAAATATGGATGGTTGACATCACAGTGAAGTAGAAAATAGTTTGTGGGAGCTGTTTTTTGCTGTTCATCTATCTGTCTAGCTATCTATCTATCATACTTATATGGCCTCCATTACTGTAGTAGCTAAGCTTATATAGATTTTTAAAACCACGTGACACATTGTCCAGGCAAAGAAGATACACAGTGATGGTGCCTCAACCTGTTCAGCATCAGATGCAGAATGGCATTTATTTAGTGATGTAAATTAGCACTGAATACAACTTTACCTGCCTGTTTTGCCTGTTGACTTAAGGGTGAAAAATGACAGGGACAGTCTTTCAACAAGATATGTTGTCTTCCAACAATATTCAGCTATTAATATGACCCCCTCCAGTCCAAAAGAGAGTATAATACATTTCTAGGTAATACAAGCAGTTAAAGCATAAGAAAGAGATGTTGAAAAAAAAACTTCAAAGAAATTATAAGCATCATAGACATTCTCTTGATTGTTTTTGAAGGCAAATATTTGATTATTCCTATTGTCCTCCATAGCCTTTTTCCCATAATCCCCACACTCTACTAAGTGGGAAAGGGAGATGGGGTAGAATTGGGGGAGGGAACAGGAGGGGATTACAAATTGATGTTCACTGAAGGCACAAAACGTCCAGGGCCAGTCCTAGATATGTCTGAGGTTACGCACCAAGCAAAGATCCCAGCTCCTTCTTTTGCTAAATAGAAATGTTTTCGTTTGGTTTTGGTTTCTCATCTTTCCAAATAAATAAAGTGTATTAATAAAAGATGTATCCACAATAGAAAGAGAAGCATCTGGAAAAGCCAGTTCCCCCCAGCCAGAAAGTGGTAGTTTGCCTCATCTTATTGAATAGGATTTTATTTTTCCTAACCGGTTTATTATTAAGTTCAGTTACTTAATGCAATTGCAGCATGATCCAAGTGACTACATAAGTTAATTCCTCCATGGTACCTCAACAGACGTGTGGATTTGTATAAAATCAGTTTTGTGGAGGAGCATAATCTGGGACTTTGAGATTTTATTTTATAGCCAAAGGTGTAAATTCAGCTAGAGTTCATAGAGTGACAAGTGAATGCTCAGATAAGGATGTCATTTGTGGGAGGGTAATTTTATCTCCAGCATCAACCACATTAAAACTAAAAATAAGTGGAAAAAATTGGATCTGAATTTAAATTCTCCTCCCCCCACCCCCCTACTCCCGACTTGGAGGTATTTGGATCTGAGGGTTTAGCTCGGTCTATTACAAAGAGGGGAGCCAGCTGCAATATTTGGAATTGAGTTTGAATTCCAAAGCAACCCCGTGAAGAAAGTTTGGGAGCATCTGGCTATAGGGTTTTGGTTTACACTGATCTCTACTTGCTATCTTGGATTCTGCCATTGACACAAAAAGCAAGAGCCAATGTTTCCGGAACAAAGGCAAAAATTACAGATACAAATTCTCAGTTTGAGTACTTGGGTGAAATGCAGAGGGGCTGGGGATGTGAAATCTACCCCCCCACACACACTCTAGTGGCCAGGGAACACAGAGCTAGTGAGTGGGGCTGCTGTGAAGCCCTGTTCTACTGACAGCTACTATTCCAGCTGTAGGCCCTCGCACCATTTGCATGAGATGTCATTTCCACCAGATCTGCATAAATCCCCACTGCAGTAGGGTTAATATAATGACCCTTTCTGCAGCACTCAAGCGGTGTGGAGCAATCCTCATGTGGTCGCTCCTTCTCCTGTCTCCCACATCACCCCTATGTGTGGCACTCGGTCACCTTATGCAGCCCTCTATGCCATGGATGAATGTCGTATATTGATACTTCCATGAGAAGTCTCAATGGCCCTCTAGATTAAACACTCCTCTATGTGAGCGTGGGCTGCAGATTGAAATGTTTTGGATTTTGCAAGGGTATTGAAATTTGTGATTGAGAAAATCTTTAATAGCTACAGTATTTGCTGGGTGTCAGTAGATAAAAATAGTTCTTCTGCTTGCCTAAGGGACACACTTTTTATAGCCAAATGCCACATGATATGTCTAGGAACAAAGAATGTAGACTGTACTTATAGGATAGGAGACTATATCCTGAAAAAGAGTGACTCTGAGAAGGACTTAAGGTCATGGTAGATAACCAACTGAACATGCACTCTCAGTGTAATGCTGTGTCCTAGAAACTGACTGTGATCCCTGGATGTATAAGCAGAGGAATACTGGGTAGGAGTGGGGCGGTGATATTATGTGTGCATCTAGCCTTATTAAGTTTGATCGATTTTGATAAACTAATCAAAAGAAAGTTAAGAGGTAAGTTGACCTATAAGTATCTCCATGCATGGGAAGACAATTTCTGATGGGAGAAGGCTCTTTCGTCTAGCAGACAATGGCAAGATGCAATGGATGGAAGATTAAATGAGATTCAGATTGGAAATAAGATGAAAAATCTTAACAGTGGGAGTATTAACTACTGGAACAATTTACCAAGGGATGTGGTGAATTCTCTGCCACTTAAAATATTTAAATCAAGACAGGAGATCATTTTGAAAGATATGATCTAGTTCAGCCAAAAATTATGTGCTTGATGCAGGAATTACTGGGTGAAATTCTATGACCTCTGTTATAAAGGAGGTTAAACCAGATGATCATAGTGGTCCCTTTTGACCTTATTAATCTGTATTGAGATTTTAATTTATTTTAAAAAAATTTCATCTCACCTGCCATGCTGAGAACATCCCTCTGATGTAAATTAGGCTGAATAACATTCTCAGCCTTCATTCACTATCTGATTATTATCATTAGTTACATGACCTGAAGATTACTGATTAATTGGGATTCAGGTTTACTGGTTATCACATGAGTGTGTGCAATCTGCCTGGCTGATCAGTTGATCCATACACTAGATTTCAGGAAATCCAGCTGCCTATTAGTTTTGGTCTCTAATTTAAAGTTCAGAATCAGAGAGGTAGCCATGTCAGCATTCCTGCTTTTAGCAGTGATTCTGTTTAGCAGGATTTGCATATACCGGATTTTGCTATTTAAGTTTCTGCTCTCAGTTGTCCGAGTCTTTTTATTAGCTCCTAAATATGACTGGAGATGTTGCATCATTATTATCTTATTACTGCTTTACGCATCTCAGGAAATGCATTATCCTCCACAACATTGATAAAAATATAACAAACTTTTCTAATAGATAAATAGTGAGCCACTAGGACCATGCACAACATACAGTCCTTTTCCCTAATTTGAGAACGAGGGCAACAGGACAGTGATTTGAAGGTAGAACTGCACTGCCTGTGATTCCCTTCACTTGACTCATGAGTTTACTAGACCAAATAAATAAATAAAACCACGCCTATCAGAGCAAGAATATCTCAGATTGTCCAAAGAGCATTACTTTTGGGAATTCTCATCCAGAAACCCAATCATCTTGTAGGTGAAGTTCCTATCGCAGTTGTGCTGATTGTGTAGAGAAACAGCAGGTGCATGGTGAATAATTTAAGCCAGCTGTATGACTTCCTGATACTTCATGGAAAACTCTGAAAGGCATTCTGTTTGGAGGTAATTCTGCTTAAAGTTACATCAGCCATTTTGGGTGGAGATGAGGGTTTAGTTTTAAGTGCCAAAGGTTTGGGACTTGGTAGGCACTGTGACTCAGGGAGAACAATGCCTTCCAAAGCATAATGCATCATCATCAAAGAGATGCAGCATGGCTTCCCTTTCTTGGCCAGAGGGTTTCTTGGCCTGTAGGTTCTCCTGTACAATTCAAAGTAGAGCAGCTCGTAAACGGTTTGGGACCTGGTGACCTGAGAAACTATCTCACTTCCCATATGCAGTTGTACTTAGTGGGGGTGCTTGAACTGGAATTTGGAATTCACTCTCCTCTTTAGTCCACCAGAGCCCAGGTTTGTTAACTTTCTAGGAACAAAATACCACTTTTGCAACACCCACCTTTATTTTGAGATATTTGTGAAGAGGTTGAGCTGCTGAGGAGGGAGACAGGGAGTTATTATATAATGTTTATGTGGCAGTCTTGTGTAATAGCAGTTCATTAATTATTGTCAGATCTCAACTGTTTGTGCTGAATCTGGTCTTTTTAATACATGTGACACACAGAGCATGCTACAGGAGGTCATTACATCTAAATAAATAAATGTATTCCCTGTATTTCCCCTCCCTTTCTTGTTAAGAGGAACGTTTATATGGAAAAAAACATCCAGATCACACCAGCTGAAGATCTCATCCAGGACCTTTACTTCTTCGCCTGTTCTCATGCACAATTTTGTGGAAATTATTCTAACATCCACCCGCGTGAGGAATAATCACCAGTCACACAAGAAACACATTTTAAACAAATATCCCCAAAGGATCCAGCAGAGGAAGAGAAATGTGAACACTTTAGTGCTCTCTGTGTCTAAACAGAATGTTCTAAGTTTTCCATCAACTGTTTCCTTATGTTACAGATAAGGTCTCTGTCATATTCATTAATATCATCACAATCACTTAAAATATCTATTAACCTTTTTAAAAAGGACTATAATTCTGTTACAATCCCACTCCTTCACCTAGAGGATCCACCAACAGCAAATTTAGGCTGCTGGATTTATCAATATTGCGCATGTGACATTAGCACATGTAGACAGTGCCAGCCTTTTGCTTTTCCTGATTACTTCAGTTTCTTTAAAGAGTCCCGGGTAGAGAGAATGTTGTGGAGATAGTACATAGTACGATTCTGTAAGTGGTAAGTTTTAATAGTATATCCATTTAGACTTGTGGAAAAAGATGGTGTGACCTATACATACACAGCTTCAACAAAAGCCAGTTTTGAGTATGTTGAGTGCAATGTCCAAAGAAGATTCCTCTGTCCTCCCTGATGGGGACTTTGGCACAACTGACATAGTAACTTCCCCCAAAGAATCTAGTCTAGCATTTACATCAAAAACTGGGAGCACTTTTATGAAATATCTTCCATCAGTCACAGCAGAGAACACACTCGTATTCTTAATCACCTCTTTTTCCAGAAGAAATGTTTCTTTGTGCTCCAGAATCTTTACATTCCAAGAGGCACTAACAGAAACAATGGGCATTCTAGACATCCTCCTGACTGCAAGGGCTAATTACAAACGAAAAAGGGGTCACAAAGAAATGTTTCACAATTAAACCAGAAAGTATACAATAGTCAACTGGTGTCAGTTTTAGTTACAAACTCAAAACTCAGGACGAAATCCCAACCTATTGAAAACTACTGTTAGCGCCTACATGGGCAGTATTTCAGCCTCTGTCTCAGACCTGAACCTAGTTTTGAGAAAACCTAAGATGATTTATGGTTTTGAGGTGCCACCTAGAGAAATTTGTGGTTTCACACAATTTTGCAACTGAATGCCAAGTTTCACCTTATATAATTACTGATCTCGATTTCTACCGTACATTGACTTACTGGGCATGTTCTCAGTGGAAACTCAAAGCAAACCTCAGGAGTAACTCCACTTTAGACAATAGAATTCCATCAGTGTAAGTGACAGAAGAATCAGGGCTGCAAATCCATGGGGGATGTAAACCAAATTAAACATTGGCATCAACCCCAGTGACTCAAATGGTAGATTTTTCACAGTTTTAATATTTCATTTTAATTTCATATTTCAAATAAAAATTAGCTTTGGCTGGTTTGTTCAAATCTGGATCCGGATCCAAATGTCTTGAGAGGCTGTGGGCATTCAGAGCTAGGTATTTGGTTTGGCTCATCTTTAATTAAAATTGTGTAACTAATTCCTCTTCTTCCCTGATCACATTAAATGTATTTACAGGTCAAATGCTCATCTGTTTCAGTGCTTTATAATGTATAAGTGCTCCCCTGCCTGCCTCTGACTTCTGTTACAAAGTGTTCTCACTGCTGTTTGCACAACTCCAGTTTGGCAGTATTTGATATCTCCTAACAGCGCCTGGGAATTTCATCATATACATTACTTTCGTCAGTTCTATATAGACACCTCACCAGAATGAATGCATTCAAGGAAGCTTATTTTTTTAACATTAAGACTCAAGCAAACTTGAGATCCTGGAGCAAATTCATATCCCTGTAAAAGACTATGCCATGGGTCTGTTACAGTGGATATTATTGCCGTGTAAGAAATTCAGTCTTCTATGAAAATAGACTGGGGGAAAACCTGTATTTGAATACAGGTTCTGTGGGTTGACCAATTACAAATTTAACAAGAACACACTTACAAAAAGTAGAATTTAGTCTGATATATGATAGTGTTCTCTCATTGGACGCCCCTTTACAGACCTTAGGACAGATTCTCATCCCTTTTAAACCTGCTTTGCACCGCTCACATGTCTGAGTCAAAAATTTGACTGCACAGTGAAATCTGCAGAAAGCAGATTTAAGCCTAGCTTAAATGGCCAGCTGACACAAGGAAATTCCTGGGTAACCTAAGGCTAATGTTGCAGCTCCTACATCACCTCTCCCTGGGCCTTGTGTGGAAGCATAGCTAGGGAAAAGAGGGTTTTGGCTAGGATGCAGCTGCATCCAGCTGACCTCCAGCAGCCAGAACAGCCCCAAGAGGCCACTGACAGCTGGAGCCCCAGAATTAGGGAGCTGGAAAGGGTGTCTTGGTGGCCTCCTTGCCTGCTGCAATCTGGAAGCCTGTCAACTCGATTGGGAGGAATGATAATTTTTCACACTGTTATGTATGAGGATGGGTCTGTTGGTTTGGAAAGAACAAACTCTGGCCCATATGTTAGCTCAAACATTGATTTGAACCAAATAAACCCAAATATTTTTATATGGCGGAATTCAAAATGCCCTAGCATGTTTTACCTTTCTTCTCTTTCTTTTTTAGATCCATAACAAGCCTTTTTTCTTCCCTGAAATTTGAGACATTCAAAGATCTGGCAATTGCTGCTGAGGGAGATGCTGTTCACAAATCTTACAAATTCCTAAGTTTTCCAATGGCCTGAGGAAGTTCCAGTTACCCAGGAAGCCATGAAAAATGGGAGCTTTAAATAGCACAGTCAGAGAGTTCAGCAGGGAGAGAGACAAGCCTGAATACTCAATGAAAAATCACCAGTGGTGGAGTTAGTCCTCCTGTTGGTGACCAGAAAGGAAAGTCGGGGATTAAGGTGATGCTGGGGACTGCAAAGAGGGAGGAGGACATCAGTGAAGCCCTTGGTAGCTGAGGGAGGGACTTTTGGAGATGAGAAAAGGAATTTGAGGGTCAGTTAAACTGAAAAATGGAGCAGGGCAAAGAACAGGAGACAGAATAAAAGGTGAAAGGGAAAGAAGCTAAATAAAGCAATTTGGGTATTTATCTGACCAAATGCTTGGAAGTTCACCATCACTGACTGAGGGAATTACAAAATAACGGAGAGACATTTTGGATCCATCATCCTTCACAGTGTTGCTTTAAATTGAAAAGCCTTCTTTAGAATGACATAAGACTCGTGGTGCTATTAATCACCTGTACTCTCTAGTTTCTGAGCAAACACTAAGGTGGAACCTACCCTTCAGTTGGGTGTCATTGTTTCTTGGTCTTGTTACATCAGCCACTGACAACTGGGAAAGATCACCAGACACTGTAAACTGGCATAGCTCCATTGATACACCTGTTTGCATCAGCCAAGGATTTGACCTGTAGTCTCCAGTTAATATTACGGAGGTGAGCAAAAATTGGAGAAGCACTAAAGCAGAGATGGTTTTGATTTTGCCATTGATATTTTTCTTCTTGTCAGATAGGTCATCTCTATCCTACCCCCTGCCCAATTCCATTATTCACCCTTATATAATCAAAGTGAGTGCATAGACCTGGAAGGCATTGCCATGGCAAAAGTAAGAGGATGTGAAACAGTTTTCCAAAATACATTTTAAAGGACATCAAATAGGTCATTGTCTTCTAGCCCCATTTTTAGTAATATTTTGTTGGCACAAACTGCATGTTTATGGCAGATCATTTGTTTTCAAAATAAATTAAACTTTGCTGGCAATTCATAGTTTGGCAAATAACTTTCCACTGCCTGCTTAAGCAATTCTTTATGTTTTAACAAAAACCAGATCATGGGGGGGAAGGGAATTGGGGGGCTGCCATGCATAGCTGATGGGGCCTTTCATTTTTAATGGTGTTTAAATAGCCTGCTTAGAGATATTCCTGTCATTGTGAGTGGCAGTTTTATGGCAGAACATGAATGCAGGAGAGTTTCCCAAAACTTCAAGGTTTTCAAAGTCAACATTTGTGAAACCTGAGGCTATCAGAGATGTAGTATGATCTCAAGTATAATCAGCTGAAAGATGCAAAACAAACAAGCAGTAAATTGCCACATGGAAGGAACACACAGCCAGTTCACAGACGTGAATTAGGGGGGCAACTCACCATATCCTGCAGCAGCATCATAACCACCAGCATTTTGAAGTTTAAAGGATAAATATCCAGTGGAAAAATACTTCAGCATCACCACCACCCCCTTTGTTAATACTGACATTGTTTAAGAAAGTCTGGCGAAGAATCCAACCAGACTTTAACTGAAAATATTCTGACTTGTCTGTACCCCCGCAGCCAGTTACTTACCTGGATGCCCTTCTCCCACAGACTCGGATGTGAACATGAAAGTACCTTCATCATTTACAGTGTGGTCACAGAAGCCATCCACCGGTCCATTCATGATTTCACACTTTTCCTGATAGTTTAATCAAAATAGTAGTTTAAGAGCTCTGTCTTTAGTGACTTCCTCTTTCTGGGTGGAAAGACTAAACTTCTTTATCAGCAGGGCTAACACATCTGTCAACTACTACTTTCCACAAAAAAACTTGAATTGAGCATGTGAAGTAAGTGTAGTCAGTGTGTGTGCGCACACGTTCACTGATCAGGCATCTGTCTGTGGTCTGTACCTCTACCTATTTCGGCTGTCACTCTGTGAGTTGCTCCTATATATGGAAAAGTGAAAGTGCCTGGATAATCATGTGAGGAAACTGGGAGAGCCCATTTCCTGGGAGGGGAGCAAGTTAATATTGGGATATTTCACTTATTAACTCTCTTTTCAGTAACTAAGTCTTCAGCCTGTGAAAGGTTGGTAGCCATAAAGATTCAATTCACAGGAGTTAGTACAGGAGTTCTAGCTTTAGTTCAGTTCAGTGGTTCTTTTGGTTTAGCTCTCCCCTAGTTTGGGGCTGTTTGCTGTGAGTGTTCTCAAGCATGTGTTGTGATCACACAGAAATAGAAGAAAGTTGTGTAAACTTGTCCCTTTCCTGTCAAGAGAGTGAGGGAGGTAAAGTTTGTTAAGCGCAATTTAACTTTGTTTCCTGGTTTTCATTTTCATCTCTAAATGTGATTCTTCCCTGGAAGGTTTTGTATATTTGCATTCTTTGTGTGCTTTTCTGAAAGGAAATACTGTATTTGAACTAGTGCCTGAGTAATATGGATTTTGTAAACAATCTCTATTCAGCCTCCTCCTTAGTCTGCCTTCTCGTCTGCTAATTAGAGTGCATCTTAACGTTTCTGTAATTCCTACTAGTCCCTAGCAATTTGACCTGCACTGACTGTCACACCTTGCAATTAGGGGAGCAGGGGAAAACCACCATTTTTCTAAAAAGGCTTTCCTGGTTAGGAAATCCTCATAGTTGTGCCTGAACAGCTTTGGAATGTATCCAACCTCAGCCTAAGCCTTGGGGAAGAAACAAACTATTTATATGTAGCTGAGATGCTGAGATCTAGTTACAAATGAATCAAAGAAAACTATTGCTCAGGCTGTCTACTGAAATCTTTTTTGACATGCAGTGTCATTGTAGCCAGTTCAGTCCCAGGATATTAGAGAGAGGAAGTGTATAATATCTTGTATTGGGCCAAATGCTGTCGGTCAGAGACAAGCTTTCAAGCCACACAATTCAGTTCTGGGAAAGATACTTCCAGCATCAAGTAGCCAGTGTTTGGTGTGGGATGAGAGAGAGAGAGAGAAAGATGTGTGTGTTTGTGTGTGTGCGTGCGTGTGCACATATACATGTTCATAGAACAAATGTTACCAAACACAAACTAACCATGACTATGAGCAGGTACAGAATTCACAGCACCTATTGTACCACTGCAAAAGAGAATCATAAAGATTCGTTCATTAACAAAAAATCATCATGGGTTCAGTCCAGTGCCAATTCAAGTCAATGGGAAAGTTTCCATTAACTTCAGAAAGCATCGGATTAAGCCCTATGATGTATTTTTCATCCAGTTGCAGTGGTGATGTACCTGATATATGGATCGGTACTGGGCATACTGGTTGTTCCCATATGTTGCAAGTTAGTCAGCAACAAAGCTGTAATGCTTTGTCTCTCTCCAATTTGGCATCTGACTATGTACTTCTCCCCCACTGATTATTATGATTATTTTACAAGCAGGAGGAGGACTTGATAAATCACTTCTGCTTCTATCTTTGTTTAATACATATTGTGGCAAAGCTCTGGCTTTGTCCCTGTGGGTCCTGCACTTCCGGGAGGTGTATCTGTAGTAGCAGGTTGGGGGGAACCCGGGCCCGCCCTCTTCTCCAGGTTCCGGCCCAGGGACTCAAATGGTAACAGCTGTTGGCATCCAACCTTTCACTGACAGAGTTGCTACTTTTCCCTGGGCCACTTCCCCACAGCTCTCCCACTTCTCCCTTACCTCAGGTCACAGCAAAACTTCCTCTCCTCCAGTTCCTTTCTCCTTGGCTCTCCCCACCTGACTAGCTGGGAGGTTTTCAACAAGTTTGAGGTAGCCCCTGATTGACTTCAGGTGTCCCAATCAGGCTAGCTATTTCTACTCCTTTCTAGAAGTTTCTTGATTGGCCTGGAGTAGCCTTTGTTTGGCTATCCAGGGAACAGGGACCTGCACATCCTGAGGCTGATATATCTGCCTTCCAGCACTCTCCTATACCCTTCTGGTCTGACTCCGTCACAATATTTGCACAAGAATTCTTGAGACTTCCATTTTCTGCATCCATTCCCAAGAACAATAATTTACATCAGTAATTTCCAGCATCATTTGCCCATGTCTAATCACTGTGGCCACACACTTGGTGTCAGTTGTCATTGTTCCATTGCCATGGGATCTGCCCAAGTCTACATGCCATGTGGGTAAATGCAGCACTGATATGACTGAGGAAAAATTGATATGTTGAAAAGAAAAGTTTGTCATTTTTAGAGGACCAAAGAGTAACAGCAACCTAAATGGGTAATTATAGTAACTCCAGTTAATTTGAAGTTCATATTAACTTAAATTTACATAAAACTAAGTGACAAACATTCCTCTTTGTTAAATCCAGACATTTTTCCGTATGTCAAAACACAGACACGGTGGAAGCTGAGAGAAAAGCTTTCAGGGAATCTATGACTCATCAAATATAACAGAAGTGCATATGCTGATAATGTTCTAGAAATTCTGTATAGCTACTAATCCATGTAAGACTTCTGGTTTGAATTGTTTCCAGGTATAGTTTTAGTACCAGCAGTAACGTGACCAGAAATGTCTGTGTGTGGAAATATTGCATGGCCATGGACCCCTTTGACATGTTTTTTAGAAACTTTGTTACCAGCCATGAGCCATCGTAGGTTACAATAATATTTAATTTGGCTTCACCTCCCAGACACCTTAATTTGTTAAATATATGTAAAATTGCTAGACTGTGTAAATGTTAACCCTCTAAGGCAAAAGGAACAAGAAGTTCTGTATTTGCCCAATTTTCTCCTTTCCCACTCTCGTGATAACAGGCTTGATGCTGCAAAATCTACTCAATCTAACTGACTTCCATCATCTGAAAGTGCAGCCATTGTCAGGAAAGTTATTTTGCAAAAACAAGCACCTCCTTACCTATCAGGTCAGCTCCCTGTGTTCATTCAGATCAGCTGACTTTAGTGACTAGAAGGCAATATCCAAAGCCAAAGAATCTTTCCTTTGACTTCAGTGGTCTTTGGATAAGGCCCTATAATGAGCTTTTACTATTTTTCACTCTTGGTAGACCTGCAGAGCCAACCCAACATGGGAGAATGTACTGTACTAGCTTCTGTCTTGTACATCATACTCATTCATTAATGTCAAAAAGTAGGGCCCAGTTCTGCTCTCAGTGAGCCCTGTGTGATCTCTTTGAAGACAAAGCTGTGGCACAGATGTTAATGATGACAGAATGTAATACACAAAATTTCAATTGCCGGTGACAATGCACTAGCCAGAAAGATTTTAGGTCCCTGGTTGATCCAGCAGGGTTGGCAGC
Organism: Dermatemys mawii; assembly: GCA_007922305.1. Classification (NCBI taxonomy): domain Eukaryota; kingdom Metazoa; phylum Chordata; order Testudines; family Dermatemydidae; genus Dermatemys; species Dermatemys mawii. The sequence continues at coordinate 36,058,802 of ML677335.1, read as the reverse complement.
AAGAAAAAAAAATCTGACAAAATGAAAAAAGAGTCTAAAATATATAGATAATAATCAGGAAATCATCTGCAAGCTAAGGAAACTTTATGGCAAAAATATAGGTATTATTTCTCTACAAAATATTCTTCAGAGGCCAAGAAACTGTTAATTTTCTTAGCTGCTTAATGCTCATGCAAATACTTCCAGCACTGTCTGGAGTGCCAAGCATACTTTGTGCACAGCCTACACACAGCTTTTCCTGTTAATGCACCTCGCTGCTGACATGATGCAATAATCTCTTCTCTTGCAGGTCAGGGTAGGGTTTAAGAAAAGTGTCCTTCAAAGCGCACATATGTGATCCCTGTTGAAACTCAGGTGGAAAGGCACACAGGTACAATGTGTGCCTTTCCACACATTGTACTTCATTTCAGAAATCTAACAAGCCCCTATGTTGGTGATTCTTGGACATTTTTGTCAAAGTCCCCAAAGAATGGTTATTTCTCCTTTTTAATCCCTAGGAGATGCACAAATACTTGGGGTGAGGAGTACTATAAAGAAAATAGGTTAGATATGAGGTAGAATTGATGCTTTGGCCTGGCCCCAGACCACTTGTGCCTTCTTATCATCACTTCCTTTTATTTGCCGATTTCCCCTTCCCTTTCTCTATGCTGTCCTTATCTGCTCCTTTTGCCCCATCTTCTGTGTATTTTTTCTTTCTGTTCTCCTCTTACCCTTTTTATTCTTGTTTATCATTCCCATATTTCTCCCCTACAACTCATCATAAAGTCACAGACCACTCATGAAGAATCTATTGATGGTGCTCATACAGGAAATGGAGTCTGTGGGAAGAGAGAAAAGAAGCTTCAGTTAACAGGAAAGCTGCTCCAGTGGCCAGCTACTTTCAGGATTTTCACAACAAGGAGGGAGGAAGAAATAGGTGTCTAAGAACTGGTCACCATCACTTTACCTGTAGAGCAAAACCATGTTTGCATGGGAAGTAGATTTGAAGTCATTCAGCTTTGCTCACTATCAATCACTAGTCCTCTATTCTTGGTACTTCATAAGCTATTCTGGTAACTCCTAGAGAAAGAGGGAATGAAACTGGGACAGTCAGGTTGAGAAAATAGTGCACTTTTATGAGCAGATTTTGAGATGATGTTCACTTAAATCATCTGTAATTTGATTTAGTACAGCCCCTTGTCTCTAGAGATACTACATTTTAGGCCCTGATTCAGGAAAGCATCCCTACTAAGGACAACACATAAGCCAATTGTTTAACTTTATACATGTGTATAGCTCCACTGAAATCGTGGGATTTAAGCACATGTATAATTTAAAGCATGCGTGTAAGTGTTGTCATGTACAGGAATAGACTTAAGCACTTGGTTGAGTGTTTTCCTAGATCAGTGCATTGCTCAGGAAGAAAAACAAACCCAGCAGTGTACTCTCTCACCTTTTATAGCTGAATAAGATAATGACCATCTCAAAGGTTATTAGTGGAGTGTCTCAGGGATTGGTCTTGGGACCAGTCTTTTTTAACATTTTCATTAATTATCTTGACTTAAAAAGTAGAAGTGTGCTAATAAAATTTGTGCATGACACAAAGTTGGGAAGTATTATCAATATAGAGGAGGACTGTAATATCATACAAGAAAAGTTAGGAGGCTTTGAAAGCTGGAGAATAGAACTGGGAAGAAATTTAATAGTACAAATTGCAAGGTTATGCACTTGACTAACCACAAGAATTTTTGCTATAAGCTGAGGGCATATCAGTCAGAAATGACAGAGGCGAAGAAAGACCTGGGTGTATCAATCAATCACAGGATGACTATAAGCAGCCAATGTGATGCAGATGTGACAAGGGCTAATGCATCCTGGGATTGCATCAGGTGAGGCATTTCCAGAAGAGACAGGGAAATATTATTACTAACAACAAGGCACTGGTGAGACCTCATCTTGAATACTATGTGCTATTCTGGTTTCCCATGTTTAAAAAAAGATTCATTCAGACTGGAACAGGTGCAGAGAAGGGCTACTAGGATGATCAGATGAATGGAGAACCTACCGTCTGAGAGGAGACTTAAGGAGCTTGGCTTTTTTATCCTAACAAACAGGGCCGGACTAAGACCTTCAGATGCCCTAAGCACTGAAAAGATTATGGTGCCCCCCATATGTAATTCAAAATAAAAATACTATACCGTAAAATAAAACTTTATTTTTCGAAATGACATAAAACTTGCACGTATGCTGAAATTAAAGTAGCTTCTTTCTAGATATTCTGACTGCAAAATTCTGGATAAATTCAACAAAGCTGACGATGAAGCATGTCCACTTCCATACACAACAGGGAAAGTGAATCAAGCCTGTCTAGACACATTGTTCTTCTTGGAGGGTTTTTTTATTCTTTTCAGCTGAGAAAGAGTGCTCTGCGGAGCAGTTAGTGATCATCAATATTAGAAAACTATGTGGTGCGATCTCTACATTTGGAAATACACATTGTATTCCGTCTTTCAATATTGTGTCATGAAGATCGATGTGGCTGAATTTCATTTTTCCTGTTGTGCTAAACTTTGCATGCATATAACAGTGGAACTGCTGTACTCCTCCACAGAGATTCATGTTCAAGTCAACAAGTATGAGTCAACTATTGCAGTACATGACAGGATCTGATTTCCTCACAGTATTTCCATCTACGTTAATAGGACACCCTCTTGGTTTAGGTGGAGATAAGTAAAAAAGAGAACAGAAAAATGGGGGAAGAGTGTATAGTGGAGTGTAAGAAAGTCTACCAAAGTTCTGATTTTTCCCATGATGACTACTTCAATGCTTTTTTTTGAAATATCAAATATCACATTTGTTTGAAAAAAAAAAAAAACACAACATTTTTTTTGTGCCCCCTGCTTTGCCGGTGCCCTAAGCATGTGCTTAGTCTGCCTATTGGGTAATCCAGCCCTGCTAACAAAACGACAGATATGGGGAGATACAATTGTGGTCTATAAATGCATAAGAGAGATAAACACCAGGGAGCGAAAGAAGTTATTTAAGTTAAGGACTAATGTTGGTACATGAGCAAATGGGTATAAATGGTCATCAACAAGTTTAGGCTTGAAATTAGACAAAGGTTTTCAAGTATTAGAGGAGTGAAGTTCTGGAACAGCCTTCCAAGGCGAGCAGTGTGGGAAAAAATATTAACTGGTTTCAAGACAGAGTTTGATAAGAGTTGATAAGTTTATGGAGTGGATGGTATGATGAGACTGCTTACTGCAACAGGTAAGCAATCTGCAACTGCCAGCAGCAAGTATCTCCAATTTCGGAAGATGGGACATTACATGGGGAGGACTGTGGTACACACTGAATTCTTTCCCAGGTATCTAGCTGGCGGGTCTCGCTGAAGTGCTCTAATCAATGGGGTCAGGAAGGAATTTTCTCTCAGGACAGATTGATAGAGATGGGGGAGAGGAGGAAGTGGGGGGAGTTTGCCTTCCACTGCAGCGTGGGGCATGGGTCACTTGCTGGTTTGCATTAGGGTAAGTGGTGGATTCTCTGACGGCTTGAAGGCTTTAAACCATGATTTGAGGACTTCAGAAACTCAGCCAGAGGTTATTGGCCTATTACAGGAATGAGTGGGTGAGGTTCTATGGCCAGTTAGAGGTCAGATTAGATTATCACAATGGTCCCTTCTGACTTTAGAATCTGCGTCTATAAATAAGCTCTTTGGGTCTGCTGCTTATTGTGTGCTTATGTAGTGCCTACCACAATGGATCATGCTCTTAGGATGGGCCCTGTAGGCGCTACTGTAATAGAAATAAAACAAAAATAATAATAATAAATAATAATAAGTATAACCCAAATCCGATTCAGGCTTTGCCTCCAATCACAACAAGGGGATTACTTTATAAACATGAAACTATATAACTGTGTAGCCTGAACTGAAGATATATTTGTCCAAGTTCACAATTAATACATTATTTCATTCATTATTAAAGATATTCATTGGACTAAAATGGAAAAGCTTTTTGATCAGAAGTGAGCTTCCTCTAAACTCAGTCATACATGCTTTCCCCACGGGATAATTGTCGTTTGAAATGTGGATTAAAGCATTGCCCTTCATTTCGATAACAGAGGGACAGATTATGCCTAAAGTGCACAGGCATACACAACTCCCTCTGAGCATCACAGGAAATCATCTTGAATTTAAGAATCCTTGGTGGTACTTATCTATTTTTAATGGTAATTCTGCTAGGTCACCTGCCCATGTTGCCCCATGTCTAATTAGATCAGTGGATTTCAGTCCAGAACAGAATTTTGTCTTGAACCTGGAGCACTCTTCCAAGAGCTCAGAAGCTGTACAATCTCATCCAGTTACATTGTTGGATAAAATATTAGCATAAATAAATAAGATGCTCCAACCTCCTAACTACCTTAGAAAAAACAGAGCCTTTTATCAGGTGTTCTTAAACTGGGGATCATGACTCCTCAGGGGGTTGCAAGATGGTTACACGGGAGTTGAGAGCTGTCAGCGCCATGGGGCTGACAGCCCTAAGCCCCTGTTAAATTAAATTAACCCACCCTTTTTTAATTTATAAAAGGGTTTACTCAGAGTCTTGCTATGTGAAAGGGGTCTCCAATACAAAAAGTTTGAAAACACAGGGTAGAGTTTCTAATATTGTAAATTAGACTTTGGTCTGTGAAACAAATATTGACTCTAGCACATGAAGTCAGTATTTTGTGAACATCCAAAACCTACCTACAGTAACAGAGTTGTGGAGAGACAACTTCTGTGAATTTAGGCAGGCTGGCTTCCTGACAAGGAACATTAGGTTAATTTCAGATACTTTGGACTTTGTCCAGGATATGAAATACCAGCAGACTCTTTCTTTCATGCAGTGCACAATTGTAACTGCATTATTTGATACATACTTAATTACCTACAGCTCAAAAAACATACGAGTTTCTCTGAAAAAATGGCCACAGTTTTTGCGGTTGTGCTCCATTTGCACATACAAAAACTCACATTTCTGCTCACCAGATAAATATTACAAATCGCCTGAAATAAGTATGTAAATGTCTATTTGTAAACACAGGTGTGGGGATTTGCACATACACATGAGAGGTCTCATACAGGAGTATTTGAAGGCAGCTTGAAAAATTTGTTCCATTACATGAAAAGGAGCATAGGCCTGGTCTGCACTACAGGGTTAGATTGACATAAATTGCCTTAAGTACAAGGAGTACTTGTGGCACCATAGAGACTAACAAATTTATTTGGGCATAAGCTTTTGTGGGCTAAAACCCACTTCATCAGATGCATGGAGTGGAAAATACAGTAGGAAGATAAATATAGAAAGAGAGAATAAAAAGATGGGGTTGTCTAATAAGACAAATCAATTAAGGTGGGCTATTAGCAGGAGAAAAAAACTTTTGTAGTGAAAATCAGGATGGCCCATTGCAAACAGTTGACAAGAAGGTGCGAGGAACAATAGGGGGGAAAATTAGCATGGGGAAATAGTTTTAGTTTGTATAATGACCCATCCACTCCCAGTCTTTAGTCAGGCCTAATTTAATGGTGTCCAGTTTGCAAATTAATTCCAGTTCTGCAGTTTCTCATTGGAGTCCTTTTTTCACTTTTTTTTTTTTTAATTGAAGAATTGCCACTTTTAGGTTTGTAATTGAGTGTCCAGGAAGGTTGATTTGTCTTTTAGAGTTGGTATGGCAACCCCCATCTCTTCACGTTCTCTGTATTTATATATATATCTACCTACTGTATTTTTTCACTCCATGCATCTGATGAAGTGGGTTTTAGCCCATGAAAGCTTATACCCAAATAAATTTGTTAGTCTCTAAGGTGCCACATGTACTCCTCATTCTTCTTGCTAATACAGAATAACACGGCTACCACTCCAATCAATTGCCTTGTGTAAACCTAGCTCCCACCGATGTAAGTGCCTTTCTATGCCAATTTAATAAAACCACCTCTTCGAGTGCCATAGACAATATAATTAGGCTAACACAGTGTAGACACTGTCTGCTTACATAAACTGCTACTAGCTTTCAGGACCCATCCCACAATGCCCCACACTGGCAATATAATCAATACAAGTGTTCCTAATGAGGATGCACACTGCTGACATAGAGAGCCAAGTGTGCACACACACATGAATGATTTCGTAACTGTAGTGGTTTTATGTTGATGTAAGTTAGGTTGATATAATTTTGTACTGTAGATATGGCCACAGGATTTCAGATTGCATGCATTGTGGTGTAAAATGACCCAGAAAACATTTTAGATTGAAAAAAATACCAGGAAAGTTTATTGTGGGCTTGCAAGATTCTCCCTTTTAGCAAAAAGAGGAAACATGGATATTTCTGTATTGGGTAGGCTGGATCCACTTAAACTGATTAAGGAAAATCTCTAAAATGTCACATACATGGAATCCTAGGAGAAGATAATGAATTCTTGATATCTTTTTTGATGAATTGTTAATCCTTTCCTTCTGTTCCTGTTCTGGCAGGAGAATTTAACCTTCTGAAGTGGACTTGCCAATTCTTACTTGATTGGAGTGAGTCTCAGACATTCGGGACAAATTTAAAGGCTATTTTTACAGTAGAGTCCCTCATATTTATGATGAAGGATTTTATGGAGTTTTTCCAACAAGACATTTAATAATTCACTTTTTTTTTTTTTTTTAAAGTTAGACTTGATGGCTTGGACACATTGGTAAAAAGCTCCAGAGCCTTTTAACGTCCCCATTGCCTTAAATAACTAATGAATTCCCTCTCTCCCCTACTCCCTGAAGTTTGCAGCATCACTGAGGTATTCCCTGTGGTAAAATATAGGGAATATTATATTCACTGAGCAATAGTGGCAAGTTCTTAAGGGAGATTATTGTAACCAGTGCTAGTTCCGATGTAGAGCAGATCTTCAAGGGGAGAATGAAAATTCTCTTCAGACTTCACTTCAGAGACCTATATGAAATGAGTTTGGTCATCTCAATCCACTTTCCCGTGGACAGGTCACCACATCACAAAAACAACACTATAATTGTTACTAACATCCTTATTGGCAGACTGAACAGAAAGGTTAAGGCCTGAAAGAACAGAGATATTAAACTATCTTTGTGTTCCTAGAGGCAGAGCCTCCTGAGCAAGGATGTGGCACATTGGTGGAACAGTGTGGGGAAGCTGACAGAGCAGCTGTGCTAGTTTGGTAGATAGTATTTAGTAGCATTTTATTATACTCATTTTGCACAAGTGTAAGCCCCAGGTTGCACAACTCTCATGCTCAGTGCAGAGAGATTTTGTTCTGACTAGATGAAATGGCAAAGCATGTAGCATTTAATATATCTGGATTGTTCTGCTATCCTGGATGACAAATGAAATACATACCATGCATCGATATCAACCATTATTCCCAGTCCTTGGCTGGGAGTTCTCCTTCCACCTTGTCACAGGGCTTATCCTGAACCTAGACGATGTAAGGCTGCAGTAAACCGGCAAGAACGTGACCTTATTGGCCAACTCTATTTCCCTGCCAACCTTGCACCAAAGGAGAGCCTGCCAGGAATTAGCAGCAGGCTAGTAGCATATCTAATTACTTGTTCTGGGCAAACAACATTATATTTCACCTGTGTTTGAAGGATTTTGTTGAAATCCAACAGCTAAGCACAGTGGTTCTCAGACTTTTTTTCCCCACAGACCACTTGAACATTGCTGAGGGTCTTGGCAGACCACTTATTGATCTTCCCAAATGTTGTTTGTATTGTTATCTAACTATTATAAAGTGCTTTGGATAAAAGTGCTATATTAGAAAAACTTTAATCTTTTTGGTTCTAAAAATAAAAGCACACAACTCATATTTTAATATTAGTAGTCTTACCTTTCTAATGCACTGGATGTGCAGTGTCTCCCCCGCTGCAGCAGCCCCCGAGCTGAGGCTGGGAAGGAGGACCATCTCTCCCCGGCAGCCATGGAGCTGGGGAAAGTCATTTCTTTTTCTTGCCATCACAGCCCTGCATGTCCCAAATTCCTCTCACCCCCTCTTCTCACCCCATTGCCCCCTCCCACCTATCCCCTATTCTTCCCAAGGCCACCACCTCACCTTACATGTGTGTCTTCTCCAGGGTCCAGGCACCTAATTGGTGGAGCCACACCTGTGTAGCTCCACTAATTAGACCAGTGGCCCAGGCATGCACCTTAGAGGGAACTATCTGCAAACCACCTGAATGGAGCTTGCAGACCACAGTTTGAGAACCCCTGGCTTAGCACAGCTCAATAACACATTTGGAATAAAATACAAACCAAAACCACCAGGTGTCTGACAAAGGATCTCAGATAGCAGGCAAAAGGCATACAGCAGTAGGATAAGGGCATAAACAACACTAGGTACCTAATATATACTGTGATCACTAGGCACTCCCAGATGTAAGCCCTGTGGCCCAAAGCCTATGAGAAAAGAAAGGTAATTGAATGAGCTCTCTGATGGCATCACCTGGAGAACTAGGGGAGTTCACTGAGTGAGGCAGAATCTCATTTAAATATGAGCTGGGTTCTCTACTGTCATCTGCTGGAGAGCAAGGGAAGTCAACTAAAAGGACAGTTCTTCAAGTGCACCTTAACTAAGGGTAGTTTGGGGACACTGGAGTACAACACAACTAAGTTTTGTAGTTGGGGCCCATATTTTTGAAAATAGCCTGTTGGGAGCTGTGGTGGGGTGGCTGCCCCACCCCCACACCAGAGTGGCAATGGTAGGCCAAAATGGCTGTGCAGGCAGCCAATCAGAAAAGGGCTTACAAAGGGCCAATCAGGGCCTAACTTATACCCAGCTTATGAGACACAGGCTGGACACTAAAAGAAGGCTGCCCTGGAGAAAGGCAGTCACTCTCCCCTGGACCATCAAGGGGAAAAGGTCTAACTCCTGGGAGAGGAGCTGCAGCATCAGGGACAGCGCAGTGCTGCGCAGGCCCTGGGGAGCAGAAAGGAGCTCTAGCCTGGGTGCCTGTCAGGCTGTGGGCCCTGAACAAAGGGCCATAAGGTGTAAGGGGGCTGCAGGGGAAGTAGCCCAGGGAGATGAAGGGACAGAGAAGAAAAGGAGGGCAGGATGGCTGCCGCCAAAGGGTCCCTGGGCTGGGACCCAGAGTAGAGGGTGGGCCTGGGTCCCCCCTTTCCCCCTCATAGAACCTGGCTGCAGAGGTGGCCATACTAGGCTGCACCTGACCCCTGCCAAAAGGGGCTCGACATGGGGTGTGGCAGGCCACAGCAGCACAAGGACTGCGGAAACAAACCCCCCCACCCCCCGGAAGGGGGCAAGTGTGGACTTGAGGGCACTACCAGAGGGCAGTACCCTGAAGAGGACGTTGCCTGTGAGGAGCAGTGCACATCCAGACACCAACGGAGAGAGTGAGCAATGGATGGGACACCACTGGAGGAGGGCACTCCGGTGCGGAACTGAGCTAATTTCTGGACTATCTGGCAGGAGGCGCCAGGTGGTGAGTCCTAACCCTGTTACAGGAGCCCACTGGGGCAAAGCTTGAACAATGACTGGGTCTGGGGTCACCCTGATGAAAAGTGATGTTTGCCTGGGTGGGGCAAGATGCCATGGATGGAGTTAAAGAGCATGGGAAAGAGACACAGCACTTTCCTGACTTGCTGCTGGGAATAGCTTTCTGGATGGTAGGGCCTTTGAGGGGTTCCCAAAGCCACTGCTCACCATGCATCTGCAAGAGTAGGGCAAAAAGCTATAATTGCCTTTTGCGGCAGAGCTCACCCAAGATCCCAGTTGTCCAGCTGGTAGTGAGCATAGAACAAAGCTCAGCCACAAGTCCAGTCACCGGAGCAGTGAACAGACTAAGGCCCAGCCACAACATGCAGCCGGTGGAGCAAAGCAGCAGTTGGACTCTTCCAGCAGGAGAGCTGCAGAGTAGAGTCCCAGAGCTTCTGGCAGAACAGGGACCCTAATTACCTAGACTCTTGGAACCACAGACTGTGAGTGAAGAAGGAGTCAGAACAAACTATCAGACATTTAGTGTCTATGTGTTTGGAATTTATGGACTTTGAATGATGAAAGGTGTTAATATGTGTCCCCATTCAACTTGGCTTTTCCCTTTTATCCACGCTCCACCCAATACGCTTTGTTTGTTTAAATGTCTGAGCTTGTGAGTGGTTACTCATTTGCCTAGCAAAAGCCCCAGAGGAATTATAGGTTCCTAGATTACTGGATGTGGGCTCAAGCCAAAATTAAAAAGAATTCCCTAAAATAAGGACATGGTCCTTGCTACTGCCAATGCATTCATTGGCAGAAGGCTTACACAGGTTAAGGAACCTCATTCTTGAGGGATCATGGTTTCAAATGGGTATAGTTTTCACTGTGTTTCATTAGTCACTGAGAGCTTTCCATGGCCTCAGGCCAGGTCTGTGTTCAGTATTGCCAGCTCTTGCAGTTTTATCATGTCTCATCATATTTGGTCTTTTTCTGTGTGAACTACTTTCAGAAGTGCAAAACAAATCTTTTCCGTTACTTTTTGTTCAACTTCCATCAAATACAAATGTTGTTGCATCATCATAGGGCTGCTTGGAAGAGTTGACCACCACACAATTGATTTTTCATGGGGTTTGGTATTTTATCTTGATCTTTCGGTGGTCTGCTGTGCCCACATGGAGCCCCATTTAACCAGGTGCAGCAGTCTGCCTGTGCATTGTACATTGCAGAGGCAGGCCTTCCACTGTGTCCTCTATAACACAGCTGTTGAAATACAGTTTTGCGGCAGTTATAGTGTACTGTTTCATCACCATATATTGCATCTGCTTTGGAAATATGTTGGGGCTGTTTCAGTGCCCTGTGAATTGTGACTGTACTTTGAAAAAGAGAAACTGGGGTGGAGGAAGAGGATGAGAGAGAGAATTGATAAGATTGGCTGGGCTGTGAACTCCTTGTTTTGTTGTAGGGATTGCTCATCATACACACTACCTGCAAGTAGTGTCTATAGCATTCGGTCATTAGATGGTACTTAAGGTGTTTTAAGAGCTGATTTATGATGTGTCCATCTCCAACTGTCAGGGTCACAGTTATGCCCAGAGAGCCCCTTAATGCCAGATGGCAGAGGGTCCATCATGCTAACTCATACCAGGCCTCACACATTTTCCCCAACATGCTGTTGTCATAATCTATATTTGAAAGGTGTCATGTCAGGTATTATATGTAAACTGGTACCATGCTGGTCCTGCAAATCATTGCAGCACGTTTGTACACATTGTGTATCAAGGGTTATGTATATGCTGGAATAGGTGCATAAAATGGGTTTGGGAGGCACAAACCCAACTTTCCCCAGACAAAGAAATGTGCATTTACCTGTCTGACCAGCTTGACTACAGGTAGAGGACAAAAAGTAAATTTACATACAAGGCAAACAAAACCTAACCAACAAGCAACAGAAGAAGCAGCTTAGTGAACTCATTGGAGGCTGGAGTCTGCACACCAGGCAGACTTCCTGGTTCTCAGTCAATTGATTTTTGGGTAATTTAAGTGGAGCAAATCCATCACTTAAGGGATATAGGATACAGCAGCCTCTGAACCTGTAATAGTTGGATCCTCTGGCCTGGAGAGCTAGAAATGCGGTAACTTGAGGAAAGGAAAGAAATTGCTTAGGCAAAGATTACTTAGTAAAATTAAATTTTAGTCATTAGAAAGCATGTTTTTGTTTTGAGTGTAACCATACCTGTCTTTTTTTTTTTCTTGCTTAGTATCACTTAAATCTCTGTTCTTTGTTAATAGACAATCTAGTTTTATTACAAAATCATCTCAGTGCTTTGTATTCAAGTGAAGGCATCTCTGGGGAAATTGGGAACTGGGGTTCACTGATTAAACCTTGACTTGCATGTAACAGACTGGTAAGGTCTCAAGAGGAGTGTGTCAGGGATCTGACACAGTTTAATCTACAGCAAAGCTCACCCCTCTGCTTCAGGAGGTGAAACACAGTGGCTTATGGTTCTGAGCAAAACATCTTGCCTAGACTGTCTGGGAAGCTCCACCCTTAAAGGCACAGTGCACATTTTAAAAAGAAATAAAACCTCTTGCTTTGGTAAAAGAGAAATTCACTGGATGCAGAGTAACAAATTTCCACAAACAAATACAAAAATAAAAAAGACAGAAGCATATCAACTTTGTTTTAATCAACCTTCCCAGTGCCCCTTCAAAAGCATTAGTAATAAATAATAGGTTCAAGCTTCTTGAACGGAACTGTTTCTCATTGCCCATGTTGGTTGTTGCTCTCCTGGAGTGCGTATTTAGTGGTTTACACATCAAGAGTATGTGGTTTTAGTACTGGAAAGTAAATGAGAACTACCACACAACCCTAGATTGACCTACATGCTTCCACTAGAAATAGCATCACAACTTGGTCTAGTCTTTGTGACTAAGTCAATCCTAAGTATGCACTAAGCCTATTTTGAGAATTTAAGTAGGACAAAAGTGGTGCACTCACTTTATTAGAATGGTGGGAATTCAAATTTGAATAGGGTGATATGGCTGCTAGGGTTTTCAGCAGCATGAGCTATTAGCCACTCCATTTGATGCCTCTGTGCCACTCTGATAGCACAAAGGGTCTGTAAACTCCCTGACTAAAATACAGAGAGACATAAAGATAGCTTAATTCCAGCTTTAACCCTACTCTATTTCTGTGCCCAGCACAGCTTGGGTGGGATGCAGTATCAGGCCCCACATGATCTAACCCTGCTCTGAGCAGGGTTAGATCTTAGTGACATGATGGCAAAAATGTGGCAGACACAGGCACCTTGACTACACAAATGTTCTCACCACTGCTACCCTTGTGGAGCTGCCTTGGTGTTAGCAGCAGTGGGAAACTTTTTCCAAAAATCCCCTGTGTAGACTGGTCAATGTCTATAAAAGCACTGAGTGTGTGTCTGTGAGGAAAGAGCAGTGGAGTGTGATTTGAGTATTTTTTTTTATTAAGGAACCTATTTTAAATGTCTTAAAAAAACAAAACAAATGCATGGATGCCTTGCTCAGCACCAGGAAAAAAATGAGCAGGAAGAGTGCTGTTTTCCGTAAGCTACTCCCCTCCATACCCTTCCCCCCAAATGCTATAAAATGGCTGCAACAAAACTTCAGTGCAAAAAGCCTCAGCCATGGAAATTCAGCTGTCAGTGCTCATAGTAATGTTACAGTACAGTCAGGGATTAAACTAAAACAAACAACTGAAGGCCATTGTTTCCAGGGTTACAATTATCAGCTAAATAAACACTGGGATTTTTTTTTTAAATTATCTACTAAACACACCACTGGCAAAAACAAAATTGTTTGAGGCAACAGTGAATCAAACATGGGTGTGCTTGAATGCAGCCAGTAGCTAGTGCAAGAAGGTCTGCACAAGAGGTGGGGTGGAAATGAATGAGAGTGATTGGACAGTTGCTCAGTACATTCCCAGAAATGCTACTTGAGACCAGCATGCTACTGAGAGACCTGGCGGGGGTGGGAGGGGAGGAGAATGAAAAAAAAGTGTAATTAGCTGAACTCTCTCCCCATCCTCTTGCAACAATTAATCTCTTTTCTTCAGCAGAGTTTCTTCACACATGTAGCCTGAGTCAATCAAGGCATCTACATTTATAAAAGCAGGGACTATTTTTGAGGGACTGAAGACCAGCATGTCATATGGACAGAGCCCAGTGCTCCTCCCCTTTCTGACTATGGGGGTTTTGCCTTTGACATCAGGGTGAGCAAGGTTAGGCTACTCAGTAGGTAACATATCCTCTATTTAGGGAGGAGGCTAAGACAAAATTCAGATCCAGATTTTGAACACAAAGTTCATGTCTGCTCAGAGCTGTGATTTTGATTCAGCCCATTATAAAAGGTAAAGACAAACCATGATATTTAGGTATAGGTCCAGACTGACTCCATCCTTTCTCCATCTCTAGTTTTAAAAGAACCAGTTTGACTATAGTACTTCCCCTACCTACAAGAGAACCTTTATCAATTTCTCAAACCAAATTCAAATGAACCTTATTCAAAATGAGCATAAAAGATTTTGTACTTCTAATTTCCAGCTACAATGGGAAAAACTGAAGTACCATAAAAATGGTCATTCTTGCAGTACAAGAGACTGTGACTGAAAGCAGGAAGAGATGGAATCTCACAAGAAAGTCTGTTCTCAGGATTACCAACCCAGTCTTAGTCTCTAAAGGTCTGGATAAATCAGATAAGCTTGGTATGATACCCAAACCTATTGGAGCCTGAGCTCCAAGACTTTTCAGATTCACCCATTGCTAGTTTTAAGTTTGCTAATGCGTAATGATGGGACAGGGTGTATTTCAATTTATAGTTAATCATTTATATATAGTTAGACAGCAGTCAGACTTATTTGTTGCTTCCCATTCAACTGCTCAGATAAGATATAACATCTGTTTTTCCCCTATAATTAAGATTTTGTTCTTTTTTCATAATTCAGTTAGTTCAGGTATGTACTGAAGTACAAAGAGATAACATAATAGGCCCTTGGTCACACAATAAGTTGATGATTTTGAGGTCTATTGGAATAGTAGCTCCTCAGGAATCAAGACCTATGTCAAAGCAACAAGAAGTTTCCAGGAGCCACCATCGGAGATATTTCTAAAAACAAAAGGCTGTGTAGGTAGGGTTAGTCTACCTGTAAACTTTGATTACCAAAATAATTCTCAGTGTGCTGTGACAAAGCTCTATCCTTGTCTCCATGGGTCCCGTGTTTCCTGGCAAATTTCACTAGCCTCAGAGGCTCACTCTGACCCTCCATATATCTCTAGAGAGAGAAGGGCTAAGGGTCACAGCCAACTGAGTCATTTTCATCATAAGCTAGCAAGGAAGTGAGGAGAAGCTATCCTCCCTTACACAGTCCCTGTTGTCCCCCAATCTCAGTGATTAATCAGGGAGCAAAGGAGGGAGCCCAGGCCCACCTTCTACTCCAGGCTCCAGCCCAGAGACCTTCATAATATCAGCTATAGTAGCTGACCTTTTAGAAAAAGGACATGTACAATTCCCTGGGCTACTTCCTCAAGCTCCACTTCACCCTTACCTCAAGGTGTCTGATATGGTGTGAGCTGCTCAGTCTTTCCAACAGCACAGCTCCTGATATGGGCACCCCACCCCCGGAGGTTTTTAACTGGTTTTAGCCAGCCCCAGATTGGCTTCAGGTGTCCCAGTCAACCTAGCTGTGTCTGCTGCTTTCTGCAAGGATCTTAATTGGTTCCAGGTGTCTTGATTAACCTGGAGCAACTGCCATTTGGTTCCCATGGTAACAGGGATTTGTTTAGCGTGGGCTAACACACCTGTTTCTCACTACTTTCCTATAGCCTTGCCCCATCACAGTGCAAATAATTCTACAGAATACTTAAGTTAGCAGGAAAAATCACCACTGCTGTCCTCCCCTAACTTCTTTCTGTGCCTCTTGTCTCTTCCTTGACTTCCCACCTCTTCACTTGCTGGCCTGAAATGAGAGTCAGTACACTGCATTCCTGCAGCACTGATGCTTTACTCAGAATCCCTACTAAGTGAAGTTGACTAATTATCAGGCTAGTCAATTTTGCTAACAACTGGTACATAGAACTCCCAATTCTAACCCTCCCACTTCCAAGGTTATTTACTTAGAGATTTGTTTTTGAAAAAATAGTTCTGGTCCTGATGAGCAATACAAGGTGAGTGAGGTACTATCTTTTATGGGATGAAATTCTGTTGGTGGAAGAGACAAGCTTTCCAACTTCACAGAGCTCCTCTTCAGGTCTGGAGAAAGTAACCAGAGTATCTATTTGTCCATGACAGTCTTCTTACCCGGGTCCCAGATCCACCAGGGGTAGCTATGCAAGCAGCTAGCAGTATGAGATCTATTGGATCAGAAGACAATCCAGGAAACAACTTTGTCCCAAACTTTTTGACATAACCATGACATCACATGTCCTAATGGGCTCTGTCCACTTTTGTAATGACACATTATACTACCGTCTGAGTTATTTCTTTGAGCCCTATTTTTTTAGTGGGAGGGCTCACATACATTAGTTCTTTTCTGGCACTCGGTGAAACTGCAGAATTAGCCATCTGTTTGCAAGAGGTTTAAACACGCATTAACAAGCAATTTTAGGCTGATGTGTTTGAAAACAAGCTGCAAAGGAAATGACTGAATCTTTCCTTTAGAGCTGTGTATTTCTCTGATGCCATAACAAAAAGGGTACAAAATTCATTTTCTGTTATTAACAAAATGAATTGAGTCTAATTGCAGCCAAGTACAAATTTGGATATAATCTTTTTGTTTTCCATGGCATCAGGCACTCAGGGATCTATTGGGGAAAGTGAGCTTTGTATTCCCACCCTTTAATAAGTAGTAACAGTGAACCTATTCCCCTTACTTTTCTCCTGAAAGATAAGCATTTCACACACTGTGCAACTGAGCTTCCTTTTTTTTGAGGTCTGAGTAGTTAAACGGATTCATTTAGACCTTATTCTGGTCTTCATATCTGCTTTCCTCCTTACACTTGCTTCAGCTCTGAAGGAATGGCAACAGCTGTGAGGGGCACACTACTATCAGCACATTCTTTGGATGGTCTCTATATGGGGTCTCATTTTAGTCTAAATAAACCTGCAGGCACTCTGAGGAAAGGAAGAGAGAACATGTTAATGATTCTTCTGTTCATATTTTGGCAGTATATTTTCCCCAACATTTTCTAGCACCCGCTCCCAAATTCTACCATTTCCCACAAATATACCTTAATGGTAAATCATACTGCAGCTTAAGTTTCACTTACTGATTGCAGCTCTCAATATAGTGCCTTCCATTTTATTCAGTCAATGGTCAAATTTCATCCTCTAGTTAATAGAATTAAAATTTCTCAAACCAAATAGTGTTTATTAAGAACAACACAAATGTCACTCCTTGGGCTTCACAGGATGCACAGCCAGGAAGAGGGGAGGGCAAAGGTGATTTTAAGCCATCTTTACACCCCTGGATTCCAGGAGTGGTTGGGGACAGGAGTGGTCCCTTCTGTAATTTGCAAAAGCCCTGCCCAGACCACTTGCACCCCAGAGTAGTGTTGAGCTATGGCCACTCCCTCTCTCTCCCCTGTCCTCATACAGGAATGTGTCTATGAAGGGCCAAAAACGTCAGCTCTGTTCTACTCCTGAAGGGGGGGCAGAATTCCCCTAGGAGCCACTTGAGACCCTTTATGATGGCTTTATGAGCCCTCAAGGCTACTGCAGCAGTATTCAGGAAATGCAGGATGTAAAGGTGTCAGAATTTGGCCCTCCGTTTGAGCCACTTTAAGCACTTCTAAGCAGGTAGTACTGGAAAATGAATCACTGCCTATAGAAAGCTGCTTCTTAATAAGAGGACTCATTTAGAATTTGGTCTAAGCCAGAGGTCTCAAACATGTGGCCTGCAGGGCTTTTTTCTGCAGCCCGCCATGCTCCCCATGTCCCCCCTCGCTCCCCCCCTTACCTGGGGATGAAGGGAAGGAGGGAGAGAGCAATCCCCTGTGCGCCTACAATGCAGGTGCTGCCACCGCCTTCTGCCCTGCTGTGACTGGAGGGATGTGAGTGAGGGTGATGCCCAGGCCATGGGCTGGCAGCTCCCCGGGCTGCTGCAGCCCCTCTTCCCCCGCGCCGTGGCCGCTTTCAGCAAGGGCGGTCCTGAGGACAGGGCTGTCGTGGTGTGGGGCCCGCACTGCTGCCATCCCATTTGGGAGCAGCTCTAGCCTCAGCACATTCAGATCAAGCAGCAGCAGGGGGATGAGTCTGACCATTCACTCTTTTGAATGATTAAAA
>ML677335.1:35917451-36041022 GCA_007922305.1 Dermatemys mawii | reverse complement strand
CCCCCTGCTGCACCCTGCACTCTGACCCCCTGCTGTACCCCTCACCCCTTCTGAACCACAATTCCCTGCCCTGAGCCCCCTGCCGCATCCTGCACCTCAACTCCCTGCCCTGAACCCCCGCACACCCCCCCACCTCTCCTGCATCCCCTTGGGGTGGGGAGGAGTTGGGGTGGTGATTTTGGGGAAGGGGTTGGAATGGGAACAGGGAAGGGGTGGGAAGAGGCGGGACAGAGGCAGGGCCTCATGGAAAGGGGGGGCGGGGGCAGGGTGTCAGTGATGCGGCCCTCAGGCTAATGTGCTAGTCCTCATGCAGCCCTCATGGTCATTTGAGACCCCTGGTCTAAGCAGAAAGCATCCAAAGAAAACCCACAATTATAAACAAAACCAAAAAAAACTGCAACAAAAAGTTGTATTCACGGATTGTTATGGACATTACAAATACTGCTACGTGATGCTAAGATATAATATGCACCCTAGTGGACATATGTGTAACAAGATCAACAGTTCATTTCAAACCAAGTGATCAGAATAGGACTGAATGAAATAACAAATAAGTACTCTGTTTCTATTGGTATGATTGGGAATTAATGGCTGACATTATTAACCAGCATGTTAAGGGCCACGATCTTGGGTTTTAGTTGTATTTCCTAATTACATATTAAGGCTGAGATTTTCTAAGCTGACTAAGGGATAGGATACGGAGTGTGCAGCTGCCATTAAAATTACACACACATGCATCCATTCAGAATAAATTTATACAGTGCAACACAGGAATCCAAACCCCTAAACACTTATTCACACAAATAGTCCCATTTACTTTAAGGAGACTATTTACATAATTAAAGATAGCTGCATGAATCAAAGTTTGTAGGAATATGTCCCAGACTAGTGATGCTCTACTGTTGTGTTTTTATAGCAAAGTTCTCTCTAAAACAGGCAGGTGCCAATAAACAGCATAAAGCTATCAACATGCATGGACAATAATATAAGCTTTGGGTTTTCAATACTTAATTTGCCAACAGAAATCTCAGTGTATTTTATGTATTTTTTACTTGTTGCTACAATGCAGCATTTTTAGCACTTTGCAAAGATGCATTTAACCTATCAGCCCCATGCCACTTTCCAGCATGAAATTAAAGCATGAGTCAAAGTCATTGGGAATCTTTCTGTTGATTTAAGGGATTGACCCAAAGACACTAATGCACTGAAGTGAGGAATCAATAGCAGAGAGTGCACAAGGAGCAAAGATTTTCTTGGAGAATTTCATTATGAATCAATGTGTTAAAAGCACAACGTTTTTACAGGTTTCTGCTCAGTGCCAGCTTTGCCATATGAACAGAGCACGTTAAAGTAGGACAGGAAAGTATTTATTGCATGACTGACATTTGCCTGGAGGGTCTACATATTTTGTAACTTATAAAGGGCAGAAGAAATCTTAGAACTAGCTTTAACACAGATTAATTATTGAACTGCTACGCTACCCTAAAATCTTTCTTTCAAACCAAACACAAAAATATCAGTTAAAGAAAGCATATACTGAATTTGTAACACAGTAATATTTTATTACATATTGTTGATCTTAACTCAATGCTGATTGCCCAACTAATCTGTACTGCTGCAAGACACTGAGGTGGAAAGAAACCTTTTTTATTTTATATCCAAAAGGCATCCAGTTTTCCAATTCTGGTATCCTTTCTAGACAAATAAGTGTCTATTTAGAGCAGGCAAGTTAACACTTTTGACAATCAGCAACAAAGCACCATCATTTATTTCCTTGCTAAAAGTAATCTGATTAAGAACAGAAGAAGCCATTTGGATAAAACTTGAACAATCAAATAACGAGCTCAAACTCAAAACAAATTTGAATTTTTTAAAGGTTTTCTAGTTTGTTTTTTTTAAATGGACACATTTGCATTTGCTGTGTTCAACTGGGAACATAATGGAATATAGAAAAAAAATACCATAATTGTGGAATTCTTGCCCAAGAGAAAACCAGAGAATTTTGGAAATCTCACAAGGGGAAATTTCTTTGGTCAGGAAATCAGGCTAAGTTCAGATATGATGATTATCTGAGGCCTATTTGAAGTGAACTTCAGAACCCTTTGCGGTTTGTCCATTACTAACAAGAATTCATCAGATAACACCTTTCATTTGAAAGCATTTTGGACTCTATCCTACAAGGTACTGAGCACTGTAGCTTTAGAAGACATTGTCTCTCTTCGTTCCACTGAATCTAGGTAAGGTATTTACAACTTGATGCATAGAACACTAATGAATTAGTAACCAGTAGCAAGTCAAATCAGTTTTTCCCAGAATTTGAATGATTTTTATTTTTACAATATTTGTCTTAAATTAGCTGCCTTAAAACATTTTGTTACCTAACTCTCAAACCCATTGATAAATTCATTCCATATATTAAATACACAATTACAGTAAATCATTAAGCTTCAGGAATCGACTTTCATATCATTTGGGTTTTCTTCCTCTGATTCAGCTGTGAGATTCATTGCAGCCTAATAGCAAAAAAAAAAAAAAAAAAAAAATTACTTACCACTATTAACAGAAATTTGTAAAAAGTGCTACAAACCAAAGCAAACAAAGTGTTTAGATAACCTACAGCATGACTACGCATTCTCCTATTCAGTGAAATAACACTTCACTTTTTATTCACCTCTAGCTTCAACAAGTAAGATTATATTGAGCCAGCGTGGGCAAACTACGACCTGCGGGCCACATCTGGCCCACGGGCTCTTCCTGACCAACCTTTGAACTCCTGGCTGGGGAGGCTGCTCATGCAATGTAAAGTCAAAGCTGAAATTACAATACTCACAATAAAATAAGATGGGCAAGGCAACTTAATGTAATTCAAAGAAAAAAGGTTATGGCAACAGCATACTGGAACTACAAAAGGTCTTTACCAGTATCTTGAGTTACACAATCAATTAAAACAAAATATATTCTGTTTCTTGAAGACTTCTTATTTCAAAAATGTTGAATTGAAAAATGGGATCTAACACATGCTTTTGACCAACAAAAAACATATGTAACTGGATACATCTGACTACGAGTGGCTGGCCCAAGCAGTACTGTTATACATGCTGCAATGCCTTGCACAAGTCAAAATTTGATTCACGTTCTCTCACTTCCCTGTAGTGACGTGTGCTTTAGCACACCAGAAAAAGAGAGAGCCTCTAATTACTTTCAAGATTCACCTCCAGCTGATTAAATTAGCACTTATCATAGCCACATGATAAAAATGGCAAAGGGAGGAAGCTGCTCCCCTGGGAATCTTTCATTTGGAAAACATGTTGAATGTACAAAATTTGAAATGTAAGGATTTCCTTTATCACCTTGGTTACATCACCGTTTTCCTCAACTGCTGAAAGTGGGGTACAACTGAGGGGAAAATGAGGCAGGGCAAGAGTGCCTCATCCATGGAGTGATAATCCACTCATCTTTGGCTGTGGGAAGGGCCTGTGGAGGCCACTGGCAACCAACAATCAGACAGATTAGTCCAAAGGCTGCTCTAACATGCACTGATGATCAAGCTCTCTTCAGAAAGTCTGGAGAATATGGCCCAAATACTCTCTTTTAGGCCATAATGGAAGTGCTCACACAACCTTAACTGTACAGGCATCAGTGGGGACAGAAAAATCTCTATGCAGGGATTACTTAGACTTTTTTGGGGGGAGTGGGGCGGGGTACTTACGTCAGATTGCCCACTCTCATCTATCTCCTCAACTCGACTCAAATTAGGGGCTCCATATTTATCTGTAAGCTGAGCTAATGTCCTTGATTTATCCTCTGGTTCCTATAATTGAATTAGAAAGCTTACTGTGAGTCATTAATAATTCTGTTAATTTTGTCACAAATGTATTTAAGAACTCTGAAGAGATGCTAAATAACCTTAGTATGCACTAAACTAATGAAAATAAACAGATGCCATAGACTAGAGATTTATGGTAACAAAGCTCTGGCATAAATAAATAAAGTGTGAAAAAGGTCTATGTATTACTGTTAGGAATTTGAACAACTTTAGATTATCATGTATCTTTTATCTATGTCACTGTGATAGAGGAGGGTCAGGGAGCTGCGGTAGAGTGGTTGAGGGGAGATATGTAAGCACAGAGCTAATTGGGGTGTGGCTCCCTGTGGACTAGGGAAGCTGGCGGCAGATTGACTGGAACACCTGCAACCAATTAAGGCCTGTTAAGAACCTAATAAAATCCCCTGCTTCAGGCAGACAGGGGAGGAGGATAGGAGTCGGAGCAGTTTGGAGGAGTTGAAACAGTGAGCAGTTGGAGGAGAGTTTGGAACCAAGACCACCCAGATCCTAGGTAAAGAGATATCTGACTTGTGTAGAGAGAGGGCAGGAAGCCCCACAGACTGAAGGGTAAGAGAGGGAAGTAGGCCAGGGGAAGGAATAGCTAATTCAGGTGGTTTACCGCTATCCTCAGGGCCCCTGGGCCGGGACCCGGAGTAGAGGACTAGCCTGGGTCCCTCTGTCTCCACTCCCTGTCCTCTAGGATACTAGGGGGGCAGTTAATACCCTGTTCAGGGGCAAAAAATGGCTCCCTGAACCCCCCACAAGAAGAAAGAGTGCGAGGCCCATCATAATAGTGCCAGCAATTTGCCACAGTCGCTTTTATAAAGATTGATATTTAGATAGTGACATTGTCATCATTTTGACAAAATGATCTGAGAAAAATATTCTCCTTTAGATTGTGATGAACCCCATATACTAGAGGTTAGTCTATATTTAAAAGTTTTACCAGTATAGCCATGCCAGCTGGGGTGTGTTTTTTTTTTACATACCTGTAAAAGTCATATGTGGACAAAGATATACCAGCAGAAAGATCCTTTATGACACTATAAGTTATTTTGCCTCACAAACCAGAATAAACTATATTGATATAAACACTTTTATATTAGCATAAGTGCATCCACAGAAGGAAGGTTTACTGTGTTAGCTACACCACAGCTAAAGCAACAAAACTGTTAGTGTAGACAAATCTTAAGTGTGTTTGCATTTACAAAAAAAGGACTGGGAAGTTATTCACTTGTGTTCCTATTAACCAAAAACACTCTCATAACCATAACCAAGGAAGACTGCAGCACTCCTTAGCAAACAAATGTACACTAAAAGCTGCACTCTGAAACCATTTATACTTGGTTATGAAAAATATGCTGACGAGACTGACAGTACAGCCCAGTGTCTAACTCGGGAAATTTGAAATGAAGCTGGAAGGCTATACATGCATCCCAGAAATGTTCTTTCACAGACTTTGATAGTTTGGTCAAATGTCCATAGGCTAAAAGTATACATACTGTGACCGAGTCAGACCAGAAGGATATAGGAGAGTGCTGGAAGGCAGGTATATTAGTCTCAGGATGTGCAGGTCCCTGTTCCCTGGATAGCCAAACAAAGGCTACTCCAGGCCAATCAAGACACCTGCGGCCAATTAAGAACCTTCTAGAAAGGAGGAGAAACAGCTAGCCTAATTGGGACACCTGAAGCCAATCAGGGACTGGCTGAAACCAGATAAAAACCTCCCAGTTAGTCAGGTGTGTGTGGGTGTCAGGAGCTGTGGAAGGAAGTTATGCTGTTGGTGAGACTGAGTGTTGGACAACATATCATACAGAAGGAAGGAGGCCCTGAGGTAAGGGTGAAGTGGAGTTTGAAGAAGCGGGGACTGCTGTGGGGAAGTAGCCCAGGGAATTGTACTGTGTTTTGTGCCTAAAAGGTCAGCCATCTTAGCTGATACTATTAGGGTCCCTGGGCTGGAGTCCGGAGTAGAGGGCGGGCCCGGGCTCCCCCCTTTTCCATCTTCCAAACTGGCCTGTGATGAAGGTAACTCAGTAGGCGGTGACTCTCGCCAATTATACTGAGAAAGGGAGGTCACTCTGGGGCCTAGATGAGTTTCTGAGGCCCCTAAATCTGCCAGGAAGCGCAGGACCCACAAGTACAGACTTGGAGCTTTGTCACAATACACAATTCCTGCACTGATCAAAGAGGATGTCTGATATCTAAGAATGGATCTTGGAAAAGCTGGTTGGTGATCTGTGACTTTAATTACCATTAATTATTATTATTAATGGAACTTTGTCAGACCTCTTCAGCTTTTTGTTGCAAGGACAGCTCTTCTGCTTTATCCTCCTCTACCCTTTCTGATTCCAGCTGAGCCTCCTCACGATCTCGTTCCACCTGAGCCTGCGGTCATTTTATGAAAGCAATATAACATGGACAAATTGAGAAAAAAAGTCAAACCACAGTAGGATGACCTATGTTGGTATTAAAGTTTGCAAAGCAGAAGTTTTATATATAGTAATTCCTCGCTTAACGTTGTAGTTATGTTTCTGAAAAATGCAACTTTAAGCAAAACAACATTAAGCAAATCCAGTTTCCCCATAAGAATTAATGTAAAGTGGGGGAGGTTAGGTTACAGGGAATTTTTTTCATCAGACAAAAAACTATAATATATATACACATACACACACACACACACAGTATAAGTTTTAAACAAACAATTTAATACTGCACAGAGCAATGATTGTGAAGCTTTGTTGAGAAGATGAAGAAACTTCTACTAATTTTTCTGGATAAATATTGGGATTTATTCTGGTGGATAGAAGGACCGGGGGGGAAGCATTCAATAGATTAATGCTTTCATGAACAGAATTCAATGTTTGCTGTAGAACTAAAACAGAACTCAACACAATGCCACTCCCGAGTTCAAGAAAATATATCGCTAATCCCTAAATAAAGCTTTTCATTTGAATAAGCATTTTATTGTTGTAGGCTTAGAACTATTAGCCTATAAATATTTACATTTAATAACTGCCCCAATATTTTAAACTATTCATAAACACTCATTGTGAAATCCTTCAGTGTAATTTCCAAAGATCCTGCGTAGCATAGGCTCACAGCAATCTTTTTAAGCAGTCTTTTCTAGGCCTATTTTTCTACAGTCTTGGATGTAGCTGAATTTCAAAAACACTCTCTCCACATTAGCTGAGCCAGGTGGGACACTGAGGATGTGAGGGACAGCATGGCTCAAAGATGGACAGTCAGTGTGGTGAATTTCCCAGAATTAAAGAGGAGTGATTGAGTGGTTGTCTGGGGAAGGCAATGCCATATAGGCACAGAATTCACTTTCCAGTTTTGTACTTTCTTTGTCAGAAGCCACAAAATGGGAGATTATACAAGCATACTCTTTACATTTATCAGCTGGGGCCACTCTTTTACGATGAGGGTCAAACAGCACAATGACTTTCCAGAATGATGATTTTTTCTGAAAAGCTGCAGGGGATATATGCGAGCATCAGTAGTTTCCCACTTCTTTGACAGCTCTTTATAAAACTTTTGATAGCTTTTGTAAGGTGGTCATTCTCAGTGACTGACAACACAGACATGAAAAAAACTGTTTTTTCTGGCAATCTCCCCAGATGTGCTTTTGTGAGAAAGTTCTGCAGACATAGTTAACCATAATACCGGACACCTTTGTATTAGAAAATGCAACAGCTGTTAAAGAACTGGATTCCAGTTTCTTCTGTGCTTCATGTAGTGGCTGAAGTGTTTTAATCAGGAATTTGAGTTTTGTACAAAGGCTTTGCCTAATTTCTTACCTAGCTGCTTGAGATTTCAGCTTTTTGGCTTTTTTACTGTTGAACTCTTTGTGATCTAAAAGTTGTATTAATACACTTATTGCCTTCTGAATACTCTGTGCAGCCAAATACAGATTAAACCATCTTGTCAGTACAACTGGAACTGAAATCCTACATTCAAGTGCAATCTCTTTGCAATCATCATAGAAGATGGGTTTTTTTATTTGAATGCTTGAAAACTGCACCAGCATCTATTACAAAATGTTTTAAGTTGGCCATTTTGGGAATCCCTATGAGAGACAAGCATCATGCAGAAGGTGAGCTGGGCAAGACAAACAGCAATTTAGGTTTTTCATTCAGCGTTACATCTTGTGTGAACTTCACACAGTAAGAAGACAAGTTGGATTTCACTATCTCAAATCCACTATTTTTTTAACTGGTGTCATCAGCATGGAAGTATGTCCTCTAGAATGGTGGCCGAAGCAAGAACGGGCATACAAATGTTTAGCATATCTGGCACGTAAATACCCGGCTATAAAAATGCCCTGCAAATGCTAGTTCTCACTTTCAGGTGACATTGTAAACAAGAAGCAGGCAGCAGCATCTCGTGTAAATGTAAACAAACTTGTTTGTCTTAGTGGTTGGCTGAACAAGAAGTAGGACTGAGAGGACTTATAGGCACTAAATTTTTACATACCTTTGTTTTTGAGTGAAGTTATGTAACAAAAAAACCCTACATTTGTAAGTTGCATTTTCGCGATGGAGATTGCACTACAGTATTTGTATAAGGTGCACTGAAAAATAGTACTTATTTTTACAGTGTAAGTATTTGTAACTAAAAATAATATAAAATGAGCAGTGTACACTTTGTATTCTTTGTTGTAATTGAAATCAATATACACTGGACCCTCACTATACCCCGCGTTGCTACAGAACTGGTTTGCATACAGTGCGATCGTTGCCATGGATCCCAAATTTGAATATTTAAATTGGGATCCATGGCAATGCGTTCCCCGCGTTAGCGCGGGACGGCGCATGGATTCTGAACCCCAGGTTATAGTGAGGATTTGGTGTAGATGAAAATGTAGATAAACACCCAAAAATATTTAATTAATAGAATACCAATTGAAAATTTTAACAGTACAATTAAAACTGTGATTAATCACGTTAATTTTTTTAATTACAATTAATATTTTTGAGTTAGTCGTGTGAGATAACTGCGATTAATTGACAGCCCTAGTTGACAGGCAATTATAGATAATGAACTCCAGCACCTGACATGTCACTTGTAAGTTATTGGTGCTCAGAGAAGCCTTAAATAGGGTATTACTTGCCTCAGGGTTCTGCATTATTTAAGGATATCATACTGCAAGGTCAGTTTCCCTACTTAGCCACTTTCATGTTCTGCATGGTCATGTCACTTATTATTTGGCACATAGACACTTTATGCAGATTACACGATAGTGCTTTTATGCTGTGGTGTTGTACCACCATTATACGGACATATTCAATATGTCAACCATAAAATACACACCTCGTCTGATTCCAGTGTTATGAATAAGACTGCAAGTCTGTCATGGAGGTCACTGAAGTCACAAACTGTGTGACTTTTAGGGACCTCTATGACTTCTGCAGTGGCCGGCTGCTGCTGGGGCAGTCTCAGGCCACCGCACCTCCCCACCCCCCAAAACAGCAAGAGTTTGAGTGTAGGAGGGGGCTCTGCTGGGCTTACCCACTCCCCCACAAGATTTAGCCAGAAGTACATAGCACAAGTCATGGATAGGTCATGAGACATGAATTTCTGTTTACTGCCTGTGACCTGTGCATGACTTTTACTAAAAATACCTGTGACTAAAACTTAGCCTCAGTTATGAGGTGTCAATGCCACAGTTTTATCTGCTAGAAATTTTAACTACTTTTATTATTGACTATATTTTGCCATACCTGCTGCTCCTCTGCAAGTTTCTGCTGGATCATGAGTTCTTCTTCCTTCATTTTTTCTAACATTTCCAGTTCTTTCAGGGCCTCCTCACGCTCTAGCTCCAGTTCAGCCCTCTCCTGCGTCCTCTGTCATTGCATGATATTGACAAAACAGAAAAAAGATTAACTAATATTGGCTATATTGTCATTAAAGTTTGTGAACGAGTAACAGTAATTATTTTAAATGCAGAGAGATCTACCTGTTGTTCTTCATCTAAATTTCTCCTATATTTGTAAATCCAGTATGCCAGGTACTCTATTGGATCTATGGGACGATGCTCTACCACTTCTGCAAGTCCCTTTGCCAAGCATATTCCTAGGCATCTCTTGAGGTATTCAGACTCCATTCACACCTCCTGAAAAATGTAAAGGAAACAGACACTAAACAGTGATTCCTGATTTAAACTAAAAAATATTTGAAAAATTACTAACTAGACCATATCAAATAGTTTGTTGCAAATAGTTTAGCCAAGGAAATTAGCACCTTTTTTTTTTTTTTGGTGACTGCTCTGTGAAGAGGATGTACACTGTATTAAAGACAGTGTTATCTAGTTGACAAGGCACTAGGCTACGAGTCAGGATTCAGTTCTGCAACGACCTGGAAAAGGTGCTTTGTGTTAATTCCCTTCTCATCGTTTTGTCCATCTTGACTATTTAAACTGCAAGTTCTTCAAGGCACAAACTTTCTCTCAATGTGAACAATGCCTAGAACCAGGGGTTCCAATCTGAGTTGGAGCCTATAGGCAATGCAATATTACTAATAATAAAACTAATTTGCTCATTTTGTATAAGTGTTCATTACTTTGTGCATGAACATTTTATTAGAGTTTTTGAGCTGGTATCAATGAATATTTGCTATACATACTTTATGAGCTAGTCACGTAAGTCACATGCTGTTGTGTCTGCTGCCAGATCAGATGACCTAAACTTTATCAACTGGAATTCCTTTTTCTGTTCATAAATTATCTGTGAATATTTGTAAGTATCAGACTAACGTAAGAGTAATTAAAACAGCTTTGCAAAATGACCACAAGAATTGTCCCAAGACAATTTTATTCACACTAGGATTTGAGAGATTTTGCTTCCGGGAAGAATTTTTGTGAATAAAAGCTTGTTCTTCAGTGGCTAGGTGAATAAAAGTCATGCATACAATCAAAACAAATTGGTAGGTTATACCCATAAAAATCTTCATTAATGCTGCATGACTGTCAAAGAGCATGCACACGTCTGATTGCCATTAAGTAGTAGTTGCTTAACATAGTTTAACTGTAGGAAGTATTCACTGATCACTACAGTTCTCCTTATTGTGCTAAATTCTATTAACTCTTCTCAAATAGTTCCAATGTAGCTATTTTCTGTCCCTAAATACATACTTTACTGAGTTCAGTGTGGATTCTAAAGGAATCTAGAAGCTACTTAGAATTTAAATAATTTCTGTATGTGATCCATTTAAGAAGAAGAAAACAGACCTTATCTAAATACAAGTCACACAAATGCAGTAAAGAGAACTTGTTTCTTGACACAAGTGTCAGCGGAAAAAACACAGACTGTTCCTTCCTTCTGGTCTCGTGCCCAGACAGACCTTAGGTATGCTCCCTGTTAAGTTCAGATTTTACTTTCTGACAAACTAGCATATAGCAGTGTTTTGTCACAATGCTCCTCCACAGAATGCATATCTGAACACACTTACCTTCTGAAGATTCTCTACTTTCCTCTCACCTCAAAGGATTCTGCAACCCACTCTTCAAATATATTTACATTCTTGGCATGGTTTGTACACTTTAGTTTTGGGATGCTTGATTTTCTTTTTTAAACCATTTCTACAACAAAAGAACAGTTAGGTAAAAGACAAGTATAAATAGCACAAAGGGCTGCATTTATGGACATATGTCTCATCTCTGCCACTTATGAGATTAAAAATATATTGACTCAAAATGCAGAGTTTTTGTTTTCCTACAGCCTCATGTCAGCTTTCTTATTTTTATACATTTATATAAAAATTGTAGTTTGAACTAACTAAACTATGCTTTAAGCATGTGTATATATTTGGTATAATCAGAATCCAATATATTACTACTATTACAATAGTGTTAAAGATATAACAATATATATTAAATATAAAAGCAATATAATAAAGATATGACTATAACAATCATAATACTAATATCCTTGTTTGGGGATTTATGTGTGAAATTGACCAAATATTGCTTACTGTAGGTACAGTATTGAAATCACTGTTTGTTTCGTATGTGATTCCCAAAGCTTGGGAAGTAAAAAAAAAAAACATAGAAAAAAATAATAGTATGAACACATTTTCATTTTTAGTGTTAAACTTAGTAGCAAAAATGTAAATGTATTTTGACTTCTATCTGCAAAAATCAGGGTTTTTTTAACCTTTTCGTAAGCCCTGGCCTTTTAGATACAGTTGAAGTAGAAGGTCAAACTGGAAAGCAGAAAATATATTAAGTGTAAAAAATATTTCTAATTTAGATACAAGGATCATAGCTGCCTTACAAATACTTAAGCACCATAATAATGTAAAAGACCTAGTCCACATTTTATTTAGGCCAGGAGTGTTCACAGTGCAATCTGTGACACTCTAAGAGTTAATTTAGGATTGCTCTTTGTATAAACAAAGAATGAAGGCAAATGATCATGTCAGTTTTTCATATTGGTCAATGGAGACAAAAAAACCCAACTGTTTCCAGGAAGATGCAACTAGAAGCAAAACTATGCTTGTGTGTGTATGTGTGTTTTGATTTTCAACAGATGTAGCACTGTCCAGCTTGGGCACCCCGGCTTTAGATCAGTGGTTTGAAATCTGTGGTTCCCGGAGGTGGGGTGGGGGCGGGAGGTCCGCAGACTATGCCTACAATTTCCACAGGGCTCCGCCCCTCACTTTGAAATGTTGTTGGGGTCCGCACGTGACATAGGGTGAAACCCCCGGTTTACAGGATTTGTTACTTAGGAACCAACGTGACTCCGTGCTGGGTGGGCGAGGCTGCTGGGAGACAGGTGACCAGTGACTGCGGCTGCTGCACTAAAGGGACTGGAGGCGGCTTGGGGAACAGGAGTTTGCTGAGAAGGCCGCACAGGAGGCCCATCGGCAGGGCAGAGCCGCCCGCTCGGGGCCCCTGGCGCACACGGCCCTGCGCGCCCCCTTCACGAGGGCGAGGCCGATTTGAAAGGTTCCCCCGCGTCCCTTCGCACGCCGCGGCGCCGCGCACAGACCAGACCCAGACCCCAAGACCCGAACCCCCACTTCCCTCGGGGGGAGCGCGACTCCCCGCTGCGGCCTGCGAGCCCTACCGGGTGCGTTCGCCAAGCAGCAGTACAGCGCGTGCCGGCGAACGCCCGCGCTGAGTGAACGGCTCTCGCGAGCGGCCGGCGTGGGGACGGGGAGATGACCGTTGCTCTGACGCTTCCAGGCCCGCGCAGCCGCACAGAGCCCCCGCCGGAGCGCGCGGTGTGGGTGGGGCGGACTCGGGAGCGTCCCGTCGCTAGGCAGCCGCCCGCGTGACCAGGGCGGTAGGATTGGTGGTGGGGCGGATGCCGGGAGCGGTCACGTGAGTAAGGTGGCGGGTTTAACCCCCTCGGGGCTGGACGTTGGCAGAACATCGGCCCGGCCTGAGGGCGGCTCGCCCGGGAGAGCCGGACACGGCGGGATCCCGGTGTGTGCGCCGGACCGGGGCTGCAGGGTCCTGCCCCTAGCGGCGAAGGCTGCGGCCCAGGCGGGAAGAGAGATCGGGGTGGGGGGAAATAGTGTCTGGCTCTGCGGGACGGGACCGCGCTCTGCCCACCCGTGGGCTGCAGCATCGCATCGGGCACCTGGTGGGGTCAGCGCCGGGCACTCAGCCTGGCCTGGGCGGGGGTGATAGTGGGTTTGCAGCGTGCTGCACGGCTCGGGAGCCTGTCAGCCTGTCCCGTCCCCTTCGCCCGGGGGCGAGTGACTGATCGTTACACAACAGAAACCTCTAGTACTTTAGCTCGTGTAATGCCCGCAGCGGTGCCAAGTCCCTGGCTGCTCACTGCGGTACCCACTCACGGGGAAGGAAAAGAGGAAGAGCCCCTGCTCTGTTCCCGGAGAGGACAGAATAACCCCAATAACCTGGACAATAGGGACTCCACTCAAGCCTACAACTACAAGACTTACTCCTGGTGGAATTCTGCAACAAAAAATAAAAATTCTGTGCAGTGTTTTAAAATTCTGCATATTTTATTTGTCAAAATAACACAATATAATCACACCAGTTTCAATTATTTTTTGTCATTTACATTATTTCAAAATATCTCAGCAGGTATGTCTGTAACAATACAGACAAGAAAAAAGATTTGGGAAATGTTTTTTGACAAATAGATTCCTTAGTAGCCATATTAATACAGAACTGTGAGTAATAATTCATTTAAAGTACAATACAGAACCGAATTTCACACACTCCTCAGAAGCAAAGGCTGTGGGTGAATTGGGTAATGGAGGAGCTGAGGGAGAGCAAAGTGAATTTCTGGGAAGAAGTCTGGGTGTGAACTTGAAGGGTTGTGGGAATGGGTGAGAAATGAGGCTATAGGTAGGAAAAGTATGGAACAGGTTTTGGGGCGGGGCAGGAAGAATTGGTAGGGAGATTCCCCCCTCCAGACCCTGGCTGACTCCTAGTATCTCTCATTCAGTCAGCCATATCTGGCCCTGTCCCCATGTGTCCCTTCACCCCCACTCAGACACCCACTCCCCCCATACCCATTTGGCCCTGCACCATCTTCCCCAGTCCTTATGTGGCTATGTATCTTCTCCCTTTGTCCCCATATGTCTCTGTGCCCCAGGGTGAAAGTAAAAGACAGGACTTACCGGTACGGGTTGGCGCCTCAGACAGAAAGGATGGGTCCTCAGTCGGAAGGAGCAGGGCTGGGGAGGTCAGCGTCCCCCAACCAGCCCATATGCGCTGCCTGGCTTGTGCCGCCTGGGGCTCCAGCAGCAGTTTAAAGGGCCTAGGGCTCTGGTCGCCGCTGCAGAGTCCCAGGCCCTTTTAAATTGCCAGCCCAGGGGCAGCTGCTCCTTTTGCCCTCCTTTTGCAGTTGTCACGGCAGCGCTTTAAGTGGGTCCTTTGCTGCAGCAGGGCTTTAAGGATCCTGCTTAAAACTCTGCCGCGGCAGCGCTTTAACATTGCTCCCCGTTTTGTGTGCCCCCGTCGGTGGCCCTGCCAGTAGGGACCCAGCAGCTGGGTCTGGTCTGGTACCAGTGGCCACTTTTTACCAGTACACCATTCTGGCCCATACCAGCTTACTTTCACCCCTGCTTTGCCCCCATCCAGCCATTCCCTTGTGTCTAGGTAGCCCTGCAACCCATTGCCCATCACAGTATGGCCCTGCATCTCCCTCCCTACTGTGGCCCTGTGCATCCATTTCCATTCAGTCCCTGCCCAGTCTGTCCTCCCTCACTAACCCTTATAAACCACTGACTGACACCTGCCCCCCCCCCCCCCCCCCCCACAGCACCCTATTCTGTCTGTCTCCCCATAGCACCTGTCTCTTGGCCTGGCCTGACAGGCGCTCCAAAGAGGGCAGGCTATTTCTCTTCCCTAGCTTTCTGGGAGCTCCTGCTACTGTTCTTATACCACACACCCTCTGGTGACCAAAGGTGGAACTGCAGTAACATTTCCATAGAAGCTTTTTTCTACACCAAAAAATTAATTATGTGCAGACACAATAGTGCAGAATTCCACCGGAGTGAAGACTCAGTCTGAGGCCCAGTCCACACTAGTAATTTACATCACTATAGCTAAGTCTGTCAAGGGTGTGAAAAGTCCACTCCTCTGAGAAATGTAGCTATACTGACCAAACCCCTGATGTAGACAGCATTAGGTTAATGAAATAATTGTTTCATCAATTTAGCTACAACCTCTGAGGGATGTGGATTACTTACACCAATAGAAAAAACCCTCCCCGTTGGTTGAGGTAGTGTCTACACTGAAGCATTACAAAGTTGTGCCACTGTAGCATTTAAATTAGACCTACTGTTGGGCTTTGCCTACACTTGCACTTTTGTTGGTCAAGGGTGTGAAAAAACACACCCCTGACTGACATAAATTTCATCAACAAAAGAGTTATTGTGGACAGGGCCTCTGCCATGGGTACCGCCACTTGTTGCTTTAATTATGCTGGCGGGAGAGCTCACTTCTGCTAGCATAGAGCAGCTACACGGGAGACTTTATAGTGGCACAGCAGCAGTGGTACAGCTGTGCCGCTGTAAGGTCCATAGTGTAGACATAGCCTTAGTACTTAATCCCATAATTGTCATTGCACTGTCAGCTTCTTATCATTTATACTTTCTTCTGTAAAAGCCACTTAGGCTGTCTAGATTATCCTGGAAGCTTCTTTCTAAATCTGACATTTCATACTCTGTGAAAAAATGAAAACTAAGACTATTGCATTTGGTTCAGTGCCATGCAGATTGTGCTAGTGAGGGCTATCCTGCAGATCCAGTTGGGAATAAAACAATATTTAAGGAGTAATATTTTACCAAGATCGATATAGAATTTAATTAGAAGTGCAGTACAGAGACTTTCATTTCTAGAGAACCAACCTAGTAGTAACCAAAAGTGGTTATCAGCAGATGTCTTTTCAACAGATTATGTGAAATGAGTTGCTGGTATCAGTATAGTGATGTCCATCTCAAAAACCCAACAACTCAGTTGCCACCTTTCTTAGCTGTGTCATCCAAGAATGTATTGGTCATTAAGGCTGAATTACTCCCTTACTACTAGAAATCGTTCCCTATGTCAAGTTTGAGGTGTATCACCAAGGCAATGTAAAGAGATTTGCATGACCACCAGTGTCCATATGAAACCTTTTGTTAGTGCACATGTTCTCACACAGTAATGTCTAAAATATTTCAGTTAATATATTGGTGCAGCGCTTGGTAGAAGATAAGAATGGATACAGAATACCTCAAGAAATGCCTAGGAAAATGCTTAGCTGAGGGACTTGCAGAGGTGGCAGAGCATCAGCCAGCAGACCCAATTAATTATCTGGCATACTGGCTTTACAAATACAAGAAAAATTTAAATAAAGAAGAAGAGGTGAATTTCTTTTCATTTTTAAAAAAATCTTTTTTGACATTTAATCCCAACATGGCTGATTTTAGTTTCCATATTTTGTCATTGGTCAATGTCATAATTTTTCTGCAATGCTAGAGGAAAGTAGAGAGAGCCCAGCTGATACATGATCATGCAAAGGCCCTGGCAGAACTGGAAATAATACAAAAACTGAAAGCAGAAGAGCTCCTGATCCAGCAGAAAATTCAAGCACATTATCAGGTCCGGGCAGAATTTAATCTTGTGTACTACATTTTAAAACAAATCTTATTATCTTTACATGCTTTTGAAAATTGAATCTTAATAAAACTATTTAACACTTCTAGCATTCTTAACCTAGTAATGCAGTAGTTTTAATCTAAAATGTTTTTTTAATATTAAAAAAATAATCCTTACAATACTCCTGTAATTAGGATAGGTAAATCATTTTTGTCCCCATTTTGCAGATAAGAGAGAATGGTCTCACAGTGTCCCCAATTATCTGGCTAAGAGGAAAATTTAGATTATAGTCCAACACGGGATGGGCAAACATTTTGGCCTGAGGACCATATCGGGGTTACAAAATTGTATGGAGGGCCAGACATGGAAGGCAGTGCCTCCCAAAACAGCCTGGCCCCGCCCCCTATGAGATCCCCTTCCACTTCCTGGCCTCTGGCTGCCCCCCTCAGAATCCCTGACCCATCCAACCCCCCTTGCTCCTTTTCCCCTGACCTCCCGCTCCCGAGACTCTCCACCCTAACTGCAACCCCAGAACCTACCCAACCTCCCCTCCTCCCTTTCCCCTGACTGCCCCACCCCCTATCCACATCCCCGTTCCCTGACAGACCCCCAGGACTCCCAGGCCTATCCAAGCCCCCTCTCTGTCCCCTGACCATCTCCCCCCAGAACCTCCATCCCATCCAACTGCTTCCTGTCCCCTGGGACTCTTTGTCCCTTATCCAACCTCCGCAGTCCCAGCCCCTGCCCCCTTACCATGCCGCTCAGCAGCATGTCTGGCAGCCATGCAGAGCCAGACACGCTGCCCTGTAGTAGCACGCAGCCCTGCCCCCTAGAGCGCTGCCCGCACAGCGCCGTGGCTCCAGGGAGGCAGGAAGAGCGGGAGGGGCCGGGGGTAGCCTCCCCAGCAGGGAGCTCAGGGGCCAGGCAGGATAGTCCCATGGGTCAGATGTGGTCCATGGGCCATAGTTTGCCTACCCTTTATCCAAGAGCTCATAAAAAAACACACTGCTGACTGACATAAATTTCACGGACAAAAGCACTGATGTGAACAGCTCTCTCCCGTCAGCACAGAATGGCTGCATGGAAGGCCTTATAGTGGCACAGCTGCAGCAGTACAGCTATACCGCTGTAAGCGTCTGTAGTGTAGACATAGCATGAGAGGTGACTTGGTGACAGTATTAGAGAGACAAGGTGGGTGAAGTAATATCTATTATTAGACCATCTTCCTTCTTCTGTTGGTGAGGGAGACAAGCTTTCAAGCTTACCCAGAGCTCTTCTTCAGGTCTCTTGATTACAGTATGTAAGCACCTTCCAGGGAGAAGGGTACTAAAGGGCTCTCTGATCTAGTGGAGACAGGCGTAACAAGAACCAATGGCAGGAAGCTGAACCAAAATGAAAAACTCGGCACACATTTTTAACAATGAAGCTGATTAACCACTGCAACAAACTACCAAGGGAGATGGTGGATTTTCCATTTCTTGATGTCTTCAGATCAGGATTGGATGCCTTTTTGGAAAGTATGCTGTAGCAAAAACACAAGTTACTTGGCTCAATACAGAAGCAACTAGGTGAAATTTAATGGCCAGTGATACACAGGAGGTCAGACTAGATGATCCAATGGTCCCTTCTGGCCTTCAAGTGTTATGAATATGACTTAAGAGGTCTAACCAAAACACTGCTTTAATTGCTGGAAGCAGCCTTTGGTTATTCTTTTCTAGGGCAATAGTTCTCAAGCGTTTTGTGCTCAGGACCCATTTGTAGCTGTTTATGGCCTGTCATCATTTAAGAAATAGTCTGGGGTGGAGGCTTTGGGATGGTTTTGGTTGGGTTCTGCCCCCTCTGAGCAGGGGAGAGGGTCTTACCAGCTCTCACCACACAGTGGCAGCTCTTGCAACTCCTGTGCTGTGTGGCTGGCTAGGCTTGGCTTTTGGCTCTGGTCATTGCAACCTCCAGGATTGTAGCTCTGCTCTGGTCTGGCCCTGCCCCCTTGGCTAGATCAAATATGTGTGAGTTGTGTCCTGGCCCATGGGTTTGCAGTGCCACTCACTCAAATTTGACCCATCCAGATTCCCATCATCATGACAGCTGGGTCAAGCCTGAGTTGCACTGGGAACCCAGAGGTTGCAGTGCCTGGAGCAGAGGCAAGCCCAGCCAGCCCCATGGGACAGGAGCCACAGGAACTGCCACGCTACCCTTTGAAACGTTCTGGTAACCCAGTTTTAGGTCCTGATCCACAGGTTGAGAAACCCTGTTCTAAAGCAGTGTGATAGGGTCCTCGAAGGGCCAGGTGGTCTAGTGGGTGTGACAATCTAAACTAGCAATTAGCCCTCTAACCTGGCTGCCCTTTGCATGCTTTAGGGCTATGGCTTCTAATCAGGACTGCTGACAAACACCTCTAGCTAGCATGTGAGTTACTCCGAGCTATCTCTGTTTTCACGTGAAGCCTGCCAGTCACACTCAGGCTCTTACCAACCTGAGTTATACTGCAGGGTGACTGCAGTAAACTCCCACTCCCAGATTTTTCCCCAGAAACATAGGTCTTGTACTGCCCAGCCCTCTCCTGGACAAAACAAACTTGTATATAAAGTCTGTCATTTTATTAATAGAACTGATATGCACTAATCTTGTTATCTCAAATGGAGTTACAAGAAAAATACGTTTAAAACAACTATTGCTTAACTTAACAACCATGTTAAATTCAAACCAAAGTTTTTCTCACCGCATGTTATCAAGAATCTTACTGTCCAAACTCCTTAGACCAGGATCCCTTGTTCTGTGTAATGACTTCTTCCATAGTGCCTACTCATACTGTGAATTGACTGGGGAGAGGGAACTACAGAGAAAGAGAGAGAAGGAGGAGAAAGGGAGCTTTGGGGTGTCAGTCCAGTTCCTCACCTGTGTGTCTGGGCTTAGCTTTACCTCAGGTTTTCAGTGTCCTTGCCCTCTTGATAAGGGAGCCCAAGTCCTCCAGTTTCACCAGGCTCTGACTAAGGGCCCTCTGAGAGCCAATCAGTGTCTGACCCTTGGAGTTACCAGCTGGGTCATTTCCTACCATCTATCTCTCCCCATCGCTGCAAGTACAAAAGGGAAAAAAAAGGCAACTAAACCTTCAGCCCCAACCAGGCTCAGTCCACTTCCTCCCCGCAGGAGACTTCTTCAATACCCTTGTTTAGGAGCCCTTAGGAAAGGTCTATCTTCCTCCCCCATCTAAGTTGGATTGCTCCCTTTTAAGCTTTCTCTCCAGCTAGAACATGCTGGTCTGGAGGAGTGGGGCTACCTGGGCCCAATTTGTCCTTTGAGCTCAGCATGGGGTTTGTGCATCCCATCAGAGGCTCTCAAAGTCATGACCATTGGTGGAGCTAAACCAGCATTAGAAATGGCGGGAAATTTCCCAATGTAGATGAGACTCCAGGGGCTGGTTCTCCATGACTTGCATGGCATCACACAACCAGCAACATGAGTGAAGTTGGACATGCAGAAATGAAGAATAGAAGTGTGAGTTACTAG
This sequence comes from Dermatemys mawii, assembly GCA_007922305.1. Taxonomy (NCBI): domain Eukaryota; kingdom Metazoa; phylum Chordata; order Testudines; family Dermatemydidae; genus Dermatemys; species Dermatemys mawii. The sequence goes on along the minus strand of ML677335.1, from coordinate 36,020,626 downwards.
GAGATAATGTGCTGAATGTTTAGCCTGCCAGTCTGAAGTTCTCAGCACTAAGAGTTGCTCTACACTACACAATTAAGTCAACAGAAGGCAGCCTTATGTAAATGCCCTACTACACCGACATAAAACTCCACATAGAGCAACACAGCATCTGTGCAGACAGTGACTCTTACATCACCTGTCTTGTCAATTTTGCGGCTCCCGCCATGAAATTGACAAGAAATCTGTGCAGCTAGAGCCCAGCTACCCTCTCCTGCTCCCTGCTGGGAGCTGGGGCAAGAAGGGAAGGCAGCTTCAGACTCCACTCCCATCTGTGAGCTCAGGTGAGAAGCCTGAGTGTCTCATCCTCCCTGCACCCAACCTCCTCCTGGTGAGGATGTGCACCACTGATCCAAGGAGAGTAGTGTAGACATGACATGCATCATCACAGTAAATACTGTGGTGGCTGTAAGTCAACCTAATATAGGTTGACTTAGGTTTGTAATGGAGACATACCCTTACTGTTAAAGAATTTAGAAAAATATTCTGTACAGGGCTAATCCTGCTCCCACTGTATTCAATGGCAAAACCTCATTGGCTTATTGGGAAAGAGATGAGACATGTAGTCTATCTGTTTCTCTTTTTGTTTGTTTGAATCAAATGTAACTTTTATCACAGAAGATAATTACTGAACAGTATCCAAGAAAGATGACAGCAGATATGACCAAGTCTGTACCCTCTAATTTGGCAATGGTTGTAGAGGATGATGAGACTGTTATTTAGAGTAAGTATTATACCTAACAATACAAATAATGTCTAAACAGTTTTTCTCACCACATGTTCTCAGCAGTCTTACTGGTTCCATTCATAGGTACTACAGTTAATGTTCCTTTGTACTCTACCTGCTGTAGTCCATGAGTACATAACACACTTTTAAAAAGTGGGTTGACATATACCACTAGACAAGCATCAATCTTTAATCAAATATAGAATGACATCAGCAACCTCTGTTTTATGTAAATATTTCTGTTTTAGATATAACATGATTTGTCCATAAAAATGTGTTTTTATAAAAGAAGAATATTTATTGCAACAAACAAGTAAAAAGACAGTCAACTTTTAATCTGCCTGGGAAACAATATGCTGCTTTTTTCAGTTTAGTTAAGGAATAGAATGTATCATAGTTTGCTATTTGTGGGACTTATATTATGATCCAGTTTAAAGAATGAGAATATTTCTGGAAGAATATTAATGTAAGAAAACCTAGCTAAACCTGAGTAAAAGCCGTGTATTTAACAAAAAAAATCACAAAGGTAATTTAAGTTTTGCAGCCAAATGTCTGAGTGTCTTTTTAAGTAATGTTGTGTGGTAGCCTGATTAAAGCTAGGAATTTCCAAAGAAAGGTAGTCTGACTATCTCCTTATCTATTCATTTCCTAGCTCACATTCATATGCACACCTGAACCTTGTCACTGCAGTGCAGGCTATTTGTGAACATCAATAGTTCTGTTGCAGGTGGAGGACTGATGAGATGCATTTTTAAACAGGAGCGATACCTTATGAATGTAACAAAATTGTAGTTTGAAGCAGAAGCCCTAGCATGAAACATATGGCAAAAATCATCAACACCTGGGACCGTGGACTAATCTCCTAAATCACTGTCATGGATGGTATCTACACTCACAGATATATGTTTCTAGTTGGTGGGAAGAAGTTAAGGGAGGGAAAACCTGACCTTAAATACAATCGGTACACCTTCATCCAAAAAAAAAATTATGGAATATGCATTCAAAAAATGCACAGCTACACAAGAGTGAGAAAACAAGGGTTTAAAATCAAATTATATATTGCCAAATAAAGAATAGTCATGGTTTGCAATTGAGTATTACTATATGAATAGAAGAAAACCTGGGTAAATGTACTGCATACTGACAGAATAAACTGATGTACAGTGATTGGCTGTGAACTAGAATTCCTTGTGAAACAAAATTGACCTGTTGGGGTCATGAAGATACCTCTCCAGAGTGTATCAGAAGTTAAGGAAGCAAATAAGATGCTTGGTGTGTTTTTAGAAAGCAAGAAACTGTGCTAGCTTAATGTTAACCTCTGCAGTGCACTGTCACAAGAAGTTCCTTCTCCCCTCTAGTCAAAGAAGCTGCTTGAGTTCCATGATCCTGTTAAGATGGGAAGCATTTCCTGTTTCTATCTTTAAAGGGAGCTGGACAGTCACAATAAAATAATTGGAGAAAAACGTAGACTTAAAAGAGGATTGTGCAAAATTCATTCCTTTCCTCCTCTCTGAAAACAAAAGCCACCTAGTTATTCTTCAGGTTTTTGTTTTTCTTTGCTGTCTCACTCCAAAATATTTACAGGAGCATAACATATATGTTATGTTTAAATAGTAAAAACATTAAGTTTTAATTTCAGCACATGAATGAAAACTTTATTTTAAAAAGTTTAAAGGAAAGTGATGAGAACAACAAATTTCTTACTATACTTTTTATGAAACAATAAGAAAGTTGTAGTACTGTATTCACCGTTAATGTTTTACAGCCCTTATTTGCATATAACTCCCACTGAAGTCAGCTGAATTCTGTGAAGCAAACCCTAAATCTATAACTAGCAAACAAAAACTACATATAATGAGTTAAGGTAGTAAAAGTCAGGACACATCCAACCCCTACCTTTAGAATCATGGAAATCAGAGGAAAAACTTGTGTCTTCCATCTTCATATTACATACAGCTATAACACATGATAGCACAGGGGTTCTCAAACCTCGGGGCATGACCCCTCAGGGGGTCGCAAGGTGGTTACCGGGGGTCAAGAGCTTGCAGCTCCATGGAGCTGACAGCCCTGAGTCCTCATTACATTAAGTTAAGCCTGCCTGTTTTTAATTTATAAGGAAGGCTACACTCAGGGGTTTGCTGTGTGAAAGGGGTCACCAATACAAAAAGTTTGAAAACCACTGTATAGCACATTCCATAAGGGATCCTCTTCCCTCTACCGCAGATACCCAAAAGCAATACATACACCAAATTCATCACACCTACACTCTAAAACAAAACCTTAACAGGGATCTCATATGCTTTTCTATCAATTATATCAACATAGCACATCCAAGTGTCACACATTCAATGCATTTGGGAAGAAATTGTGCCTTAATGTTACTGAGATCTCTATTAAAGGTTTGCTACTGCTATAACATAACACAGCAATTATCATGTACTGTAAGTATGAATCTAATTGTATTGATCTTTTTAACAGGATGAAGAGTCAGAGGCTTTAGTGCCATGAAATATGGGCAGAGTTCCTTGAAGATTGTTTACTGTGTCAGATGTGGCAATTTCCCTCACATCCTTGGGAGAGCTTATTGAATTAAATTTAAGTACCTTTGGAGTCCATTGTATTCAATGCACAATGTATGTATTACTGTGGGCCAGGATTGCATGTGACCTCTCCAGAGCAGAAATGTGCAGCCTGGGAATTTAAAGGACCATAATAAAAATGTGCCAAATAAGAATGGACCTTGGGACAATAAGTGTGAAGTGGATTTCCTAGGGAATACCCAAGGAGAGGTCAATGCAATTTCCTCCTCTCAGGTTAAACAAAATCCAAGCCTTTTGAAGCTAAACCTTGAAGTGTGGATCATTGCCTGCTGAATATCTGTTCCCAGAAACTGGAGATCAAAGGCCTGAGCTATATAAAGAAACAGCTGAACTGCTCAGAGTTCTAGTTCTGAATCTGAGACAGGTATGAACCCAGTTGTGAATTTTTAAGGATTGACGCCTACTAGAGCCTGTGGCTGGAGCTGGGGTTAACCTTTGGTAACCATTTTAGTACATGTAGGTTCTTTTATTATTTTAATGTTTTCTCTTTAATGCTGTCACCTTAAGAATAAATGTACTTACTTACAAAAAGCTGTATTGTAACTGCTGGCAATTCATATTGGCATAGATCACACACTGTTGTGCTACCACGTCACAGTTTCAGGGTAACTGCACCTGTATTTGCAAGCCATGGCCCACCAAAGGCACCCACTTGAAGGTTTCTGGCTCCTTAGCAATCACCTCTCTTGAATGAAGACCACCATCTCTCTCACTCCTAACTGGGGTTTTTTAAGCTACTTTACACCATGATATTCCCAGCAAGCCAGACTGCCCAAAAGAGCCAGTGTCTGCACTTTGCTTTTCTCTCCACAGACTATGAACAGTAACTGCCAGAAATTACAAGTCACTACACGGTGCTTTGAATTTCTAGGCCTCACAACAAATCTCCCCCCTCCCAGTCCACAATAACATATAAAAGTTGCATTTAATACAGTGGACCCCAAAGATGCCTTAAATCAGTAATTTAGCAATACTTTCTCTCAGAAGTATACAGGAAATTGCTGTATCTGTAACACATTTTAGTACTATCTGATAATGATAAAGATTATTATATATGGAGTCAGCTTTTTTAAAGGTGCTTTAACTTGAATCCTTCATTTGCTCATGCAAATTATAAAATTTATATGATCAAATGACTGTGCAGCCAAAACATATGATAGAATTAAAAGACAAAGAAACAAAAGCTAACACTAAAAAAATTATTAACTAGCACTAGGACTGTCAAGTGATTAAAAAAATAATATTCATAGGATATCAGGGTTGGAAGGGACCTCAGGAGATCATTGAGTCCAACTTCCTGCTCAAAGCAGGACCAAGCCCCAATAAAATCATCCAGTAGATTTTTGCCCTGTATTCCTAAATGGCCCCTCAAGGATTGAGCTCACAACCCTGGGTTTAGCAGGCCAATGCTCAAACCACTGAGCTAATCCTCCCCCTCCATGTTAAACAATAATAGAATACCATTTATTTAAATATTTTTGGATTTTCTTTTACATTTTCTAATATATTGATTTCAATTAAAACACAGAATACAAAGTGTAGAGTGGTCACTTTATATTTATTACAATTATTTGCACTATAAAAACAAAAGAAACATTATTTTTCACTTCACCTAATACAAGCACTGTAGTGTATTCTCTTTATCATGAAAGTTGAATTTACAAATATAGAATTATGTACAAAAAATAATTGCATTCAAAAATAAAACAATGTAAAACTTCAGAGCCTACAAGTCCACTCAGTCATATTTCTAGTCAGCCAATCACTCAGACAAACAAGTTTGGTTACAATTTGAATAGGATAATGCTGTCTGCTTGTTTATAATGTCACCTGAAAGTGAGAACAGATGTTCGCCTGGCACTGTTATAGCTGGTGTCATAAGATATTTACGTTCCAGATGCACTAAAGATTTGTATGTTCTTTCATGTTTCAACCACCATTCCAGAGCATACATCCATACCAGTGGCGAGCAACCTGCGCAGTGGCGAGCAACCAGAGCAAGCCGCCAGACCGTTTGTTTACAAGCCTGCACTTCTTCCCGCAGCTCCCATTGGCTTTAATTTTTGAGTTAATCGCATGAGTTAACTGTGATTAATCGACAGCCCTAACTAATATGTAAGGAAATATTCAGGCCAGTTTAAACTCAAAATGAGGCAGAGAGTCTGTCATTAAAAAGAACTGCACTAAATTTTGTCAATAAAAGTTTACCAAATGAATACATCATAGCAGAAGTTCTAAAATATATAGAAGAGTTCATACCAATGGGACATTTTACACTATATTTTGAACTAGTAGATTTCCTCATAGGTAAGGAATGAGTATATTCAATATAAAAATTTAGAAACTGAGTTCTTCTAATTAAGTTATAACAAATGTACATACAGATGACATCAGATCCCTTACAGCTAAGCCCTGAACATGCTGCTTGCACCTCTTATTACAGAGGGCTTGTGAAATGGCTTTTCGTGATTGTAGGACTACTTACTTACCATACCCTTACTAGTCTCTCTTAGTGCACCTCATCAGATGTCAGGCCTCATGTCCTTGCCTCTCCTGGGATGGAATTCCACAAATCTCCTACTCTTATACCAGGCCCTGGGCTACAGTATCCTGTGTGACAAAGAGTCCCGTGGCACCTTAAAGACTAACTAAAATTTTTTAGAGCATAAGCTTTCGTGGGCTAGTACCCACTTCGTCGGATCCATTAGTCTTTAAGGTGCCACAGGACTCTTTGTCACTTCTGCAATTCCAGACTAACACTGCTACCCCTCTGATTCTTAGTATTCTGTGTATTAACTGTATTTACCCAGGAGATCTGACAGAATTTGGCACCTATGGTTCTTCCTTCCAGGAGTCTGTGATTAGTGTGAAATGTAGTGATCAGACCACCTTTTAAAAAGGTTTAATAGTAGGAACAAAGCATTTAGAGAAAAAGGATTTTGAAACAACAGTCAACCAACATGCATATCTATCTTATTTAAATCCTACAATCCTAGCGTCTTCAGATATCCCAGCTGGTGCCTGTGTCAGTCTGTTTTTTCCCAACAATTCTCCAACTGCCTCTTCTTGAGAGGTCTTTTTTAACCTGTTATAGTCATTTGTGATCCCAGGCCTTGGCCCTGCTTGTCAAAGCCAATTCTGTATGATGGATGGAATCAGGAGGTAGAATATTCAAAGTTAATGGTTTGGGCATTGTCTCTCACCAACACAAATGTTTTTCCAAGGGAGGCTTATCTCCATCCATTCAGTTTTCTTTCTGCTTGTTTTTCTTATAGCATGCTATTACACTAAACCAGTGTACAGTATTCATACAGTAAACTTCCCAATAACCCAGATAACATAGCATACAGCATTCATAATTCATCACACAACTGCTCCACTGGAGTTTTGAGCGCAGTCTAGGTTTAGCAAGCCAGTCAAATGACCAGTCAATTAATGCCAATTGATTGCAAATATTTCAAATATCCTAGCAAGAATGATCTGATGTAAGTGGCAACCTACATTTTTGATTGCATCGTGGTGCCAGTCTTTCATTTTTTAGATGCGAATTTCATCATGTTTCATATTTTTCCTGAATTAAAATAACTCTGCAGTTAAGTAACCTGTTTTTTGTAGTTAGGCATATCTACCTAAGACAGAGGTTCTCAACCAGTGAGGGCATGCCCAACTTTCTAGGGGAGTACCAAATCTGAGCAAGTCGCATTGTGACCCACCCAAGGTTACAATTCCACTCAGTTTGGCCAGGCTGCCCAGCCAATTTTTTTATCGGGAATTCCACATTTTTAAAAATGCCAAGTTGGGATGTGATTAAAACAAGATTGAGAACTGATTTAAGGCCAAGTCTAACTGTTTTGTTACTGCACTAATCAATTAGAGCTTTAAAATATGTGATTATTCTTCATCTTTAACCAGTCAAATGCTCAATCCTAGCAGAGTCATAATCAGTAGTGACAAAACTTGTGGCCTGTGCTCCCATTCTGGGGGGCCAGTGAGGAGAGGCATGTGCATAATCGTATATGGCTGCAAAACGCTAGCTCATTATTTATTCTACAAGGCATCCTTACATGATGATCATATAACAAAAAGAAAACAAATCATTGCAACTTAGTGAATCAATCCACAATTCCTCCAAGTACCCTAAAGCCTAATGGTGCTAGCAATTAGGGAAGAAATTTTTTTTCCTTAATGACTAGCTACATTTCCCAGAATGAAAGGTTGAATTACACTATAAGTTTTTACCAGTCATAAGTAATGACTGCCACACATGTTGATTTTATACAAAAATAAATATATTTGTCATGTGTAGAGTGGTAAATTTGAAGAATTTATGAATGTGTAGCTGCACTGCAGCAGTTAATGAGTTAAAACTAGAGGCTTTAGCAGTAAGGAACACTTTGATACAGCACATGGTACTGGGGAAGGAGCAGCAGGTGGTCTGAGTTTTTAGCAGTTGGCTAAGGTTCTATCCTAGCCAACCTCACCAATCCACTGGTGGGGTTTCCTCTGCTCTGCAACTTCTGGAAACAAGACAAAATTTAAAAGCATTTTACATCTGCCTTGTTCATGTTACATTTTTGATAAGCAAATAAACTCTCAGGGTTTGTATTTACTTAAGAACATGGTAGAAGGCTGGGAGGTGAATTTCTAAGTCAATTTGACATGATATTACTAAAATCAAACCCCTAGGGGTTTTTTGGGGGGGAAGGGGAGCAGGTGATGTCACCACTAGTTAACAATCCAGTGGCAGATCAGTCTTCTGTTCCGTTGTTTCATTATCACTCCAGCTTTCTAATTTAGAAGTTAGTATATATGTGCACGAGACAATTATTAAAATATTAGAGAAAAACTGGTTTGTGTCTATTTCAACTAGAACCAGTCAACCCGTAACGAGTGAGCAGATTTGACTATCTCCGAAGCTCCTGCAGGCGTACCGGAGCTGGTCCTGCAATGGGGGGCACGGGGTGAGCCCCCCACCCCCGATCGCACAGTTTCGGGGTGAAGCCCGGGGGGCGGGTTATGCGGAGACGGAGGTTGATTTTAGGACTTAGTAGCCAGCTAGGCCCACCCTGAGACCCTCACTTCGTGCCTCACAGCACAGGTGTGACACAGGGCATGGCCCGGCCCTTCGGCTGCGCCAGCCCAACGCTCCAGGCCCCGCCCCGGTACTGACACCTGCCGCCATGGCACGAGCCACAGCGACAGGGCGGGGCCGCCGCGCGCCCCAGCCAGGACAGTTCAGCAGCACAGAGCCCGCCTCCGTTCTCCTCCACAGCACCACTGCGCCTGCGCCGCGGCAGCAACGTAAGCCCCACCCGCCGGGCAGAGACTAATTGTGCGCCTGCGCACGGACGGGAACCACTCCGCCCCGCCGCCATTTTCTGTGCTTTCTGCGCACGCGTCACCATATGGCGCACGCGCGCTAGGCTCGGGCAAGCTGGATGGTCCGAGGAAGGGCGTGACCCCGACCATGGCGGAGGATGGGGCCCTGCCCGCCGCGGAGCGCGTGGGGCAGGTGGTGCTGCCGGGGGACGTGCTGCTGCTGCCCGCGCACCCGGAGGCGGATGGGGAGCGGTTGTGGCTGGGCCCGGGCGCCGCTCTGCCGGGCCGGCTTGTGTGCGGGCCGGGCCTGAGGAGCTGCGGGGCCGGGCTGCTCGTCACCAAGTGCGGGCTGCTGCGCCACCGCCCGCCGGGCGGGGCCGGAGGCGGCTCGGGCGGGGCCTACTGGGTGGACTCCCAGCAGAAGCGGGTGAGAGCGGGCGGGGCGGGCCCAAGGCCTGAGGGGCGGGAGGCGCTGCAGCCGGGGGTGGGCGCTGGACGTGGGCGGGCTCCGTGTGACTCTGCGGCCAGGGCGCCTGGGCAGAAGCCCGAGTGAGCTTGTCCAGAAGCTCGCCCTTGCTGAGACGATCCCTCTCTCCCTTCCCCTCGCCCCCACTCTCCTGGAGCTGCAGCGGGCTTCCTCTTTAAAGCTCGCGGTGGCACCCTTCATTCAGAGCTTCTGAGGAACAGAACCGGAGTGGAAACCTTTTCCATTGCTTTCCTTGGGAATTGCGGGGCTGCAGCCAACACCTGGTGTCCATTTAGTCCCCGTCCGTACACACTTTACTACTGTACTGTGCCACTGGTCAATGGCGTGACTGACTAAAATCTGTTTATGAGGCTGCTAATAGTCCCCGACTTGAAGGCTAGTGTGGCACAGGGATCAGTCCTTGTAAGGAGTGATGCACGCTATTACTTTTTTGTGTGGGGTCACCCACAACTGTGTTCTTGTAATAACGAATCCTGCCATCATACTGTATGGTTGTACATACAACAGTGTGCATAAGTTTCTGCTCTAGGGCCTCATAAGTACCAGGCTTCAGGCAGTAATTTACCACTGATGTAAAGTGGGAGTGTTACTTATCTACAGCACTTTTTTGGTGCTTGCTGAATTCAGTAAACCAGCTAGCTATGTTCCTTGTTGGGTTGAGTGTTGCAACTGGGTAGTTGACGTAACTAATGTATCATGGCTAAAAATACACTGTTACTGGTAACAGTGGAAGATTTTTTTGCCTATCCAATGCCCCTGTCCCTCCGAACTTTTGCCCCATCCAACTGCCCCCCCAGGACTCCTTGCCCCCAATCCAACTCCCCAGCCCCCTTACCATGCAGCTCTGAGCAGCATGTTGAGCAGCCGCGTGGAGCCAGACACACTGCCTCACAGGAGCATTCTGCCCTGTGTGGCTGCGGGGAAGAAGGGAAGACATGGGGTGGGGGAAGCCTCCCCAGCTGGGAGCTCAGGGTCCAGGCAGGATGGTTCCATGGGATGTAGTTTGCCCACTGCTGTGTTAGCTCCTGTTAGTTTACTCTTTACTGAACTCAAAACTAGCTTACTTCCAGTGAGAGTGACCACCACACTAGAAAACAACGCTGGAGTTGCATAGAATAATTGGATTTGTGGCTGGTGAGACTCTTGAGCTTTTGCATTCACACAGCATTACTAGATTCGGCATCATGCAAGCATCAACCCACCCATTCCCTCAACAGGCCAGCTAGCTTGAGCTTCAAGCAACACTTAACTTGAGCTAGAGATTTGTGTGTGGATGGAAGTCAAGTTAGGTAACACTTGACCTAATTGTTGTGAAGACACCTCTTTAGGTATGTCTCCACTACAGCTGGAAGTGTGCTTCCCAGTGCAGATAGGTGGGTGTGCTAGCTCAGGCTCATGCACTAAAAACAGAAGTGTGCCAGCAGCTAGCCTCCTGCATACATACTCACAGTGTCTGCGTATTATTGTACGCAGGTGACTAGCTTGTGCCACTGTGGCCACATTGCTATTTTTAGTATGTTAGCTCAAGCAAAGCTGGCATATGTGTCTGTGCTCACATTGGAAAGTATGTTTATAGTTGCACGGTAGATTTACCCTTATTTATAAAGACTGTGAAGCCCTAATTGTGCAAATGCACATGCTTAACTTTCATGAATAATCCTGTTAAAGTAAATAGACCTACCTAATGTGTAAGTATTTACAGTGGGTTTTGTGCTTTCTAAAAATAGTAGTTCATTTTGATACTGTATCAAGATTTTTTTTTAGCAACTTTCATTTTACAAATAAGTTTAATCACTCAGCTTCTTTGTACATAATGCTTGTATGTATATGTGTGTGTGTATATATATATAAATTTATTTCTCGAACATGTCTTTCTTTTCATTTTCAGTATGTTCCAGTCAAGGGAGATCATGTGATAGGCATAGTGACTATCAAGGCAGGTGACATATTCAAAGTGGATGTTGGTGGAAGTGAGCAAGCTTCTTTATCCTACTTGGCATTTGAAGGTGCAACTAAAAGAAACAGACCAAATGTGCAGGTAATGTTCTTGATTATGTATATAGGCAATATTGAAACATTTAAAGTATGATGTTTTCACTTTCTTGCAAAGTAACAATTTAAAATTTACTCAAATATTAGTCGATATCCTTTAGTCATAAGATGTTTTGATATATGATAGATTTTCCATGACATGTACAAACTTCTTTCTGTAGTGGCTTTATTCCCTTCCCTTTCTCCTAGGCCTTTTTGTTGGGCTCTGGCAGAGGAAGTCAGTTACATATCCAGGATTTTCTTCTTTTGATCACTAACTGTCACAGCAATAGATGCCAGACTTTGTCATTCATTGTACAGAGGATGTGCAGAGATATCGTCTCATAATATCACAGGCAGAAGATGGCAGTTCTGTGTTAGAATAGCCCTTCAAAGAGACAGTCTGAGAACATTTAGGCTAAAATTCACATTTTATAAAACAGGCTCTTATGAAATGTGACTGTCACGCTGTCTGGAATAGCGCCCAACTGTGAGTGACTGCTTCAGGGCAGACTGTCAAACAGGGAGTGACAGACATTGACGCCGACTCCATGGGTGCTGTGGGGCTGGAGCACCCATAGGGAAAAATTAGCGGGTGCTCTGCTCCTAACCCCTTCTTCTCCTTCCCCAAGCGTGGCACCACTGTTCCTTTCCCTCCCTCCCCCCACTCAGTACTTCCCACCCGTAACCTAGCCACTGTTTGGCGGCATCTAGGACTTTCTGGGAGGGAGTGAGAGGATTGGGGATGTGGTGTGCTTGAGGGAGTAGGCGGTAAATGGGCAGGGCTGGAGGGGACTTAAGGGGGGTGAGGGTCGTGCAAGGGTGGATGGGGCGGGGCCAGAGGCAGGACAGCAGAGTCGAGCACTCCCGGACTAGAGGGGAAGTCGGTGCCTAGGGGATCACAGACACTCCGCTTAGACTAGTGGTTCTCAAAGTGGGGGTTGCGACGCCTCGGGGGGGTCGCCGACTGCCTCCCGAGGGGTTGCGAGCCCCTGGCACTGCTGAAAAGCCACCCAATTGATTACTTCCGGATTCGGCGGCTTTTCGGCGGACATGCCAAGCTATTTCGGGAGCACTCAGCATGTCTGCCGAAAATAGCTGCCGAATGCGGAACTAATCAATTTGGCAGCTTTTTGGCAGACGTGCAAGGGTCCGCCGCGCCGAAGAAGAAAGTGAAAAAGGGTCGCGGTTCTCAGTAGTTTGAGAACCACTGGCTTAGACTCTCCAGTCTATCTTGCCACCCAGACATGCTGGACTAATGGTCGCTTACACCAAAAGTCACTCCATATTCAAGTTGCTTTCAGTCCAAGAGGTATTTACCCCAGATAATCTGGTACCCTAGATCTTGTACCTAAGACAATGCCTGTAGCCAGTCCTGTAATAAACTGTCTAAAGATTTGTTAACTAGAAAAAATAAATAAGTTACTTACAGGTTAAAGCAAGCAAGCGTGTTCATATAAATGTTATAACCTAAATCCTAAGAGCATGAGAGTTGTAATGATCTGTCATTGAACGTGTCCTTTGGGGCAGACCCAGATGTAACCCTTGGGGATCTGTGCCCCAGCTTAGGCTCTGGCCCTGTCAGAGTTCAAACAGGAAAAAGGGAGACAAAACATTTTCCTGTGACTTTATTTCCTTCGTTCAGCTTCTAAGTCCACAGGATGAGCTTCCTTGCACATAGCATTTCCAAGATGGGGTAGGACCATTAACTAATCCATTGTATCTCAATGTTCCTTGATGGCCCAGCTGATTTTGATAGCCCTACTGGATGGAGGGGGACACGATTCCTGTGCCTGGGTTCAGAAGTTCAGTGCAAACATTTTCAAAGTTATAAAGCAAAACACATATATATTTTCTTATAGCATAGAACAAGGCGGTTCTCAAACTTCATTGCACCTCAGCCCCCTTCTGACAAAAATTACTTCATGACCCCAGCAGCGGGGACCTAAACCTGAGCTTGTCCAAGCCCCATCACCCCGGGTAGGGGAGGCCAAAGCAGAAGTTCAAGGGCTGGGGGACGTAACCTGAGCCCCACCACTCACGGCTGAAGCTCTTTGGCTTCGGTCCTAAGCGGTGGGGTTTGGCCTTGGCCATAAGTGGCGTGGCTCAGGTTTCAGCTTCAGCCCCAAATCCCAACAAGTCTAACCGCAGCCGTGGTGACTCCATTAAAACAGGGTTTGCCAGCATCACAGTGACATCAATAGAAATGTTTCTGTCTTTAATATTAAATAGAAACCATTTTCTGTAGTATATGTATCCCAGTATTGCTGCATCCTGCTAATATACCATAACCAGAAAGTAAAACTGAAAAGCAAAGAGAAAAGACTAATCCATTTTCATTATTCAAGCTGAGTGAATTGCATAAGTAAACTATTTAAATTATGAAAGTAAATTATGTTTAAAAGCCTTCTGTTTTAAATCTAAAATGGAGTGAAGAGATGAGGAAACTGGTTTATTTTTAAAAAGTACCATATATGAGGTTTGAGGTGTTGCTTTAAAGGAAAAAATCTTTTGCAACTGTTGAGGTGTTCAGGAACCCTATATAACTGTACCAAGGAGTAGGTATATAACAGGAGCTAACACCTGTAGCATCCACAAGACATGACTGTACTTGAAGAATGGATAAATGTTGAAGAATAAATAAAAATTGCTTATATATCTCTATCTACTGTTGCATAACTGTGTATTTTTGTAAAGAACCTAGGGACGAGTTCAATCAAAAAGATATAGAGACATGATACAGTTTCTCTGAACATTTCCCATCACTTGTTTTAGGTTGGAGATCTTATTTATGGTCAATTCATTGTAGCCAATAAAGACATGGAACCAGAGATGGTCTGTATAGACAGCAGTGGAAGAGCGAATGGAATGGGAGTAATTGGACATGAAGGCCTGTTGTTTAAGGTTTCTTTAGGTCTAATAAGAAAGTAAGTATTACATTTTTTAACTTTCCAGGAATGAGAGAAGCTGAATTTTTTTGTCATTTTTTTTAGCTGTGACAGATGAGTGAAACTCTTTATCTTGATGAAAACTGGTATGAACGCTAACATTTAATGCTATAGCATTAGATGTCCGTAACCAGCAGACCTGAGCAGCATGACACCTGGAGTAACAGATGTGTATTGTTCTTACGGCACGTATTGTCAACATTATTGCCTGATAAAGTTATTTGATCTTTGTGGTCCTAAATTTGTAATCAGCAAAAGATATAATATAGTGTTAAGAAAGGAGAAATGAATGATAAAATACAATAAGTAGAAACCAACAGATGTCACAGAACTAAAACTGCTCCTCTCTCTGTCCCTTAGTTACAAACTGGCATCTTAAATTAATAAGCCTCTGGTATATTTGCTGCTTCCTTGAGAAAGCTGTACTCTAACCATATTCTGCTGTAGACTTTACCTTTTAACTTTATGATGTGGTATTGTATTGAAGTGGAATTTCTTTTTTCTACTTGATCTTGTTGCTACATTATTTAGAAAATATTGTGAACCCAGTTCATCAGGAAGTGGCTTTTTTTGCCTATGGAGACTAATCATAAATTTGCTATGTACATAGTTCCATCTTCAGTGATGGGGTAGAATCTGTGCATAGCAATTGGTCTGAGAGTGACATCAGTTTCTTGAACACAGTCTTCATACAGCTTTTAGTGGCAATCTCAAGCATTCTTAGAAGTCTTTCTTCCAAAGAGAACCAAGAAAAGGACTGTGAAGAAACTAAACAAAATAATTCAGTTTCCTCTGGCCAGAAGCTATGCAGGGGATGGGAACACAAAGGGGCAGTAGTAAAAAACGCCCTCTGGTGTTTAAAGATTTTTAATTAGCACCTCTTTCATGTACAGTCTGGATGAGCTGTTCCAGGTTAAAATAAATCCTATTTACTACTCAGTTGCAAATGAGGAGCTAAAAAGTCAACTTAATTAAATCTGGTTCACAAAAACTAGACTAGGCATCTCAAACTCCAGTCACCAGGAGGTCCACATGAGGACTAGGACATTGGTCCGAGGGCCGCATCACTGACACCCCCACCTCTGTGCTGGCCCTGCCCCCACTCCACCTCTTCCCCACCCTATTCCAACCTGTTCCTTAAATCCCTGCCCCTGCCTCTTCTCTGCCTCTTCCCCTGAGCGGGCGGCGCCCCGATCTTCCCCACTCCCTCCTGGAAAGTGCTAAGTGCTGCCAAACAGCTGTTTGGCAGCAGGAAGTGCATGGGTGTAAGCAGAGGAGCAGGGATACAGTGCGCTGGGGGCATGAGGAGGTTGGCTGGCCACAGGCAATAACCTAGCTGGCTGCATGTGGCCTGTGGGCCATGTGTTTGAGACCCCTGCACTAGACTGTCTTCATTATGATTGTTGCATGGTGTCACTGCAAGATACATTTTTTTTTTAAAAAATGTATATCTTAATTCTTAATATCCTCTTGGTTTTGGAATTTTTTTAAATTGAACTCATACATGAGCACTAAACAAGAAATTCAAAATGTTACTATGTTATATTAAAGTTTGAGTTCGTGCTTTCAGCTCAGCCTTAGCTATTAAAGTTGCTACAGATGCTGTCATACCACTGGTGGTATTAGCAGTGGTCCTGTTATTGACTAGCAATACTGAAATGTATTTGTTACACAATAATTTCTTCTTCTGACGTCCCTTTTACTCTGTTTTCAGGCTTTTAGCTCCCAGCTGTGAAATCATTCAGGAATTGGGACAACTCTACCCTTTTGAAATAGTGTTGGGAATGAATGGAAGAATATGGGTAAAGGCAAAAACAATTCAACAGACTTTAATTGTGGCAAATATCTTGGAAGCCTGTGAGCACATGACAGCAGAACAAAGAACACAAGCATTTGCCAGACTATCAGAGAGATGATGTAAAGAAAACATCTTGAGTTCATTTCAGTCTTTGCAAAGATTGTAATATTTTTTTATTCAGATCTATATTAATAACTAATTTTTAAGCTTTGCGTCTCTCCTATTTGTTAATTTTTTTTACCCACTAGTCCCTCTTTCCTGATCCCTCAGTCTGTTTAGGCTTCCTCATTCAAGCATTCTCCTCACTTCCTTAACAGCAGTGTTTGATTATTATGAAACAAATAGAGATAATCTTTTTAAGTCACAATAAAGAGTTTTTGGAGACCACACTTATTTTTGTAACACAGTTTAGTAGCAACATTAATTTTTCCATCAGATGAGAGCAGAAAACTCAGTTGATCAACACACATTTAGTGTTACTTCCACCAAGAGGTTCTGTATATGTGTTTTTGCTGATTCTGCAAGCTCATCAGTGTGGTAAGCCTTAATATAAATTTTTAAGGAGACAGTTCTGCCTCTTTTAACAAAAGATCCAGATGGGACAGGCCAAATGATAAAATAGAAGGTGAGGAAGACATGGAGGTGGAAGTTGATGTTTGTTTAATAAGCTACGTGGAAGGTAAGGCACTAGAACTGACATACTGAACAAAAAAACAGCTGATCCAGAGTTATGTGACGGTTCAAATATCCTTTAAAGAAAAAGCCAAGCAAATTGCTCTATACTCCTAGAAATATATGGCTAGCAATATATTGAGAAAGAGTTAAGAGAAAAGATGACAGTGTAAAATGTGTCCCCTTATGCCACAGTGATTATTAGAACGTGTCCAAAATGAATGCAGTTATAGTGCTATATACCTCTCCTCCCCATAGGGAACATGTTGTACCCAGAGGCATATTTGATTACCCTTATTTTAGCATACACAGCTGCAAATATCGTTGGCCATAAAAAATTATTCAGCTCTGTTTGAATTGTTTCCACAGGCATGACTCAGTCTTCTATGGAAGTAAATTTGACAGGTTGGATATACCAGTGCTGTGTGAAGTATTTGTTCTAAACTTCTTTGCCACTGAGTGACTGTCTTGTTACCAGACTGCATAATCAAAGTCTGCATAATCACAACCTGCTGTTGCTTATTGTCTTGCACTTAGATTATATGTTCTTGGGAGCAGGGATGGTCTTTTTGTTCTATTTGTACATTGCCTGGCACAATGGGGTCCTTGTCCCTAATTGGAACTGCTACACATTAGGGTAATACTGCTAATGCTAGATACCCCACAATAGGTCTTGAAGTGATGTCCTCCATGAGTTTTCTCAGACTTCTACAATTGTCCCTCATCCTGTGAGTTTCTGTTAGCTAATGCTTACTAATTCACCGTCATTGGTTCCATTGTGTATTACCGTAAGCCTTAGTCATTTTTATCCTACAGTAATATGTTCAGAAGCATGCTGAGTCAGTCATGCTGCATACATGAATCCCTCTCTGGCTTACAAAAGATAGGGATTTAGAAAACACCCTTTTTTGGCTCTTGACAATGGGGTTTTAATCACTGCCTTTCAATCCTTGTTGAGAGATGAGACCTACTCATTCTTTTGTGTGATTGTGAGGGGATATCAGTGGCTTCTTTGCCTAGCATCTTATTGAGAGGGCAAAGATATCCAAGAAATTCCTCCTCTTCCTTTTCATGCTTGAGATGCAGTTCTTGCTGGCACTTCCTGTGACCCACCCCAGAGGTGGAATTGATGCCAAAATACCAGTTGATAATTTGGGTTGAGCATGACAAGTGCTGCTTATCTCCCTGACTGTTCTTGGAGGGAGCTGAAGAGTGACCTTTTTAGTCATCACTGAGGCTGAAGACTCTGAGACATAATTTTCTATTCCGAGACTGAAGGTGATGGATTTTTAGAGCCTAGTGCTCAGTCTTCATAAATTTGGAAGCCCCCTCTCCAAACAAAGGACCTGAATTCTGTCTTGGAATGCCACTTTGTGCTGTCTGCATGCTTGCCTTCTGGTTTTCCTGCTTTGATTTTAAAAAAAGAGAAGCTTAACAGCTTCTTTAAGCAAAGCACTTTCTCCAAACCATGATATGTAGTAGCAGGACTAATCAAGAAATTGAAATATGTTAATATATAACGCCTCGGGATGCTGTACACTCATTGCAGGTTTCTGTCATAACATTGGGAGTGTTCTTTTAGCATAGATGTGTATCTGTTGTTACAAATCTTAGTGATGAGCTATGCAATAGATTGTTAGGGAAAATTGAGCAAATGATACAGGGAAAGTTTCAGAAAGACATTCTTCAAATGCAGTCACGCATGCTGCTGTGTCAACAGGTTATGCAAAACAAAGGAAAAATAAGGCAGGCTGGGTTTTCTTTTTATTAAAATTATTAAAAGATCTGACAGGAAAAATACTGTTTGTCCTTTAATGTTGGTATCGGCCTGGTCTGTGCAGTGTTTTCTCAGCACATTTCATTTAAAATAATTATCTTAACACACTTTTTAATGAAAGAAGCTATTGTGTAGGGTTTGGGTTGTATTGGAAAACTAAACTGTCACTGATCATAAGGAGCTTCTTTCGCCGAGATAATGAAGACAGCAGATGTGCAGTTAAAAATATTTTTTAAAAAGTTAATTTGTTTTCCAGGCAGCTTTCCTGCAGTGGCCTAGGTGTCTTTCTACCATCATATGGGAAACAAGGTAGTAGCAGCCCCCAGAAGGCCAGAATAACCTTTGGAATAAGATGGTCAAATTCCTCTAACCGCAGAGAAGCTGATCCCTCTTTCCAGTGGAGTGTGGCCCAGAGCCTTTGTGAGGAGGGGATCTGTTAGTCACACTGTTTCCAATCCTTTGGCTCTAACAATTTCATTATGCCACTGTGCCCTTTTTATTAGCCTTGATCTACCATTGAACTAATTATATAAACTTTTCTCGTTACAGTGTAAAATTAAGAAAACTGCCTTGCTTAAACTCAAAATATATTGGCTCATTTTGTCCTTCCCCTCCCCTCCCTGGTGTGAGTCCCATGATCTCAATTAAGTTACATGAGGGGCTCATTTTATTTAATTTATGCACCACCCCTCTGCAAAAATGTCAAAGTTTAATTAGGAAATGTGTGAAAAGCTCTGGATAATGATGGATTTTTACATTAAGTAAAACTCAAAGAACAAAAAAGTTGAAACTACCTATTTAGAGATGTTCATTGGTTCTGAGAAATAAAACTATTAACCACATCTGAAGGGCTTGACTCTGGTAACTAGTCTTGTAACTTTTGTAGTCTTCTCCATATATGGAATTCTGATACAAAAAGGTCTCTCTTGGTTTGTTTTGTTACCTTCCCAAGGTAGCATAATCAAATGATTAAAATGAAGGCTGCAGCTTCAGGAGCACAGGGTTCTGCCTTTTGACAAACAGCAGGACCAGCATCTTGTAATGCTATACTACAGTGGTTCTCAGGGCACCCAGGAGTGAGAGGTGCTTGTTACTAGTCTGCCTCCAGGAGCAGACACACTTGTTTGCGCTTAACTGGGTGTCAGCTCCCTGACACCACCAGCCTGTTAGCTACCCAAGCACTCTCCTTGCACTTGTGGCAGCCCTTATTTTGCCTTGCAGGCTTACAATAAGTACACTCTAGTCCCTTTGAAATGTTCCCCTGTAGTCTCCAGTAGAGCCTAGTGTGGCTCTTCTTTTAATCCCACTCCTGCTATTATGGCAGCTGCTCCTGAAGGACCCATAGGATCCCAGTCCCGCTGCAGGATTTTACACTAGTCCCATACAACAGGTCTCCAAACTATGGCCCGGGGGTCAGATCCGGCCCACAGCTTTGATTTGTCCAGCCCTCCAGCTAAGCAGGCATGTGAAGAAGCCGCCACTGCCCTGCCATGAGCTGCTGCCGGCGGCCCCATGGGCAGAGGGGTGAGTGCCCCCATGGCAATGGCCGAAGGAGCAAAGCGGGGGAGTGGCAGCAGCCAAAGGAGCAAAGGGGGGGCGTGGCAGCAGCTGAAGGAGCATGGGGGGGGGTTGCATACATTGAATTTTTTTGCAGTCGCTTTGGCCCACGAAGCCCCTTCAAAAATCTAATATGGCCCTCGTCTCATAAAGTTTGGAGACCCCTGCCGTACAAGGCTCCAGTCCTTTATGCACTCACAATAGAAATACTAGGTCTGCTATCCTCAAGGGAACAGTTTGTGTGAGTCAACACAGGATCCGTACCTTGCTTAACACAGAGTGTGGTATAGTTGTGGTAAAAACAATAAGTTTTATTAGCAAAGAGACAAGAAACAGACAAGAAAAAGCTTACATATAAAACAAAGTCATAATGTGCTTTCTAGAGATTAAACTAACTGTCTAAAGAGGTTTATCTTATCGTAAATGTCCCATGCAGCATTGCAACACAGACTGGTTGTGATTTCTTTTTCATGAATGTAAACACGCTGCCTGTTTACTTCCTGCGTCGGGGATGACAGGGTGTATTTGTTGTTGCCCAAACAAAGTTTTGAAGTGCATGTTAAAGTGCTCTTTCCTCTTTGTGTATCTATACCTATTAGTTCTTTCTGTTGACTTAACATGTAAGGGTATGGTTACACTTACAAGATTATAGCACTATTGGTTATAGCGGTCCCCTTATACAGTAATATGTATAGCGCTATTGTATGTCCACACTCAGATGCGCCAGCGGTATAGCATGGCCACATTTGGGGCACTTAATGCGGCATTAAGAGCAGCGCATTAGGGCAGGTATCCCAGCATTCAGCTGGGTGCAACGTGCTTTTTAAACGAGGGAGGTGAGGGGGGACGCATTGTGTGTATGCGGAGGGAGAGAGAGAGTGATTTTTCCGTTCTTCTGAAAGCCTGTCAGTGAGCCTCCCTTCACAGAGGGCTTTGTTTTCACACAGGCTCTCTCCTTAAACATTTGAACTGCTTATCTGCCGAGTTAAGAGAGAAACTCTAAAGAGGTGTTTCCGCATTCCTCCAGCCGAGTTCAAAACAAAGGGAAGAGACGTCAAATGCCTTAAATGGCTCTAGGCATCTCCAGAGATCACTTGTAGCGCAGTGGGTGTCCGCATTCTTGCTGTAGCGCTACAGCAGCTGCGCTACAGCCCTTATTCCCCATGCGGAGGTGGATTAACAATAGCGCTATAACTCAGCAGTTATAGCGCTCTACGTGCCTTGCCAGTGTGGACGGGGAGGAGGTTATAGCGCTCATGGGGGCTTTATAGCGCTATAAAGTGCCAGTGTAACCAAGCCCCAAGTATGTCTCCCTCCAGCTAGCTTACAATGCTTAATTTATGTGCTGACAAACAGGAGAATAAACATCTAATGTCTGACAAAGCCTGTCTGTTAGCTCTGCCTTGATACAGACACACACTTTAAAACATAGTTGTGGCATATATACGTAAGTCCTTACACAGTATTCATGCATACATTTCACAACTATATTCCTGACCAGTATGACCCTGTCATTTAAACCTCCCATGCCATTCTTAATCTTTGATGAACTAGAACAGTGGTCTCCAAATTATGGCCCGGGGGCCAGATCTGGCCCATGGCGTTGATTTGTCCAGCCCCACAGCTCAGCAGGCACGTGGAGAAGCTGCTGCTACCCCCACATGCGAGCTGCTGCCGGCAGCCCCATAGGTGGAGAAGTGAGTGCCCCCACGGTGCGGCTGGAGGAGCAAAGGGGGTGGGGAATTGTGGCAGTGGCATGGCTGGAGGAGCAAATGGGGGAGTGCCCCTGCAGTGCAACCAGAGGAGCAAAGGGCAAGGGGTGTCGTGGCAGTGGCCAGAGGAGCAAAGGGTTGTGGGGGGAGCGGAATGCCATGGCTGGGGGAGCAAAGGGGTGACTGCCCCTGTGGCGCAGCTAGAGGAGCAAAGGGGAGAAGGGGGTGTCGCAGCAGTGGCTGGAGGAGCAAAGGGTGGGGCAGTAGTGGCCCGCAAAGCCCCTTCAGAAATCTAATATGGCCCTCGTCTCAAAAAGTTTGGAGACCCCTGAACTAGAATGTTCATAGTGTGACGTTCCCCTCTGGTGTTGTCTGGACCAGTGATCTGCCTAAGCCAGTGTCCTTTGTTCCTGTGAGGCTGGGCTGGGTTTGTCCCATCCATGCCCTGAGGAAGTGTGAACTGCCTCTCTGCTCTTGGAGAGTTTTTGCATGGGCTTGCTTTAAGCCATGAGGATACATGTTCAGCCTCCTAATGATATACATTAAATTATAATCTTACTGTAACAATTACTATAACATCACTCTAACAACGATTCTCAGTGCATTATGAGCCTTCTGAAGACACCCAACATGAGCAACTTTGCATTGGATACCACACAATCATTTTATAATAAAGATGAACATGGGGTATAGGGTGTTTCCCCGGAGGAACAGAGCATCACACCTCCCCTCTTAGCTCACTGCAGGAGGGTTGGTCACTGACTGTCTCAAAGAGAGTTTGTTGTTATCGTTCTCTTGGCATCCAACAATTAAGGCCATGAATCAGTGTGCCTCAGCTTCCCCATTCACACACAGCAAGCCAGGATTTTTTTTTATGGTTTCTCTGTTATGATAAGCTTTAAACCTTTTTACAGTATTAATTGAAAAGTAGAATTATCATAAGGTTTAACATCCATATAGAAATTCTTATTCCCAAAACTTAACATTCATACCAAAATTTTTGTCACAGATGGGTGTTTACAAGTATATCATACCACACCCTCTGTTCAGTTAGTGTAGTTTGAGGTTAGTTTGTTCATTACCCGTGGTGTCCTTTGACTCTCTTCTAATTAATCAGTCACTGGCTTTTCTTCCCCTCCAGCGTTTCCCTCTGTGTGGGCTCCTAATTTAATCATGTTTCTGGAATTTTTGTGCCTCCGGGTCTGGCAACATAGGTGTTCAGGGGAATCCTGCACATTGGCCCTCCCTTGTGGGAGTGGTCTCCCAACCCCAGGACTGTACATATGCAGAAAATCCAGTTTCCCTTTTGGGGTTACCCTGTGTTTCCCCCTCCCAGCACAGAGTCCATCCCTTCCCCTAGAGGTCTGTGATCTGTGCTAGGTGTGTTTACCCTTTGGTCAGATTCACTCTTTCTCAGCAGTATTCCCATAACTGCTCTTTGTGTCTCATCAGCCTGAGGGAAAGCACACCCTTCCCCTTCCCTTCCTCTTCAAACCCCGCCCCCCACATTGTGAGTTGGGTCGTCTGTATTCTGGCAGACTACCACCTGACAATTTCCTGGTCTCAACTCCTCTGCTGTTACAGGCATTGGAGCTGTATCTTGATGTAAGAGACACAGTTACTTTCCAAAAATTTATCAGGAAGAGCATCCTGAAAAATTAGGATCTAGATTGGGGTACCCTCCATCACCCCTATCTGTGTCCCTGCGAAGTCAGCAGTGTGACTGCTCTCCTCCAGGAGGTCAGTTACACAGTTTTTTCTCGAAACCTGGGTCACAGGCAAAGTGCCTTGGTGCACAGATGCTGACCCAGACATCCTCCTAGCGTCCTGGGCATTCTGCCTCAAGTTATTAGTGAGGAGACATTCCTGTACCCCCACTATTTCTTCCCCTGTTTCCGCTTCTGGGCTCCATAAGAAGAAGCCTGTCTCTTTTTCAGCTGCAGTACTCTGCTAGCTAACAACTAGGACAGTTTCCTTAATTACACACAAAACCTCTCCTGCTCTTGTACCTGAGGGCATGTTCTCTTCTGCTGGAAAGGAGCTAGTCCCAGCCCCTCCCATACTTGGAATCACCCTGCTTCCCTGTGTTACAGAGTCACAGGAATCCTCACCCACCTCAGTGGTTTCTGAAATTCCCTGCCCCTTCTCTGGGCTCTCTTCTGGGACACATTTCTCCCTGCTGCTCCCTAGAGCCAGTTTTGTCTCTGGTTCAGCTGCAACCTGCTGGCAGCTAATAACCTGGACAATTCTCTCCCTGGCAGGCATTACACCACCATCCCTTCCTAATGTGCAGGAGTTGGTCTCAACCACTCTCCCACCTGGAAGCATGTGGCTTCCCCCAGCTGCCGAAGATGCAAGGAGACTCTCTCCCATTCTCTCAGTGGTTTCTGAGACCTTACCCTTTCTCTGCGGATCCCAGCAAAACACTCCCTCCTGCTGCAGGCAAATACCTTAAACTGAGATACACCGAAAAAATCATTACCAAGGAGCAGGTTGAATAGGAGGTGTTCTGTTATCCCCATAGTCAGAACACTTTCCAAACCTTCCCACACCACATGGATTTTAGCTAGTGGTATGAGGACTCTGCTTTCCCCCACCCCTACAATCTCTGTGATTTGGCCAGACAACATACTGGCCTTTGGAACCACATTCTGCTTAACCAGAGAGATCTTGGCTCCTGTATCGCTCTGCCGCAAGTATTCCTCGCCATCAATTTGGACAGCCTTAACATGTTCCATATCTGGTTCTGCAGAGGCTAACCTCAGAACCAATATAACAGGTTTCAATTGCTTGGAGTGAGATTGAATTACTTGTTTTGTGCTACTGGGATGATAATTTATAAAATATGTTTTCCTTAATGTACTTGCACCCGGAGCACTAAGACACATTATTAAATGTGTGCAGTTGGTGTAAATCTTTCTGGAAAACTCCACTGCAAACTCAGTGCAGCAGACTATGCAGGAATTAACTAGCTCTTGTATAATACAAAAATTAGGCATAAACTGCATAGGAATGGGTGTTGCATCTTCTAATACAGGCAATGATGAACAGTGAAAATCTAATCACAGAGAATCAGTATCTCATCTACGGTAAATAAGATACATACTAAAAAGGGTATTTTTAGTAATCATACAGGTTATGAATAATGAAATATTTATAATTAAGCTAGGTTCCGTGGCTTTCCTGCATGGCACAGATTTATTCCAGCTCTAAAAAGCAACACTTATTTAGAGTATAGTAGTTTTAAAGTAGGTTTTCATCATGCAATTTGCTCTTAAATCCTTTTTTGATCTGTAAAAACAGATTTCATGCTTATACCTGTTAGGATAACTGCCTTCGGGTTTGACAGTCACCATTTAAAGAACCCAGCCCTGAGAAGAAGGAAATGAACATGCTATTAGGGATGGGCTAGTGCTGTTGGTGAAAAGTCAAAAGCCAGTTTTAAAGTTCAGAAGCAAGGGAAGCTGACAACCTGCAGAAACCAAAAATTTAATATATGATGATAGGCATAATTTATGGCAGTCATTACTATATCATAATTATCTTACTGCTCAGATTGCTAACGTATAGTAAGGTGGGGAGGAGAGAGTCTCTTTTGTTTCCAATTTGTTGTCAAGACAGTGAGAAAGGCACTAAACTGTATTATTGTTAGTAGTTAAAGAAAGCATTCTTGCACTGTGACTGGGTGGTGTCTTAACTAGGGTATTATATCTTCTTAACTCTCACCATCCTGTCTTCCATCACAAATGCTAAATCCTGGGTCTTCCTTGTTTAGAAAATCTCTCTTCTACTTGTTCTTACGAATGTTGAATTTAGCCCGGATAGTCACTACCAAGGTGGCTTCCTGATTATTTTCTATCCACTCTCTTCCCCTGGGACAATTAAAGTATATTTTCAAAGGTAGTTGTAACAATTTCATGGCTTCATAGACTTCATAGTGCTCATGTATATTCTGCACACCATGGTCACATGTGCTTTATGGCTGTCATTGGGCATAGGATTCGGTTAACAAAATACAGCCACTTGACCTAAAGAAGCATCTACTTCGGCTGTAGGAGTCTCAAAGCACATAGCCTCAGTAAGATGCAGCCCATAGAAGAACCATTAATCATACAAACGTAAGGTCAGATATTCTATCCAGCAGACAGTAATGGTGCACATGCCTAGTGACAAGCCACTATATATTATTTGAAGGTGCACAGGATGTACTATATGTGTACAGAGCCCCACTATTGAAACATGTTCTGTGATGTGTTAAAAATATAATTTGGAGGAATACTACAGCAAATGCATGTTTCTGGGTTTTTTGTGTGTGTTTCTATAGTTTGTGAATATGATAATCACATACATTCCTGATGTGTAATGCATCTAATTTTGGGTCTGACCCTCAAAGTGTTTTTATCCCTAGATGTAGTAGCCTCATGAATAGTCTGAGTCTCACAATATGACAAAATTTTATATTTGAACATCCATACACTTTTGAGGAACTGCCCTGTATGATTGTCCCAAACATTAGCTAAAATGATGTAAAAGCTTGTGGTGTTATTTGCATATGGTCTTAAAGAAAGCCGTATTGTGTAGCTTTGTGAATCCTGGTATGGTCATATTTTTAAAGCCAGTTTAGTTTTGTTGCTCCAGTAATTTACAATCAGAAGAATGAAAAGAAAGTAAACTCACTTTCAACTTTCACACATTACTGCAGTGAAGATACCGCAGTGAAGATACCTATTGACTGTCTTTTAGTTTTCAGTTGCTGTGGGCAGAGGTAGAGGAGTAGAGTTAAGGTAGTTTGGGTGACCTTAGTTGTGTATTTCCACACATAGAATTGTAGTAATGTAGGGGTGGGGGAGACCATGAGAAGTCATCAAGTCCAGTCCACGTTGCTGGGGCAAGACCAAGTGAACCTAAGCAACCCTGATAGGGTTTTGTTTTAACTTGTTTTTAAAAACCTCCAGTGATGATACAAACCTCCACAGCCGCTCTTGGAAGCCTACTCCTGTGTTTATGTTGCAAAAACTGCTTATTTCCTTTGGAGTTTAGTCCAATATACCTCAAAGGACAGGCATAACTCAGTAGACTTCTGGAAAAACAAGATTTATTGCAAGCAATAAGGAGTCAGAGGGGTTATCACCCAAACAACTGGCTCCCCTCAATACATGTGTGAGGATACTTTATACCCCTGTGTTGATATGAGAGGGGGGACTTTCAATCCACTTACACAGGTGGGAACACTTAATGGCTATTACATCCATTGTTGGTATTAATCTATTTCATTTACCTGTCTGGTAAGCAGGAGGTTCAAAACACTTAGGGGTACTCAGACACTATGACGCCTGCACAGCTGTGACAGGGTGAATGCAAGTTTAAAATGCATGTTAAACTAGGGGTCAATAGTACATATACAGAGAGTGAGATTATAAATCTAAGGTTATTTTAAAATCATACTACAACATTCTAAGTTACATTTTCCTAACAATCATTTTCTTAACAAATCCTCCCTCTTTAAAGATGATTTCTTCTATATTCTATCGGGGAGCAGAGCTAGCTTAGCTCTCCTGGGTGGGGTTTGTTGACATAACAATGGAATACAATTCATAACACAACAAAAACACAATCCTATAACTAATACTATTAATACAAAATAGACTCCTCCCTTTATGAGAGTTTTTATCCAGTCATCAACATTAGGCAACCATGACCAAAAATCAAAACCTTGAGTTTGCTTTATCCCATGCACTAGTTCCTTTAAGTTGTATAAATCCTTTTCAATGGAAGTTTTCTCATCAGTAATATTAACACAACAAAGGCCAGTAAACTCAGAACAGCTGTGTCCCTGTCTGAGAAGCAGATAGTCAATAGCAAGACGATTTTGTAACATTCCCTGCCTGACTTCTCCCATTTCCTGGCGTTCATCTGCAGCTCGTCCATGGGCTCTGACATGAACCACAGCGACTTCCTTAGGTAGTTTAAGGGCATCCAACAGTGCCAGGATTTGTGGTCCGTTTGCTATTCTCTGTCCCGAAGCTGTAACAAATCCACGCTCTTTCCATAATAGTCCATGAGCATGCACAGTGGAGAAAGCATATCGAGAGTCAGTAAAGATATTTACCCTCTTGTCTGTCCCCAGCCAGAGGGCTCATGTCAATGCAGTGAGTTCTGCTGCTTGCGCTGACCAGCTGGCGGGGAGCTTCTCCTTCCACAGTATTTCAGTCAGGGTCACAACAGCGCAGCCCATCTGTCTGGTGCCTTGTACCATACTGCTAGATCCATCCACGAAAAATTCCTCGTCTGGGTTTTCCAGAGTATTGTCCTGCAGGTCTGGTCGAATTAGCACCATCTCTGTAAGTACTTCTAAACAATCATGGTTAGGTGGTCCTGGTTCAGGGAGAAGGGTAGCTGGATTTAAAGCTGTAGTATGTTTAAATGTAAGCCCTTGGTTAGACAATAGGAAGATTTCATATCTGGATTGTCGAGAAGGGCTTAAGAATTTCCCACCTTCTATTCCAAGAATTTGGGGGACCCCATGTGGGGTGTGTATGTCCATATCTGCTCCCATTGCTATCTTTTGGGCTTCTGTCACTATGGTTGCAGTTGCTGCTACAGCTCGCAGGCAAGCCGGCCATCCCTTGGCTACCGGGTCCAGTACCTTTGAGTAATAGCCCACAGGTTTCCGGGTTGGGCCTACCGGCTGAGTTAGAACTCCCGAAGCAATGCCCTTATTCTCATGTACGTAGAGTCTATAGGGCTTACGCTCATTAGGAATCATGAGAGCCGGAGGCTGCATTAAGGCTGCTTTTAACAGTCCAAAGCATGCTGATGCTCACTAGTCCATTTCCAATTTGTGAGGCCTTCCTTAGTGAGAGATTCATATAAAAGTTTAGCCTTGTTACCATAGTCTGGGATCCATAGTCTGCAGAATCCAGTCAGACCTAAGAAGGCTCGTAGTTCTCTAGGGTTGGTTGGGGCAGGCATATCTCGAATTGCCCTGATTCTCTCTTTGCTGAGAGCTCGTACCCCTTTCTCAATTTCATATCCCAGGAAGGTAACCTTCGGTTGGCATATCTGGGCTTTTTCCCGTGAAACTTTATACCCTTTCTCCCCTAGAATATTTAGCAGAGACTTGGTTGCTCTTTTTCCCACTTGCAGATCAGGACTGGCAATTAACAAGTCATCAACATACTGGAGCAAGGCAATCTCTGAATGCTGGCTTTTCCAGTTTTCTAAATCTTTCTGCAATGCTGTTCCAAAAAGATGGGGGGATGACGCAAAACCTTGAGGTAAAACAGTCCACATTAACTGAGTCTTATAGTGAGTTTCTGGGTCCTCCCATTCAAAAGCAAACAATTTCCAGCTTTCCTTTTCTAATGGTATTGAGAAGAATGCATCCTTTAAATCCAACACTGTAAAAATGGCTGCTACAGGCGGAATCTGTGGTAGAATGGTGTGAGGGTTCGGGACCATAGGGTGGTCTACAATAACTTTCTTATTTATTGCTCTTAAGTCATGCACCAATCTATCGGTACCATCTGGTTTAGGCACTCCCAATATCGGGGTATTGAAAGGGGATGACCCCTTCACTAGCCAGCCCCACTGCTTGAATTTTTCGATGAGGGGCTTTAAACCCAGACGAGCTGCTTTTGACAAAGGGTACTGTTTTACACAGACAAGGCTTTCTTTTTCTTTTAGTGGTATTTTCACAGGGGGTACAGATGTCGCCTTTGGAGGGTTTCCATCTGCCCATACATCAGGGTTTATTCCTTCTAAGGCTTCAATGTTCCCTGTGCAGGTAGTTGGCTCCTTGTTAAAGAGGGCCATTTGATAGTTTGAACCCTGTTTTCCTGGTAGGTGTACTACAATCTGTTCTCCTTGGAAAAAGATTTCAGCTTGTAGTTTGGTTAGGATATCTCGTTCTAACAGAGCAACGGGGCATGTAGGTGAAACAATAAAGGCATGCTCTAGCATATTGTCCCCGATCTTTGTAAGCAAGGGCTTATATACAGGCAGTTTACTCTGTTTTCCCTCAGTTCCTTCTATTATTACATGTTTTCCGCTTTCTTCAGCAGAAGGGGGTTTTGCAGGGATCATAGAATACGTAGCCCCAGTATCCACTAGAGCTTTATATTCCTTGCCACCCACCCTTATCTGTACCATGGGATCTTCCCTGTAAGAGGGGTTTTGACTTTTCCAATTAAATAAGTCCGTGGTAGTAAAGGGGGTATAGAGGAAAGATGTTCGGCCAGTGGGGGACATTACTTCTTGCATGGGGCAGGCTCGGTTTATTAAATCGTGACTTCGGGTATTTGAGGCAGGTCCCGTGTGACGGCTTGGGGAAAGGGGGTCAAATTCAGCAATTATGTCACTGATTCCATTTGCTCCCCCTTGGGCGGGACTGTCCTCTGGCATCAGGGGACTAGCCAGTTGAACGTGGCTAGTAGCAGACGGAGATGGGCCAGTTGGACCACTTCCTGAGGCAATGGGGGTGGGTGTCCTATAAGAGGGGGCTGATGGCATTACAGTCTCGAGACAAGCATCCTCTGCAGGCTCGCAGAGAATAGCCGGACGAGGCTTGGGAACCCCTAGGCGCATTTGTTTACATAATTTAGAGGCACATTTAATAAGCCAGAGGGGCCGATCCTGACATTGTTAGTCAACAATCAATATAGGGGAACTGGTCCCAGTGTTGATTTGTAACCACCGTTTTATAAACCTTAGTTGTGAGGTCTACATCAAAGGACCCTGAATCGGGCCAACCAAGACCGAATGTGGTCCATTCCAACTGACAAAACATAATCAACTCATCTTTAGTCATCTTAATACCATGATTACTCTTAAATTTACCAAAGTTACGTAACATACAACCCAAGGGAGAGGCGGAATCTTCCATTCGGGAGCGACCCAATCTCATTGCTATACCAAATGCTTCACAAGGAATCTACAAACAGCGAATTAATACAAAAGTACTAAAATCACCAAACAAATTAACAATGAGAGTAATGGAGATACTTACACCGCTCTGTTTCCCAGGCGCCTACCAAACTCCAGAAGCCTCTGGTCTTGCCTGATTTGTAGGGACTCACATTTTAACGTTTCGGGTATCACCGTAGGTCGGGTCGAGAGTTAGGATGGGCAAAAACTGCCCGGTGCGCACCATGCTTCCTCTGGTCAGTCCGCGGTGACCCCGAAGTCGTCCAAAGGAGTCCCATCTGGGTCACCAGAATTGTTGCAAAAACTGCTTATTTCCTTTGGAGTTTAGTCCAATATACCTCAAAGGACAGGCATAACTCAGTAGACTTCTGGAAAAACAAGATTTATTGCAAGCAATAAGGAGTCAGAGGGGTTATCACCCAAACAACTGGCTCCCCTTAATACATGTGTGAGGATATTTTATACCCCTGTGTTGATAAGGGAGGGGGGACTTTCAATCCACTTACACAGGTGGGAACACTTAATGGCTATTACATCCATTGTTGGTATTAATCTATTTTATTTACCTGTCTGGTAAGCAGGAGGTTCAAAACACTTAGGGATACTCAGACACTATGACGCCTGCACAGCTGTGACAGGGTGAATGCAAGTTTAAAATGCATGTTAAACTAGGGGTCAATAGTACATATACAGGGAGTGAAATTATAAATCTAAGGCTATTTTAAAATCATACTACAACATTCTAAATTACATTTTCCTAACAATCATTTTCTTAACACTTAACTACACTTACAATCAGAAAGTTTTACCTCCAAAACAATGATATTTCCTAATATCTAACCTAAATCTCCCTTGCTGCAGATTAATCCCATTTCTTCTTGTTTTACCTTCAGTGGATACGAAGAACAATTGATCGCCATCTTCTTTATAACAGCTCTTAACATATTTGAAGACTATCAGGTTCCCCCTTCACAGATAGCTCTCTGTTGTTATTTTGTGGCACTGTGAGCACACTACAGACAGCTTGAGTTAGCAGCTCTCAAGGAAAACTTTCTCAAGGTCTGGCCTCTCTATTCCCGGTCACGCCACCCAACTAGTGTAATTACAACAACTGATGCATTTGTTTGTGGACAAGGGTCAAGTTCATGAGAATACTCAAACTGTATATCATATTAACTCACTAGTGAGGATAAGTAGAGCCCTGTAAATCTGCAGATATCCTCTTTATATCCGCTGACTGTGTTTGCAGATTGCATGTGGATACAAATTTTGTATCCACACAAGGCTCTAAGGATAAGCACTTGGACTGGTCTATGAGTGATGCCTAATAACCACGCAATTGGCAGTCTCTGTTCCCGAGGGACTTTAGTGTTTCTTAAACATTGTGACACATTACTGGCTGATTAATGTGAGGAAGTATATTCTATTGAATAACTGAATCTATCTGTAAGCATTTCAGAAGCAACGATCATTGTATTTACTAGAGAAATGAATACCAGAACACGCTGCCTTTGGCTTTAAACCAGTGATTTCATTCTTTCCACTTTTAATAAACTGAAACTCACCAGTGAAAACTGTTACAATAAAATTTACCTTTCACTCCCTCTTCCTCACCAACAACTAACGTAGTTCTACTGAAGAGAAAAAAAGCTTGTTTAATAAGAATCAGAGAGGTAGCTGTGTTAGTCTGGATTTGCAGAAGTGACAGAGTCCTGTGGCACCTTAAAGACTAACTAAAGTATTGAAGCATAAGCTTTCGTGGGCTAATACCCACTTCATCAGATGCATGCATCCCACTTCATCAGATGCATGCATGCAGGGAGGATGCTACATGACTCTTTGTCCCCTCGTTTAATAAAAATTCTTAAATATGAGATAATCTTACTTATCAGAAGAGCTTTCTGTAATTCCAGTGTAGTAGAGGATGGCTGAGATCAAGGGGGATATTATGCAAAGAGATGAGTAGGTACAAACTACTGTTTGCTTCTGGTCGTGTTAAACGGCTTAAGGAAGAATGTTTCAACACACAAGGTTTTCATTGACCGGGTTGAGCACGAGGGATTCAAGAAAGTACATATGCCTGTTCACACGCCCATCTCTTTCAACAAAGCATTTGAGCACCTGCTTAACTGTAAATTGAGACTTAATGGGACTCCGACAGCTCATTAAATACTCTGCTGAATGCGGATGGATTTCTGGTTTCTCTGGTTTCAGATTTTGCAGGCATCGGCTGAGCCATGTTCCTGAAGCTCACCAATAACATCTGACAAAGAGTCCTGTGGCACCTTAAAGACTAACTAAAGTATTAGAGCATAAGCTTTCGTGGGCTAATACCCACTTCGTCGGATGCATGCAGTGGAAGTAACCAGAGGCAGGCATTTATTTACACCTACCTCTTTATACCTGCCCCTGGATACTTCCACTGCATGCATCCGATGAAGTGGGTATTAGCCCAGGAAAGCTTATGCTCTAATACTTTAGTTAGTCTTTAAGGTGCCACAGGACTCTTTGTCACTTCTGCAATTCCAGACTAACACAGCTACCCCTCTGATTCTCACTAACATCTGAGGAAGCGGGTTCTAGCCCAGAAAAGCTCAGACCTAGATCAATGTGTTAAATTAAGGTGCCACTGATACGGACTAACCCGACTACCCCCCTGGAACAAATAAACGCAGCCTTGGTTTAAACCCCCTTCTCTCGCTGAGTCACGCGCGCACGCACAGTGCCACGAGCCGCGGCCGCGGCGCGCTGCGAAGGGACTCTCCCGCCCCGGCAGTCGGGGCACGTGGTGTTGATTCCACCCGGCGGGGAGGCTGGGAATGCCGCGCCGCGCGGGGACTGCGAGCGATCCGTCTGCAGACGTGCCGCAGCGGGGGGCCCGGCTCGCAGGTGCTGGGGCGGGACTAGGCGCCGCTGCGGCTTCCCTGCGCACGTGCGTCGCCAGGATGCAGCTCCAGTGTGAGTATCAGCGGCCTCCCGGGGTTGGCGGACCCAGGGATCGCTGCTGGGCCCGGGGGGCTGTAGCCTGCTGCCGCGGCTAAATAGCCCCAGTCCCTGCCAGGGAGCGCGGGTTGGCGAGCCCGGGTGTAGAAGGTGCAAGGAGGCGGCTGGTTCTCCTGACTCCGGCCCTTGCATCCCGCATGTCAGGTTGGCGGTGGGCTGACGCACGATCCTGCAGAGCTGCATAAAGCACAAAACAAGGGGACCGGGTTGGAAATTGTAGGTCGGTGTCGGGGGCGCGATCTCTCCTTGTAGTGCTTCCCCAACGGGCTCCCGGACCCTCCTTTACCGCCTCCTAGGCGGGGCTTGTAACTAGCGTGGGACCAGTTGATCGGATTGGAAAATCTGCTTGGCGCTGGTTGATTTAATTCTGTATTCTCGCGTAGGGGTTCATCGCCCAACAGATGTATTGCTGCGGGCAGCTGCCATGTTTATCAGCTGAGTGATTGAGGAAACAGGGTTAGAGGTTGGGAGGAGGGAGCAGCAGAGCTGTGCAGAAAATAAACCCTTGGTGACTTGAATTGTGATGGCAGGCTGGACTGGTGCAAACGTCTTGTGTGAGGGGAGGTGCGTTAGCAGCAATCTCCACCTCGCTCTGCAGTCAGTCTACAACATGGCTAAGCTTCATCTTTCTCATGTGGGACCCAGGCCATTTTGATAACACAATATGCACACAAGCACCCCAGGCTAGATTTCACAATCAAAGCAGACAAGGCAGATAACAGGTAGAATCAAGGAGGTATTGCTAGTCCCATTTGACAGATGGGGAGCTGAAATTTAGAGATGAAATGATCCTGCCTGGGATCACATAAGGAATCTGCAACAGAACAGGAATTGGATTCAGATCTCCTGAGTTCCAGTTCAATAGCTTCTACATAAGATCTCTCAGCTGGGAAGAGAGAAACACTAGCTTGGTGTGAGGTATACCTGTGTCCTGGGGTAATTTGGGCTTCTGGTAATAAATCTGTAACTTTCATGTATTTGCAAACCAGACCAGATTGCTTAATTTAATTTTTGACCAATGAAATTGTGCACATGGGGAAATGGATTGTTCATTGCCAAGTGCTGAGTCTGCAAGAAAGCATCTTGACTTGCCCTTGAAACATTGGAATCTGCAAATCCGCTACAGCTTTAAAACTCAAGCTCTTTGCTTCGCAGTGCTTGCTGGAGGGGTGTGGTGGTGATTGATTGAACTATCAGAGTAAGGAGCTGTCAGTCTCCAATAAAACTGGATTTGGAATTGCCTTCTGAAAAGGTTTAAAAACCTGTTGGATTGAGAAAGAAAGAGGTGGAGGTAAAACTTGTTTTCTTTTTGTTACTGACTGACAGAAGAGATCTGTCCGCACTGCACTGACCTTGGAGTCCTGTACCAAGGATCAAAGGACTTGAACTATGATGACTAAGGGTATGGTTACACTAACAAGATTATAGCGCTATTGGTTATAGCGGTCCCCTTATACAGTAATATGTATAACGCTATTGTATGTCCACACTCAGACGCGCCAGTGATATAGCATGGCCACATTTGGGGCACTTAATGCAGCATTAAGAGCAGCGCATTAGGGCAGGTATCCCAGCATTCAGCTGGGTGCAACGTGCTTTTTAAATGAGGGGGGTGAGGGGGGACGCGTTGTGTGTATGTAGAGGGAGAGAGACAGTGATTTTTCTGATCTTCTGAAAGCCTGTCAGCGAGCCTCTGTTCACAGAAGGCTTTGTTTTCACACAGGCTCCCTCCTTAAACATTTGCATTGCTTATCTGCTGAGTTAAGAGAGAAACTCTAAAGAGGTACTTCCGCATTCCTCCAGCCGAGGGAAGAGACGTCAATTGCCTTAAATGGCTCTAGGCATCTCCAGAGATCACTTGTAGCGCAGTGGTGTCCACATTCTTGCTGTAGCGCTACAGCAGCTGCGCTACAGCCCTTATTCCCCATGCGGAGGTGGATTAACAATAGCGCTATAACTCAGCAGTTATAGCACTCTACGTGCCTTGCCAGTGTGGACGGGGAGGAGGTTATAGTGCTCGTGGGGGCTTTATAGCGCTATAAAGTGCCAGTGTAACCAAGCCCTAATAAAAACTTGTGTAGCTCCATAAATGCCCATGGAACTTTGTGCAATATACAGTTCCTGCTCCGAAGGACTTGCTTTGGTTCCTCAAAGCATTATTGAGGGCAGAATTTGTCCCTTTATCACCACTTTTGTATGACTGCAAAACTGATCTCCATTCTTGATGTGTTAGTGGTACATTCAAGTCATTTGTGTGATTGGCTGAACTACTGATGCTATTAGTCTTTCGCCAAACAATCTATTCATCTCACGGTGGCCTTGAAATCCAACAGCTACTTCTACAGGCTGCACTTATTGTGATGACTTATTCTCCCTCTTCTTAGACAATATATACACTGAATAACAAAACTACTAAAAAGAAAGCAGGGGGATTGTACGTGTTGTTAAAGAATAGTTCATACTATGATGGTAAGATCTGAGATACTACATACATTTGATGTCAACTTTAACAGCCTCATCAGGACCCTTTTAGCATCAGTGCAAGATCCCTAAGACCTTGTATGACATCACTATGTCAGTTTGTGCACATTACTGTTACCCCATTCTTCCTATTGCTGTTTGTCCATGTCATCATTTGTTGATTGTCGCAATCTTGATTGCGAGGGACTATCTCTTTACAGCATGTCTGTACAGATCCGAGAACAATGAGGCCCTACCTGGTGCACCACAAATAATGCTAATAGAAATGGTGCAACAATAATTAACAGCGCTTTCTTCCATCTTACAAAAGAAACAGTTGCTACTGCCCTGGGTTTGGAGACTGTGACAGACACTAAAGCTAAAATCCTCAGTGTAGAGCCAAGCTCGCAAAGGTCAAAAGGCACAGGGCAAAAGAACGAAATTCTCAATCTGAACTTGCCTTCATAGCAGCTGCTATGGGATTTAAGCAGGAGAAGAGAGCCCCAAGGGTGCCTTTTGAGAACAGTGTTTCTGCACAGTTTACAGTTCTATTGGCTGTGCTCCTGCCTATCCACCAGTTTCCACAGAGCCTGGCTCTGCAATGTGCAGAGAACTTCTGCATGCTCTGTTGGAATTTGGGGAGCTCAATTCTTCTGAATATCAAGCCCATAGAATCCCACTAGATCAGGGTGGGCAAACTTTTTGGCCCGAGGGCCACATTGGGATGCAAAAATTGTACGGAGGGCTGGGTAGGGAAGGGTGTGCCGCTCCAAACAGCCTGGCCCTGCCCCCTATCCAACCCCCTCCCACTTCCCGCCCCCTGATTGCCCCCCCTCAGAACCTCCGACCCATCTAATCCCCTTGCTCCTTGTCTCCTGACCCTCCCCCACCCGTGACCCTCCACACTGCCATGTAGGAGAGTAACATTATAACCTAGATGACTTCAAATTTCTTAGCGTTTTAAACGGAATACCTTTTAAGCAGTCTCATCTCTTGAGGGACAGCTGTTTTCTTGTAATCCACCCACATTTGAATGTGATGAGTATTGCTCAAAACATTTGGACTTGCGCACTGGCAGTAACATGAAGGTTCCCTTGCTGGAATCCTGCCTGGTCCTGCCCACCTAATCTGCCTTCTATAGGAGGAACAGCCTAAGGAATTTCTCAGGACTAGCAGTAGCACACAGTAGCTGTCTGCCTTCTCCCCTGGACCATTTCCGTCTCTCTCTCCTGATTCAAATGGAGTTCAAGTGTTAAAGTTGGTGAGGTATATGTGCACACTGGCCATATGGGTTCTGGTGAGTGCATTATTCAAAAATGTTAACAGTTGGTTATTATGGGATGCTTTGGGTTTTTTACATGTAAAACTCCTCATGGCTTTGAATCAAAAAGCATTAATATTGTGGAGCTTTGGATCACTTTGAGAGGCATTACAAGAGCTGAAACTCATCTGTGGAAATAGATAAAGCAATGCTACGGCATATGGGCAGTGAGACTAAAGAGAAAACTATTTCTAACTTGCTAAGCTATAGAACAGATGTTTCAGGGCTCAAGCTCTTCTGTGTGTAGTGTTTTATTGATCATGGTAGTTGCTGCTGCACATATGCATTATTTACTTCACTGTTTGTTAATTGCCACTCAGCTGAGCAGAAACAGGAGTTTCATGTTATTGTGGAGGGAGCTATTTCTTCCATCTTCCTGTTTACTTGATCAGTAGGTTTGCTCTTAGTTTCTCTAGAATAGCCTTTCTGTTAGCCGAGAAAGAAACATCAAAATGAACGCAGTGCAGCTGAAACAGTTTTGTCTATTGGTCCAAGCTAATCTGGTCCTTTCTATTGGAATGAAAACCAACTCTTTATAGAATTGTAAACTACAGGCCAGATCTGAAGTGCATATAAATCAGCATAGGTCCATTTATACCGGCTGCAGATCTGACCATGGCTTTTTAAAGAGGGAGTGATATGATAGGGGATAGTGGTTTGTGGGGAAATCTTTCAAGAACAAATGTAATCTAAAAAATAAGCTGCCCCAGCCACTGGTAGTAATCATCTGAGGAATAAAGAATTGTGTAATACTGCTCCTGTCTGGCAAGATAGGAGCTTGTTGGTGTTAACCTCCACTTTTACTGTCCACCACCCACACATGGGTAATAATTACACAGGACCAGACGACTCAAATCTAAAGAGCAGACTTCTTAATTTATGATAGGATGGACAGGCTCAGTGGAACAGAGTTATGGATCAGTGGGGATACCAATGGAATCTTGTCTCTCAAGGGACCTCTCAATACTTACTGAGTTATCAGGTTACATTATAGTATAAACAAACTCTGGCAGTTTGTATGAAGAGTTGGTCTCTGACTCAGTTAAATTCTTTTCAGAGTTTTACAGACCATTTCTAAAATGGCCTTAGTAAACTACATTCACTGGCTAGCCAGTTTCAACAGCTCATCGCTAATTTCAAAGTCACTGTCATGATATGGCCTTATGTTGAAAAGCCATTGCACATAAAAGCCCACATAGGAGAAATCAGGGTTAACATCAAGTTAAGACTTCTACCTTGGAAAGAGGAGATGTAACTGACTAGACCTTGCTCTCTTATCTGCACTATGTTTGTGTAAACCGGCCTTGTCTCCCGTTCAGTGTCCTGAAATACAAGATATGTAAGAGGCTGAGGCTGAATGCCACACAAGAAGAACAAAGCAATGATTAAATTCTTCCAAATTCCATTAACAGTTTTGCAGGAAAACTAGAAGTTCTGGAATTAGTATTTTTACCACTTCTAACTGAAAGTCTAGCTTTAAACTGGGAGGGGGAAAATGGTGTCAGGGAATCTCCATCCTCAAAGCACTTTGATGCATAACAGACTGTTGCAGGGTACTTGGTGTTCCGTAGGAACGAGGCGCACACACAGCTGCTGAATAGAAGTAGTGAGTTTATTGAAGGCAAAAGTGCCACACCCGCAACGGTGGCTCCCTTCGTTGCTGCCACTGAGACGGGGAAAGCCCGACGCGCCGGAGCAATGCTTGGGATGAAGCCCACTGCGTGTGGGAACACAGGCAGAGAAATAATAGGAACATTTGCATTTCATGCATACCTTATGAATAAGTAATACCTTATTTCTATTTTGTTAGTATTACATAATGCAAGCAGGTGTTTTATTAGTTTTGTACAAGGCAAGCAGGTAATGAGAACCAGTTAACTTCGGCATGTGAAGTATGTGATAACAGAGCAGCAACCAATAACAGCAGCATGAACTATAATACCCTTTCTTTCCCTGGAGCCGAAAGGGGGAAGCGCTTTTTAGCTGCCCATTGTTACAATTTTTTTTGGCCTCCTACACAGACAAAATCCAATCAATCTTTCTTCTGTACCATTTCAGTTCATTGTTTGGATTCTACAATTCCCTTCAATAGTGATGGGCTTATATTTGCTTCTGTGCAAAATACATAATTGCTGCTCTTTCACCAAAACAGTGCTGCCAGGAGCGGTCGCCTGGGCAGACTCTTTGAATGTTGGCAGGAGTAAAAATGGGCTGTTTGGGGCCCTTCACGGAGGATATGTCTAGCCTTTAATAAAATGATTTGAGCTACAGAGAGAGTGGCACCAACGTTTTGATGAGGTGCAGATACGTTCATAACATCCAATGGCTGCCTCTGGGGCAGTCAGCACAGTTCGTTTCCATTTCAGCTTTATCTGTTTCAACCAGCCAGGCTAAGGTTAAGTTGTTTGTTCCTGACATGTCTGCATGAACTGATAAATGGAATCTGGTTATCAAGGCTGAATTGCAGAGGCCTTAATGGGCAGTTGGAGCTGTCTGGGGTGTATTTGGAAGGCTGGGTCATATACTGTGATCTGAATTATGTCAAAGGCGTAGATGTTTCTGCATCAGCACTCTGAACTGACAGATCTGCTCTGTCTCACTCTGCAGCTTCAACTTAGGGTTGAAGCAGAGACAGCCAGCTGTGCTGAACTGTATCTTGACGTTCTGTAGTTCTCTCTTACAGACATACTGTAGCATATTTGCAGAATCCATTGAACTTTTTTTAAATATCAAGACCAAAGAAAGCAGAGCCCATTGTAGCCCTGTCACCATTCCTTTGGTTTAAATCTGCCATGTTTTACTGTAATGGCTTAACATACATTGCTGAGTAATCCTAATGGCATTTTTTGTTGCTGTAGTTAGGGAATCCCTTTTCTAACAATCATTCTACACAGCAGAATGCCATAATAGCTGAATGCCTCACAGTCTATATTTATTTTCCGTACTCGTGTGAGACAGGGAAGTAATAATACCCATTTTACTGATGGGGAGGTCTGGGTTAGAGCTGGAATTGAACATACCTCTCCTTAACCATCAGAGTATCCTTTTATCTCTGTCGAAAGGTGTTATCCAGGGGTGTCCAACCTATGACCCATGGGCTGTATATGGCCGGCCACAGTATTTCATAAGGCCCGCAGCCTGCTTCAGTGCAATATACTAATGGCCGATTCATTAGCATGTTGTCATCATGTTTTCATCATCTTAGTTTACATGGATATGTAAACAGACGATCCTGTATATAGAAACAGCTTGTCTAAATACATACAAAACAAGCTGAACTTGAATAGAAATCAGTACAGGTAACTTTTAAATCATATTAAAATATGTAGAATTGGTTTGGCCCCCCACAAGGTTGTGCTTAGGTTTATGTGGCTCTCCTATGTACTAAGGTAGGGCACTACTGGCTGACTTTCTTAAGAACATAAGAATGACTGTACTGGGTCAGACCAAAGGTCCATCCAGCCCAGTATCCTGTCTACCCACAGTGGCCAATGCCAGGTGCCCTGGAGCTAGCGAATTGAACAGGTAGTGATCAAGTGATCTCTCTCCTGCCATTCATCATCACCCTCTGACAGACAGAGGCTAGGGACACCGTACCTTATCCATCCTGGCTAATAACCATTAATGAACTACATCTTAACTCTCCCATCTATCCCTCTCTCCCCTCCTCTTGGAATCTATCCAGCAGCTGGAATAATTCTTTTTCTCCTCATTTCCAGAAATGTCTTCCCTGCCAGACTTGGAGCTCTTCACTATGGGGATGTGGTCTATCGGCCTAGGGGCTATTGGCGTAGCTGTGACAGGGATTCTTCTTGCTAACACCGACTTGTTTCTCTCCAAACCGGAGGCAGCCTCGTTGGAGTTTTTAGAGACGACTGAGCTAAAATCTCTGGGAGAAGGTAAGCATTTGATTCCCCTGGAAATCTGAGTTCACGTTTTACAGTGATAGAGTTTATAAAAGTGTCTAGGTAGAGCTAATCTTACCATTTAAGGCCAGGAGTGAAAAAAAGGGGCGTAGGACAAGTGGAGTGTGTTTGGAAGAGAGAGTTGTCCCAGGCTAGATCCTATCAAGTAGCAGTTCAGGGAGGGCACCAAACCACTCTTGTCTTTCCCTGCTTCAGTAAATGGTGTGGGAAGTAGCTGACTTTCTTTCTGAGAA
The DNA here is from genome assembly GCA_007922305.1 of Dermatemys mawii. Classification (NCBI taxonomy): domain Eukaryota; kingdom Metazoa; phylum Chordata; order Testudines; family Dermatemydidae; genus Dermatemys; species Dermatemys mawii. Next base: position 35,979,094 of record ML677335.1, on the reverse strand, counting down.
AGGAAGGATGATGTTGAAGTGACAGATCTCTCTGAAAAAATAAGATGCATTTAATTTTGAATGAATGTCTGCCAGATGAATGATGATAATACCCTGCTCTTATTTAACATGCTTCATCCATATATTTAAAAGCACTTCATAAAGGAGATCAGTGTTGTTATCCCCATTTTACTGGTTGGGAAACTGAGGCACAGAGAGGTGAAGTGACTTGCCAGTGGCAGAACCAGGAGTAGAACCAGGTCTCCTGAATCCATCCAGTGCTCTCTTCACTAGGCCATGTGGCCTCCTCTACAGTTCTGTGGTTGTGTGTCATCTTTTGCAGATGTCTCTACTTTCTGATCATTCTTCATGTCAGCTAGATAATTTTTTTGCCTAACAGATATAAAACTTTTTTCCTTGTTGATTTGTTCCTTATTTCACAAAGAACACTTTTTTCTAACCTGTCCAAACCATAATATGCCTGATGATATGCGCTAAAGGGTGAAAACAGACTCAAAGTAAACATAAACAAAAAATTTAAAACCTTTCCCCAAGGTGCTGTGCAGTTTAATTTTATTACAAAAGCCCAAAACAAAGTGGAGAATTATTCAGGTGTGCAAGGTCACATGCGGTAGTCAATAGAGGTTAAAACAGAGAATGCTTCTTTGGAGTTCTCACTATCTAATATTGCTTGTTATTGCAGGGTGGGGGTGGGGAGAAAATTCAAGTGAACACACTGACATCTAATTCACAGATGTACACAGGGGAACTGAAAGACTATGTTTTGTGCTTGAATGGGAAGTAACGTATACGTCATAATGCTATGTCCGGACATAAGGCCTGATTCTGCATTGCTTACGTTTGACTGTTGAGTTCAGTAGAGTTATACTAGCACAAAACTTGTATAACACAGTGGAAAATATAAAATCTCAAAATAAGAGGGGTTTTGTTCTATGGCACAAACTGATGGGTTGCTGTTGGTGGCAATAGCTCTTGTTTCCAAGCATAAGCAATATTATTCAAAACGTGCATCACTAATAAATACAATTGGATGCAACCAAGCAGGGGATGGAGAGTTAGGATATTTGGCAGAGCTGGGAACTGACTCCCAAGTGCAAAACTAGAGATGACAATTCATACCTGTCTTTGAAAAGTGCTGTAAGTTCAGGGATCTTGATAAAACTGATACTTTAAAATGGACTTTTTAATATACAGTTTAATTGGAATTTAAATACACTTTGAAAACCTCCTCCTCTGTCTTGATTAGAATATAAACCCATGTGGAATACTGACCTGGGAATCTTTCACCATGCTTAGATGCTTAGTGATGTTCATCAGAAGTTGTAGTTATATAAATAGTTGCCATAATTCATGCTATTTCTCCCTTATAAGCAGAAGAAAGAACATTCAAGGCAGGTGAGCTCTGGAAGAAGAATGGTGCAGTGATCATGGCTGTGCGGAGACCTGGATGCTTTTTGTGCAGAGAGGTATTGTGGCAGGCTTGCGGGTTAATTCAGAGAGTTTTGCTCTAGTTGCGTCTCTTTGTGTTAGGTATGGCCAGGGAGGCAGTCAGCTAAAACATGAGTTTTGCGTCTCCGAAAATCTTGTTTCCAATCCCAGATTTGCCCCCAAGTGAAAATGAGCTTCATTTATCTCTGTCCCCATTTGTCAATATTATGAGCTAAGTTCTCAGCTGGTGTAAATCTGTGACTATGATGGGGTTGTGCTCATTTACACAGGATGAGAATCTGGCCCTACAGATCCAAAATAAATATGGCTAGATAGATGGTCTGTGGTCAAGAGAAGCCCTAAAATGGCTTGAAAGTATGGTTTATTGACACAGCAACGTTGTGTGGGAGGGGAAACATCTACCACCAACCTGCTCCAGTCAGTGTTTCATTTCCTGGAGATTAAAGTCATTCTTTCAAAGGGAGGAAAGAAAAGCCTGCTGTTCACACATCTGCTGTTCACGATCTGTTCGGTATTCTACTGAATGTAAAACATGTCTTATATTTTGGTCACTTATTAGGATATTTCCACCATAGCAATTATGTTGTTACTCACCAGTTAATAAAAGAGAGCAATTAGTCTAGCAACCACTTAATTATAGGGTCTACTTAGTCCCTACACCGCATAATATTAGAAAGCGCTGTATGCTTCAGTGAATTTATTTCTCATGGAAAGAGACAGATTGAAATACTGTGATCATTGAACAGGCCCTTACTGCAAGGGAGATTTTGCGGGACTATGTGCCTGCAGAAAACGCCTACCGCCCCAATTTCCTCTTTCCCCTGCAGAAAATGGCAGGGAAGCAAAGGGAAACTGTGGAGTGGGTGAATGGCAACCAAGCATGCAGTTTTTTCGGGGGGATTGCCCCCTCCACACAGAGGCAAGGGATGGTGGGGGGAGCATGGGATTACATGAGGTGAGCTAGTGCCCTAGGAGGGAAAAGCTCTGTATACTATCATGTATCCCCTGAACCATCTAGTCCCCTGACAAGTAAACAGTCTTCACTGTCATAAAATATATGACTTTTAACCAAGTTTTAATATGAATCTTAAACATATCCATGTAAATGTGAGGGAGCAGGTTGCCAACTTAAGAGGAAAAGTCGGTGATTTGAGACTAACTCTCTGTCAGCCTCTTGCTGCTCTTTCTACCTTGTGGTTCTGACCGGGGCACTGGGGAGGGACTTGCCCTTGAGATGGATGTGGAAGAGAAAACTACTGTTAATCATTAGTTTTGCAGACGATTATACTATGATTTAAGTGGGCAAAAAGACCAGAGGTATGCTGAATGCCATAGGCTAAGCTGCAAATGTTCACCGTGTCCTGAGTAAGGGGTGAGGTATAGCTGCTGCACCATCCCATGAGCAGACCAGGGAGGGAACCGTCACAGGCTGAGTTTTCTCACTGGTCACCCGTGGCTTGCTGTGGGTGGATGGGGGTGGAAATAATCTCTATTTGGTGCAAGCCTGGTTTGCTAGCTAGCAGGAAAAGGCAGAGCCAAGTTCTCCTCCCCACATAGGCATTGCCGCGGTTCAGTTTGCTTTCCCTCTCTCATTTAGAGCAACCGGATGCATACCCTGCCCGAGGGAGTGGTTCGTTCTCTTGTGTGGGCACATGTTGCTAAGCTCAGGGCACAGTTGTATTATCCTCTTTGACGGGAGTTAAAAAAGTCAAGCTGACTCTGACTTCTTTCTCTGCCTCTGTTCCCCCACCTGTGTGCTAGGGCTTCCCACTCCCAAGATACTGAGGGTACATGAGTTCTTGATCATGGGGGAGCTTTTTGTTTTTAGAAGCAGAACTTCAGTAATGGTCTGCAGCATCATGTTTCAGAATTATAGACAATTATCATGGAATAGAGAGGTGGTTTTCTTTAAAGTGAGTACTGGCTGGTGGCTGGCGCATGCTGGGTTGGCTTGTGGTTTTGCTTAATTATTGTAGAAAGAGAGTCCAAGCTCTTGGTTTGGGGAAAACAGCAAAGAGTTAACAAAACTTTGCAAACAGTGGGGTAGGGGACTAGTGATGAAGTGAGTCCAATGAGCCTTTGCTACATTCCCTGAAAGATATAGTGAAAAGTGGGCGTATTAAGTATGCCTCCCATTCCTTACTCACTGACTATCATAGGGCTGATTCATGCTTATTCATTTCCTCTCTTTATCTCCTCTAAGCTTTCTGTGTGGGGATTGGCAGTAGCAGATTGTAGCTCTGTCCTTACCATTACACAGACTCACTCTGGCCTCTTGACATCTGTCTTGTAATGTCTGTGAATACCGCTGTCTGCCTTCCCCTAGCCGTTCTATTTGGAACTTTTGATATCTTCCCTAAATTATGGCAACATTTCGTTGAGTCAAGGCAATTCAGTCACTTCTCCTAATAAACTGGTTGTATGCAGATTGTGCCCTTTAAGCAGTAATTCTGGTGCCGGAGTTATTTTGCATAGCAAGGCCATATTCTCCCTTAAAAGGCACAAAAGCCCCTCAGCCACTGTCTCTCTGTCACATCTTTTCCCTACTGGAACTGGCACTGGAGACTAGGAGATGTTGGAGAAAACCTTTCCCCCTCCAGAAACTGCTTTTACAGTCTTCCTCTGCAGTGTGGAAAACCCATAGATGGGTTGGTGTTGCTGCTGCTATTACTACTCCTAGGGGAATTCTACACAAAAATATTAAAAATTTCTGCAACAAAAAAATAAAAATTCTGTGCACTGTATTTTAAAATTCTGTAACATTCTGCATATTTTATTGGTCAAAATAACACAATATAATCATACCAGTTTCAATTATTTTTGATCATTTATTTCAAAATACCTGTCAGCAAGTATGTCTGTAACAATACATACAACAAAAAAGATTCAGGAAATTTTTTTTTGACAAATAGATTCCGTAGGGAGGCACATTAATATAGAACTGTGAGTAATAATTCACTTAAACTACAGTACAGAACTACATCTACCACACCCCTCAGAAGCAATGTAAAGGTTTGGGGGAGTCAAGGGTAACGGAGGAACTGAGGGAGAGGGAAGTAAATTGTTGGGAAAGAGCCTGGGTGTGAACTTGGAGGGTTGTTGGATATGGGTGGGAGAAGTATAGAACAGGTTTCTTTTTGGGGGAGGGATTTTTAGGGAGTTCCCCCCATGCAGATCCTAGCTGACTTCCTAGCCTCTCCTATTCAGTCAGGCACATCTGCCCCTGGTCCCCATGTGTTCCCGCATCCCTGTCCACATGTGTCCATCCATTCTCACTCAGACACCCACTCCCCCATCTCCATGTGCCCCCCACCCTCCCCCATCCGTCTCTGTGTCCCCACACAGCCACTCCACTGTCCCTGTGTAGCTCTGCATCCCCTGCCCCATCACCATGTGGCCCTGCATCTCCCTCTCTCCTGTGGCCCTGCATATATAGCCACTGTTAGCTGCACCATCTAGATTAAAGATAGTGTGCATATACCTGCCCACACTGCAATCACACCTTCATTTCTGGTGATCATGTCTCTATGCCAATAGAAGGCCTAGGAATAGAACTCACTTGTATGCCCTTTTTATTACACTTCAGTGCATCCACTTTGCACCTCTAGCTACCGTACATCTAAGTGGCTACAAGCCAAATGCTGAGTCTTTCACATTTCCATCCAGTGGTTAAACCTGGCATCACACTCATTGTCTTCTAGGAGGCTTCCGAGCTTTCCTCTCTCAAACCTCAGCTTGACCAACTTGGCGTCCCCCTCTATGCTGTTGTGAAAGAAAAGATTGGGACTGAAGTGGAAGATTTTCAGCGTTATTTCAAAGGGGAAATATTTCTGGATGAAAAGGTATGTTTGTTTTTAAGCAAGACTTATGCAAGACTCTTAGCTTGAGTCAGCATCTGTATCCATCAAGCCTTTTCAAGCAATCTGCATAGTGTGGTCTGAATGAAATTTAGGTATCTGGAAATTGATTTAATAGTGTTTTGTAGCTTAAGAAGTTAATCAGCTTAGATTTTCTGTATATAAATTTGCTCAGTTTACAGCTCAGCTGTCTCTCTGCTGTGTACTGTTGACATGTCCTTGCATGATTTTTCCCCCCCAGACAGCTAAGCAAACAGTAAGATCATGCCAAATATTATTCTCTTTTCTTGCACTGGGTTGCACTGTCTGATAATTATCCTGGTATTAAAACCAAGGACTAACAATAAAATCGAAGGGTGTGATAAGTTCTTTAGCTGCAGCACAACATTCTACCAACAACAAATGGTAGTAATATTACTGCTTGTTGCTATGTTTACTGAAAACTTATGCTGTTGCCAAACCCAAGAATTCAGAAATCATGCGTCACACCCTCAGAATCTTAAAGTGAGCTTAGAAATCATGAAATATGGTTCTTTTATTTGCCTTCTATTGTTCCTGGATTTTTCGGGTTCATGTTTCCCAACTTATCTCTCCAATACTGAGGTCTAGGAACAGTGTCTTGAGTGAAAACTCAGGTTCTCTTAATTTCATGATTCCAAAAACTGGGACTTTTGGAAAAACAACATAATGAGTCTGGTAATAAAATGGTGGGAGGTGGCAATCCCTTTTCTCCAGCACATGAAAAAAGACAGGCTATTCTAGAAGGGGTTCTTCCCAGTAGTTCAAAACAAATCCGTTCATTGAAAAACACGCTGCTGCTGTCAGTAGTCAAGATGTCCAGGAAGTGAATGTAGTAGGCTGATCCATAAATCTGGAATGGCAGCAGTGACAAAAACAACTGGATGTTGCTGATTGTGTGGAAAGTAGGTGACCTCTTACCCTTTTAAAGGAACTTCTGTCCTGATAAGATTACTAAAGGCATCATTCAGTTCTGTATACCCACACATTACTTGTTAGAAACTGCTCTGGATGCAGAGGCTGGCTGGCTGCCTTGATTACAGTTAGGGAACTAGCTTCTCTCACTGTTGTTTCTCGTTTATTGAGTTTTCTTTCTGTCCTTCTACAGAAAAAGTTCTATGGTCCTTACAAGCGAAAAATGCTCTTGATGGGCTTTATCCGCTTAGGAGTCTGGCAGAACTTCCTTCGCGCTTGGAAAAATGGATACAGCGGTAATCTGGAAGGAGAAGGGTTCATCCTGGGAGGTGTTTATGTGATTGGTGCTGGGAAGCAGGTACTGCATGGCTTTTCAGAGGTTTTTATTTCTTCCTCCCCTCTTCCCTTCAGTTTCCTTCATATCCTTGAGAGCCCAAAGGCCTCCTGCTTTAGCCCCTTACTCTTAGAACATGACAAGGCCACAGTCACTAATTTCTGCCCTGCACTGTGTTCTAGTTGTGGGCTTGGGACATCTCTTGTCTTGTGCAGTGATGTTCACAGAACATCTTCCAATGCTTGACACAAACTTCAGTCAGCTCACTGCCCTTGAAAACAGTAAGGATGGTATGGCATGATATCGCCACTCTTGCTTCTGCACTGCTGCTGGCGAGGCGCTGCCTTCAGAGCTGTGTGCCTGGCTAACAACCGCCACTCCGCAGCTGCCCATTTAGTAACGGTGGCAATACTATGATCCCCTCTAAAATAATCTTGTGGCCTCCACCCCACAACTCCCTTTTGGGTCAGGACCTCCAATTTGAGAAATGCTGGTCTCCTCTGTGAAATCTTTATAGTATAGGGTAAAAGCACACAAAAGACCAGATTTTTAAGGAGGGTGTTGGGGGGAGGGATACCAGATTTCATAGTCTGTGACACATTTTTTCTGGCCATTAATTTGGTAGGGCCCTACTAATGGTGCTTCCATGGCCTTGAGCAGGTTACTTGAAATCTGTATTTGCGCTAATCTTCCTGAAATGGAAGCATGAATATACTGTAAGAGGAGTTTATCTAGTTTATAGGAAAATATCACAATGTGTATCCTTGTAGGACATGTGTCCTAACATAAGTAATACTGTATGAGGGAAAACTCATGTATTTGTTTGGTTGACTTGATTAATCCTGTATCTGAGAAATTGGATCATATCTTCTTTCACCCCTTGTTTCTCAGTTAGATAGAAAGTGAAAAGTAACGTTTTTGAGTTCCTAAATGTTGCATTCTATTTAAATGTATCCTCATATAAAAAGGAATCACTACACATTTTTCCTTTCCCTCTCATTAGGGTGTTCTCTTGGAGCATCGAGAGAGAGAATTTGGAGACAAAGTGAGCCTTCAGTCGGTCCTTGAAGCTGCCGAGAAGATAAAACCACAAGCTGCAGATACTGAATAATAGTTACGCATGTTCAGTCTTGGCTTGAAAATGTAGAACATGTCTATATGTGAACATGCAATGTAATTGCTTTCTTAGACAATTCAGTAATAGCTCAGCTGGAGGATTCTCTCTGAAATTAATCAACAAATGAACAACCTCTTTGATGGTAGCTGACTTGTTTGTGCTTTGTAGCCCCTTAGGCACCCACTGTTTCTGCTAGTTTTTTGTCCCTTAGCGCATTAATGAAAAGCTGGGCCCAAAATCTTAAGGCCTAACCAGGAAAATAAGAGAATATCCGGGTGCCTGGGGAGTAGGACTTCGATAAGGCAGGAGTAAGTGAGGTTGAAAGATAATAAAAATTATGTAAATGAAATGTCTTGACCTTCAGATTTCTAATTTTATTAAAATACTAGAAGCCTCTGTGTTGATGGGAGTCTAAAACTTGTCCAGTTTCTGCTCATGCTGAGAATCTTAGAAACGCATCTGATTGCTACAGTTTTTACCTACAGGGTCCAATCCTGCTCTCTTTGAGTTCAGTGGTAGTTCTGCCATTGGCTTTGTTTGAAGCCTTATATGCTTCATATTCTGTTTTGTAAGTAAAATTAAAAGTTAGCATTGGATATATTTAAAAGGTGGTGATAATGACGACAAGGTGGGACGTGCCCAGTAATATGTGAAATAAGGTTTCTAAATGCAGCAGAGAATAAGTGCATATCAGCAAGAGAGTGAAACATGTCAACACTGTGAGAGGGCTGCTGGCATTCTCTCCTGTAATATAGGGAGATGGGCCTGCCATTACACATTCAGATCATGTGAGAGAATACCAGATACAGCCAAATACTAGATCTAGCTGCATGTTGTTAAAAGGCCTGATCTGGGGGAAGGAATTAATTGCCTTTGGGGAAACGAAGGGCTTGAGTTTTTCAGAGGTACTGAGCGCTCAAAGTGGAAAATTTTAACGGAGGGCAATTAATAATCAGAACATATTAGCAAGGGATCTGGCAGATTATCCGTCACTTGAAGTCTTTTGAATTAAAACTAGGTCTCTCTCTCTAAAAGAAAAGCTGTCGCCCAGCCACAAGTTGATGCAAAAATTACTGAGTTCAGTTCTATGTCTTGAGTTTATGCATAAGGTTGGACTAGAACAGTGCTTCTCAAACTTTGGTACTGGTGAACCCTTTCACATAGCAAGTGTCTGAGTGCAAGCTCCCTAATAAATTAAAAATACTTTAACACAATTATAAATGCTGGAGGCAAAATCTGGGCAAAGTCTGACAGCTCACAACTCCCCTCTCCTGGTTATAACCTTGTGACCCCACAAGAAGTCCTAATCACCAGTCTGAGAACCCCGGGACTAGATAATCATAATGATCCTTTCTGACCTTAATATCTATGAACCCTAACTCCATTGATTTTCATGGAGGAGTGGATACTTAACAGCTCTGAAAACAGAGCCTTAAATTTGGCTGTGGCACATGTCACTCTTGCTACCTTTATGTCAGTGTTTCTTCTTTTAGTGTATTCTCAACTCAGTGGAGAGAGATCTCTTCTTGTCTATTTGTGGCAGCTAAAAAAGGCAATTTCAAAGAAGTCTAAAATTTTGCAACCACTGTAGATTAGTATTAGCATATCTAAGTTATTTAAAACTCTCAGTGTTTAAATGACACTGTTCTGGACTCTTTATTTTTAAAATACTTCTGGCCAGAGAGAGAGAGAGAACTATTTTGACTAAACCTCTGTCCGTACCCACCTTTTTGTTTTTCCTCTGTGAAGAGGATGTACGTGAGCCTATGGCATTTAAAATTTAGTACCCACATGTTTACTAAGACATTTGATTTCAAGTCCATCTCTTGCTTACAGCCATCATTTTGAAATTTGTTTTTTCTATTCTTAATGTGGGGTCCAAATGCAGCACAGCTTGTACATCAGCTGGTCATTTCATTTGACCTTACTCTGTCTGAAAGGTGAGGTCATTAATGGAGGCTGTGATGTACTTTTTGCACACAGTCCCCAATTTAAAAAGGCTGTGTGGATGCTTAGGATGGAGGCAGTGATATTGTTCGAACAGCAGCCCATCTCTGATTTGAGTCTATTATAATGTCATGTAAATATCTGTCCACAAACAGCTTACTCTTAGCCCTCGTCAGCCTCCTGCAGAATGAGCAAACTGGTCTTGTCCATTTCTCTGCCTTTCTTCAGGAAATTGCCCTAGTTTCTCCTACATCTTAGGTTGGTCTACACTCTGTTTATGCACAGATTTAACTCTTTCAGTTTGTGTGTGTTTGTTACTGAAATAGTTAAACCAGTTCAGCCTCTAGAGGGAGTTAGATCAACATAAAAGTCCCTTATGGGACTAAGCTATAGCAGTATAATTTACAGAGATATATTATGCTGGTATAAGTAACTTCATACCACTATAACGAAATCCATACTGGGAGGGTTGTACCATTTTAATGTATTTATATAGTTAAAAGGTTACATTTTGTGTGTAGATAAACTCTTATTGTGGGGTGCTGAAAAACTCCAGTGCTTTCGTATCCCATACTGCCAGAACATGGGCCTATGGCCCTCCCCCATGTAAGAGGTTTTAACTCAGCTGTTTGGTCTCAACGTAATGGACCTTCTTCTAGCTCTCTTGGCAGAGGGGTCATGCTTTTAGATCAAGAGCTTGCAGATTCAGCCCCTGCATGACCCATCGAAGTCATGGTTACACTTTCATCCATTTCTTCTGCCATCCAGTGGGGCTAAGGAAACTTAGGCAGGAAGCCAGCTTTCATGCTCTCCCACTTCAGGTTTAAAATGCTTAGCCATTGCATAAAGGGCATTATATGTATCCCTTTACGCTGTTTAACCAGGCTGATCTATGACTATGCCTCTCAAAAGGCCCTGTGCAATGCTTCAGCTGCTTTATCAAGGACTGGAGTCACCCCTATGGGCTGCTGGGCCCTCTTGCACTCAGGTCGGACACAACACATAGACTAGTCAGGTGATGCCTCTGGCCAGAGAAGGGAGAGTGTTCCGCGACAGTTGGACATGAGCAGTTACAGTGCCGTGCTACCAACTCTGGTGAGATGTGGGGTTTTGCTTGAAGCCTGAGATTTTCAAGGCATTTGGTTGTATCAACATCTCAGTTTTCTTTTGGTCTTCTAAAATGCAAGTTTCTAGTTTCTCCTGGTTACAGTTTTGGGGTCTTCTCTGCAAACCCTAAAGGTTCAAAGGCAAAAAAACTCCAAATGTAGTATTAAAAAAAAATCTTAAAACCCCATGGTTTTTAAACCAAGCGTGAGACTTTTGGGGGCTTGACCTGTCTTTTTTTGAACATGCGGCAATACTGGAGAGAGAGTGGGACTGAAAAAAAATCTAGTGAGAGCTCCTGGACTGAGAGAGAAATGGAATAGGTTGGGAGGGAAAGTTAATAGGAATTTGGATATAGTGTGTGAAGCAGACAGTCTCTAGGAGATAATGCAAGTGATCTTGAGAATGTGAAGGAAAAACAAAATCTACTTGGAGTGATAACAGAGCACCTGGTGAATCTGCCTCACTGCAGTGTGTGGGCGGGGGAGGAGTTGTCTGACAAGCTGCTTTATCACAATATTCTTTACTTGAATGTAAAAGTTCACTGTATTTTTGCTCATTGTGATTAGCTGCTGTGTTGATCGTTGCTGTGCATCATCAGTGACACCTGCTGGCTCAGCTGCTTACACTTATTTCATTTGTTCTGCTCTCTTTTAAATAAATAGGTACACAAAATCTTACTGACTCCTTTAAAGAGGCATCCTCAGCTTTTAAATCACTTTGGTCTGGAAATTATTTACCTACTTTAGTTACAAGTAAGATCTGTGGTAAAATGACTATAACTAGAAGAGATCAGAAAGCAAATTCTGGTTTTTCAGTTGGTTTACTCTGTGTTTGTGAAAGAAAGCAATGTGTGTAACATCTGTTTCACTATATCGTATTTCCCCTTGTCTGGGGATGGGAGCGGGTTGTTTTTTTCTTTCTCCCCACACAAACATGAGAACACCCTTCTAAACAAGATACTGTTGTGAAATCACCAAATTAGCAGGAATACTTGAGGGCAGATGTTAGTAGCTGAAACTGCTTTTAACTCATTCTTTTAAAAATATTGATATAGATCTCAGGTTTACAGTGTCCCTTTAAGTCATCTAGTAAACTATCTACATGACAGGGTCTTTTCTGTTTTACTTTCTATGCTGTGTTTTTTGTTTCACTTTGTCAGTTATATATTCTCCTTGCTGTGAGACCACCTGCAGTTGGTGCTATTTACAAGCTTGTGTAAAAAGAAGAGGAGAATTCCAAGGAATCCTCCTGGCGTTTTTCAGATTTATTTCTTACAAAATGAGAGCATTTTAAGGCAGACATACAAGGAAATCTACTCTGTATAGTTTCACCACTGGATGTCACTGCTTCTCCAGTCTCAAGGAAGGTCAGTGCTAAAAGGGTACTGCAAAGAATTTGCATAGTAAATAAATGTACCAGTAATTGAACACCGTGGATTCCTACTGGGCTAGAAGAAACCTGTTAGAAAAGACAGAACAGAAGCAGCTGAAAGACAGCTATTCTGTCATTTTTACAGTTATGTACATTCTACTTTCCTAATATGGGAGATTTGGGATGGGTCTAATGAGAGGAATGGTACAGTCTGGCCATTTTATAAATACACCGTATATATGCATTTATAAAAATGGGCTTGGGAGGAAATTTCTAATTTAACAGAACTAGAGAAGACGCTTGATAAAACAGTGGGAATGACAGTGGTTCAATCCGTGTGGACTGAAGATAATAGATTCACTCTCATTCCCACGCTAATGCTTTATAAAGCTGCTTCTTGAATAGTGAGAATGAATGTTCCTCAATCACTTCCCGTAGTAGACTGCCTGTTACAGCTGAGACTATTTTAGTGGATGAGCCAGTACATGCACCGCCCAACTGGAAATGCTATAGGAAGATGTGGTGGGGGAAAATATGGAGAAATGTGAAATAGCAGTTACAATGGGAACTAGCTGGAATAAATGGTCCAGTCTAATCCTACTGGCTGCTTGGGCTACAGTTTAGGCTAGTGGCTTAAAAAGGGCAAGAATATCTAAATCTTTATCTCCCTAGCTTTTGATTGTTTTCTTGTAGTCTTATTATCTGAGATAGTTTTAAACTCTCAGAATCTTGTCATATGTTTCATCCCCTTTTATGTCTCTTGTTGCCTATAACTTTTCTAATCAGTGAAGCTTGCAGTCACGCATCACAATCTCAGGTGAAACTGCTTGCGAACAGTGACACATCCTGGTGGCAATAGAACTTTCCACCCCTATGAATACGTACTTCAGTTGGGAGAAGCAGTAGAAATGCATTCTATAATAGCAATAATGTCCTCAGTTGCAGGGACTAGTGAACAGCTGTGGTCCCTGCATCCCATGCCAGCAACTCCTCCTGGTCCCTCATTAATGTTAGGAAACGTTTTGTGATGGCCACAAGAAACAGTGTTGATGAGCTATGTGTAAACCTGACAGTTTGCATCTCTGTCAGTCTTATTTTCCAATTCAGCATCTTCTTTGTAGTGAGAGAATTGAAGCCTTGGCCAAGCAAATCTTTACAGACTTTACAAGTTTGCCTTTGCAGTTACAATTACGGCAACAGAGGAGATACTATTTAAACTTTATAACAAGAGGATATTGTGAATATAAAGGGAACGTTGATTGGTTAGTGGCAGAGGCAACTGAAACATTTTAAGAGTGACCACTGCAGTAATCCCCACTCTTAGAATGGGGTATATTTTCACCTTTAATGTCCCCTGCATACAGTATAATAGCGACCTTTCCCCCCCTTGTTGATCAGCTCATTTCACATGAAAGTCTGGGATGTTGGTGGTAGGAGAGATGGGTGTCCACAGGCAAAGGGCATGGGTAGAGATTAGAAAAGCTGCTGACCTAACATCAGTATAGAGAGGAGTGGTGTGAGGGTGACAATGTATTTCTCACCCAACTTTCTACACTGTTAAAGAGGAAGAGGCATCTTGGAGAGAAGAAGGCACCAATGGCCAGCACTGCATCCTGCAATACTCAGGCAGTGGTTCTCAACATGCTGCCTGCTTGCGGCCCAATCAGCACAGAGCTGCAGCCCATGTGACATCCTCAGGGCCATATAGATGGTACTGGCTGCAGTTCACAATGGTAAATAGGTTAAGAACCACTAGCTCTCTTTTCCTCACTGCAGAACCACTCAACAGGACCACACGAAGACACAGACACCATAAGGCCTGTGCCTCAGGCTCCAGCTCAAGGAAGCATGGAATCACAGCAGACTCTCAGCTTTTTATTATTTAAGTTTGCAGTCCTCAGGTTGTGAAGAAACGCTTGAAAAAATGAACCGAGCATAACTGAAGCAGTGCTGTCTGCTTCAGTCTGCAGAGAGTCTGAAAAAGCTCTGAAGGGTGGAAACTGCACCTTGTATCTCTGGTGTGTTAATTCTAAGAGCCATTGTGCTGGGGATTCCTGCTAATATCACCCAGCAGAGACTCTGTGGGCCAGGAGGCTCCAGCGTACTATTCACCCACGAGAGCCAAGTTATTGGTGCTCCCTGAATAGCTGAGCAGTAACTGTCAGGGAGTAGCTGTGCCCAGTGACCAGCAGAGATATCGATGTGCAGGAGCTCAGTGCAGCAATCTAATGATAGCCAGGTTCAAGGACTGGTAGGGACAGGGATCTGTTTTTCATAAACACAGTCAGAACACTGAGTAAATCTCCTTACTTGGGGATGTTCCCAGAAAACCAGACTATATGATTACACTCATCTCTCTTAACATTATTGCCAATTGCAAGTGTTCAGAATCCATGAATTAGTCATCCCCCACAAGCAGAAGATTGATTGATTTAAAAATCACAAGACTTTTTTAAAAAATGTGCTCTTGGATTCTTTTTCTTTGCTTGCTGGTTGCTGAGCCTTTAGCATGTCCTCAGTTAAATGTTTTCAAGCTTTACTCCATTGTGATGTAGCTACAGTAGAACCTCAGAGTTAAAAACACCTTCATAACTGAACAAAATGTTATGGCTCTTTCAAAAATTTACCACTGAACATTGACTTAATACAGCTTTGATAATTTACTATGCAAAAGAAAAATGCTGTTTTAAACATTTTAATTTAAATGAAACAAGCACAGAAACAGTTTTCTTACCTTTTCAATTTTTTATTTCCCTTACTCTCTATTTTTTTTAGTAGTTTACATTTAACACAGCACTTCCTTCCCCCCCCCTTTTTTTTTTTTTTTGGTCTCTGCTGTTGCTTGATTGTGTACTTTGCTTCCAACTGAGGAGTGTGATTGACCGGTCAGTTAGTAACTCTGGTGTTCATAACTCGGAGGTTCCACTGTACAATGGTGCAGTTGAACCTGACCCCCCAAGGTGGTTAGGGAATGGAATAACATTCTGGCATTTCATCTGGCACACACACGGCTGCAAAACTACTCGCTCAAAGTTGGACCTGCTGCCCACTCCCATCATTGCAGAGGAGGCAGCTGAGCCAAATGTGAGTGACTTGCAACTTGACACATGGGGTTGTAGTGCCATTCAGGTTTGCACCATGATGGAGGGGCAGCTGGGCCAAACCTGGGTGGAGCTTTGACTCCAATGTGCCAGGCTGTGATGCCACTCATCACTCAAATTTGGCTGGTATTTTGACAGGGTGGATCAGGTGATGGGAACAGCTGCCTGTAGGCTGGGATGGGGCAGGAGAACACTGACCCCAGGGGGAAGGAGGGGTGAGTGACTAACATTTCCCTTGGCAGTGGGTGAGGGGCTAGGGGCAAGGTACTGGTGAGCTATGAATTGAAGGAGGATGTTGGTGGGCTATGGGGAAAATGGGGATATGGGGAGCAAGCAAAATTTTGGATTTCAGAATTGGGAAGGGGGCCCCTAACCGATTCTTGCACCGGGGCCCTCTGAGGTATTATTACGCTATTGTTGTCATGCCTTTGAGGATTAGAAAAAGCTTTTGCTTAAAAAACAAACAATATGGCATTCCCATCTAGTCACAGAACTCCAGGAGCTGTCGGTTGAAGGCAAACAGCAAATAATGCAAGACTTGTGATTAAAATGAGAAGGATTGTAGCAATGCTGTGTATAATACTTTGAAAACTGATTTAAAATCATTTTAAAACAAGGGACAGAGTAGGGCCAGGTCTGGAAGTGGGCTAATTATAACCTCAGCCTACCTGGAAGGCTGTGTGCCTTAATTAATCTCCTGGAGTGTATGAAGCACAGCTGGGCCCACTGTCAGGCTGAGTGTTACAAATATTTGTAAAGCCCTTTGAGTCTGCAGGATAGCAAGTATTCAGTATTATGACTAGTGGGTGTGGAGGGGGAGGAGTCATTAAACTGAACAAAAAACTTAAGTGGTGGGAGTGTCTAAAATGCACGTGACTGGATGTACTGGGTGTTTCTCTTAGTTAAATTTAGGCCAGAATATGAACTTTCCCCCTGCAAGACATTAGAGACACGGGTTGGGGGGGGGGAGGGGGAGGAAGCAGCTAGATTATGTCATAAGGAACTAGCCAAGATGCATGGAGAGACCAGGGTAGAATTGTATCCAGGAGGAATGAGAGAGGCAAACTCAGGCAATCGCTCCCTGGAAGTTCTCCTTTGTGTAAAATGACCCTGCCTGTGTGCGCGTCCTGTTGCGAAAGAGAGGCGTGGCCTGATAGACATTAGTACATTTCCTGTGCTGCCAAGAAGGAGTACAGTGGTGTGCAGCTGCTGGAGAGCTTGCAGGGAAAGCCGCCCTGCAGACTCGGGTGTCATTATTTACGGAGCGCAGAGCAGTTCCTTTTCGCGCGTGATCCGCTTTCATGGACTAACCGAGGCAGGCACCAAGCGAGGAGCGCCTGTGCCTTTGGCAGCCTCTCGCCTTTCACCCAAGTTGGTGAAACTTACTAAGCAGGCTGCAGGGCTACTGCTGGGTGAGTCTCGTTTCCTGTGCACCGATCCTCCCTGCGTGCCGCCGTCACTGTGTCACTCGCGCTTAGGTGCTGTTGTTTCTCGCTCTTCGGCTCGTTACAATTGTTCTCACCAGCTAATTTCTCCCCGGGTTTAGAGCGATTCTCGTTTGTAGCCCGGGGCAGGGGCGACCCTATTGTTAACGCTGCACCCAGCCTTCTGTTTGTAAGTATTTCCTCCCTCTCTCTGGCGGATTAGACAATGAATGACAATGTTCTCTCCTTACTCTGCCGAGCCTGTCGGGACTCGGTCCTGCTGGGTTCCGGGAAGTGGGCGGGCATTCCCACGGGTCATGTACATCAGCCCCCGGTTTTGTAATCGATCATGTTCGCTGGGCTGGGTGCGTAGAGCCTATGTGGAATTTATTTGCATGGTCACCTAGCGTGAGAGAGGGTGTGCGTGAGGCTTAGTTTCCACCTCCAGGTAAACGGGAGAGGGAAGATCGGCTCGAAACTTCTAAAATGCTGAGCAGATCAAGAGAAAACAAGCTCAAGAAGGCGACCTTGGGAGGCTTCTCTGGGAGTTGAAGTTGTCGCAGGGTTTGACTCCGGAGGTTGAGATGCAGTTAGTTCCACATGGGAGAAAATTTCCTGTATCCCTAGTGTTGCTATTTAAGAAACAGGTCTGTGCAATGCCCTTTAAACCGTCCACTTTGAATTCTACAAGTCATTTAATATTGATTTTACTGGACTGATGGGGATGCTCTCACAACAATTTCTTTTAGTGTCTCTTCCCACTCCCTTCCACAAGCACACAGTATTCCCAAAGCTCATAACAATGCAATGAAAGGGAATTTGTATATATTATTGTCTAATGGTTTCAATTACAACCTTCCCTAATGATCCCACAGCAGACTCCTGAGCCTGTGATGAAACTCCATCAAAATCACCAGGGCTTCTGTTAACAGTATTTAAAATGTGACAGGGTTTCTTACATCGCTCAGCTGTAATGTTGTTAGATCTGATATTGCTAACCAGGATCCAACTGAGCCGGTACTTGAGTGAGGAAGATAAGATGCTGCAGGAGATGGTGACATCAGTATACAGGTGGCACTCTTCCCTCTGGTTCAGTAACAAAATATGGCCAAGATGGGTTTGGATGGGCTACCTTCCAGATGAATTAGAAAGTAGAGGTCCTGTCCACTTGAGGCCATTAAAAGGACATCTTGCAGCAGTGAATTAATATGTTCAGGTCCAACTGCAGTTCAATCAATTGCATTCTAATAAGCCCCTCCCCCTTCAGTTTCAACTGAATATGCTGTTACAGAGCACGGTTCCACTTGGAGAGATGGGTTGAGTAATACTCCTTCTTTAGGCCTTGTTTACATCGGAAAGGTTCTTTTGGTATAACCAAAAGGTGTAAATGTAAACCTGTGTAGTTATGTTTGTATAACCTCTCTCCCCGATTGTAGTATGAGTGCTCCCCCTTTTTATTTTTATTTAGCCTTCATTAAGGAAGGGGTTTAAGCTAAACTCAGTGGAGTAACTCAGTTATTCTAGTGTAACTGCAGAATTGGTGTAACTGGTAAAACTTTCCTGTGTAGACAAGGTCCTAGGTCTTCAAAGTGCTGTGTGAATATTAAGGCCTCAATTCAATATGGGCCTAATCTAAGATTAAAGTTAGGCACGTATTTAAGTACCTTGTTGATGAAATTGATTCCATTTGGAATCCTTCATGATGCTTATTCATTATTTGTATTACTGTAGCACAGGAGTGGGCAAACTACGGCCCGGTGGAATTATCTGGCCCTTCAGACATTTTAATCTGGCATTCTAGATCCTACTAGGGAGTGGGGTCCAGGGCTTGGCCTCCTCCATGCTCCAGCCCGGGAACAGGCTCTGTGTGGCTCCCAGAAGCAGTGGCACATCCCTGCTCTAGGCCCTACGGGTAGGGGCAGCCAGGGGGCTCTGCATGCATCCCCTGCACCAAGCACCATCCGCGCTGTTCCCATTGGCCGGGAACCACAACCAATGGGAGCTGTAGGGGTGGTGCCTGAGGATGGGATTGAGCACAGAACCGCCTAGCCACACGTCCATGTAGGAGACTGGGACACACCACTGCTTCTAGGAGCCGCTTGAAGTAAGCGTTGCCCAGAGCCTACACCCCTAACCCCCTCCCGTTCCCCTCCACCCTCTGCCCCATCCCTAATCCCTCTTCTGTCTTCTGAACCCCTTGGTTCTAGCTTGGAGAACCCTCCTGCACCCGCAACCCCTAATTTCCACCCCAGAGCCCACAGCCATAGCCCTCACCCACACCCCAACCCCCTGCCCCAGGCCAGAGCCTCTTCACACACCCTGAACTCCTCATTTCTGGCCCCACTCCAGAGCCCGCACCCCCAGCTGGTACCCGCACCCCCTCCCAAACCCATTTCGTGAGCATTCTTGGCCCCCATACAATTTCTATACCCAGATGTGGCCCTTAGGCCAAAAAGTTTTCCCACCTCTGCTATAGCACCTAGACACCCCAGTCATGGATCAGGACCCCAGTGTGCTAGGTGCTGTACAGAAACAACAAAAAAGCTGTCCCTGTTGCAAAGAAGAAAAAATGCTGTAAATAAGAGCTTACACTCTGGTAGTGAGGGTGAGTAGGAGGGAGGGGATGGACAACCAGACCTTAGTCTCTCTCATGGGAGGGAAAAATTGATTCAGCACTGTAACATGTAGGCACTCTGCAACTCTTGTTTAAGTGATTAAAACTGGCAGTGCCTTAAAGCAATGACTATCTAAGAAAAACAGTGAAAGCACAGAGTGTTTCTTGGAGATACAAAAGTCACTCTTAGCCCACAGCTGCATCTCTAGATAAATGCCTATCAGCACCAACCACTTGCGAATCCCCAGGCCAGGTCCAGTGTTGATATCGTTACTAGTTCGAAATAGCTAAGCGTACATGACTAGCTTTAAGTGCTTGTACATGGATGAGTGTGTGTCATTATTGCTCTTTGTGTGACACAGGAGTTCTGTGGGAGGGAATTATGGGAAGGCATGGGCTGGGAATTGTAATCCATTCTGGGCCTCCTAATTGGGATCAAATGTGGCTGGGTTTGTGGGGAAGGAAGAGTGCTGCTGTTTTGTATTTTAACTCCTTTCTTGTCTTTTAAAAACACATATCAAGGGTCCTCTGCCTCGGATTGGTGTTCTGTAGCGTGGGGTTATTAACTCTGAAGTGGGGCATGGTGTATCACTCTAGTAACGGTATTAAAAGAAGGCCGGTTCTATTCATTTTGAGCAAACTATGCTGAAAACAACAGAAATGTTTCCTAAGAAAATAAGAACACAACTTGTTTTTCTTGAAACAGCATTTTCTTTTAAAGAACAGAACTTGTGTTTCAAAAATCTGGAAACAAATATTTATAGCAGCATTGTGGTGGTGGTTCAGTGAGTAGTTTGAAGTACTTCATACATTTTCAGTGTTTTAAAACTAAGCCTGGAAACTTCCTGGGGGGCTAGACATTGTATTATCTTATTTTACAGAGGAGGAGGCAGAATCTCCTGGTGCCTTGTTCAAGATCCTACAGCAAGTCAGTGGTGGAAATGTGACTAGAGTCCGGGGCCTCATTCTAGGTTACTCCCTGCTAGGTTTGCCAGCCCTCCAGGATTGCCCTGGAGTCTCCAGGAATTAAGATTAATCTCTTTAATTAAAGATCATGTCATGTGATGAAATCTCCAGGAATATGTTCAATCAAAATTGGCAACCCTAGTCCCTGCTTTTGCTTGAGGCAGGAATGCATGTGGGGCAAAGGTGGCTTTAAGCCATCTTTTGAGCTCTTTATACTCTGGGGCTATGCAGTTGTCTGCCAGGCCCCTAATTAAAGTCAGAGCAAACTTGTGACTGCTCTGATTTATGCTCTGCTTACCATGGCCCCCGAAAAACCCAGAATAACTCCCCAATCTGCCCTAAACTGGGGGATGGGAACAAGGCCAATGTAGAGCCCATATATTGGTATTGTCAAGGGGTCCATTTGAATGCAAGGTGACCATTCTAAGGCATCCTTCTGTGGCTAGAGAAGCATAGCACTAGACTAGATGTCAATTTAGAGCACCTTCTCTGGGACGGAAGATTAGAATTTGCTGTGTTTTAATGTAAGTCTATAGCACGTGTATTTGGGATACAGGAAGCTAAATAGCACACTTACAGTGGATGAGCCATTGGGGAGCTGCTCTTTTTAGGCAGTAGCTCAGTATGTGGTGATATTGACATGTCCTTTCTTTAAGGGTGGTTAAATGTGTGGTCCATGGAGCCTTGGAATGGGAGCAGTAGCCATCCTTTCCCTGCAGCCACAGGGTAAAGATGACAAGGATTTTATTGCTTGGAGCCTCGACCGCAGCAGACTTTTCCTATTCATCCAGCAAGTTCTGCTTGAGAGCCTTAGTTAGAGCAAAGTTTGAGCACCCTTACTTAGAACAGGTTGAGTTTGGGTCTGGTTCTGTGTTTTCTCTTCAGTGTGAGTGCTGCAGGGTTTGAATGTTGGTCTCTGTTAGATCCTTTTTGTTACTGAACTCTTCTGCACCAAACTGCAGTTGGCTAGGGGTAAATCGAAATGTGTCGTTTGTATAAATCTGAAACAACTGAGCTGCTTTGCTCAGTTTGCATTACAAATGTAAGAATGTGCCTACTCACTAGCTTATTTTCATGCCATACGTCTGTGCACTGTAGGCTTTCTGGGACAATACTTCTCAAAAGGAGACTATGATACTGTTATTTCCACTGGCATAAATGATGTGTTTGTAAGAGTACTTAACAGTGTATAATTCAAGGATGTTGTATTTCCTCCTTGAGACAAGTTGTTTCTGCGGAACTACCTTGTTTTAAAAGAACAAAACCAAGCTTGGTTTCCACTTTAGTGTGAGTTGTGTATGTTCTTTATCTATTGCTTCTGTTTTTATTATGAGGGGACACCTATGGCCCTCTGGCCTTCCAGTCAGAACTGATAGCAAAAAACACATGCATATGTCTATCTCAGCCAATAAAGGTAGAACAAGAGGCTTCCCGTAGAAAGCATCTGCCTTTATTAGTACAGACCTGAAATTCTTCCATGTCATCATTTGCTATTGCCTCTTCCAAAACAGGGCTATTGGCAGATACATGTAGGCTGCTAGGGACCATCCTAGGTTTTATAAGCCTACCTGGGTATACTAAATACTGCTGGATTTCAACAACTGGGGATAGCTGTGCTGTATGGGCAGGAGGCCAAGGGATGACTGCTCCTCCCCTGCTCTGCATCAGCTGCTCCTGCTAAGGATGAATTAAAGCAGGGGTGGGCGAACATTTTGGCTCAAGGGCCACATCGGGGTTCAAAATTGTATGGAGGGCTGGGTAGGGAAGGCTGTGCCTCCCTAGACAGCCTGGCCCCGCCCCCTATCCAGCTCCTTCACTGCTCCCCTCAGAACCACTAACCCATCCAACTCCACCTGCTCGTTGTCTCCTGACTGCCCCCTCCAGAGACCCCCCCCACCCTAAATGCCCCCCCCGGATCCCTTCATCCAACCTCCCTTGTTCTCTGTCCCCTGACTGCCCTGACAGTTATCCAGCCCCCACCCCCCTGACAGACCTCTGGGACTGCCATGCCCCATCCAACACCACCCCTCCAGAGACCACCACCCTAGAGTCCACCCCCTATTCAACCCACCCTGCTTCCTGTCCCCTGACTACCCGCCCCCATCCAACCCCCCAGCTGCATTACCATGAGACTCCTAGCAGCGTTTTTGGCTCCGCACGGAGCCAGATATGCTGCTCTATGGGAGCGCACAGCCCCCCTGCCCCAGCATGGCGTGTGTGGTGGCGTGGCTCCAGAGGATGGGGGAAGGTGGGGGATGGGCCAGGGGCAGCCTTCCCAGCTGAGAGTCTGGACAGGATGATCCTGTGGGCTGGATGTGGCCTGGGGGCCGTAGTTTGCCCACCCCTGAGTTAAAGGAAGGGAGTGTAGCAGCATGTGAGCTCTTTAGGTCATGTGATCTGCCCAAAGTGAGGATTTATCTGTCTTGAAGCTGGAAGCTCTCATCATAGGGAGTTTCAGCAGATGAGACTATTTTCTAGGAGTTTCAGTTATCAGTGTATTTATTACACTCAAACTCTTTTTCGCTCTTATCGACTTGCCTTGTTTACAACATCACCACTCTGAAAAAATTTCCAAATAGCCACTCTGCGTAGGGAGAAAACAAGCCTCGTTCTGCTTGATTGGCTCATCACTTCAGCATTGCACCTGCACCTCAGTGTCTAAATATACAGCGTATAGTTGGAAAATTAAATTCAAATACAGCCACAAGACTAAATGGCTCCAAAACCTATGCTTCCAGCAGGACATGGAAGCAAACTCCTTTTGTTTCCTATGCAATCAGAAGGCCCACAGTAGAACCCAGCTAGCAAGTGGGTCTGACAGTTGTCTTTTTCTTTTGGTTTCCTGCCCCCAGCCATCCCTCTCTCTGTCTTCCTCTTTCAGAAGCAAGTGAGTGCTCTCTGCTAGGAATGAAGCTCATGTTTCTAAAAACTGTGAATTCCCCCTTCTGATCAGCCTCTCCAAAACCAAACATTGTGTTTGCTTGGAGAACCGCTTCTGTCCATCCTCATCCTTGGAGTTGCAAGGGTTGGAGCCTCTGGCAAAGCAGTGACTATTAGGGTCATCCTCACCCTTTAATCACGGATTCAAAAGCCATTGGTGAGGGTTTATAAGTTCTGTGTCCCTATTCCTCTCTTTAACCATAGGGATGTTGGAACTATTCCTCCAGTCACTCTATGCATATTAATATTTGACTAACTGTCTCTATCTTGCCTGTCTAGTTTTATGACTGAGAATATAAGTAAATGAATAATAGTGAAAAATCTCTATGGTAAGAGCCTGATCCAGACCGTTGAAGTTGGTTGGCAGTTTTCCTTCAACAATAATGAACGTTGGCTCAGGCCCTAGCTGAGTCTGTAATTTAAAAAATGGATTGATGGTGGACTGAATAGGGACTGGTACCACAGTTGTCCTTTTTAGCAGTTCACGTAGGTTTCAGTTTTTCAAAACCAGATACTACAGGCCTTGCCGCCTGCTTCTCTCTGCCTCAGGACTCGCCTGCTGGGGGGAACTGGCATAGAGCCTACCTGCCCAATTGGGGCACAGCAGGGTGAAGGGGTGTGTGTCAGTCTCAAAGCGAGGAGCCGGGGGCAGTCATGTCACAGCAGGGGTGAGGAGCTGGGGGCAATCGGGGGAGGGAAGAGGGTCTGTTTCTGGAGTGAGGGGCAGGAGAGAGCTGGGGTCTCAGGAAGTCGAGAAGGCGATACCTTCCTCATCTGCAGGAGCCAGTTCCTTAGCTTCTCTCCAGTCCATCACTGAACTCCTCCTGTGGTAACCAGACTTTGGATGTCTCGTCAGCAGGACTGACCGGACACTGCCCAGGTTCCCTTTGGACCAGACTTTCTGGTTGAAAACCGGACAACCTAGGTTCACGCCTTTTCAAATGTGCAGTTTTCTGTGCCAGATGAAATATTTAATATCCTGTTTTTCCTAAATAATAGATGAGGTCTAGAGGTTTCATTTTTTTAAAGTAGCTTCTAAAGCAACAGGAAGTAGAATGAAGCACTACAGCTCTTTCCATTGGGACAGCTGGCAGCTGAATGCTGTGAATGATTAAAAAAAAATTGGTGGTCTGCTCTTGTCTTGATGCATATAATTAATCCTAAAAGCCACAGCCTGACACCAGAAGCACCTGCGAGAGAAACTGGGAAATGGCATCACTTTGCCCAAGCTGTTGAACTTGGTCTCTTGGGTGACAGTGTATTGGGATATTTTTAAATACTGATTTTCTGCTTACATCACTATCACCCCATGTGGAACAGTGCACTGTGTTTGATGTTGAGATTAGAATGTACATGCAAGAACTGGAATCAGAATTTTTTGATAGATTTCAAGATTTCCAGCAATTTAGCCCAATGCTTCCCGCAGCCCCCATTGGACCGGGACAGCAAACCGCAGCCAGTGGCAGCCGCAGTCGGTGAAACAGCAAGTAAACAAACCGGCAGGGGCCCGCTAAGGGTGCTAACCCTGTGGTCGCACATGCCAAGGTTGCCAATCCCTACACTAAACTGATAACATCTGCATTTTAATTTAATTTTAAATGAAGCTTCATAAACATTTTAAAAACTTTATGTGCAACAATGGTTTAATTCTATAATCTGGACTTCTATAGAGAAAGACCTTCTAAAACTGTTAAAATCTATTACTGGCATGCAAAACCTTAAATGAATGTGAGTGAATGAAGACTTGGCACACCACTTCCAACAGCAAGAGGGATAGGATATGGCTGTCATAAAATATCTATCTATATTGCATCATCATAGGGGATTTCAATCTGGGGGACTTGATGAGGTCTCATGCTGCCACTAGTAAAACTTCTTGGAGTTACTAAAAATGATAGCTGATACATTTCTAACATTTACAATTAAGGTGAGTAATTCTCTTGAGACCTCATTCTGTAAAATAAATGTGGATTGAAAACTGGTGGTTGCCTAGGTACAAATGTTGCCAATGTAACTTCATTTGCTGCCTGCTGAGTGTAGTCCCAGCCAGTTACATAACACTTTTTTTTTTTTTTCCTTGGTGATTTTTAAAAAGCCAATTTTTCCAAAGCTGGAAATAATTATGAGCATAATTCAGTAGGAGGAGATATTGAATGACTGGAAATTAGTTAAGAATGCATTATGCCCCCCCACCTCCAAACATATCCTTATTAAAGGGGAGGTGACAACAGCAATCTAAATATAAGTAAACTGAAAAATGGCAAAGCTGATAGCAATGAATATAAATCAACAGTTTAGTGGAAATATCCTTAGCTTTCCTTATCAATTTTATGTATCAATGAAAAACTGTGGCCAGTAGGGTTAAGGACAATAAGGAGTACTTTAAATATATCCAGAATAAACTGAATCCTTGCAATGATATAGGTCCGATATTATAAAAGGATGGTAAAAATGTCAATTGTGATGTAGAAAAATATCTGTTCCATATTGGGGAAATCAATAGGATGATGTATTCATAGCTTACAGAGATAATAAAATACTTTCCTTGGCCTGTAACTAAGAGGATATTTCAATAGTAACCATTAAAGAGTTAAACACTTATAAAATATGTATGACTGGATAACTTGTGCTGAAGGATATGTAAAAAAATAAAATTGGCTCTAGAGGTCTCTGAACTGTGGGTGGTTGTGTTTAAACAAATCTTGGAACACTAGGAGGGGTCCAGAGGAGTGGGGGAGAAGGGTAGCTTAACATTGTGCCAGTATTTAAGACTGGAGAAATTAATTACACTGGACCCTCGCTATAGCATGGGTTAACGTACAGCGCAGTTGTTGCCATGGATCCCAAATTTAAATATTGGGATCCATGGCAACGTGTCTCCATGTTAACATGGGACCGCACATAGATTCCGAACTCTGGGCTATAGCGAAGGTCTGGTGTATAAGCCAGCTTTCATGACCCACATCCTAGGCAACACCATGAAAAAGCTGATCTAGGACGCAATTATAGAATCATAGAAATGTAGAGCTGCAAGGGACCCTCAGAGACACTTCCATTCAGTTTATTTTCTAGGCATTCCCAGGTGGACTCACTTGCAAAAAATTTAATTGTTATGGTCACTTCTGCTTCCAAACTCTCCCCCCACTCTCTACATTTGTAATTGTATCCTTTTTGTGTTACCCAAAAATAGATGAACGATTCTGGCCTTTTTAATTTCTGTATTGTGTAAGGAAGCTTTTATGTATGTAGTACAGAAACAGATTGCCCCATTTACTCCTTTATGCTTTAATGGAGTTGCAGCAGCATGGAACACAGTGGAGAATTAGGCTCCATGTATCCAAGATCTACCCAGGTGGCAGATTGTGCTTTTTTTTATTTAATGTTGTTTGTGTTTAGTGTTACAGAAGTTCTAAAATGTTTGCTATGTGAGTTTATTGGGCCAGTAAGTGGACAGTGTTAATACTATTTCAAAACTTGCACACTGTGAGCCCCAGAGCACTCTTGCCCATAAGGTGTTATCTGTAATCTGGGTGGAATCATTGCAAGGTTATAATCAAGGCTATAGTCCCACCTGAAGTTTCTGCAGTACAGCTGGTATTTTTTAGTTTAAGGCATTTGCCTGTAAAGAAAAATTATCAATAGAAGGTGAAGCAAGCTTCTATCTGCTGGTTTCCTTCCCTGATTCTCCATTTGGAAACTGGATTGATATGGCTGCTGCTGGCTTCCCTCCACGAGTCCCAAAGCTTTTGGAATGCTAGGGATCCAGCCTTTGACTTTCCTACTTCCAGTTCTGCCTCTGCTTCTCAACTCTGTCTTCTCCCTCTTGCAGCAATTCAGGAAGTTGAATGGGACTAATATGAAGTGACCAGACAGCATGTGTAAAAAATCAGGACAGGAGATCTGGGGTGGGAGGGAATAGGTACCTATATAAGACACAGCCCCAAATATCAGGACTGTCCCTATAAAATCGGGACATCTGGTCACCCTAGACCAGGGATAAGTAACCCATGGCACGCATGCCACGGGTGGTCCCTGCTGCTAGCCCCTCTCAGCCCCCTGCCGGCCTTGGTAAGCGTTTAAAAGCATGTAATACTGGCACACGAAACCTTAAATTACAGTGAACTTGGCACACCACTTGTGAAAGGTTGCCGACCTCTTCCTTAGACTAGTAACATGATTAAAGTTAGGCATGTACTTAAATGCTTGACTGAATCAGGGCCTTGTGATGTAGAGCTTGAGCTTACTCCGCTGAATAAATGTTGTGTTCCAAAGACACCAATGGGATGACTCTCCTGGATAAAGTTACTTCTTGTGCATAAGTGTCTGCGAGATTGGTCCCTTAATCACTACTTTAGGAGTCCACTGGAACGTCACTGGAGGCGAATGATCTTATTTTAAAAATAAATGTACTCTTCTCTGTGCTCAAACCTTTAATAATAAAAAATACACACACTTAAGCTGAGATCTCACAAGTATTTAATCATGTCACTTAGACAAATAGTCCAACTGACTTTAACAGAACTGCTGCATGTGAGTACAGTTACTCATCTTTAAATGTTTGCAAGATCAGTTCCTTTAAAATCCTTCAAGGCCTAAATTTCTTTCCTTTGCTGGGACCCGTGACATGAGTGTGAGAGAAACACACCTATATGCCTGTCTTCTACAAGCTCTGAGAGAAAACACATTCATTGGTGGAGAGAGAGAAATTTACCAGTGCAAACTTCCTGGTGAAATGATTGGCTTCCAAATGCAGAACACTGCTATTATGTAGGGAAATAAAGCCATGTAAACATTAATTTTAAAAAGCTCAAAGCTCAATGCTTTTGGTCATGATGCATCAGCTTTAAAAAGCGTGGCAATATAAAAAATATTTGGGATAGGATTTCTTGGAGGGTTCTTATCAAAGCTGTAGAGAGTGCCTGGTTTGACAAGC
Source organism: Dermatemys mawii (assembly GCA_007922305.1). NCBI lineage: Eukaryota > Metazoa > Chordata > Testudines > Dermatemydidae > Dermatemys > Dermatemys mawii. The sequence goes on along the minus strand of ML677335.1, from coordinate 35,951,001 downwards.
CCTCCTCCTTGAAGGCCCTCAGTGTATCCTCCTGCCAAAGGGAGTGGGTCAGAATGCTATTAGAAGCTTGTCAACCATTGAAGATTGCTGTTGAGGAGTCTCTTACCTGCTACATACAATTTTGTTTCTGTGATGCCTAGTGCTTGCTTCCTGACACTGAAAGAAATGAGACATGCCTGCAGTTTCTCTCTTGTCTACATTGTAAACAATTAGTCAGAACTCGAGTTAATCATTATTGTTAATACGACTTCATCCTGTCTGATGTGATTCATTTTTATTCTGAGACTCTGGGAAGCGTATCACTCTTTACTGCAGTATGTGGGTGTAAATTCAGCTGGAAAATCATCTTGGCATATGGGAGCTTCCTAAGACTCCCCCTAGAGGTCGTCTTGTCAAATTAAGCTCAACGTGGAGAAACCTGAATTCCTGATCTCTCCTCCTGAACTTGCTGCACCTCAGTACTGTCAGGGCTGAAGATTACACTGTCATCCCTATACGTCAGGGGTGGGCAAACTTTTTGGCCCGAGGGCCACATCGGGGTTGAAAACGTCTGTGGAGGACCGGGTCAGGGAAGGCTGTGCCTCTGCAAACAGCCCGGCCCTGCCCCCATCCAACCCCCTCCCACTTTCCCCCTGACTGCCCCACTTAGAATCCCATTCAACCCCCCCTTGTCCCCTGATTGCCTCCTCCTGAGACCCCCCCCATCCTAACCACCATCGCCCTCCCTGCTCCTTGTCCCCTGACTGACCCCTACAGAGACCCCCACACATTAACTGCCCCCCCAGGACCCTACCCCCTTCTCAACTCCCCTGCTCCCTGTCTGCCCTGACCCCTATCCACATTGCTACCTCCTGACAGTTGCCCCCACCCTGGGACTCCCATGCCCTATCCATCCCCTTCCCCTGACTGCTCCCCGCCCAGAACCTCCATCCTATCCAACAGCCCCCTCTCCCGTGACTGCCCCCGGGACTCCCTCTCCCTTAACTAACAACCCCCCACCACCCCTGCTGCGCAGACCTTACCATGCTGGTGGCCCTGCCAGCATTGCACATGCTGCACCGCTCTCCTGGAGGAGCGGGCAGCCCTGCGCAGCGCACTGAGCTCGGGAGATCAGGGGAGGGGCTGGAAGCAACCTACCCCCGTCCAGAGCCCAGGCACGCTGAGCTCCGAGAGAGCAGGGGAGGGGCTGAGAGTAGCCTCCCTTGCTGGGAGCTCAGGCACGCTGAGCTCTGGGAGAGCGGGGGAGGGCTCCGAGCAGCCTCCTTTGCTGGAGTTCAGCTGTGCTGAGCTCCAGAAGAGCGGGGAAGGCGGGGGCGGGCCAGAAGCAGCCTCCCCAGCCAGAGCTCAAGTGAGCCGGACGGTCTCGCGGGCCGGATCTGGCCCACGGGCCGTAATTTGCCCACCGTTGCCATACATAATGGGTATCAGTGTTGACTTCCTTGCAGCCAGCCTGTGTCCAAACCCTGCCACTTCCTCCTCCACACTATTTCTAAGATTCAATTTTTTCTTTTTCTAGGCAGTTAAAATTTCTCATCCAGTACCTCATTACCTCTTGGCTTGATTTCTTTAGCAGTTTTGAATGGAAGATCTTTCATGCTCATTGCTTGGTCAGAGGAGTCAGTGTGAATTGTGCCTTTCTGAATACCTGCATTGGCTCCTCCTTCTCCACTACATGAACTCTTGTCCTCTTTTTAAAGTCTCTGCGTAACTTTGTCCCTCCCTTCTCAGTGACCATCTGTTGGTTTATGTAAAAGAGTTTGGTTTCTGTCTAATTCCTAGTGGAGAGATGTCCCTATCATAGACTGTTCTGTGAGACCTGGTTGTAACAGTCACTGTAGCTGGTCTCAGTAAATAGTACAATCATGGAGACTGGATTTCCCTCTGCCCTGTAACATGGGCTCACTAGTGATGTGGAGGAGACTACACTGCTACTGCTCATCTTGAACTTTTTCTGTGGAAAAATGGAGGACTTTGGACCTTCAGAACGGCACTGATGATCAAAACAAAAATTCCACAAGTCACTTAGCAAAGATATGGTCTGTCCTTTCCAGTGACTTTAGGAATCCTAGAACAATTCTCGGCCCCCATTTTCTAGTCAGACCACCAAGTTAGAAATGGTTGTGCATTGCATGACTATAGAGTAATAGTTTGAAGTTGCCTGCCCTACTGCATTCCCAGGTTCTGTGATCCAGCTCTCTCTTTTGTAGCTTACTCAACACTAAATGCTTCATTTGTCTCCCAGAAGTGAGCAGAGCCTCCTGCACACTTTCACATCACAGTTGAAGTAAATGTATGTCCATAAGGAAAGAATCTTTGAGACATTTCATTCCAGCCTCAGTCAGAGCTCTTGGGAAAGTGACTGTTCAGTGACTCAGAGGTGCACGCCCTCAGATTTACCTGATACTGTACTTGATGATTCATAAACTTTTTTCTATTGAAAGAATCAACAGCTCTTCTGTTTTCCCTTTATCTCACAGTAAGGGGGGGTCTGGTGTTTGTTGCAGCCTTTCAGGAGGCCCTCAGGTTTTTGTTTTTCTTTACAGCTTATCTGCTTAATGTGAAGATGTACAGCCATCTCCCTTGTATCTGGGTGCTGCACACAATAGCTAGTAGAACCGTCACTGTATCTGGTCTGTCCAATGAAGTATTTGGAGGATACTAATGGGGAGGAGAGAAATATCAGTGGACTGGTTTCCTCCATTGTAGAGAGAACCGGTGAAAAGTGCTATGAAATGGAATATTGGGAGCAAGGTGAATAAAAATCAATGTGTGTGTGTGTGTGTGTTTAACCAAAATCTGATCTTTTATATTGGATTTTTTATTTAAATATTTTTCCAAAAATCTTTTGAAAAGCTGAACTTAGTGATAAAATATGCTAAGATGTAAATTTTATTAGCACAAAAAAAATTAAATATGCTGCATCCGTTCATCTGTCAAAAACTTGGAGTTTAAAAGCTGCTTCCCTAGATAAAGAGAAAATCAGTAGGGTGGGAGAAGGACCATTCAACGTGAGATCAACCTTTTTAAATATGGCACAATGAGTCATGTACTGTGCTAAGGGCTTCTTTTGTTTAATACAAATAAATTTTATATGCTGTTTTGTGCGTTTAATTAAATTCTAATTACCACCCTAATGCAGCTTGCCACAAATCATGAGCACAAAGCTAATTATCTAGTGAATAAGCGATGTCATTCACTTTTTCTAATATGCTAAAAATGTTCAATTAGCTAAATCTTTTGAGATTCTGATGCAATTGCTTAAATGTGTATAGTTGTGGTGTACCCTCACAAGTAGCAAAAAGATGCATCATATGGAGTATTAAGGCTCTCTCTAGTTGTAAATCAGCATGTTTCAATGGTTATAGCAACCAGTGAGAGTGTACTTTTCCATTTGTACTTCAGTTATTTTCTAAAACAAAAAAATTGATTTGAATTTTTTTTTTTGTTTGTTTTTTTAAGGGAGACTTTCCACTTGGTGTTAAATTGTCTTGATTTTAATCTACCGTGACAGGGTGAGAAAAGGGTAAGTCTGTATTGGGATAGTTTGCTTTCACAAATACTTACCATAGTTGGCACTTCTAAGTAGACATTAATCTGTCAGCTTCAAGCATTCAGCTGGATGGGCGGCAAATCACGTGCTGCCAGATCAAAAAAATTTAGCTTGTTATACTGTAAAAAATAACAAGCTAGAACAATACAATGTGGATGAAATAATGGAAGTAACTAGCATGCCAAAAGATTTGACAGGATGTTTTTCTTTCCCAATAGTTCAATGTTTTGTTAGCAACAGCCTTGTAACCTTCTTGAAACACTGCTCTTCTCTGATTGTTTTGCTTTTATGAAAATAACAAGGAGTCTGATGGCACCTTAAATACTAATGGACTTATTTGGCCATAAGTTTTCATGGGTAAAAACCCCCACTACTTCAGCTGCATCTGAAGAAATATGCCCAGGTAAATCTGTTAGCCTTTAAGGTGCCACCGGACTCCTTGTTGTTGTTGTGGATTCAGACAACATGGCTACCCCTCTGACGCATGATTTTACAGTTTGTTGCTTCACTAGCTAGTTTATGTGGACCTGCTAACACATAATACATGTCTAATGCTTGACTTAATGTATTGGTTTACTAGGTGGCACTTTCATTTCTCCACCCCCTGCCCCGTTTTCATATCTGCAGGGCCGGTGCAAGGATATTTTGTGCCCTAGGCGAAACTTGTACCTTGTGCCTCCTCCTTCTCCCCTCCCCCCAGAGCATCGCTTATTAAAAACTTTCAAAACTGAATGCTGCATGGTGTGGCGTTGTTCATTAGAATTAATACACTTTCAGCTTGAAAATTTATTCATTTAATTATTTAGTCTACATATTTAATGAAAATAGATGAATAACCTGACAGGGTGTGGAGCTGGCTGGCTTCGGGCAGGGCAGGGCAGGGGGTGCAGAGCTGGCTGGAGACGGGGTGTGGGGCTGGCTGGAGGCAGGGCAGTGAGTACTCATGGGGAGAGCAGCTCGAGCAGCAGGACGGAGCCCAGATCCAGAGCAGCTAGAGACCTGCCAGGCAGCAGCGGGAGCCCCAGGGTCAGGGGAGCAGCAGCAGTGAGAGGGCCCGTGCCCACGGCCAGGCAGCGGCCCACATGGCTCCTGCAGCACAGTGCCCCCAGCGGCCAGAGGAGGAATGACATCACTTCCCGGCTGGCTGGCACCCATCAAAGCCGCAGCGCCCCCTCGCACAGCGGTGCTGGGTGAGCATCCCAGACGTTTTGGGCACCACTTTTTGGCACCCTCAAATCTTGGCACCCTAGGCGACTGCCTAGTGGTTGCACTGGCCCTGCATATCTGCTCTGGTTTTTGCCTTGGTTTGTGCTGGGATAGTTTTAAAACACTAGGTCAAATCCGCAGCTGATGTAAGTTGACTTAAATCTGCATTGCTACATTAACACTAACTGAGGGTCTGGTCCATTCTTTCCAATGCTTTTGTAGAAAAATTGGGTTTTTTGGAAATCTGTAACATTCCTTTCCCCTTTCTCTGTTTTTTAAAGCCATCCCATAGATGATAGATATGGGAAAGGCCTGTCCTTCATGTGCTGCAAGGGTTAAAAATCTATGGGCAGTGAATAATATCACAATTATAAAATCTTTAGGATCCTGGCACTTTGTAGATAAGTGTAATCTGTGGGTGTGGAACTATCTTTGACTGGAAACTGCAGCATTCTTTTGCTGAAGGGTTATATCTTTCCTCAATGCAGCTGTGAGCTGAAATGATAGGCCTTTAAAAAGCTAGTAGTATCCCTCTGTATTAGTTCTCCGAAAGAAATTCCCATTGCTGTAAGTGGGAAATAACTGCTGGCTGAGTGAGTCCATGTAACTCCATATAGAAGAATATGATATACTGCAGGGAAAGCTAATGATTACCACCTACATATCATTTTCTCTCTTTTCAAAATGCTTCACAATATTAATTACCTAATCTCTGAAACCTATGAGGTAAGATAATATTATTTTGTAGTCTGGCAGCTGACACTTCGCAGCATCTGCTGTACTAGGAAACATACCAAGGGGAAGACGCTAAGTGACCTGGTCAAGCGCACATATCCAATCCAGTTGCAGAATTAAGAATAAAGTTTGGGATGGGAGTTGGATGTGCCCAGTCTTAGGGCTAGTCTACACTGGCAGCGCTTTAACGGGGCTTGTGTGGTTGCGGCGTAGCGCTGGGAGAGAGATTCCATGGCGCAGCGCTAGGAGAGAGATCCCCCAGCGCGCTCAAAAAACCACCTCAACGAGACATATGGCTGAAACTTGCTACGCTCGGGGGATGTTTTTTCATGCCTCGAGTGAGGAAAATACAGTGCTGTAAATTGCCAGTGTAGACAAGCCCTCAATTGCCTAGAACATGTATAGCATTGCTGCTATAACATTGCTATGATACCCACTGCTGTGTATCTCAGTGGCAAGAACCAAGATATCATCTCTGTCACTCTTCCCTCATGCCCCACCCAAAAAAAGTGGCAATAGGCCAAATCCTGACCTTAATTTAGATGGGAATAAGGGGCACAGAAGCCTTTTACCTTTCTATTTTCAGGACTCCAGGATGGTAAGAAGGGCACTGAAGCAGTTCTGAAGATAGGTCCCATGTTTCTGCTAAAGAGGATGGAGAACTCCATAGAAATGCCCCATTCTATCATCCTTTCTCCCTTGAGGAAGCTGTCATGCAGTTTTTCAGTAATTCAGGCACAGCAGTCTGTTCCCGTATGCTCCTCTACCCCTTCCTGGAAGTCATCCCTATGAAGGAGGGAATTTTTGGGGAGGGCAGGGTGTGCTGTCCTGCTTTCTCCCTAGTCACCTATGTGGAAGGACAAGGTGGGTGAGAAAACTGTTTCTTGGACCAACTTCTGTTGGTGAAAGAGATGAGCCTTTGAGCCACACGGAGTTCTTCAGGTCTGGGAAAGGCAGTCATGTCACCACTGAATACAATGTGGAACAGATGGTTCGGCAGTGTGAAAGGAGACATTCAATCTGGCTGACTGCTCAGAAGGGGAACTATGTGTGCGTCTTCTGTGGCACCCTTTTTAAGGATCTCCATTGCAGGTGCATTGTCTTGGAGATGCACCCTATCTCCTGAATGGGGGGAATGACTTGTAGCAGTGTGGTTTGATCAAGTGTGAATCCCCTGGCATCACATGGTACTGTAGCATTTCTCGCTACCTAGTAGGGTGACAAGATAATAAGTGGGAAAAATAGGGACAGGGTGGGAGGGTAATTGGTACCTATATAAGTAAAGGCCCCAAATATCAGGACTGTCCCTATAAAATCAGGACATCTGGTCACCCTACTACCTACACAGCGACACTCTTACAGGGCAGGCAGTTGGTTCATCATGGTTGGGCAGCTGGCCAATGGAAGGGGAAGTAGGGAGAAATGTGTTGCCAGTCATAGAAAGGTCAAGATGATTAAGCAGTTGGAACTCCTGTCAGTAGAGATGTGGGAGAAGCTGATATTCCTGTAGTGGGCTTTTCACTGAAATTGAGGCCAGAACAATCAAAGTAGGTTCTGGGAACCAGGGAGGAAGCCAGGCAGAAAAAAAATCTGTGTGTGGGAAAGGGGGAGGGGGAGTCATTCTGGGTTCTTCAGTGGATTGGCTGTCTTTTTGTTTCACTTGCATTTTAGGGATGTTAATTTTTGTGGGTTTTGTTTGTTTTTTTTCCTCCTGGATCCTCCTGGTCAACTAGCTAAGAGGCAAGATACCTTGGTTATATAACTGTTTGTTTATTTGCAGCTTGAAACTTAACAATATATTTAAATTGAATTACTCTGCAACCCCACCTGCCCCCACCCCCAACATGAACCAGGGAGACACTAACTCTTGTTTCTTTACATGTGCATCATCTTTGTTATGTCTAAACTACAGACCTTACAGCTGTACCACTGCAGTTATAAGCTCTCGTGTTTGACCGCTTTAGGCTGGCAGGAGAGAGTTCTCCTGCCAGCACAATTAAGCCACCACTGGCGAGCGGACATAGTTATGTCAGCGGGAGAGCATCTCCTGCTGATATAGCACTGTTCATAGCAGCACTTCTGTTGATCTGGGATGTGGGGTTTTTCCACACCTGTTACCCACAGAGGTGCTAATCTTTGGCCACTCTTCCTTTTACTCTTTGTGGAGATGTCTGTCTGCTCAGTTTCAATTTGGGCATTGCTGTTTCTGGTAAACACCCTCTTGCAGGTCCTGTGCTAGGGTGTGGCTGTGAGCTTCCCCCCAGACTACGTCATGGAAAGTCATGTTGCAGTGCCAGAGCATGAGAAAAGGAACCTGATTCGAACAAGGTACAAGGCAGTGGAGAAACAGGCCCAGGAAGTGCAACTAACAAGTAGCAAAACATTGACGCTGACACTGCACAGTGTAAACTGAAAGAGTGTGGGTGGGTGGGACAGCCCTGTAATCCTCCTTAGCAGCCTTAGATGCTATTTTTAGCCCTAATAGGAATAATCCTGTCAGATGGTATTGGGTCTTCTCAAGATGATGGGATCTGTCATAGCTCCAGAGGTAGCTGCAGCTTTTCACCCCTCTCTGTTCTCTCTCCATGCACCCTGCTAAGATGTTGCACTTCTTGACTGTACTCCTCAGCTGCAAGTCTTCCCGACTGGGAGGCGTGACCAGGCAGCTTTCTAAAAGTATTGTCCTAATGATAGGAACACAGCATAGTATGGGTAAGAGATTTGACCACAGACTGTTTTAAAGTCTTCTCTCTTACCCTTTTTTTACCATCCTTCTTGGAAGCTTAAGGAGGCTCACTGGCTTCAGGGCCTGTCTCTGTGCTTGCTGACAACTCTCGCTCTTGTTTAGGGTTCAAGTATTTCAGTCCCTTCAGTCCAGCCTGTTCCTTATCTGGGCAAAACAAGCTTTATAATTTCAGCTGGTACCTGTAAGTATCCTTTTCACCATTCAATAGCACAGACATTGTTTCCTAACTTTCTGCCTTGTTTACCAGGAACCTCCATGTGGCCACAGTAAACCTTTCAGTATATTTATACAATAAACATTTCCCATGGGTTGCTTACTTACAGTCAGAGGTGTGTGCTGGGATTTAAATTTAACCACTTTTGGAAGGGATGCTTTCTGTGCCTTTGCCACAGTCCTGGGGCTAAAGGAGCTTACTCCCCCACTGGGGCCAGAAGAATTCTGTGCCCCCATCTGTTATTGGGGGATCCCGTGCCCCTACTTGTCTCCGCTTTTGCAGGCTCCTGCTTATGGTGTTTGTAAATTAATACAGATCAGTCCCCCCAGTCCTTCAGTGACCATGGAAAAGGTTATATTTACATCAGAGTGGAGACCACTGAGTTCAATGGTTAGATCTTCTGTTTTTTGAAGTTGTTTACTATCTCATTAATCTATAAAGCCTTATATGGCTACAAAGTACTGAGGGATGTGTTTTGGGTTTTTTTGTTTTTGTTTTTTGCTCCTGTAGCCAAGAATGTACTGGCATTATTCTTTCATTTGCTAAAATGTGTGCTCTCTTTCTCTGTGTCAAGGGGAATTATCATAAAGTTTTAAATCATGCTGAGGGTACTTTTCATTCATGTGCCCTTGACCTTGGAGGCCTGAATTAGGTTCTACCACTCTCTCTATTTTTAAAAGAATAAAGGTCAACCACCCATTTCTGAGCACAAGTGAACAAATTTTCATGCGATACAAGAACCAGAGATGTCTTTTAAACAAAACAAACAAAAAATCTCCCCCACACAACCATCCAGACAATTCTTCTGTCATAGCTATGGGTATTCTTGTTTGGGGCATTCTGCAGCAACAGTACCACATTCTTCAGCATTCTCTCTCATTTTTCTTGTTTTAACGTATTTTATTACAGTAGTACCTAAGGACTAACCAGCAGTGGGGCTCCATTGTATTAGGAAGTGTCAGAGTAGCAGATTGTTCCTCCCTGAAGTGTTTAAAATCTAAATGGACAAGACAGAGGCAGGTGCAGGAATGGGTAGAATCCACTAGAAGAATGAACAATATGATAGGAGGCGGACCAGCTAAAGGGGAAAGGAAGTTGAGGGAGGACAAGAGAAGAAAGGCAGATATAGAGTGAAGGGACTCTGAGGGAAGGCTACAGAAAGCAGCTAGTCAGCGAAAGTCCAATCAAAACCAATCCTTTGTATTTGGAGAACTGTCTACCAAGGTCCCTGCTTTGGCTGCTTCTACCATCTACTGCCTGGAATATCTGGCTTGCGCCTATCTGTAATTTTGACAACACCTGGTGTCCCCAATGTGTGAGTGTGGGGTTCTCCCTAGCACACTTCCTCCCACACTGGAGTAGTCCAAGCTTTGGCTGTTTCCACCCTACTGTCTATTCCATCTGTCGAGGGGGGAGTTGATAAACACTCAGTGGAACTGATTTTCAAAAGCCCTCTATAGTGGCCTAATTCTCTGCTTACGTTGAAGTCCAGTAAAATTCCCACTGACTTCAAAAGCAGCAGAGTTAGCCTAACACAGAGCAGTTTTGAAAAGCCCAACCGGTATATTTTGAGTGACTTGATCCCAGGAGAAGGAAAGACCTGGTTATCAATAATGGGAATGTCCACGGTTCATAAATGGCCAGAGTACATATCTCATCATTTTACCTTCTAGTTTTCCATTACGAGCTTCTGCTTATGGGTGGAAAGTTACGCTGGCTGAAATATCTTAATGAGAAAAGGAGGGAATTAGTCCAATAACATGGAGGTTGACTTTGGCTCTCTTATGGTCCTCAGCAATAGGAACTTAATATCAAAAGACTGAACTCAAAATTAAGAGATGCTTCTCTGGAGGAAATAACGTTAGTTAGCAGTACCTGTATTTGCTGCCTGGCTATTTAGAGGTCTAGGAATAGCCCAATATAAGTAAATCTTCCTCCCATAGTCTGAGGTAGATAATGAACCTCCTAATTAGGATTTGTATTTGAAGTAATGGGAGTTTCCCAAAACCTGTGTGAGGAACGTCGCAAAAGATGCTGGATGCAGGATATGTTATTGAATAAAGATGAGAATCTTTTGACCTGTTTTCTAAATAGGCAGAGACCACCAAATGCAGCTGGTTGTCAGGAAAACAGCAGAGGTCCCCCAGTAACCACGAGGTGATGTCTGGGGAAGTCAAGACCAGATCTATGAGACGGCTTAATTTCCTCTGAGAGAGATGCATCTTGGACACTCCACACACATGGAACCTCCTGAGCAAAGAATAATCCTGTCGTCTCCCTAGGGGCTTGGTTTGGAATTATTCTCCTTTTTGCAGCCAGAAGTTTGTGCATGGTGCTGAGTTTCAGGTTCATAGCAACTTGAAATGAGACGGGGTTTGGTTATGAAACTTAAAAACAGACCTGGTGGAAGTAATCCATCATGCTGCTGGAAACATTTAGCAATGCCTTTTGAAAGCTAAAAGAGACAGTCTTATGTAAAATGGGACATTCTTCAAAATAGATAATTGTTTGGGTTTTTTGGGAGGGGTGTCAAAGGTTGGAATGATTTATTTACTTACTTATCTATTTAAGTAAATCTGTGTGACAAACCTCTCCATCATCCTACTGAATTTCTTGTTATAACCAAGAATACAAGACAACTTTGTGCTAGACCAGGGGTGGGCAAACTACAGCCCGCGGGCTCTTCCTGTCCAGCTTGGGAGACTACTCACAGCCCCTCCTCTGCTCCCCCCGCGTGAGCACAGCTCGCACGGGGGGCGGGACTGGGACTGGGACTGTGCGCTCCAGTGGATCAGTGCGGCAGCTTGTCTGGTGGCATGGTAAGAGGGCTGGGACCGGAACCTGGCGGGGGATTGGAGGGTCTCAGGGGGGCAGTCAGGGGACTGGGAATGGGGGGAGGGTTGGATAGGGCATGGGAGTCTCAGGGGGCAGGGGTGTGGCTATGGGTCGGGGCAGTCAGGGAGCAGGGGGCTTGGATAGGGGGTGGGATCCTAGGGGTTGATTAGGGGCAGGGAGGGTCTTGAGAGGGTGGTCGGGGACAAGGAGCGGGGGAGTTGGATGATTTGGGGATTTTGAGGGGGGCAGTCGGGGCGGGAAGTGGGGGGATGGATAGGGGACGGAGTCAGGCTGTTTGGGGAGGCACAGCCTTCCCTATCCAGCCCTCTGTACAATTTTGAACCCCAACGTGGCCCTTAGGCCAAAAAGTTTGCCCACCCCTGTGCCTGTGAGATTCTGTGATGCCTCAGTGAGATACCAACGCATAATTATTAGAAAAGTGCTTAATTAAATATGAGGGCCCTATTCACCCACTTGTTGTACACAGCTTGTGACCCCAGCCACAGCATGGGGGATGGCAAAGCAGTAGCTGCTCACCCTGAATTTTCCCTTTTTCCCCCCACAAAGAAGTGAGCAGATGAATTGCAGGTTAGAAGTAGCCCTGGAGCTGTCCTTTGTCTACACCTGTGGTCTTCAAAGTGGGGTGTGTGACACCACCCCAGGGGGTGCGCGAGACCCCAGCGACGCTGCTGATCCCGCCCAGGAGACCACTAAAGTCCCAGGCGGTCTATTTTTGTTCCGCCAAAATGCCGCCGCAGAAAGTGGAAGCTTCCGCTTTCTGCGGCAGCATTTTGGCGGACATACCTCCCAGGGGCCGCGAGAGTTTTTCCTCCGCGAAAAGGGGCCGTGGAGGAAAAACTTTGAAGACCGCTGGTCTGCACCTCCTCCCAGATGGCCAACTGACATGCAGGAGTATGCTGCGCTGTAAAAAGAGGTGACATAACTTGCTTGCTCTTCAGATCAAAAGGGGAGGACTTACGTTGAATCTGCTTTTGGGACTAGGCCACTATGTGCCCCCGCCTTACTCTAGACCCTCTATAAAGTTACGTTCAGCCCTATCAGACTGATACTGTGGATGTCTGTTTCCCCTGCCTTCCCTTTTACACCATTTAATTTAATTCCACAACAAACATCTTGTCTCATTTCCTTATTTGGGGTAAAACCATTTGAAAAATCTTATTATCCCCTCTTCCTTGCCAAGGCTCTACTAAAATCCACTGGGAGGGAAACCCTTGATTTAAAGGCATGATTAGAGGGCTGAATTGTGGGAATGGTGTTAACCCCCCTCCTGCCCAGTTCTCAGAGTGACAGACCTACTGGTGTTGGCTGCTGAGCCTGTCCCATATGCTGGGCTCTTTAGGACTTCTTCAGCAGAAAGCTGTTATGCTGGGAGGTTTGTGGTTTGGATTTTCCATATGGGGCATTCTGCTGCATTTCTGTAGAGAGATGGGTTAGGCATAATGCCCTGGAAGGCTTCAGTTTTTCTGAAACATTGAGAAACTTCCGTGGGTGACGCTTACCTCCTTAGAATACAAGAAGGCAGAACTCTGCAATGCTCATCAGATCAAAGCTTTCGTAACTGCACAACTTGTGATCTAAATAAAACCAATTATGCAAATTTGATGCAGAATAGGAAGATTAAAAATATGACAGTGCTACGATCAGTTACGGCCTAATAACAAAAGCTCCCACTGCACCATTCTTTCTCAGTTACTTAAAGCCGTGTGTTCTCCATCTCACTGCTTACCACCAGCGTATTTACCATCACATCTTAAGTCCAACAGGCATGGTAGGAAAAGGACAAGCAGCCTGTATGCAAAGTCCAAGTCTATGTGTGTGCTTGGAGTCTCTTGGGCCAAGGGGGGTGCAAAAGGGGTTGTGTCTGTTCGATGAGTTCAGGCTCTGTATTGATGTGGGTCTTCTGGGTTAAACAAAACTGACTATACAGTTAGTCAATCTCTCTCAAATGGCAACAGGCAGAGAGAACTGGTTAAAAACTAGAAAAATATTGTAAAGCCACAAGAATTGGCAGCGGAGCTTGGAATCAGGTGTGGTATCTGAAATTTCACTGAATATCTTTTTGAAATTGACCTAGATTTCAAGTTACAGTAATTCTTTTAATTATAAACTGTTGGAATAGGTACTTTACTTTTTCTGAGCAAGAAAGCTCACATTAAATGTCTGAATTTTTAGAATCAGAGGGGTAGCCGTGTTAGTCTGGGATTGCAGAAGTGACAGAGTCCTGTGGCACCTTAAAGACTAACTAAAATTTTTTCAGAGCATAAGCTTTCGTGGGCTAATACCCACTTCGTCGGATGCATGCAGTGGAAGTATCCAGGGGCAGGTATAAATAGGTAGGCAAGAACCAGGTGGGAGATAACAAGGTTAGTCCAATCAGGCTGAACCAGCTTGTTATCTCTAATCAGGGAGGATGAGGTGTTCCTCTAGCAGTTGAACTGGAGGTGTGAATAGCGAGAGAAGAGACGCTGCTTTTGTAGTTAGGTAGCCATTCAAAATCTCTATTCAGTCCCAAATTGATTGTGTCAAATTTGCAAATGAATTGCAGCTCTGCAGTCTCTCTTTGCAGTCTGGACTTGAAGTTTTTTTTGCTGTAAAATGCTGACCTTTAAATCTTCTATGGTGTGTCCGGTGAGGTTGAAGTGCTCTCCTACAGGTTTTTGAATATTGCCATTCCTGATATCTGATTTGTGTCCATTTATCCTTTTTCGTAGGGACTGTCCAGTGAATTTTTAGACTGAACCGACCTTTTTTACCACCCCCCTTCTCTTCCTCCTCTACAGATCCTGCTCTATAGAAGATGCACTATTACCGATATTCTAATCCAGAAATCAGCTGTTGGTACAAATATCTGCTTTTCAGCTACAACATCATCTTCTGGGTGAGTACAAAGCCAAAACTTTCCTTCTGTAGCATGAGGTCCTCAGCCTGGGACTTGTCTCCCTGAAATAATGTCTTTCAGCACATGCACATTACTCACAGGGAAAGTGAATGGCCTGGACTAGGATGGAGGCTTTTGTGATATGGCCAAGCATGACTGAAACCTTCAAACTCAATTCACGTCCAGCTTAAATTGGAGATAGGCAAATGTCCAGATGTTTGGATTTGTCTTGTTGGTTTTGGTATGTCATTAGGCTCAGTCCAGTACAAATAATAAAGAAAAACGTGGTCCTTGCTCTAGTGAGTTGACAGTTTAGGTTAGAAAAACAACGTAGATGCACAATGTAGAAGTTGATAGTCTAGTCTCAGAAGCTTGGATGTCCATCTGAATTATGGATGGCTTCTGTCAGAGAGATTCAGGTATATGGACTGATTCAGATGCCTCTCCAGTCTGAATCCTTTGGGTATGGAAATACTACTTGATAGCCTTTCCTGGACACTGTGGATCTTCTCTCCTGCTCCAGGCTGGAACCAGGAAGCACCCTGTGTGTGTGTGTGTGTGTGTACACACATGTGTAAGTGTTTTGGAGAACAGTAACGTGGGAACTTATCCAAGATCTTCTGAACATCAAAGAAGTTAATTTTCCTTTGAGTAGTGTCCCTTTTGGGTGCTCCATTTCTGATGTGCATGCACCTCTCGAGCCCTTTGGGGATGCCAGTCAGGAGTCACTTAAAGTGACGCACACATAGGGATACTACTTGAAGAGGAAGAAAAAGAGGTTACTCACCTTGTGCAGTAACTCTGGATCTTGATGTGTATGCCTCTGGGTGTTCCGCTACTGTCCTCCTTCCCCTCTGCTTCAGACTGTGTTCTTTGTTAGACATTCAGATAAAGAAGAAACTGCCCACATAGCTCTATATCCCATCTGTGTGTGCCATGAAATTGTACAGAGTGCATGCGCAAGGCAAATGGACAGTAATAGAAAAATCTCTGATCAAGGGCTGAAGAGGCATATGCGTAATCCACATACCTCCTGGGTATGTTGTTCTGTCCCATCTAGTGGCACTGAGACCACTTAGAGAGAGAGATAAAATGAGTCTGCTCTACAGTCTTAGCTAACAGCCAGTTGACTCTTAGCTCATGTGGCAGATAGAGGCTCATGCACTAAGCTCCAGAGGTCCCAGGTTCAATTCCACCTGCCAATGACTGGGGTCCATCGGCATTACATATGCACACCTGAAGTGGAGCTCCCAAAGGGATATGCCTCTGGAAGAACCACAATTACTGCAGAAGGCAAATAAATCCTGATTATCTTGGTCTGAACTGATTCTTATGACTTAAACAGAATCAGTAAAAGGGGTACAGAAAATGGTATCCACCCATTCTTGTTACTTTATACTATGTGAATATTCAATTAGGCTTATGTTCATTAAATATCCTGGCCTTTCAACATCTGTGTCTGCAAGGTGAGGAGATGCTCTCTGAACCAGCAGTTTAATAAAGACCTCAGAATGGCCATGATGCCGAACTGTGCAATGTCCTTCAAGACAATGTGTATTGCTGTCCTTCAAGACAATCCAATTGGAAGATTGGCATAAACGATGCAAGTGTCACTTGAGAAATGATGCAGTCACATCTCCTTCTTGTAGACAGCATGGGCCAAATCGACCACTAATGAAAACAGGCGCAAAGTGGAGCTGCTCCTTTGCTAATATCATTTACAGTGATAAATGCAGTTGGTCTAATATGTTGACTCTGCAGTGTAGCTAATCAAAACTTTACTGGCGCAAACTTAAATGACGGAGTTTACAGGGGAAGACATGAAAGTGACTTTTTTTTCCCTTCATAAAACTTGATACCATGACACTAGGGGTATAAATTGACATATTTCCATTAAAGTCAGTGGAGCCATACTGACTTACACCAGCTGGGGATCTAGCTATGATGGAAGCTGCTCTCACTAGTGACCATCCTTGTTTAGTAGGCCGTATCCTTTGCCGAAGGCAAGTCATCTTAATGAAAACCAGGACCTCTAAACTGAGATGCTGGAAGTGATAGCTCACAGTAGAGCAAGTAATGTGGAAAAAGAAGAGAGTCTCCAGCAGGGGATATTTCTGTTTTCCATTATAGCATTATGATAGTCCTAAACTTCCGAAGTAGGCTTGTCATGTAACTGTCAAATCCTTTTGTTTTTGTAATTTGATAGTAGGAATATACAGCACCTGGAAAAGGTCAAAAGTCCCTGACATTTCCGTAAGACTATCAATGCTGTGTAACTGGTTATCTTATAGCAACTCAGTTTTCCCTCTCGTTCTAAGTTATCCCATTTTTTTTATCATCTTTTTTTTTCTTCATAAAGGGTAGGGGTAAAGACAAAGGTCATTCTATGTTTCCAAGCTTTCTAAAAACTGATAGAGATCTTAACTGTTCCTTTTTCTTACCTCTTGGCTTTCAGTTTGCCTTGTTGCTCACTGGAATGAGAGCTGATTCTGAGAAAAGAAAGAACAAAGATTTTGCAAAGGCTCTTTGCTAAAGAGTGATAAAGGGGCAGAGAATTTGAGCATTATGGTTTTGAGCTACAGCTTTTTCCCTCCTCCCCTCCGCATCGCTATTTAATGTTTTCAGTACTGAATTTAATCATAGTGCTGCAATTTTGAAGAGATACTAGTTGAGTCTTTGTACCTTTCCAATTTAATGTTTTGGGGCTTGCATTATAAACTGTGTCAGAGTGTGCTGGTAAAAGGTTGTACCTAGGGCTCAAATCTCCTTGATAAGATACAGTATGGGGACCTATCTGCTGCATAAGAGGCTATTTAATTTGGGGGTTAATGCTGTACCTCCCACCTCTTGAAAGTACCTCTCTCAACTGACCTGGCCGTCTGTTGCATGAGGTCATGAGTGTAGTGGTTGGGAGGGACAGGCTGTGGTTTGACAATGACTTCAGGATTTTGCTGCCTTCTGTGGAGGAAGGCTGGAGTTGAAGAAAAGTGCAGGCTAAACTCTTTCACAAGCCCATCTCGCCCATTTACAGTATTATGTTACTGTGATCTTGGAAGGGGCTTGTCTCTGTCTTGCATAAGACTTCAAGAAAAATGCTGTGGGTATGTACAATATCTCAAAGGAAATATTGCAAGGCATAGCGGAAAGGTCCTTAACCAACATATCGGAATGGGGTAATAACCTCTTTAGCTACAGTCCTGAGATTCCTTCCTACGTACTCACCCTTTGTTAGTAGACTACATGTCTAGTGGTAGAAGTAAGATCAAAGACTCTCTCCACTGCAAATTATAAAATGTACAGGAGAATAATAGGCCAAATTACACCTGTCCCTGCACAATATTCCCAAGGGGAAAGGCCCTGGGAACACAGATACAGAGGGCAGCCATAATCTCTTGGAGCACAAATGCAATGGGGAAAAGGGGTTTATCAGCATTGCCATGAGAACTGAGCATCCTCCAGGGTCCTATCTGAGTGGGGACAAGTTCAGGACCCTGACTTTCATGGCCACTCGTTAGTGCTGGTAAGCAGCAATAGGCTATAGCACAAGCCACATTTTACACAGATGAAAAAACTGCTTTAAGATAAGCACACTCCTCCAGCACACACAGGGTTGCCAACTTTCTAATTCCAGAAAATTGAACACCCTTGCCTCACCCCGTCCTCCACTTGCTGCATCCCCGCTCCCTCTGTTGCTTGCTCTCCCCTATCCCCTCTCATGCTCATTTTCATTGCAAGGCCGAAACATACATATTTATTATTTTGACAAATGTATTATGCTAAGTTCAGGTTTTATTTGTTACAGAACACTAGAGCTGGCAGCAAAATAGTCAAAAAGGGTAATCTTAAAAAAAAAAATATTTCACAAAGGTTTTCATGATTCTTTTCCTCCCACTCTTCCCATTTTTTGTAACCAGCTCCATGTTTTTTGTTCACTAGAGTTGTAATTTTATGTGTAGAATTAGGACCAAACGTTATTGTAGCAGCAATGAGTCCATTAAAGGCCCACTCCTGAAGCCTAAATACAAATTCATAGGCTACAACCACAGACATACACACCTGTCCAGATACCTATATAAATAAATCTGTAGAAACTGACTCCAACACCTACATGTGTACACACACACATGCATTCATGTCTACACATCTAGCATCCACTTCCACACATACTTCCACATTATTTAATAGTACAGTTGTTGTTTAATGCTGAGAGACCCCAACTAAGATCAGGGTGGTAGGTACTAGATGTAAACATGAAAAAAAAGAGAGTATGCAACAAAGTTTATAATGTAGTTAGACAAAGCTGGAGAGAAATGTAATTGCAGTAGAGCCAATGTATCATACTAGTCAACAACATTCATTTTTTAAGAAACAATAGATTTTTTTTTTATAGATTCCTTCTCTCTTAAAAACTTATGCAATGAATACACATCCCTTTTGTCATAAATTTTTGTGTGCGGAAGCTGCATGATGTGGCAGGACTGCCAACTGGACAGTCAACGGCTTGGTCAGCAGTGCTGACCAGAGCCACCAGGGTCCCCCAAAACCGGATACCTGGTCACCCTAAGCACACAGAACATTATGCCTGTCTGTGCACTTTTCAACCCAAGGCTTACAGCTATCACAACACACAGTGCCTTCAGTTGCCACCAGGAAATAGATTTTTCTGTACACTTGACTGCATGTACGCAAAATAAAAGCACTGACACAGACAAACTAGCAATATTATAATGGACTCCTGCATGGATGGGGACTCTTTCATCCAAGGATCTCAAAATGCCTTGTAAGCATGAGGAGCCCCAGTAAAGCCTGAGCTACACTTAAAAATTAGATCAACCTAACTACATTGCTCAGGCTGTGGAAAATGTCATGCCGTGAATGGCATAGTTAAATCAACCTAAGTCCGGCGTAGATATAGCTAGGATTTTTCTGACAATCCAGTTCCTACCTCTCAGAGAATGTCATAGAGATATCACTGTAGTGTAGACATTTCCTAAGATAGGTATAGAGTTCATTTCATCCACTACTGAAAAAGCCAGCCATCTGTGGACTAGAATTGCATGAGCTGTTGAGCAGTGTTGTTGTGAGTTGTTAGCTCAGACCAGGAATTAGAGAGATAGGAAGGAAAAATAAAATATATTGAGTGAAATTTGGTCAGGACTCTGTGCTTGAAAGATACTAAGCTCCAAAATATATTTGTGTTGTATCCATAAAGTCTGCTGGCAACAGAGTTCCCCAGTGCCAAGATAGGATGTTGGTTCAATACAGGTTTGGAAGGAATCTCCAGTGCCATTTCCTGTACCACATACCCTACTGTCTATATAACAGTTTTGGTGTTGCAGCCTCCTTTTCAATCCTCTGGCATACTTCCATATGGAAGCTTATGGTATAGACAAGGCCTGAAGTCTACTTGGTGATCCCTATCCAAATACTCACCTGACTCAACCTGACCTTCCCTAGCTTGTGAGATCCAATGGAATTGGATTAGCTAAAAATAGGATAGTGTTGAATCTAGGTATAGTTAAAATATATCTTTGTAATATTTCAAATCAACTATAGATGTATAACACTGGTCTATAATTTTTTAGAAGTTGTCTGCTTCTATTTATGTGATATTTATTATGTATTTTGATGTGCTGAATTCAAATATGACAATTAAAACAACTGATTGGCTACTGTTTCTAAGATATTTAAGTTTTTACATTTTATGTCTATGTATATTGTGTAGATAGTAGAGTTTTAATCATAAATTGTAAACCTAGGTCTTTTCATGTGTTTATGGTTGCTTTACATGATAATATTTCACCTGCCCTGTTTATGTAACACTTTAAAAATCAGCAAAAGGGTTATATAAATAAAATGTATTATGAAACAAAAGGCAAAAAACTATTATGTACATAGTTTAGTCCTATTCAGTGTCTATTCGGCTCTTCTTGGCTTGTCTCTTGTATTCATTAAATGGAGCATCTCTTGTCACTGTCCAGCAATAGTCTGCAAGCACTGATGGGCTCCATTTGCCCTGATAGCGTTTCTCCATTGTTGCAATGTCCTGGTGAAATCGCTCACCATGCTCGTCACTCACTGCTCCGCAGTTTGGTGGAAAAAAATCTAGATGAGAGTGCAAAAAATGTATCTTTAGTGACATGTTGCAACCAAGGCTTTTGTATGCCTTGAGGAGGTTTTCCACCAACAACCTGTAGTTGTCTGCCTTGTTGTTTCCGAGAAAATGTATTGCCACTGACTGGAAGGCTTTCCATGCCATCTTTTCCTTGCCACGCAGTGCATGGTCAAATGCATCATCTCGAAGAAGTTCACGAATCTGAGGACCAACAAAGACACCTTCCTTTATCTTAGCTTCACTTAACCTTGGAACTTTTCCATGGAGGTACTTGAAAGCTGCTTGTGTTTTGTCAATGGCCTTGACCAAGTTCTTCATCAGACCCAGCTTGATGTGTAAGGGTGGTAACAAAATCTTCTTTGATTCAACAAGTGGTGGATGCTGAACACTTTTCCTCCCAGGCTCCAATGACTGTCGGAGTGGCCAGTCTTTCTTGATGTAGTGGGAATCTCTTGCACGACTATCCCATTCGCAGAGAAAACAGCAGTACTTTGTGTATCCAGTCTGCAGACCAAGCAAGAGAGCAACAACCTTCAAATCGCCACAGAGCTGCCACTGATGTTGGTCATAGTTTATGCACCTCAAAAGTTGTTTCATGTTGTCATAGGTTTCCTTCATATGGACTGCATGACCAACTGGAATTGATGGCAAAACATTGCCATTATCCAGCAAAACAGCTTTAAGACTCGTTTTCGATGAATCAATGAAGAGTCTCCACTCATCTGGATCGTGAACGATGTTGAGGGCTGCCATCACACCATCGATGTTGTTGCAGGCTACAAGATCACCTTCCATGAAGAAGAATGGGACAAGATCCTTTTGACGGTCACGGAACATGGAAACCCTAACATCACCTGCCAGGAGATTCCACTGCTGTAGTCTGGAGCCCAACAGCTCTGCCTTATTCTTGGGTAGATCCAAATCCCTGACAAGGTCATTCAGTTCAGCTTGTGTTATGAGGTGTGGTTCAGGTCCTGTGACATTGATGGTTTAGGACCAGAAGTTTCATCCTCTTCCTCTTCCTCGTCTGACTCAAGTGAGAATGATTCTGGTGCATCAGGAACCGGCAGTCCTTCTCCGTGGGGTATTGGGCGTATAGCTGATGGAATGTTTGGATAATGCACAGTCCACTTTTTCTTCTTTGACACACCTTTCCCAACTGGAGGCACCATGCAGAAGTAACAATTGCTGGTATGATCTGTTGGCTCTCTCCAAATCATTGGCACTGCAAAAGGCATAGATTTCCTTTTCCTGTTCAACCACTGGCGAAGATTTGTTGCACAAGTGTTGCAGCATATGTGTGGGGCCCACCTCTTGTCCTGATCTCCAATTTTGCAGCCAAAATAAAGGCGATAGGCTTTCTTAACCATAGTGGTTAGACTGCGCTTTTGTGATGCAAAAGTCACTTCACCACAAACATAGCAGAAGTTATCTGCACTGTTCACACAAGTACGAGGCATCTCTGCTCACTCTGGCTAAACAGAAATGTGTCCCTTTGCAAAATCAAACATTGACAAATAAGAGAGCACGACACTGTATGATTTCTAGAGCTGATATAGGGCAATTTGTTCAGCAGAGTGATATAAGCTTTGTTATGATTGCATCATCCATGACTTCTAGGAATAACATGATGCAATTCATATCATGTATGACGCAATACCAGCTTCAGATTGCATCATTCATTGTTTTGCCTAAAAAGCAAGTACTGTCCAAACCCAGTTATAGATTTATTCATGGATCCAGTCAAAGATGTATTTTAGTCATTTCTGGTTTAAATTGAGATCCCTTCCCTTTATAACTCACTTATCCTCCGCCATTCCCATGTCAAGGGTCGTATATACTGACCCAATAGCATATCTTGAAAACTAGAGCCAATCAACAATTTTAAGCATCATTTTCGTTCTCAGTGACCCAGAATTAGTAAATTTTGACTACATTTATTTCAGAAGCATTTTGGCTGTAGAGCAGTGTAATCAGTCTTCCAAGATACTGCCTGTTTAGGGCCAAGTAAAACCTCTAGGTTTTTCATTGTCCTCACTCATCATGGGAGAGAGC
Source organism: Dermatemys mawii (assembly GCA_007922305.1). Taxonomy (NCBI): domain Eukaryota; kingdom Metazoa; phylum Chordata; order Testudines; family Dermatemydidae; genus Dermatemys; species Dermatemys mawii. The sequence goes on along the minus strand of ML677335.1, from coordinate 35,928,646 downwards.
AGGTAAGTAGCTCTTTTGCCTAGACAAATAGATATTAATGAAGGCTGAATAAAACCATACAGCTTAAATAAACATAACTATCTCTCTAGTGAATTTGGTGTTTTTTCCTTTATGGAAATAGCCATTTTCAGAGATGTCCATTTTCCTTTGGGAAGAAAAAATTTATATTAAAAACTTGCTTCCTTTCAGGAAGCTGTCATGGCCTTTACATTAAATCTCTTGAGTGCCTGAGGTTGTGTCTCATTCTGTTATGGCACTACATTTTTCTGTTAATTTGTTGTCCCTTTTTTCTTTCCATCTCACACCAGAAGCTGTCAGGCTATAGCCTATAGATTTGCTGAGACAGACTTTCCATTTCCCTGAAATAGATATAAATATATTTTTCTTTTCTTTTATCCGTATTGAGGATACCACATTGTGAACATTTCCTTCTGTTGATTTGCCTGATGTCTGCTGTTTGAAAGGTAGCAGTTAAAACTATGAAGTTTAGCTAAACCTCAACTTTAGCTATGGTTTCATTTTTTTCACGTCTAGCTGATCAGACATTTAGACCCTTTAACAAGGCTGTGACCTTTCCCTGTGTACTCTGAATGACAGGCCACTATTAACCGTGATCAGTAGCTTTCATAGAATATTAGGGTTGGAAGAGATCTCAGGAGGTCACCCAATCCAATACCCTGCTCAAAGCAGGACCAACACCAACTAAATCATCCCAGCCAGGGCTTTGTCAAGCTGGCCTTAAAAACTCCCAAGGATGGAGATTCCAGCACATTCCTAGGTAACCCATTCCAGTGCTTCACCCTCCTAGTGAAATAGTGTTTCCGAATATCCAACCTAGACCACCCCCACTGCAATTTGAGACCATTGCTTCTTGTCCTGTCATCTGCCACCACTGAGAACAGCCTAGCTCCATCCTCTTTGGAACTCCACTTCAGGTAATTGAAGGCTGCTATCACATCCCCTCTCACTCTTCTGCCGACTAAATAAGCTCAGTTCCCTTAGCCTCTCTTCATAAGTCATGTGTCCTAGCCCCTTAATCATTTTAATTGGACTCTCTCCAATTTGTCCAAATCCTTTCTATAGTGGAGGGACCAAAACTGGACACAATTCTCCAGGTATAGCCTCACCAGTGCCGAATAGAGGGGAATAATTACTTCCCTCTATCTACTGGCAATGCTCCTATTAGTATAACCCAATATGCCATTGGCCTTCTTGGCAACAAGGGCATGCTGCTGACTCATATCCAGCTTCTTGTCCACTGTAATCCCCAGGTCTTTTTCTGCAGAACTGCTGCTTGGCCAACCGGTCCCCAGCCTATACAAGTGCATGAGATTCTTCCTTCCTAAGTGCAGAACTCTGCAGTTATCCTTGCTGAACCTCATCATATTTCTTTTGGCCCATTCCTCCAATTTGTCTAGGTCACTCTGGGCCCTATCCCTGCCCTCCAGCATATCTACCTCTTTCACCCCCCCCCCCCCCCCCACAATTTAGTGTCATCTGTGAATTTGCTGAGGGTGCAATTTAATCCCATCATCCAGATCATTAATGAAGATGTTGAACAAAACCGGCTCCAGGACGAGCCCCTGGGGCACTCCACGTGATAATGGCTACCAACTAGACATCGAGCCGGGCTTTGCTGTATACAGACTGTAGTCGAGCAATGTGATACTGGTATGATTTTTTTAAAAAAAAAAACAGTATAATTTTAACCGTGGCAGGACCCAAGTTTAACTAGGCTTTAGAAAAATTCTCCATGGTTATAAAACCTTTTGTTGTTCAGATCAAGGGTTGTAAGCAAGAAGTTAGAGATTTCATTTTCTGATGAGAAATATGGGTCTCTTTATATCTCTATGGTATATTGGAAGCTGTATACAAATTACCAGCTATCGCTGAAAATCTTAAGGGTTTTTCTGGTCCTGTTTGCAGGCCAAGGGTCTTTGCAGAAAAGCATGCAATCAGTCAGTTCTGCAGAGAGCCAGCCTTGAGAGAGTGAAGTTGAGTTGTGCCTCTCTGTTTTAGGGAACCGCTCACTCGTGCTCTCTGTCTCTCTCATTTTTAGTTCTTGCGTATTAAAGGTTGTGTATTTTAACAAATAGTGTTGTGTTGCAACCTTCCAGCAATAGTTAAAAACATAGAAGTCTTAAGTCTCCATGTGTATGCCTGAACATAACTGTACAATCAATTGTGAACATGTGCACATGATGCAGCCCACACAGTGAGTTATCTTTTTGCTTTGCTCATCCTTTCTTGTAAGCAGAGGAAGTATTAGAATTGAGTAAGAGTCATGTTCTCCCCCATGGTCCTCTGGGTGGAAGGTTCCTGTGCTTTTCAATACATTGTCCCAATAAACATTTTAGAGGCACTACTCCTTTCTAAGTTTGGTAAAGCCAAGAACTCTCACATAGCTGAATATGAGCCTTCACAATATAAGTTCTTTGCCTCATTAGGTGGACAGATCTTTCATTATCTTCTTTGCACAGTATCAGAACTGTCTTCCACACTATATATAGTCAAGAATCAGAGGGGTAGCCATGTTAGTCTGGAATTGCAGAAGTGACAAAGAGTCCTGTGGCACCTTAAAGACTAACTAAAATTTTTTTTAGAGCATAAGCTTTCGTGGGCTAATATCCACTTCGTCGGATGCATGCGCTGCTTCCCCGTGGCTCCCACTGGCCGCGGTTTGCTGTCCCGATCTGGTGGGAGCCGCGGGGAAGCAGCGCGCGGCGAGAGCCAGCAGGTAAATAAAGCAGCGGGCCGCTAAAGGGTACTTACCCTGCAGTCCCATGCCACCCACTGCCCTAGAGCCCTTTAAATTCCTGGGAGACTCGCTGCCGCTCCCCAGGGCTCCAGCCACCGGGCTCCGGCAGGGATTTAAAGAGCTTGGGGCTGCGGCAGCCGCTACCGCCCTGGCCCTTTAAATCCTCGCCAGAGCCCTGTGGCTGTAGCCCTGGGGAGCGGCGGGGAGTCTCCTCCGAAGCCCCACTGCCGCTATCCCAGGGCTCCGACCGCAGGGCTCTGGTGGAGAATTAAAGGGCCGGGGTGGTAGCGGCTGCTGTAGCCCCGCGCCCTTTAAATCCCCGCCAGAGCCCTGCGGCTGGAGCCCTGGGGAGCGGCAGCGGGTCTCTGGCAGCGATTTAAAGGGTCCCAGGGCTCCAGCCCTGCTACCGCTCCGGAGCCCTCTAAGTCCCCACCGTAGACCCGCCGCCGCCGCTCCCCAGGGCTCTGGCAGTAGGGCTCAGGCGGGGATTTAAAGGGCCCCAGAACTCCAGCTGCCTGCTACCGGCTTGGTCCTTTAAATCCTCATCAGAGCCCTGCAGCCTGAGCCCTGGGGTAGCAGGGCTTCGACAGAGACTCGCTGCTGCTCCCCAGGGCTACGGCAGCAGGGATCTGGAGGGGATTTAAAGGGCTCGGGGCAGTAGAGGCTGCTGCAGTCCCGAGCCCTTTACATCCCCACCTGAGCCCCGCGGTCAGAGCCCTGGAAGAGTGGTGGTGGGCTCCGGCAGGGATTTAAAGGGTCCCAGGGCTCCAGCCCTGCTACCACCCCGGAGCCCTTTAAATCCCTGCCGGAAACCTGCCGCCACTCCCCAGGGCTACAGCGGCGGAGCTCAGGAGGGGTTTAAAGGGCTCAGGGCAGTTGCAGCTGCCGCAGTCCTGAGCCCTTTAAATCCCCTTGGGAGCCCTGCTGCCGGAGGCCTGGGGAGCGGCAGCGAGTCTCTGTCGAAGCCCTGCTGCCGCTACCCCAGGCCTCAGGCCGCAGGGCTCTGACCGGGATTTAAAGGGCCGAGCCGGTAGCAGGCAACTGGAGCTCTGGGCTCTTTAAATCCCTGCCTGAGCCCTACTGCCAGAGCCCTGGAGTAGTGGCAGTGGAGCTCTGAAGGGGATTTAAAGGGCCCCGGGGCTCCATGGGCGCTACCCCAGGGCTCCGGCAGCAGGGCTTTGCAGAGATTTAAAGGACCCTAGGCTCCTGGCTGCCCCTACCGCCCCGGGCCCTTTAAAGCTCTGCCAGAGCCGGGAGCCCCCAGGGCTCCTCAGTGATTTAAAGGGCTCAGGCTCTGCTGGGGTGGCAGCTGGAGCCTGGGGCCCTTTAACTCTTGATTTAAAAGGCTGGAGGCTTTAAGCCCCCGCCTCTTCTGGTCGAGACCATGCCTCTTCCGGTTGAGGCTCCACCCCTGATCCAGACTTCCGGCGTACCGGTAAGTCCTTAACTTACTTTCACCCCTGGGGACTCTCCAACCTCGCAGGGTCCTAGAGCCTGGGCCCAAGCCCCAAAGTGTACACTACAATGAAATAGCCCAAGCCCCAGGATGAGTTTGAGTCAGTTGGCATGGACCAAACATGGGTTTTTAATTGCAGTGTAGACATGCCCAAAGTGTAGCTCTAACCCTGTGTTTCTTGGCTATAGAGTAGTGCTCCAAAACACCTATCCTTCACCTTGAAAACTCAGTGGAGGGCAGAAGGGATACTCTAATAACACACTTGTTCTGAACTGCTTGCCCTCTTGAGATGCAATTCGGGTGATCAGATATCCTGGTTTTATAGGGACAGTACTGATTTTGGGCCTCTTTCTTATATAGGCTCCTACTGTCCTCCCACCCCATCCCGATTTTTCACATTTGCTGTCTGGTCACCCTAGATGCAGTCCAGGAATCAGAGAGAGAAAGGGGGAAGCATTGAGCAGTCCAGAATTCTCCTCATCCTTACCCAGGCCTAGTGACTGGAAGTGTCCCCGTGTTTGCCCTTTTACAAAACCTTAGTGCTGCTGCATGGAAGCTCATTGTCTGGTGAATGAATTCAGAGATGATGATAAAATAGCCTTTGAGACCACATCTCGACAGGAAGAGCAGAATGAGGCTTATTGTGATGCACCTTGAGTTACTTCCTAATTCTGCTCCTGGCTGTTAGCAATTGGGATTTTAGATGTTTAGAAAAAATACAGTAATGGGTGGAAAACCATAGGGTGAGGCAAGCCCAATATCTTTGCTCTGAGCAAGATAATGTTACAGTCATCTCAGGACAACTTTAGTACAAGATTTATGGTTTATAAAAATAAAATGATCCTTTAACTCTAAGACCAATATCAACATTTTCATGATGTTAATGGAAAATGTTTTTGGGGATTTTAAATTGCAGCTCCTCTTTGTTCAGCTGTGCAGTGGAGCAAGGAAGGAAATCAGCAGTATCTTGTACAACCCTGAAAGGACATCCAGAATACAGCCCCTATGCTGAAGGAGGAAAGCAGCTGTTACCAAGTTGTTTATTGACCCCAAGAGCAACTTTCTAGAAAGGGGACAGGAAGAGAGGGGAGTATACTGAGCCAGGGCTCCACCCCTGCTATATGCTGGTGGTTTAAATTCACAGCATAAACACAGAGAAGTTAGATAAACAAAAATACCTTTACTGGAAGGTTGTAGCGTAGCATTACTGTAGAACCCAGAATAACACGTAAGAACCCTGCCACAGACAGAGACTAAACAGGCTGCTGTCTCAGAGGCAGAACTCACCCTGTGTTACTCTAAGCAGTCTGTCTGCAGGCCGACTGATCACATGCTTCCCTACAGGGAGGCCTGGCTGCAAGCAGGGCCAGGAAAACATCAAAATATTTAAAGTGATAGTTTGCAATTTCAACAGTTTTTTCAATATACCACATTTGTCAGCAAAGCAGATTTGCCCACATGGGTGAGAGAATGTGTACACCCATTGAAGGAGAGGAGCAAATTACTCTTCACTTCTCAATGCAACTGGTGAGCTACAAGAAGCATTGTGCCTCCCCGTCAGTAGGAATGTTTCTATGCAGTTTTGGATCAGGCTCTAAGACGGAATACCTATGAAACAATGTTTCTGGGTACTTTCCCCATTGCAGGATGGTGGCTAAATGCCCCAATTTAGTCCTATGTGATGAGAGGCAAATTGGATTTTAAGTCTTTGTTTTTAATAGTTAAAGGTATTGCTGCTGACATTGAGAGGATTCAGAGAGGATGTGAGACTGATTTTAAAAGTAAGTTTGAGCATTACTGCCTCCTTTCAGAGTGTAGTTGTTCTATATAACAATGAATAATTCAGACAATCTGACAAAATAAGAGGGGAATTCTTTCTGAACAGAATATGACATTTCAAAGTTGTTGTGGATGTGTAAACCCAAAGGCAGGAAGGGCGCAGCTGCTGGTGGCTCATTTGAACTTCCTGTTTTCAGAGGTGTGGCGGATTTGTTGTATATGTTTCCATCCAACCTCTTTCATGGTGCATGTGGTTTTAGTGATTGTAAAGTTTAGAGGCCATCTGGATGATCCAAGATGACGTTCTTGTTTTAAAACATATTGTTTGAGTCCCTGTAAAAGGCAGATGCCTAAAACATAAACTTTTGTAACATTCCAAGACTCATAATTTTTAGCATGACAGACACACTCTGAGTTAACTTTTAAGGCTATTTGTCACTACAGAATATCATTACAGATTTTTTTTTTCAGCAGTTATCAACGAGGGAGTAGGCAAAAGTGGAATGTACATAGCAAATCAATTTTAATTTTGCTGTGCTGTGTCCAAAGGCCCCTGCGATCCTTCATCTAGAGTTAAAACATTGTTATACCAAAGAGATGAACATGTTTTTCTACCATCCCCAGATTGGGAGCAACAAAGACAAAGGGAACTGTAGAGAGAAATCAAAAGATTCTGTCTTCCCCTTTCCTTCTAGGACTAATGGGACAGTAAATGTCTTTTCTGCTGAATCTTAATGAGTGGAAGTAGTTTTCCTGTCAGTCTCTGAAAAATGCTCCATGGCCTCTTGCAGTACAGAAATAAATAAATAGAAGCAACACTCAGCTGTTTTAATTGTTGAGTGTCCAGTCTCATTGCTCAATAACTCTTACCTAGGTAGAGTAAAATATGATGCCTAATGGAAACTGAAATAAATGCTTCTCAGTTAAATCAGTTTTTTAAAAATTAGGGTGGGAACAAAATGGGAAGGCTGTAATCTGTTCAAACACAACAAACATGAACGTGTTAAATAACTCAGTATGCAAATAGCAGCATGGTCTTCTCTTCTTTTTGTGTGTATCAGCTAGTCCCAGTCAATTAATTTTCTAGAAAGCTTCCTCAAGTTCCAGTTAACTCTTTACTTGTTGCCAAGATTAACCCATGTTGTGGCAACTTGCTACCTTGTCTGGTGCCACCTACACCATCCTCTTCTTCTCTTGCCTTCTGGCATCATTGTGGCACATGAATAGGAAATATTAGCTGGATGTCTTAAAAAGAGCTGGTTCAAACTCGGAAATCCCTTTCCACTGGATATGCCAATGCTTTGAAAAGAAAATTGTTTCTAACTAGAACAAAACCTAGACATCTTTGAAATTTTCCTTAAGAGAAAAAATGCATTTTTTTACATATGGGGGCATGGGGGAAGAACTGAAGTATTTCCATTTGTTCCCTTCCTCTTCTCTACTCTCCTGCCACTCCCAACTGAGTCCCTGTGCTGCTTCCTGGAGTTGAGGGGAGCCTAGAAGCTATGGGAGCCCCAGTTCAAGCCAGGACTTCCAGGATCCCTGCTGTGGAACTGGAAGTCCTGGACCTCCCCAGTCAGGCTAAATGGAGGGGCTGTCCTGGAAGCTCAGGCTCCCCAGCAGCCGACCAGGTGACCTGGCAGGAAACTAGGCAAGGTTCTGTTGGAAGTTTGTTGAAACCAAAATGTTTTCATAGATCAGCAGTTTCTGATGAAAATCTGTGCTGGAAAATATCCTAGCTCTAGCCTTGAACTTTGTAATGTATAATAGAAATTCCACAATGAAACACTTTTATTCCCTACCTGAAAAAGTCACTGCTTAGAGACTTAGGTGTGGTCTAGGTCACTACTACTTTTGACACATCCATATGTTTTTCAAAGCTTATTAAAAATGAGGGAGTTTTTTTAATACTCAAGGTGTGTACTTGCTTCAACATGACCAAGTTGCATGTTTACTGTATGCTATTGCTCATCTAACCTTGCAATGGAAGTTAAACTACCGTCACTTTGTCCACCCTTAGCTGTTTCATGCATAACTGTTTTGCATTACTTCCTGTGTGCTTGTCCTATTATGTGGTATTGAGTGCTTGCAGAATCATCTGACACTCTTTTGAGTAACTAGATATAAAATGGCATATACATCACCTTCAGCATTTGTAGCCACAGAGCAGGAATTTCTCCAACTCAGATCAGTGCCATGCCTATGGCAATAGAAGCTGTGACACTTCAAAATTCTGACATCTTCTCTGTCCTTCCCTCTCCCCCCTTTGACTACATCATGTGGAATTAGCTGTAGTTTTGAGCTTACTGAAGGTGGTAATTCCAGATATGACTGATTTTTTGCTGGAAAAAGGTTTATTTTTTTTCAGAGGGTTGATTTATTTTATTTTTAAAAAGATATTGGCCTCTACTTCTCAGCAGGCATGTATTGTCAAGCCTAAAGGGGAATAGCAGATCACAGACTCAAGAGTAATGAAGTCCTCCATAGTGGTAATAGTAGAAGTACTGGTTCTGAGATAGTGGAAGTGTCAGACAAGAACACCAGTTAATATTATCTTAAGGGGAAAATTCAGGCTTATTGCAGAAGAGCAGACGACACACTGTGGTGAGCCCAAAATCGGATTGAAAATGATTTATATAATGTCTGCTTCCTGGCCAGCTTCCTCACACTCACAAATAGCAACAAGTGCTTCTGTAGAGTGAATGAAGGGAGGGACAATATAGCACAAGCAAACAAACAATTTCAGACCTGGGAGGAATTGCTGTAAGTAATGAAGAAATTGTCTGAGAAATGAAGAAAAATCCATTACAATTTGGAACACAGTTAAGCCATCCCATAAAAAATAACACGGGGACACCTAGAAAGAGATGGTGGGTACCTTGTTGCTAAGCGCCTTAGAAAAACCAGTGTTAGCTATCTACAGTCTGGTTATGGCCTGTCAACAAGAATGCAGGGGGGCAGTGTTCATACTGTACTCCCCATCAGTGCCTGGGCTGGGGAATCTAATGATCCAACCAGCAGACCAAATACTTTGCTGAATCCTGGTCACGTGCCACCTGAGGCATGTTGCCCATACGCTAAGAAGGAGCAAGAATGCACAAAGTAGAAATCATGGCAAAGAGCTGACTTCAGTTTAAAAACCAGTGTTCTGCTAGCACAATGCAGCTCTTGCCAACTGAAACTCTTGAAAGTTGGTTATGATCCCAGTCTTTGTACACTTGTTAGCATTCCTACTGCACTTCCTTTTGGCTGAGAGAAAGCAAGTATAATGTGGATCAGATTCAGCCTGTTTCTGGGGAACTGTATCCTCCCTGCCAAGGGCAAAGAGAGTTTTTTCCATCTCTAACTACTCTGCACCCAGAAGGCAGCATTCCCAAAGCTGGTTGGATATCGGTAAACTGGGCAGCAGCCTAAGATGGCAGATTTGGTGGGTTCACCCCTCTGTCAAGAAGGAGGGGCAGCCTGGCTAGATCTGCCACTCTACGCCTAGGAGGAAGAGGGTGGCATGCTGAAATGTTGATTGTCTTGAGTGGCCTTTGCGTGGGTGTTTCCTCTCCTTCATCTGAAACTGTTTATCCATAGGTTTCTGAGATGCCTCCAAGATTTTGGGTAAATGGTTTCTATTATAGACTTAGAGAAGTGAGAATGAGATCCCATTTACTCTCAAACTATGGAAAAGCTTTTGCTGTAGCAGCATATAATTAACCTACAAGGTCAGCAGGTATACTCTAGGGGAGCAAATTACAGCTTGAGCGGATAAAGAGCTGGTTAGCTCAAACATTGGGGGTGGAAAATGTCATCTTTGTTTGGATACTGATATTGGGTGTTAAGACAATTCTGTGGCCTGTGTTGCTCAGGAAGTCAGACTAGATGATCATAATGGTCCCTCCTGACCTTAGTCTATGACAAAGGCTGCCTGAGACTACAAAGTGTTGAAGATGGAGAGAGAGGTCAGAACAAGGATCAATTTTTGCTTCACATGAAAGAGCTGAGTTAATGGGGGTTGTACAATTTTTAAGTCAGTGCAAAATCTGGATTAGGTGTTTCTCAAACTTGCCTCTTTCTGAAGAGGAAGGAGTTGGAGACCATCCCTACCACTTAATTCAAAGTGGCTTAAAGTTAGGAAAGTTAGGAGCAGGGAAGCAAAGGAATGGCTTATCTAATTGAATGGGAAGGGAGTTAGGTAATGAGTCTTGACCTAGACAAATCATAAAAAAAGGAAAAGCACTCAGTCTAATACTGCCCTGTAAAATTACTAAACATGGGAATGAGCTGGGTGAAGTAGTGCATGAAATTCTCTGAAATCATCATCAGAATTCAGATAAATGGTTTAAAAAAATGGGCCATGGGATAATATCCTTTACACGGGAATATCTAGAATGCTCCCTTAAGGTGGCAGCATGCACGTTTTAATAAACAGTTTTTTAAAAGGAGTTGTTTTTTTTATTTGTAGGAGGAAAAAATGCAGCAGGCTAAAGCCAAACCCTGAAAAGGCTTGTTTTATGAGGAGACATTAAAAAGAAAGGGGCTGCTCAGCTTAGAAAAGAGATGACTGAGGCAGGCTATCATAGGGGTCTCTAAAATCACGAATGGTGTGGAGAAAGCCCTTCGCATAACACAAGGACCAAGAGGTTTAAAACAAATTTACAGAAGTACTTCACACAACAAAATACAACTTCACACAACACAGTCAACTTGTGGAACTTGTTGCCCAGGGATGTTGTGAATTCCAAAAGTATAACTGAGTTAAAAAAAAGAATTAGATAAGTTCAGGGAGGATAGGTCCATCAATGGCTATTAACCAAGACAGTCAGGGAAACAGCCTCACCCTCTGGGTGTCCCTAAGCCTCGGACTACCAGAAGCTAAGGCTGGATGACTTGGAATGGCTCATTCGATAACTGCCCTGTTCTGTTCATTCCCCCTGAAGCATCTGGCATCAGCCGCTGTCAGAAGACAGGATACTGGGCCAGACAGACCATTGGTCTTATCCAGTATGGCCATTCTTGTGTTTGTAATGCTGATTGTTAAAAGGTAGTACCTCTGGATGCTTGTTTCCTGACCTAGCTCTATGCAGCTCCTGGAAGTGGCTGGCATTTTTCTCCAGCTCCTAGGCAAAGGCATGGCCACAGGGGCTCCGCGTACTGTGTCTGCCTCGAGTGCTGGCTCAAACAGTGTGGCAGGAACAGCAGCTGATTGGGAGT
>ML677335.1:35775815-35917441 GCA_007922305.1 Dermatemys mawii | reverse complement strand
AGGGGTGGGGCCTTGGATAAGGGATGGGGCATCTGGACGGGGTGAGGTGAGGGCAAGGTTATTCAATCGGAAAGTTGGCGACTTTACTGTAATTCCGGGGATTCTGGTCTATGACTGAGGCTAGTAGTGCACTAGGTGCCGTACGAACCAGAATAAAGAGATCTCTGCCCCACAGAGTTTACAATCTAATATGGATACTTACAGACAACTGAGGGAATACAAGGAAACAATGAGACAATTTTGGTCAGCATGACAGGCTGCTGGTGTGTTGAGACCAGTGCCTAATTGTAGTCAAGTTTTTTGTAGGGATGACAGAAAATGATGAATTTTGGAGGAGGATAATGAGGTAGGTTTGTGGACTGTTATGGGGATCTCCTCCCAAACATGAAGGGAGGAGCACTGGAGGAAAACATGAAGATGCTTGTTTGAAAATACAATAATTGCACGCTTATTGACCTATCAGACATGGAATTTGACACTGAATGAAACATGATGGCCAGGGTGGGGATAGGCTGTAAAAGGCCTTGAGAGCGACAATAAGAGGCTTATGTTTTTGGTGCGGTAGTGACAGAAGTTAGTGGAGGGATGCAAAGAGGGAGGTGTGTGGTCAAAGCAAAGGGCTATGAGTGACTTTTTAGCAGCATTGTGAATAGGTATAAGTGGAGCAAGATTATATTTGTCAAGGCCAGAGAGAAGGATGTTGCAGTAATTGAGATGCAAGATGATGAGAGCCTGGGTGAATGTTTTAGCTGCATTGATGGATAGGAGAGTTGGTATTGTAGAGAGATTATTTCTGCATAACCTGCAAGATTTAGAAATATGTAGCCCAAGGCCCATTGTGCTTCAACAGCAGTCCTGGGAACTACAAGCTATGTAGTACAAACTGAGGTATGCTGGGAGAACATGCTGGTTCCTGCCAGGATGTACCCTCTGTTCTCCCAGCAGGAGGTCTCAGCACTGAATGAACTGGGAGCACGTAGCTGGCAAGCAGAGAGGAGGCTGCTGGACTGTAATCCTGTTTTGTGTTCTTTACAGAATAAAGCCTTGTTCCTGGTGGTTTGTGTGAGTGGACCTGGTCTGAGGTGAACACACTGACACACAGTGCAAAGCACACAAAGGAGCCTCAGGCCCAGTTTCCCGAAGTTGTGTAAAAAGTCGCAAGGCAGGCTCCCCTATCTTGAACAACCTCATATTGGACTGGTGAACAGGAGAAGGGGCTGCATATAGCCTGGATGTGACAATGTAGAAAGAGGTTTGAGTCAAAGATGATGTCCAGGTTACATGCCTGTGTTGTGGTGGTGTCCGTTGTAATCGCAAAAGAATGTGGGAGGGCTTGAGTTGATGTCTAGTCATCCACAAGGAAAGGTCAGGGAGAGAGTGAGAGGTGCTGAGATTTTTAGTCTGGACTAAAAGAGAAAAGCCTGGAGTAAGGTGGTGGATCTGCACATCGTCAGCATGTGGAGATGGTAGTTGAATTTGTGTTGTGCAGATGAGATTACTTAGAGAGTGAAGGGGACCAAGGACAAAGCCAAGGATAAAGCAGAACGCTGCGGGGAGAAGGAGTATCTTCCAAAGAACATGATAAAGGAGTGATTAGAGTGGCAGGAGAACCAGCATAGTATAGAGGCACAGAACTGAAGGGAGAGCAAGATTTAAAGGAGAGCATGGTCACCTGTCATCGAGAAGGATGAGGATGGAGTACTGGTTGTGAGTTTTGGCTAGGAAGAGTCCGTTTATAGATTTAGTTTCTCTACTGCAAAATGCAAGATACAATTAACCATCTCAAAGTACTTTGAAATTTAAAGAGGCAAAACACTAGAATTGTTATTTTTGACCCTCATCTTGCAAACATTATTTCAAATGAGTATTCCCCTTGAAATCAATGGGGTTATTTATCTGCATAAGTATTTCAATATCTGGGCCTTAAATCCAATGTACATTCTTTTCAAGCACATCTGTTGCTTTCTGCCTTTTATTGTTGCAAACTCTTTGTGTCAGCATTCCACAAGTCTGAGAGTCTAATGATGAATGGGTCTGAGCCATCTCATCCCCAGAGTATCTAGTAATAGCCACAGCTGATGGTCAGGCCTGATCCTGCGAGATGCTTAGAGCCTCTTCAGAGGTATTCACAGAGAACTGAGTAGATTCAGTTTCTTTCTGGGAGATGTTTCCCCCAGGACAAGCTTAAGGCACATATGTGGAATGGCAAAGATAGAACATGCACTACCACTGCCAAGCCATGTGGCTAGCCAGAGAATGTCATTCTCTAGTTGCGCTATAGATCTGATATCCTTTGCCAGTACTAAATTTGCTTAACATTAATGAAAACTGTAGGTGATGCTTCCTGATTTCAACTTTTTCCTATGCCCCTCAATCACTGTGAGTCTTTTGTCCTATGTTTTTGTTTCTTCAGTATGGGTACAATGGTTGATCTCACATGAGGGGAACAAACATCTACAGAACTCTAGTGACCTAACAAGCCCTTCTATTCCTACAAGAAATGTTAACTTAATTAGGAAACATCTCCTATCAGATGATTTTTATGTTATGCTATAAAAAAAATTTCTGAGAAGAGGACTGCTGTTCTGTGTAAGCTTATACGTATATAGACACTCATAAATACATTCTCCTATTTGCTTTATTATATGTATTGATGGTGATTTTTTCTAAAGAGGGTGAGGGAAGCATATTATTTCACATTGGGAAGTCTTGTTTTCATTCCTGATTAGTGTACGAATCACATTTTCTTTATTCTTTTCTGCAGCTAGCTGGAGTTGCTTTCCTGGCAGCCGGGCTTTGGGCATGGAGTGAAAAGGTAAGAGTATGATGGACTGTTGATGTTGCTTTAACCAATTTCTTAAGCGTTTTTAGCTTCCCATCCTCCAGAAACAACAGGAGCTAAAAACGACATCTGAGCTAAATTCTTAAGGAAAAAATAATTTACTACTTTCTATAAAGGTCCTAGTTTTTTGCCCTTTATAGTGATGGTGTATCTGTAGGGCCCATGTACAATATGCAGCACAGATATAATATCCCTCTTATATTTTGCTAGTGTAACCTTTTCTCCCCTTCAAAGCCCTGTAGTAGTCACCCCAGCATCACTCTATTATTTTTCCATTTGCTATGAGGAATGAAATGAACTAAATATGTATAGGTATACAATTTGATAGCTGGAACCATCCATTATGTTGATAATGGTACGTTTTAGTCAGGTTTTTGATATTTTTTTTCTTAAAATTTCTTTCTCTTGCTACCAACATTGCTGTGACTTTTTTGTGATTGGAATTAAACAGGGTATTGGAACTGCTAGTGCCTGGTATATGTATTGTTGAGTTGCTATAATTCGTAGTGAAGGTGGGATAGTTGTAGGTGGAGTGACCAGATGTCCCGATTTTATAGGAATAGTCCCAATGTTGGGGTCTTTTTCTTTTATATAAGCTGCTATTACCCCCCACCCCGTACCAATTTTTCACATTTGTTGTCTGGTCACCCTGTTTGTAGGTGGAAAAAAGTCTGAGCCCTAATGTCGCAACTTCTGTTAACAAACTTTATTTTAGGATCTATTGTAGAGATGCAAGACACCTATTTGGGTTATCTAGTCCAATTTCCTGCCAGTAAATCATCTTATTGTACACCTACTAGAGCAGGGTTTCTCAAACCGGGGGTCGCGACCCCCCTGGGGGTCGCCAAGCGCTCCCAGGAGGGTTGCAAGCTCCCAGCGTTGCTTAAAAACCGCCGAATGAATTACTTCCGCATTCAGCGGCTTTTCGGCAGACATACCGAGCTATTTCAGGAGCGCTCGGCACGTCTGCCTAAAATAGCCGCCGAGTGCAGAAGTAATTCATTTGGTGGCTTTTCGGCAGACATACAAGGGTCCGCTGTGGCAGCCGCCGAATGAAAAAGTGGTCGTGGTTCTCAGAAGTTGGAGAGCTACTGTACTAGTTTTAGCTAGTCAAATTTTAAATGAGATGAGATTTCCGCCACTTGATGTGAGAGATTATTCTAAAAGCTAGTATAGTATATCATAGTTGGGAAACTTTCCTGATAGTCAACCAACCTGTTCTCTTTCTTAGGCCTTGCCTGCATTAAAGGGTAAGTCAACCTAAGTTACGCAACTCCAACTACGTGAATAATGTAGCTGGAGTCAATGTAGCTTACGTCAACTTACTGCGGTGTCTACAACTGCGCTGGGTGGGTACGTTTAGACGTAGCCTTAATTTTTTCCCTTTACTCCTTAGATGTTGTAGATAAGAGAGAGATCTCTTTCCCCATCTCACTTCATATGCTGTTGAGGAACTGCTAAACAAATTTGAGAGCAAGGGCTGGAATTGGCAAAATTAAAACAGTATTAGGAGAAAAAGCACTTATTGGAATTTCGGTTACAGATTTGACCTACAACCAAAGTGAATTAGATCTGAGAAGGATGAGGCAAAAAAGCTTTTTCTTTTAATTGGCTAAAGAAAGACACGCCAAACATGCACATCTAAGAGTTTTTTCTGTGTTTTCTTAGTCCGCTTGTCTTCTCATATATAATAGGACAGGGTAACACTACTTAGAATCATGAAATGTAGGCTGGAAGGGAGGTGATTTATATATGGTCCAGGGCTCCGGCTGCTGGCATGGTAGTAACAGTGGTAGCCAGGAGCCCCAGGCCCTTTAAATCACCACTGGAGCCCCAGGGTAGTGGTAGCTGCAGCTGGGAGTCTAGGTCCTCTGGTGGTGATTTAAAGGGCCAGTGGCTCTGGCTGCTGCTGGGAGCGCTGGGCCCCAGGGAAGCTGCCCCTTTTGCCCCTGCCCCCCCCCCCCCCCCCGCCCAATCAGCAGCCCTGCCGGTAAGGTTGTCTGCATATGGCTCTTACTGGTACGCTGTTCTGGACTGTACCAGCTTACTTTCACCTCTGGTTAATACACTCAAAAATGATGGTCACCTTTTTCACAAGTGCTTCACATTGTTGGCTTAAATTCAATGTGTGATCTACTATAACTCCCAGATACTTTTCTGCAAGTACTACTGCCTAGTCAGTTATTCTCCATTTTTATATTTGTGTATTTGATTTTTGCCAGCCTATCTGCTGGTTTTGTTAAGAAGTTTTCATTTCATTGGTGTTGGACAGATTTGCTCTCTAAGCAGCTACCTTGCTTAGTATGTGCATGTTAAATACAGACATGTATGCAGTGTTTGCTTCCCTTATTAGTGATTATAGAAATCCATCTGAGCATTTTCAGGGGGTCCGACAGAAGCCATGTTTGTAATGAGGTCTATTATTCCTTCATTGTTTTGGAAAATGGAGAAAGTTTGAGATAATTGTATTATAACATACAAGGTTTTCCACTGTCAAAAAAATGCAAAGCATTAATTTGTTTTGGGTTTCTCCCTATCCTGATAGGACTGCAATATAAAACCTAGTTCAGTATATGAGATCATGCTACTTTCTAGTACACATTTTCTAGTCATTCTGTGAACATTGTAAAGAGAAACAATTAACAAAACTTTCTTACTTAAATTCCCTCCATCTGCCTGATGGCTTATATAACACATTGGATTTCTTTAAGGGGAAACTTCTGCTAAATGTATCTTCTTATATTGTAAACTGTTAGATCTCTCTAACAGTTCTGTAATTTTTGCATGTGGCATTCTGCCTTCCCACCTGTTAGCACTTTCTGTTGATACTCCCAAATCTTGACAATGAGCAGTGTGATACCTAAAGTCTATGATTTAGACGTTTGAATGACCCATAAGCTGTGCATGTAGTTAGCTACAGATAAGATAAAACAACCAGTGAGGAAAAACTAGTGTGTAAGCCCCTTGATGTTACTGATATTCTTCAGCTCTTGTGCAGATGAAATGTGGATTTGTCCTTTATACTTGGCTGTGGAGATGGAACTCTGAATGTACAGTAAAGAAACAACTGCATGAGCTATGATGCTGCAATAAACATAAGAAAATAAGAAAGGCTGTACTGGGTCAGACCAAAGGTCCATCTAGCCCAGTATCCTGTCTACTGACAGTGGCCAATGCCAGGTGCCCCAGAGTGAGTGAACCTAGCAGGTAATGATCAAGTGATCTCTCTCCTGCCATCCATCACCCCCCTCTGACAAACAGAGGCTAGGGACACCATTTCTTACCCAGCCTGGCTAATAGCCACTAATGGACTCAACCTCCATGAATTTATCCAGTTCTCTTTTAATCCCTGGTATAGTCCTAGCCTTCACAACCTCCTCAGGCAAGGAATTCCACAGGTTGACTGTGTGCTGTGTGAAGAAGAACTTCCTTTTATTTGTTTTAAAACCTGCTGCCCACTAATTTCATTGAGTGGCCCCTAGTTCTTCTGTTATGGGAACAACTAAATAACTTTTCCTTATTCACTTTCTCCACACCACTCATAATTTTATGTACCTCTATTATATCCCCCCTTAGTCTCCTCTTTTCCAAGCTAAAAGGTCCTAGCCTCTTTAATCTCTCCTCATATGGGACCCATTCCAAACCCCTAATCATTTTAGTTGCCCTTCTCTGAACCTTTTCTAATGCTACTATATCCTTTTTGAGATGAGGAGACCACATTTGTACACAGTATTCAAGATGTGGGCGCAGCATGGATTTGTATACGGGCAATAAAATATTCTCTGTCTTATTGGGGAGATGAATTTATTTATAAAGCAGAACAAAGTTCACCAATGGTGGAGGTGGATGTGGGAAGAGCCAAGGAGAAGTTCTGAACTTTCCCCCAATGCAAACAGTTAATCTGATCCAAACATATCTGGCTCCTACATAGTTCTGAATTCCTCACATTCTCTCTCCCCACCCCTCCCCCAGTCAGAATTAATTCAGCTTGATTCTTCAGCAGGGATTTTTATCATCTGGATTCATTCCTATCTGGGAGTAGGTGCCAGAGTCCAGCCCATTCTGTTTTTTCCCCAAAACAACCTTTGTCCACAGTAAAACCACATCCAGGCAGATCCTGCTTGAGCTGATGACTGTCTGGAGGAAAAAAAGTGAGCTGAAGGTGGAAAGAAATGAGTAGAACAGTTGTGGAAAGCTTCATTAGTGTGCTAACATGCTGATACTAACTGATGGTTTCCATTGCTCTGTGGTTGTGCAAAAGCACTGTGTTATGCCAGAGTTTATGTTGGTGCTGCTTCCCCATTTGTGGGTTCTGATGAGTCAGGGCTTAAAAAAGAGTAACCCAAAATGTAAATGTAGAATCCAGGTGTCCCGATTAGACATTCATAATCACGAGAGAATCTACATACTCTCAGTGACTTTGGAATGGAGAATGCCCAGGCTATGATAATCGTTCAGAGAGAAGTGTTGTATGCAAATACTCCTCTCTAGTTCTTGTACTTTTTGACAAATGCTGATTGAAAGTTCTGCTAGCATGTTACTGCAGCCAACCTAGCAGCTCTAATAAGAGCCCACTCTGGCAGTTTGTTTTGAATTATAGAGGAAGGTGTAATAACTCTTAAATATTGTTGGGGTGCTATCCATATCCAAAGAGCAGCAACCACAAAATTTCCCTAAAGCAATATCCTTGCCTTATATTTACATGCTTATTAGAGGATAGTATTGACTCTCTAAAATCCCCCTTTTGTGATGTGTATTTTTAGTTATTCCAGTGCTGGTGTCTGTCTGAATAGCAAGATAGCAGTATAAAATGCTTTGACAGAAGTAGGCTGCTTCCATGAATTATATTTCTGAATTCTCTGACACCTCTCTTTTTACTATTAGATTTAGTTCTAATTTTGCATCTTCATTTCATGGCATAATTGCCAGCACTGCTTTGTAAATGGCACTCTATAACCTGCTGATCTTTACTCATTTTTCATTATAGAGTGAAAGACCAAGGTCTTCCTCAGTTTAGAATGCTTCTTTTATTCATATTGCTGGTAACTTGTTGGAAACCTTCATGCTTTCACAAAGTTGGCGGCCACGTGGATGTGACCATAGATTGGTCTTATACTTGCTATTTCTCTTTGTCCTGTCTCTCTTAATAAAACAATACTAACCTTAGTTTGTACCATGCTCTATTACTATATTAAATATTATTGCTATTATACTCTTATTTACTTTCATCTATCTAGAAAGATTCTTTGTAGTGTGTGTTTTATAGCTAGTATACTCTAGTATACTAGTATAACTAGTAATTTCTATTATGTAGTGTTAAGAACCTCAGTCAGCATGGATCAGGGCTTCATCATGCTAGGTCCTATGCAAACACATAACAGAAAGATAGTCTCATAGAACTCATGTTCTAAGATTAGGCAAACTACAATTAGCAAAGAGGAGGTGGATGAACAAGAATATAATAGAGACAGGTGCATATGCATAAGCTAGTCATAATGGTCAATAAAAGCCAAAACAATGTTGTATTTTGGTGTTAGAAGGTAAGTGTTGCTAAATAACTGTTAAGTGCTCATGTCATCATATGATGTCAAGGAACTATTAATTTGTCTTGAGGTAGGTTCCCCTGTAACAGTGGCATAAGATTGTTTATACATTGCTTTCCCTCAGTTTGCAGCAAGATGTCCAAGGAGACACCGAAAACTTGGTAGTAGTCAAGACGAATTGATTTCAAGAATACAGCAAAATGTCTTGAGGGGAAAACACCCATGTCTCTCAAGACAAAAACATCCCCCAAAGACCCATCATTTGTAACTGGTTCCTTAGCAGCTATGACATTGAGAGCTTTAATGTGCGAAAAGATGGTTCTGAAGCATGAAAGCTCCCTTGCGGATTGCCACACTCAGCATGCTAATTGTTTTGCTGTGGCCCAAATCCTCTGGCTTGAAGCTAGGTGGAAATGCTGTGATGGTTTCAGTCTTTTAGCACCATCTTGTGGTAGCCTTACTTGAAATCTCTGCGAAGATTAATTTTTATGCAAAGCTAGTGCTATGTTGTGAGTTCTTCAGTCACCTTTCTTACTACAACTCTGCTTCAACTAATTTGCTATGCTGGATGAAGAAATGGTGTCCCTTATAAATAGGTATTTGATCAACAATTTTCCTTGTGTGCAAGCTTCCCCTGGGCCTACAGGGTCACATGCAAAAGGTATTCCTGGCGCTTGTGTAATCCACACACTTTCTGTGTGTAGTGTTCTGTCCCATCAAGTGGTACCATGACTACTTAGAGAACAATTAATGAGTCTGCTCTACAGCCTTAAATAATAGCCGGTTGGCTTTTAACTCACACGCTAGAGGGTCGTGCTTTAAGCTCTAGAGCTCCCCGGTTCGATCCCGTCCACCAACGAGCAGGGGCTGTCAGCGTTCCAAGTGGGGGCTTGTCTGGGATTTCAACTGCGAGGATCCTAAAGTGCGGAGCACCCTTCCTCAGCGAGGGAAAGTATGTAAACCGCACACCTCCTGGGTATGGTGTTCTGTCCTGTCTAGTGGCATCAAGACCACTTAGAGAGAAAATGAGTCTCCTCTACAGCCTTAGCTAATAGCTTTTAGCGCATGCTGTAGAGATTCATGCACTAAGTCCCAGAGGTCCCCAGTTCAATCCTGCCTGCCAGCGACCAGGGTTTGTCGGTGTTATAAGTGGGACAGAACACAACAGCCAGGAGGCGTGTGGGTTACACTTGCATGTAGCCTTTCGTCTATGTATGTTTTACTCCTATTCCAGAATTTCCTCTAAAACATCAATGCGGCATCAGTGGCTTCTCCATGCTTTTTTTTTTTTTTTAGTGCCTTTGCATTCCCTTTACTGAAAGCATGTCCTAGCTCTAATTTAATTCTCTCTCTGATAGTTTCAGCAGCCCTGCCAACACAAGGGTAAAAGAAAACTTACATTTGTGGAAAGTTAACGTAAATGTACATAGCTGCTGATTACCATGAATCAGAGGGGTTTTGTTTTTGTTTTTGTTTTGTATTTTTCCTAGCTTTCTGTGTTTCCAGGTGTGAAATGGGAGAGGAGAGGACTGGGCTCTGCTCTGTCTTCCTGGGGTAATCTCACTGTTTCATTCCCTCTGGGGCAGAAAGGCATCACACTGCTCTCTTTCCCTCTGAGCTTCCCATCTCTCCTCCCTCCCACTCTGTCCCCCTCCCCTTTTTTTTTCTGGTTTGTTGGGTGACCAGTGGGGAGGCAGGTTAGGGAGGCCTGCTGTTTGGACAGCTTGACCCTTGTGGGACATATCTTTAGGTATAATACACAAATTAGCATGTGGAAGATTACACATTAAAAATTTTCCTGAGAATATTTCTGTTATGGTGGCTACTTGCAAATTGAATTAACTGAATTAACCTAAGCAGTATGAATGCAGGAGGATACAGAAGTAGAACTGTGGGGGAATAAAATACAACTCTTGATCATGAAAAACATGCTCCTTTTGTTTACCTATTTACCTTTGTGATTATTCTCCTTAGGGTGTATTATCTGATCTCACGAAGGTAACCCGTCTCCATGGCTTTGATCCAGTGGTACTTGTCTTGGTGGTTGGAGGAGTGATGTTCATTTTGGGATTTGCTGGTTGTGTAGGAGCATTGAGGGAAAACATCTGCCTTCTGAAGTTTGTAAGTAACTTGGTGGTGCTGTGTGGTGGCTCAGGGAAGAGAAAGATATTAGTGTTACAATTAAAGAAGAACTGCTAAGTGAAACCAGACATTTGAATTAAGCACAGGTGTGTGTGGTAAACACTCCTGCTAACTAGGCTGAGGTTAGTATCCAGGACAGTAGTGCATTTAGACTTACCTCTTTCTTTCTCTTACATTCCGGAATGTGTTCCGACACCAGAAGTCTCACTGCAACTCATAGCACTTCTAATGTCACAAGATTAGGCATTCTAGGATACCTTCAATGAAGCAGGAAATGTTGAGAGGGTTTTATGGAAAATTTTTCTTAAGTTGAAATGCATTTCTCTTCCGAATGGTTGGTAGGTGGAACTGTGGGACCACAGCACAGAAATTAATGCTTAACTCAGTTTTAATGCTAATGTTACACTGGATCAAGAAGCTAACAGCTTAACTGAGAAAAGAATTGAATTGAAATAAAAATCCAAGACCTTTGTCAAGACCATTATTATCATGTGTTGCCATCTCTGACTGACTTATTCCTGTTTCATTATCTCTATATTACAATGGACTATGATAGTGTCTACGTTCACTGCAGACTTTAAGATGAACAAGTAAGAAAACTCCACCTATTGTATTTTGTTTCCCACTATGTTTAATTTAATTGGCCTTGTGTCTTGACTGGATTTGTACTTTGAGCATTTTACTGAAGTCCTTGTATCTACTTTTAATTAAGTTGAGACGTGATTGTATTTGAAATAAGTTTTATGTCCTGTGACTTTATTTTGCAGTTCTGTGGAGCAATCGTACTTATATTTACGTTGGAGCTGGCTGCGGCAGTGCTGGCTTTCTTGTTCCAAGACTGGGTGAGGGACCGGTTCAAGGAATTCTTTGAGAATAACATTAAATCCTACCGAGATGACATCGACTTACAGAACCTCATTGACTCACTGCAGAAAATTGTAAGTCATCCTTTAGCTTGTCACATTTTCTGTCTCTCTCTCACCCTAAGAACCATCTTAGTCTTTGAGGTTTTCCAGTTCTTGGGATAGCATTTCCTCTCAGGAGACCTAAAAAAAAAATAAAAAATTACTTGAGTTTTGCCTTCTTTCGACTGCCTTGATTTTACTTAATGGTGTCAATAGATGTGTCCCTCCAGCAAAATGAAGATAATTCTCAGTACCCTAAAATAATTCTGCAACCAAACAAACTGCATAGCTGTTGACTTAATTGTCACATTGTGTTTACATGAATTTCACTCTCCATGTACAAGGACACAGTGCAGGACCTTTCTGTTTCGGAAACCTAGATCTCTACCACTTGAGCCAAAGGAGAATATCTCAAGTATAAAGATATTGGGTCTTATCCTCAGTGGACCAGTCTCAAAGGGTACTTCTTCACTACAGTTAGCCTGAGTGATCAATGCCTGGGTGCCCAGGTTAGCTTGGCACAGGGGTGAGCAGCCATACTGCAAAGCCCACCCCGAGTTACTGTGCACTCACTGTGCATATATTACAAAGACTACTGTGGGGCACGACCCATGGGCTTTTGTGCTTCAGTAAGCTGAGCAGCTCTCTGGTTCTTTCAAAATGATTTGTTGGAGAACTTCTCTGCCCTTCTGGGTACATGGGAAAACATTGCAAGCCCAGATTGAAACCACTACTACACTCAGATGGGAGGTCTGTGTATGTCGACAGGAGGGGAGTTAAGAGCAACACCTGAGCAAGAGCCCAGGTTCACTCTGTGCAATGAAGGCCTATTCTAAAGAGTAAGAAAATTCTACTAAGGGGAGTGGTGCTCACATTCCGTCTATGAGAGGACAATGGCATACATGCACACACCAGGATATTACAAATCCTACAGTAATAATTGAGTGGCGGTTTCCAGATCGCTTCTTACCATAATGTAAGTATGCAAGGCAAAGCACACCTATAATGCTATCCATGTGCTCAGTAAGCACTTCATCAGGGTCAGGCTTTCTAATAGGACTTTGGCCCTTCAAAGAATAACCATTGTGGATGTGATCACACACAGGCTGTAGTGAAGGGGGTCAACTTCCTCTGTTCAATGTTTTCCCCTGTACCACACAGGATTTTTATAGGCAATTTGTTTCTATCCTTTATAGGCTAAGAACCAGAAATCAGTCTCTTTACCAAGGACTCAGAAACTGGTAGCAATACTATCTTGCTTGCCTTCCACGTGGATGGTTGATGCAGGCAGTGCCAGCAACAGCTTCCTCTGCCCCAATGCTTTTCTTATCCATTCCTCCAGATGTTAACCACTAGATGTAGAAGTGGTTAAAGACTAGCAGAAAGAATCTTTCTATTAGCTCAGATAGTCATATAGACTCTTGGAGATGTTCTAATTCTCAGATTTCTACACTGTTAGATGCCATAGGCAATTTGTGCAGTGTGGTGCACTTTAGTATACCCTATTAGGTCACCACAGCTTATTCTGACCTGTTTGCAATGAGTTCTCAACATCAGTAAATGTCTCTGCTCAGTATACTATTTTCATGCTTCCTGTTATTGCTATTGATCCAGGTTTAATGCAGTGAGACAGGCTAATGTGCTAAGCTGATTTACAGGTGAACCCTTATTAAAAGCTCTCAATAAAAATGGAAAGTTAAATTTCCCCAAAAGAGAGTTCCACAGCTAGATTATCAGGCTAAGAAATGTGGAAATAACAAAGCCAGAAAATCTCTGAATAAGCCTATCACTCACCCACAGTGGGTAACACGATTAGGCAACAGGGAAACAACTTAACATCCATCACTAAATGTAGCTCTGTAAGATTAAGGAAACACTTCAAGAAGGGACTACCGTGTTCTTTCAGTGCCATGTTGAAATCTGTGTTCTGACTAGGCATGGGCCGACTTGCAGTGCCTTCAGTATGTGACTCTGGGATAGTGAAAGAGCTTTTTGTATACAGCTCATTGCACTGGCTGATTAAGTTTTGTGGATTTTGTATACAATTTTCACAGTAAGATGGGGATGGGAATATCCTACTTTGTAGTGAAGGTTTCAAGTGTTGAATTACGGTTTCATAAAACACTGACATTTTGGGAAAGTTCAATCTCTGTAACATTTTTCTATATTTGCTTATGGCAAACGCTTGTGTAACTGGTCTGTGACGGGTGGGACAAAGTTATACCCCTATAACTATTCAGAATTTGCCAGCTGTAGTTTTGCTTTGCTTACCAGTTCCTCATCTAAAATATAAAAACACATAAATTGTTTAATTAATATGAGAATGAAGTCCTCTTTATTAAAAAAAAAATATATATGGGTACAGCATAGGTGGACAGTGGAAGTGCATGGTTTCCATAATGTGTCTTCCCAAACCCAGTGGGATCAACTCTTGGAAGTGAAGTGATATTCGCTTTCTGAGGCCAAGTCTGTCCATGGCCTTTCTTCTGACATTACCATTTAGAGTGCCAGTTGTGATGACGTTTCTTGTCATATTGATGTCTGTCTCCAGGAACTGGATGGAAGTTGCAATTTTAGCAGATACCATGGTCTAGGGCAATGGTTTTCAAACTGCGGGTTGCAACCCAGTACTAGGTCGTGGAATGTAAGGTACTGGGTTGCTGCAGCTCTGGTCAGCACTGCTGACTGGGCCGTTAAAAGTCCCGTCAGCGGTGCTGCCCAGCTAAGGCAAGCTAGACCACACTTGGTGTGACACCACACTGCACCCTGGAAGCGGCTAGCAGGAGGTCTGGCTTCTAGGTGGGGGCAGAGGGGCAACGGAGCTCCTCGCACTACTCCACTCCGAGCATTTGCTCCCCAGCCCCATTGGCTGGTTCCTGGCCAATGGGAGCTGAGGGTGTGGGGGCAGTGCCTGCGGGGGAGAGTCATGCAAAGCTGCTTGCGTGCCTCCACCAAGAAGCCAGACCTGCTGCTGGCCACTTCCGGAGCACAGCATGGTCTGCAGTGCCATGATAGTCAGGAAGCCTGTGTTAGCACCCTTACTGTGCTGCTGACTGGGAGCTGCCTGAGGTAAGCCTATGTCCCAATCCCTTGACCCAGCCCTGAGCCCCCCTCAAATCCAGAGCCCCAAACCCCTTATCCATGGCACCACCCCAGAGCCTTCACCTCCAGCCCAGAGCCCTGTCCCCCCTCTCACATCTCAACCCCTTGCTGCAGCCTGGAGCCCCCTCCCACACTCTGAACTCATCGTCTCCAGCTCCATTGGATTGTTGACATCAACAATTTTCTTCAGCTGGGTCGACAGAAAAAAAGTTTGAAAACCACTGGTCTAGGGTAAGCAACATGGAGCTGGATACTAGGGACTTCAGAATTCTAACTCTTGCGTAGCCATTGATTCACTGTGTGGCTTTAGAAAAGTCACTTTACCTCTCTGCCTCAGTTTCTCTATCTGTTAAACTGAGCTGATAACCCTTGTCTGTCTCACAGGACTATTATGAAGACTATTCTCTTCATACAGCACTTCTAAGATATTCTTCATGTGTTG
This sequence comes from Dermatemys mawii, assembly GCA_007922305.1. NCBI lineage: Eukaryota > Metazoa > Chordata > Testudines > Dermatemydidae > Dermatemys > Dermatemys mawii. The sequence goes on along the minus strand of ML677335.1, from coordinate 35,902,465 downwards.
CAGAACCATTGCTGTGGTGCTCAGGGACCACATGACTGGGATCTTAACATTTACTTCAACTGCAGCGCTGAAAGCAAAAGTCGTGAGAAGTGTGGGGTCCCCTTTTCCTGCTGTGTACCCGATCCTGCTGTGAGTTGTTTCCTGGCTTTGTATTCCTATATTATTATTGGAGAATTTTGAAAGGATGTGCTTCCTGAATATGCTGTAATGTCTAGGGTTTTATGGAAATAAAAATTGGGAGGGAGAGTTTATTTCCAGCATGTTTTCTCCTTTTCTGTGTGTTTGGGAGTGGGGAGAGTATGAAAAGACCTAAAGAAAAAGAACAGGAAGAGTAAATGAAGATGATGGAGAGGAGAGCCTCTGAGGATTTATGCTACATTTGCTCCTACCTTGCTGGAGAATCTGTCTCACTGTACACTGCTATTCCAGATTCCTCAGAGATCCAAAGAAACCTTATAGTCTATTGCTGAAAAACATTGGTGTCAGAACTAGAGAAACTATTTGTATCCCTGAAGCCCATGGATATTGGGTTTTGGTATTGTTTAGTTCGAAATCCATTGTTTCCTTGAGTTCTTGATCTCTTGTTCCCAAAGCTGATGGGATCTGGAAGCTCTGTCTGAGTGATGCGCTCAGTCCCTAGGGCGAAGGGAGTGTTTTAAAACTGTTATGTACCCAGTGGTAGATACAATAGCATGGACTCACTGGCTTCGCTGATAAAATGAGTAATCATATTAGCCTCAGGGGGATTTATGCGCTTTAGTGCTTTGCTGGATTTGGGCCCAGAAGCAGTCTGTCTGGCTTGCTTGCCTGGCTGTGACATGAACCTTGAGTTGGGCACGGACTGTAGGATCTCAGTGCTTCAGAAGAGATTTGAAGGACACCCCTTTCTCAAGGTTTCATTATTATTATTTTTTAATAGCAGTCTGAATTAGTCCCACTCGGTTTCATTTCATCACAAACTGTTGTTGTTTCTGGCATTCACTACTGTAAAACACCTCTTTGTGCAAGATGCTGTTTTTGACATTTAATTCCTATCACTGCAAATTATGTTAAATTGACAACTATAATTATGAAGCAAATAGGTTTTCATTTTTTTATTTTATTTTATTTTTTGCTTTCCTCTTAACAAAACTTTGGTCTTGAAACGAGCCTCAGAATTACACACACACACAAGTATCTCTTTATCCATTGAGGCCACAAGTAATTTCAGTGGTCTCTGTGCTCTATAAGGCTTAGCGTTCAGTACACTTCAACGTCGGGTCCTATTTTCAGGATTTGTTAGAATTTTAGTCTGATTACTTGGTATACTATTGAACTAAATGCACTAAAAATAATCAAACAGGTTGTGATTTTGTAGGAATCCAGCTATTAGCTGATCAAAATCACAAACATGCCACCAAAAAGGGGAAGAAGGGGAGCACGACTGGTTTACAAAAATTCCCCGCACATGTGTGTAAACAAATAGGGTTGTTTTTTTTAATCCCTTCTCCAAAACGTTTAGCTGTTGTTGCATGGGACTTCAGCCACACAACGCCTTAAAGCTGGTTGAAGTCAATTGGCTGAAATGACACAAGTCTTTGAAGGGGTAGGTATTTGATCGTTAGTCTTTCAAGAAGTAGGTGTTAGAGATGTCTGTAGATACAGCTGTAATTTATTATGTTGGATAGGCCTTATTAATGAAAGCTGAGGGGTGGAAGAAACAAGTTTTGTAAGGATGTGTGGAGCCAATAAAGTAATGAGATAACATATCCGTATACTTCGACATGTCTCATGGTCTTATGAAAAGATAAGCTTTTTTTAAAAAAAAATGAAATAGTGGAGCATGAACAGAAGATAGAAAAGTTCCCTCAGTTGATGTTAGTTGTAGTTTGATCACAAGTCTTCAAACAGATAAACAACTTCCTGTGAACTCAAACAGGTTTGTATTAATATTGGTATTGGCAGGATTGTATTAATATTTCTAACTTTTTCCCCCCTTCCCAGCAAAAGGTTGTGAATACGCAATGTGGATATGACATCAGAGCACAGGTGAGCATCTCCTACCTACAGTGTTGGTGTTTCTAGCTGGTAGCTGTTCAGATGTGTGAGCTAACACACTGGTAAATAAGACTGGGACACTCTCTCTTAAAAAAACTTAAATATTTTGGCCTATCTTTTTAAATTTGAGAAACTAAGAATAACAGTTGATGTTTATGCAGGACCTATAACATAGAGCAGCAAGGCAAAACTATGAGAACAAATAACTGCATGCTGGACTATACCATCACCTGCATAGAAGCTGCCCTAGGAATTTCCTGTACCCAGTCAAAGGATCTGCCTGTACTAGGAACAGGTGGAGAGAGACAGTGGCTATGTTTAATTGGCCGGGAATAGTGAGGTGGTGCTGTTATCACTGAAATAAGAGACTCAAAGTTCAAGTGTATTTCAAATAAGTTTCTACACTTCTAGTTATTTATCTGAACTTTTGAAGGGTGTTCCTAATTAATAGTAAATGTGCACAAGAAATATGTACTGAATCATGAAGCTCAAGAAAATCTGATTTACAAGTCTCTAGTTCTTGTACTTCTGGTTTCCTTTTAAAAATACTAGTTCTGTCAACTACAGACTCATACAAAGAAATGTTGCCTGAATAGTTATAGTAAATATAAGTGACAAATTGACATGCTTTTTTCCACCCCCTCTCTCTACCCAGAAACAAAACCAATGGGACAACTTAATTTTCACCAAGGGTTGTATCCCTGCTCTTGAAGCTTGGCTACCCCGAAACATCTACATTATTGCAGGAGCCTTCATAGCTATCTCATTGCTACAGGTCAGTGGTTTCATTCTTCTACTGCTACAGTAGAAGCTTCAGCCTCACATCTTCAACCTACTATGTGGTATCTGAAGGGAAGAAAACCACAATATTTTAGAAACTTTGAAATCCTTGGGTTTTGCAAGAACAGTATGACAAAAAAATTAACACTGTTTTTGCAGTTGAAAGTGTATGTGGTTTTATTTTAATTTCTGAGCTTTGTGAAATGTTAAATCTCTGTTTAAGGAAAAAAATGCATGGTTTTTAGGTTTTTTTAAAACTGCTAGTAAGGACAAGGCTGTGAAGTGTGGAGATGATGTTGTTGTGACCTCTCATTTCCATAGACCTGTGTTGAAGCTTGCTATTGTCACAAGTTAAAATGGATTTGCTGATCTCATTGAACTTTCATGCCCCTTTTCATCAGTATCCTAAAACCCACTACATGGTTTGGTACCAGTGAACCTATTTGGTTATCTGTGCTCAGGAGAAGTGCAGGACTAGAATAGTATCGATGTCTGATTTTTAACTCTCTCATCTTTGAGATCATAGAAGTCATCAGTGACTAGATCATCTCCTTAAATCAGTAAATTATTTTGTATTGTATGGTGTACCCACAATGAAATGTAATTTGAGAACATTGAACTTCTCTTAAATTTTCAAAAATGGCCCATTTTTTTGTGAAAAACATGAGTTTTACCGCTTTTTGAACATCTGCACATGCACAGCCTTTTTCCAAAATTTCTTTTCAACCAAAACTAGTTTTCATGGAAACATTGCAAAAGTTTGAATGTTTTGGGGAAGGGAAGGGGAGATTTATTTGAAAAAAGGCCATTTCATGGCAAATTTTTTGAAAATCAGTTTTGGTGAAAAGCTCAAAATGATATGATGAAATTTTCACGCTAAAGTTTATGGTAAATGTTTTATCCCTTTGGCACAGTTAAATGTGAATTAAACATACAAAAAGCTTTCAAAGTGGAATATTGACTGAAAGAGAGAGATGGGGTCAGGCTATATGATGATCAAAGGGATGGAATGCAAGTCATATGAGCAAAGACTGAAGAAACTGGGTATGTTTAGTTTGGAAAAGAGGAAATTTGGAGGAGAGGGAGATCTGATAGTGGTTTTCAAATACTTAAAAGGCTGCTCTAAAAAAAGATGGAGAAAAGTATTTTTTTCTCTTGTCACAGAGGGCAGGACAAAGGACAATGTGTTCAAACTACTTGCATAGCAGATTTAGATTAAATTTTTGGGAAAAACTTCCTGAGTGTAAGAACAGTAGAACAATGGACCAGACTGCCTAGGGAGGTTGAGAAAGCTCCTACACTGGAGGTTTTCAAAAGGAGATTGGACAGCCATCTGTCTTGGATGGTTTAGACACAACAAATCCTGCATTTTGGCAGAGGGTTAATTGAGTAGATGACCCCTGAGGTCCCATCTAAGTCTCTGATTTTATAAATCTTCACGTTGAATCACTGAACTGGGCAGAAAAATGGAAATGCCTGAAATGTTTAAAAGTAATGGAAGTGCTGGGAGAGTGTTAGACCTAAAGGAACCTACCTGTACCTGGCTCCCAACTCTGACACACAGAATTCATATGATTGTTCCTAGCCCTGTGGACGTGTTACATGAAAGCATCTATTTTTAATCACCATTTTTTTTGTTTTATGGACCAGATTATCCACCCTTAATCCCATTGGGTAGTCTGTAGCTATTTGGGTTCGAAGTCCCTGAGCCTGCAAATATCTTAAGCATAACTTCACTCACATGAGTAGTTTGTTTAACTTTAATGGGAACACTCATTTGAGAAGAGTTATACATGTGCTTAAGTGTTTGCAGAAGAACTGGAGCCTGACTAAGGGTAGCAGATTCTGACCCTTTACTCAGAGCAGCCTCACAACTTGGTAATCTCCAGAATGTGCATTTTTCCCTCCCAGACTACTTACGGGTTTTGTGTCTTTTTGTGTTTGTCTTTAGATTTTTGGGATTTTCCTGGCCAGGTCACTGATTTCGGATATTGAAGTTGTAAAGGCAGGTAATCTTTTCTGAAGACAAAAGTAGACACCAGCTGTGAAGACAAATACATTTCACTACTATTGATTTGACATCAACGTGAAAAAAAATTGACACACACAGACCTTGGAGCGCTCCGGGTTTTAAAAGCCTTATTTTTGTATCATCCAGATGTTAATCTGCTTCTGCTTTTGCTGCAGGCTGGTGCAGAAAGAACACACTGCTTCCTCTCCCTAATCCCTTTCTCCCCAACGCAACCTCTGTTTCTTTTTCCAAGGGGAAGACTAGGTTTAAACCACTTTTGATATGGAAGAGATTCCCCTAAACAGATGAGGGAGGGACTGAAAGACTCCAGTAAGCAGAAATATAAACTGCTATAAACCAGTCCCCTAGCTGGAGAACTTGCTGCTGTAAGGGCTGTTTTGTCTTGGCTCCCAGCTACCATCGTTGGAGGTTGCAGATGTTGCATTTGTTATGTGGATTATAGCTGCATCTGTTGTGCTGTTTGTCACTGTCTTAGAAGAGAGTGTCCTAAAGATCGACGATGACTGCGTTGATAGAATAGGCAAAGGAGGTACAGTACTTAATGCCTATTCTCAAAACATTGTAGTCTGTTCTCGAAACACCAGTCATTTCACTGCGTCCTATTTGAATGGAAAGCCCAGCAGTTATGTCACTGGATTATTGGGAGTCACGATAGTCTTGGTATTAGAGACCGTAAAGAAATGTCATTAAGTCTCTAGTTGTAAGATGGAACCTCAGCTGTGCAGAAGTAGGGAATGTCCCTATATGACCCGAGCTAATGTAGATATTTCAGTAGGGATTAAAATGCTTGAGTAACAGAAGCCACTTATTTTGAAAGTTCTTGCCAATGTAAGTTTCTCAAGAGGGAGTAATTTAATTATACATTGATAGCATATTTGGAAATCTTTTCATGGGGGTAGGTGGATTCTCTGATGCTATTACTCCTTTTTAGATGTTTGTAAATAGTTTTAATTTATAGAGGAGAAAATCTCATTGTTTGCTTACACTGTTTTGTAGAGCAATTACTTCTAAAAAGAGTGATATCTGCTGGGCTGAAAGCATTTGAAAATGCTGCTTGATACAAGAGGTCACTGAACATGCGATTGTATCCGTCAAGAGCTCTCTAGTCTGCCATCTGTTCTCTTTCACACCTGCCCACTGCACTGTTGTTTATCATCATCTTTGTTTGTTAATTGCTATATTAGGACTAAAAAGAAATTAAAGGACAAGCTAAATTCTGTTAGACCTTTGATTCAGGATTTTCCACGCTAGTCAAAAACTAATATAACATACATGAGAGTCTAGTGGAGCACGGGAGTTACTAGCATTAATTTATTTAAAAAAAATCTTTTGAATGCATTGTTGTTTCCCATTCCATTTGTCCTTTGCTGCTCAGCCTTTCCTGCAAAAATGTCAGATCCAGTCATGCTGAAGAAATGCTTAGTGCTATGTCTCCAGAATAATGCTTTGGGCTGTTGCCCAAAGTGAGTGCAGCTCCCATTGAAGTCAAATAGGTGTGGCTCCTGTTTACACCAGGGATAAAATTAAGTCTTTATGACAGTTCCTGCAAACTGGTGTGCTTAAGACCTGATCTAAAGTCCATGGAGGCCAATGGAAAGATTCCCATTGACTTCAGTGGACTTTGGATCTGGCCTGTGGTGGTAGTCGAAACCATTCTTCTGCTCCTCTGTGAAATCAGAAGTCAGAGCAGAATTAACTGTAGAAGCTGAAATGTCTGATTACATCATAAGAAACTCTCTTCAATAGTTGTTGCAGTGTCAATTTTATTATGGGCTATTTACTAACAAACTATTCACTGCTTGTAATGGCACCCTATTTTTCAGGGATAGCAGTTACTTGCAGTGCCTAACGCAATGTAAATTCTAGTAAAGTATATATTTTTGTAATTATATTTTACTACATTAATGCTTGTGTTTCCAAAGTGTTTGCTATCTTAGAATGCCAAACTTCGGAATATATCTTTTTATATACATGTGTTTTACATTTTGTGTGTTATCTAAAGATTAATGATCAATTCACTGGAAGAAAGGTGGTACCAACAGGGATCTGTACCAGCCTTTCTTGCATGAAAGCTAGAAAAAGGCTGCTTTGACATTCTGTGAAACATTTCATAGACAATGCTGTATTTTGTATGTGGCTTTCAGTTGACCTCTCATGTTTCTTTTTCTGGCCAATAACTGAGACAGAATGGGAAAAGGAAGCCTGTCTAAGAATGGCTGATTTCCTCAGAAACCAACAAAGAATACTGTGTCTATTGTATTCTTCTGCAAGACCTGAAGGTAAAATCTCCAGGCATATGCTGTGACTTTTTTTTTTTTTCTTTGATCTCCAACAAGGAGAAAAACAGTAAGTAGGAGAAGCTGAAAAGAGGGCAAAAGAAGCTGCTTCTACAGAGCCCTGAAAGTGAAGTCTGTGCCATCTGTTTGCTGTATCTTGCAGCGGCAACAGGCTTAAACTCTCTGCTAATATTTTGTGTTTAGTAGGTAGCACAGCAATGTCTATAATTATTGCTTCAAGTTCTTTCACTAAGAATGTTGGTTTGCAGTTGCAGACAACCCAGGGCTTAAAACCACATCAGCCAATTTATGCTTGTGATCTGTGACAATACTGTACAGTAATCCATTTAGTTTGAAAACACTACGTTCTGCTTGTGAAATGTAGCACCTGAATTGCATCTAGGGAATTCATTTCACTATTTTCTGAACTTGTGAAGAGGTAGCACTTTCCTGGAAGACCAATAAAACCAGCAGGCCATTTCTTTAGCTGGGGAAAAATCAACATAGCTTTATTGGAACTACCCCAACAGCAGCTGAGGATCTGGGCAGGTGTAAGACCTCTCCATAGTTCTCTGTATCATCAGGTTTCTTCTGCTTGCTTGATGGCAAATAAATGTCTAACTCCTCTTAATCATGTCTTCTATGCAAAACAAAATTAATATGAAGTGTAGCTTTTCACAATTAAGTGCTTATTCCTGTTGCTTTTACTACTATTAACACTTAAAGTTATAGCAGCTATTTACAACACTGCTTCAGTGCTCTTGTAAATAATGCTTAATGCCTCAAGACAGCAGAGAATAGAGTTTTTATATCGTGTTTCACTTTCTGCTTTTGAATTTTCAAAAGTGCCTAAATCCCACATCTAAAAGTGACTTGGGAATTTAGGAGCCCTAAGTTTATTTAAAAGTTATTTTCAATATGGGACTTTGGTTCTTCAGTCACTTAGGTGCTTCTGGAAATTTTGTCCCCAGCCATTTTAAAAAGCAGTTCTGCTGGCAGTGGCAAATGCAGTTAGCAAAAACTAGATCCCTGAACTGACGTAAAGCATGAACATTTGCCCGTTACTAAACACACCTTTAAATGAACATCTTTTATGAACCTGCAGTGCCTTAATTGCTAGAGATATGTAGGTTCTGATGGCCTGAGTCCTGCAGAGCTAACCAGCTAACTGCTTCTGCTGCCTCAAAGGCTCCTAAAGAGGAGCAACTCAAACCATTCCACCACCAAACTTCATAACTGCTTGAAGTTGAGCTCAATGGTAACATTCAGACCAAGTCCACCACACTACAATAGAAACAAGTTTTTTTTGTTTTTTTGTTTTTTTTTTTAATGAGGATATCAGATGTGAACTTTAACTTGAGAGACAAAAGCGGAACGAATGGACTGGGCTATGAGAGGACATTTAATTTATAGGAAATGAGTGCTTTTGTTTCTGGGATACTTTTATCTTTATTTACTTTTTCACCGTTCTGAGTGACCGTGATAATGGGCTTTTGTCTCTGCTTTTAATGCACCTGGATTCAGAGACACAACTGCTTAAGGATCAAGATGAGAATAGATTCTTTTGAGAGCCCCAGACTGAACAAAACACACAAAAGTGTATCCTCTTCCCAAGGGAGAACCCTCTCCTGGGAATCCCAACAATCCACCCCTTGTTGCAATGACCTTTTCTACAGCACAAGAAGGCTGGAGTGTGCTCCCAACAGAGTCTTTCAAGGCTGCTCCACAACTCAGCCTGAGCTGTGTGTCAAGCAGCTCCCCTTTCTTCCAGAAACTAGGCATGTAGCTTTAACAGCATTTCTAGTCCACAAAACGATGGGTCAAACTCTGCTCCCTAGTTGGTTTCCCTGTTTTTTTTTTTTTTTTTAATTCCAATACCTTTGTCTTCTAAGCCTTTAAAATAAATTGACTTAATATATCAAACCTCGTGTCTTTCCTCACTGGAGTTTTGTTTTCTTTTCAGCTCTGAGACTTGTTGGATCCAATCATTTGTAAATTGAGTGTTTTTTATTGCTGAGCTTCAAATTCTCTATTAATGCTTTTGATGACCAGCACAAACAGATGAGACGGTGTCTTTAGCATAGGTGCTTTTGATGTTTTTACTTTGAGACCTTTTAAATTCATTCTCGTGTTGCACTCCCAACTGCCAAATGTTGCTTATGATTTATTGCACAGATGCATTCTGTATGGTCTGTCAATGTAAAAGATTGTAACTGAGTGTTGAAAGCCAGTGTCAAAGTGTTTCAAGGAGAACTGTAAAATGCATTGTAGAGAAACAATGGCTAAATTTGCAGAGTCCCTAAAATTTGTATAAATAAAGTTAATTTTCATTACATGTATCACACTTTTTAATTTTATTTTTTTTTAAGAAATGACTAATGCCTCTCTGCCATGATGTTTACTTCAGGTCTGTTACTTTCAGCACTTGATGATATTGCACATTCCTAGGCTTTTGAGACCAGGTACATGGACAATTTAAATAAACATATAGCTAATTTGAAAAATGTCTTCTATACTTGGAATTATTGAAAAATTTAAACCATGTCTAAAAAATAAATACTTTACCAGGAGGCGGAACGGTCTAGGGATAAAAATGAAGATATTTGAAAGCATTAAATTGAGACAACAGTTTGTATTTCAGCCCTTGCTGGAAGGTGAGTTGTACAAGTGTGTGTTACATGTATGTACAAACCTGTATTCATTCCTTGTGTGTAATTTAGTCTTCTATGATGCTACTGCATTTTGGTTTCTATTGACATTCCATTTTAATTGTCGTCTTCCTTTGCTTAACTGCTAGCTTTTTTTTTGTCACGACTGACATTTCAATATTTTGTACAAGAGTATTCATGCAGCCATGTAAGATTTGTATGATAGAAAACTGGCTGAATATGCCCCTCAGTGTAGAGAGTGAATATTTGAAATCATTCAGAACTAAGCTTTTCTGGCCCTGAATCTCCTTTTGGACTACATCTAGACTGGAGTTTAGAGCCTTATTGTAATCCAAGTTGAGAGACTGCTAATTACCTGGAATAGACTAACACCTTTGTGAAGGTTTAATCTAAATATTCCACAAATGTTTGATTTACCCCCGGGGGATGCTCCAATTTACAACAGTTTCTTGGGGCTGTCCATGAACTGCTCTAGAATCTTCACAATGACTTAGACTGTGGAGATTCTCCCTCTCACCTTGGATGTGTCCCCTGTGCCTGTGTGAGAGGGTCAGGGTAGATCTGTTCATGGCAGCCTTATGGTGTGCAAAAGCTGAGTTCTAGCACAGCCCCAGCCCCTTTAAGTTTCTGGTCTGGCAAGTGGGGGTCAGAATCTGTCCCATGTCACCTTATAAAGTCTGACATGTTTCAGTGTCCCTTGGCGTGTCTAATGCAGCTGCAGATGGTTGGCCACTCTCAGTTGGTGCAGTCAGTAATGTAATGAAGCATACTGCAAGAACTGTGTGTGTTTGTGTGTGTGTGTGGAGGGGGTCCTTTCCTCAGGAACAATATGCATAACCATGAAAGAGTTAAAGAAAAACACAGTATGTACATGCAGTTACTGAAATTTATTCCTTTGAAAAGACATTTGGTCATGCATCATGATCAGGAAAACAGCTGTAATTAGGGAGGAAAACAGAATCTGAGATCATCAGAGATGTTCTGGTGCTGTAATGGAGCCTTTAAAGGAATGTAAATACAATTTATTCCCACTTTATGGCCACTGTCTCTTTATGCTGGTCTGGCAAAGTAATCATTTTAATGAGTCATGTAACGAGTCAGCAGATGTTCTGAAAGCCCAGAGAGTGGGACCTGCTTCATCCATCTCAGACAGTGTCCATCTCAAGACTCTCAGCTCTGAGGCCTCCTGCCAACACTGCCTCAGCAGAGGACACTCTGCATGATGGGAAGAAAAAATTGCAGTGGGCCTAGCCCGCTTCCCAAACTGATTACCACAGCAGCCAGGGTGTAAGACTGGGGAGTGGGCGGGACCCTCCTGCTGCACCTGTCTCTCCAGAGGGCTGAGGAGCACATCTTGCCACTAGTGCAAGGCAAGGGGGCAATGAGTGCGCAGAGGAAGAAATATCTTTATTGCGGTCTCTATGGAGGGAGGAGGCAGTTCCTTGGCCCTGTCCCTGCCACAGGGGGTGTCCCTGCTGTAGTGTAGCTAGGGCCCTGGATTGCCTGTGAGATACATGCAGCTGCAGTAACACAGTGTGGATTCAAACTAGATCAGGGGTGGGCAAACCATGGCCCATGGGCCACATGTGGCCTGCCAGCCATTTTAATCTGGCCCACGAGCTGGGGCTGGAGCGCGGGTCCACTGGCCCCGCGCTCCCGGCCCAGGCGCCAGGCCGAGAGTGGCATGCCGCACGGCGAGTCCCTGTGCTCCGGCCAGAGGTGGGCTAAGCGCGGGGAGCCCACCCTCCCTGGCCAGACCCAGCCCAGTGCTCCCCGGCTGGCAGCCAGGTGGAGCGCTGGGAGCCACTGGGCCCCACGCTCCCCGGCCAGGGGCAGGGTGGGGAGCCGCGGGACCCTGCGCTTGCTGGCTGGGCCCAGCGGCAGCCGCTGGGCCCTGCACTCCCCAGCTGTGGGCTGGGTGGAGCCCTGCACTTCCTGGCCAGGGAGCCGCGGGCCCCGTGGAGCCTGGTAAAGGAGAGCCCAGCTGAGTAAGGTAAGTGGGGGGGCTTAGGTGGTGGGGGCCCCGGGTGGTAGTGGTTGGGGTGGGGGGATCTCGGGAGGGGACAGTCAGGGAACAAAGTGGGGAGGGGCTTAGATAGGTGGTTGAGTTCTAGGGGGCAGTTAGAGTGGGGGGGTCTCCGAAGGGTGTCAATGAGACAAGGAGTGGAGGGGGGGGTTGAATGGGTCGGGAGTTCTGAGGGGGGGAATCAGGGGGTGGGAACTGGGTTGGGCTTGGATAGGGGGCGGGCCCAGGTTGTTTGGGGAGGCACCGCCTTTCGTACCCGGCCCTCTGCACAACTTTTAACCCCAATGTGGCCCTTGGGCCAAAAAGTTTGCCCACCCCTGAACTAGATGTACAAATGGAAATACAGTGTTGCATGTAAGTTTTGAAAACGAGGCCCTACATGCCAATGAGAGCTGTAGCCTGTGCTGTGTTTAATAGCATTTAGTGGATATTGTGATAAATGCGGTGGCTGTTGGCAAAATATAATAATTTATTGAAATCCCCCAGCTATCAGAGAAAGCAGCACCCCCAGCTATGGAGAAATGAAGCCGGTGTTTTGACTCTCATCTCTCAGTATCTGGAGGGTCATTACAGCCTGCTTGACCACATTTGCATTGCTGTGGTTACAAAGTTTTTCCAAGGTTTCTTTAATGTTGTCCTCTTCTACTTCTTGTTTCAAATCACCTGAAGGGAGATCCAACACAGACTTTAATAGAATGCATTAGTCCGTACTCTGAAGGAGCTACTACAATGTAAGCATGTATTAGAGCCGCAGGTTAACTCCACTATGTTTTGTTTAAATACAAACTTCTTTAGAGTCTTTAGAGTCGTTCAGGTCTGGGATGATGATTTTTGTAAAGAAGTTAACTTATTTGCAACTGTTAACTAATTGCCCTGTTTTAAATATCTTTTCCTTTATTACCAGAGCCTTCCCAGAAGAATGAGATGTACAATAACAATTTTTCAGAATGTATTACAAAAGACATCCTCCTGTCTCCGCCTAGTGCTTTATATTTTGTTTCAGCTTTTCACACTAGGAAGATTTGACTCACAGCATCAAAGTTAAAAGATGTCTGTAGCGTGCTAATGAAAGACCACTGAGAAAATCTTTATGGGTCAGATCCCTAGCTGTTGTAAACCAGCATAGCTCCACTGAAATCAGTAAAGCTTTGTTGATTTATACTGGCTGAGGATCTGACCTACCTGGTTTATGGTTCAGCGGTCTGAGTCCCTGGGGTGGTATGAGGACTGTTGGGATATAATAAATGGGAAAAGTCTGCTCAAGCAATAGATTTTTAAACTTAGAAACTGTTGTTTTCAAAAAGGAAAAAAAATATTAAAATCTGGAACCCACTTTCAGGTTTCCTCTGAACTGTTTTAGAAAAATGTGGAGAAAAAAATCAGAACTATTTGGGTAGACTCTCCATTGGCACATAGCAGATGTAGAGCCAGTTTAACCAGGCAGCTGGGGATTCCTCCCAGGAGAAGAATTTCTAGGCAGCATGGTGCCAGCACGGCAGTTCATAGTATCATAGGATATCAGGGTTGGAAGGGACCTCAGGAGGTCATCTAGTCCAACCCCCTGCTAAAAGCAGGACTAACTCAACTAAATCATTCCAGCCAGTTGTTCGTTCACATCCCTCCCTAGTCTCTGTGTAGGGGACAATGTGGCGAGGAGATGGGAGGTGTGGGGTCAGCAAGCCACTATATCTGGCTGCTATAACAGCCCCTTGAGCTCATTGGTTGCAAGGCTGTCGTATACATTTTGCTTTGGGTATGGGAGCTGATGCATGCTGGCCCCAAAACTGAGGAAGTATGAAGGTGTCAGTGTTACTTTGCTCCCTCCTCTAGACTTTTGCCTTGACTCCATCACAGGAAGTCCCAATGACTTCACTGGACTCCCCACAGAGAAAGGTGGTATCCCTTGAGAGGAAGAATGGCTGTCAGGTCCTTCCCTGACAGAAAGAAAGAAACCTTTGAGTCTTGCTGCTGCTGCTGCTTTGTTTGGATGTAACCTCACAACTAATTCAAAATACTTCAGTGACACAAGTTTTTGTGATTTCACAGTGACCAAAATGGACAGGCTTTTAGCACGGAAGTAAAATTACCTGAATTAAGAAGGCTGCACAGTAGGCCCATTGAATTATATTTCACCTCGGGACCTGTGCGCTCATCTTGTAGAAGCTTATGTAAGCTTTGAACTAGCCTCAACTCCTTCAGTGAATCTTTGATGACTTCTGAAAAAAAAAAAAATGTCATGGAAATAATGCTAATGTTTTTAAATGAAAAATTCTTCGGTAACTTGCATTTGAAAAATGAAGGCCTGTCAAACAAGGTAGAAAACGACTGACTTGCTTTATGCAAACAAGGCCTGATCCAGTGAAGTGCTGGGTCTCCCCCCCCCCCCCCCCCCGAGTATCAGGCCCATAAAACAGCTCAGTCATAGGTAGTAAATTTTCTACATCATGGCTTAATTCATATGTATCAATCTTTATTAATCTTCCCTCTCATTCTCATAGTTGTGCGTATCTGACAATTTTCTGTTTATAGATTTTTTTCTGACTTGACCAGTACTGGCAGAATGGATCCATATCTAAGACGACATTCCTTTCTGGCTTTAGTCCGTGATGGAGCCTGACATTAATATTGGCTTCATGTCGTTGCGTCTTATATGCAATTGTTGTTCTTCAGATTAGACTGTGTGATCTTCAGGGTAGTGTCATTTATGTTCTATGTATGCAGCTTGCATACTGTGACAAAGTTCCAAGTCTGTATTTGTGGGTCCTGTGCTTCCTGGCAGATTTAGGGGCCTCAGAAACTCATCCAGGCCCCAGAGTGACCTCCCTTTCTCAGTAACTAATTAAGGGAGACAGAAAGGGGGGAGCCTGGGACCGCCCTCTACTCTGGACTCCAGCCCAGGGACCCTAATAGTATCAGCTAAGATGGCTGACCTTTTAGGCACAAAACACAATACAATTCCCTGGGCTACTTCCCGACAGCAGTCTCCGCTTCTTCAAACTCCCCTTCACCCTTACCTCAGGGCCTCCTTCCTTCTGGATGATATGTTGTCCAACACTCAGTCTCATCAACAGCATAACTTCCTTCCACAGCTCCTGACACACACCTGACTAACTGGGAGGTTTTTATCTGGTTTCAGCCAGTCCCTGATTGGCTTCAGGTGTCCCAATCAGGCTAGCTGTTTCTGCTCCTTTCTAGAAGGTTCTTAATTGGCCCCAGGTGTCTTGATTGCCCTGGAATAGCCTTTGTTTGGCTATCCAGGGACCAGGGACCTGCACATCCTGAGACTAATATACCTGCCTTCCAGCACTCTCTTATATCCTTCTGGTCTGACTCCGTCACAATACATAGAACATAAATGACACTACCCTGAAGATCACACACGGTAGTGTCATTTATGATATTTAAATATCAAACCCCATTTTCAAAGGTGCTGAGCAACCACAAATCCGGTTGAAGCTGATGGGAGCCACAAGGGCTCAGCGCTGCTAGGAATCTAACCTATTAATTGCACCAGTGAAGAGAATGGTATTTCCATTTCTTTCATTCAGAGATTTTGCAGGATCTTTTAGCCTATTTTGTCATTTATGCTTTCTCAAGTCTATCCAAAATGCCTCTGCTACAGTCCTCTTCCTGTCTACCCTGACGTTGCTTTCTCCTTGAATCATCTTGCCTGTTGTTTCAGGATGAAGGCCCAATATCATTTTGACTCCACTAACATCTCTACACTCCTTTCCCTTGTTAAAATTCTTGCTTCCTCTCTACTCTTATTTATACTTATTTATTTATGCTGAAATAAATTTGTTAGTCTCTAAAGTGCCACAAGTACTCCTGTTCTTTCTACTCTTCCTGACTCTCCCTTTATGATCTTGGTTTCATGCCTTCTAATCCACTGCCCAACAGCTATCAAATAACTTCTTGTCCCTATCCACCAAGCATCCTCTATTCTTCAAACCCCTCCCAGAAACCAACCTCTCCAAGAAATCTCTTGTTCCTGCTTCTTGCTGGCAATCCCTAGTCCCTCTGTCTTCTGTACTGTTGACTTTAAAATAGTCTGTAAGTCTTTCAAGGCTAGGAATATACCTTATATAAATTCTGTAAATTACTGTGCAAATTAACAGGGCTATATAACACTTGTATTGATAAGAACAACATCTTAAATGGTTACTCAGGCCAATGCTCTGGAGGAGGGAGGATACCTAAATTAATTGCTGATGCTATGGCCAGGGCAATCAGCGCTTCATTCTGCATGATAACATGTTCACTTGTTGTCATGGAAACCAGGTGCTTCACTCCTTGTGCTTGCTGGATGGCTTTGACCACTTCCTGTTGTCAGTCAAACAAAAGAAATGGGTCAGGTGAAAGGATCACAAGTCAAAAGCTGAGACACAAATAACACTGAGGTGACAAAAGGAAATCACTGTTCACCCCTGAAAGTCTCTGAATCGACTGGAAATGATTCCCCTTCCATCACTGAAGCACTAATCTGGATACATTTGTTGTATTTTGCCTGCACTGCCAAAGAGAGAATTTTTTGTCTGCATTAATCATTCATCTGAGCTTGAAAGCCATCTTGACTTCCTTTAGCTGAAATATCAATGTTTAGAGGTACTTCCTTTTTCTTTTACTCTTGTGGTTCATCATGGTCAAACTTTTATTAAAGCTTCTAAATTAGTAGTGACTCAACTTTAAGCAAATTACAACTCCCTTTTATATCCTCTCAAAATGAAGCAGTAGTTGAGAGGCTTCTGTGTAATCAATCAGAATAGCCTTAGCATAAGCAACAAAGCCTTTGCTAACATAGTAACAGCATATTGTTATAGCAAACTTACATTCTTCCCTCCCTGAAGCAAGGACTAGGCAGCCTAAGTGAACTCATGAGAATTTCTGAAAGAGATTTTGGAATATGACACAGGTGGGTTTTTTCAACTGACTGTGTTTTGTTTTTTAATATTGGTTTCATGTTTGAACATGGTAAAATCTTATGAAAAAGAAGACTGTACCTAGGATGCTTGATGGAGGAGTCAGAAACTGGTATTCAGTTATGAGGTTTCTCCTCTAGGTTGCTGGTTCAAATCCAGCCCAGCTTGCTGAGTGACTGAAAGTTATTATCAGCTGATGTCTGAAATCAATGTGGTGAATTAAATACATTCCCATTGACAGGTATCCATATTACAAAACAGCCACCACACATGCACTGGTTGACTCTTTTGCGGGTAATTTCAGCAAAAAGGACTGTGTGGTTATGAAGGGTGATCTACTCTCCTAGTCCATCCATCTGAGGCATGTTTGAGGGGTGATATGGAAAAGCTTGTACTACTGCTGTGTGTGCTGTCAGCAAGCACACAGCAACAAGGATGTCAGCCTGTCACTAAGCACTCCTGCCAATTTAAAAAAAAAGTTATACCAGTCATTTCATACTTGGGATCTGCTGTGCCGCAAGAGCGATGCCAGCAATCGGTTTGCTTCTCCACGAACACCAGCCTGCTCCTGGGCATCGCACCATTGCACAAGTCTGTTGATCAGCAGGGGGTCTTGTCCCAGCATCTCTGCAGTGTCAGCTGAAAAGAGAAGAATGGGACATCCAGGTGTTTACTCAGAGCCTGTAGCACAGGGGATGCAGTCTAAAAGAGAATCCTTGCAGCTGTCTAATTCTGCGGATGTCCTCACTTGCCCTACTGAAGGACACTGCTGTTTGGTTTGTATGGTACCATAGTCTACAAAGAATCAGAGGGGTAGCCATGTTAGTCTGGAATTGCAGAAGTGACAAAGAGTCCTGTGGCACCTTAAAGACTAACTAATTTTTTTTTATTTTTTTTTTTTTAGAGCATAAGCTTTCGTGGGCTAATACCCGACGAATACAATCCGACGAAGTGGGTATTAGCCCACGAAAGCTTATGCTCTGGAAAAAAAAATAAATTTTAGTTAGTCTTTAAGGTGCCCCAGGACTCTTTGTCACAGTCTACAAAGAAGCTGTTTGGGACTACAGGACAAATGCCAGTCAGTCATAAGACATTCTAAGCAATTAAAAAGTTGAGTGTTAAAAGAGGAAGGGAATGGGAGTCCGGATTCCTGGCGCTTGGGCAAAATCCCAGTTGTTATAAAAAGGGGTTGCTCCACTGAAGTCAATGAAGCTACATGGATTTATGGCAGCTGGCTTCTGGCTTCGTCCCTGACTTACTGTGCAAGTCTGGGCCAATTACTTAAGATATCCATTCAGGAGTATTGGAAGGGCGGGGAGGGGTCATGGCCCCATCACTTTAAAAAGTGGGAAGTCTTTCCCCTTCTTACTGGCTGTAAGGTTGAGCAATGGGAGGGAAAAAGCGGAGAGGAGCAAGTGGGGCACGAGGTCTTAGAAGGAGAGATACAGTGAGGGTGGGACTACAGGAGTGTGGGGTGGGGGTGGGGGTGGGGCCATGATTCAGGTACCTATGGGCCCCCCACTTTTAGGGAGTTTCTGCCACTTCTGTACCCATGTCTGTCTGTCTACCTGTAACAGATATAATCTGTATATACTGCCTGAGCTGCAGCAATACTTAATTCACATCTCAAGTGCTTTGAGATCCCTTGAAGTGAAAATTACTATTATTGTTGCCTTTTATAGAAGGCATAAAGTAGCTACCCTTTTCTTCTCTCCCCTATTCCCTCTGTTTCTTGCACTCACTCCTTGACTGTTGTCCTAAATTCCAGTGCCTCTTGCACAATTATTATTTGTACTGTGGTAGTGCCTAGAAGTCCTAGTCATGGACCAGAACTACTCTGTGCTATACAAATGAAAAGATGGCCTGTGCCCTAAAGAGCTTAAAATACAGCTAGGACTGTATCATAGAATATTCAGGGTTGGAAGAGACCTCAAAGGTCATCTAGTTCAGTTGTCCTCAAACTTTTTCGGCCGCGGCCCCTTTCCGAGCCGCAGCATCCATTCGGGGTATGTCCGCTGAAATGCTGCTGAACAGAAAGCTTCCACTTTCTGCGGTGGCATTTTGGCAGTACAAAAATAGACCACTGCCAAGTTCGGCAGGATTAGTGGCAGCGCCGGGGTCTTGCCCACCCTGGGGGTGGTCTTGTGCACTCCCAGGGCTGCGCGCACCCCACTTTGAAGACCACTGATCTAGTCCAACCCCTCTGCTCAAATTAAATCATCCCAGCCAAGGCTTTGTCAAGTAAAAAGAATCCAGAATATGACTTTTGGATGCTGCCATAATACGCCCAAGAAGAAAGGACTGGCAGGAAAACAATTCCATCTTATGCAAAATTTTGAGGTTTTGAAATTTTTGTTTTTGTTCAGCATTGGCACAAAATAGAGACTGAATTTTTTGCAAAAAAAAAAAAAAATCAGAGCTATGCCCCACCAGAGCTAGGGTTACCAACCTCCGAGGATTGTCTAAGACAATGTTTTTCAAAGTGGGGTCTGTGGACACCTCGGAGTCCATTAGGGCATTCCAGGCGGTCTGTGGGCTCTGCTGATCAACTTCTCCCACTCCCTCCTAGCTCCTCTTGCACACGGGGGAACAGCTGTTCAGTGGCATGCAGGAGGCACTGGGACGGCATGCTCGAGGGAAGAGGAAGAAAGAGGTGGTATGAGGAGAGGTGGGGTAGGGCCTTGGGAGGAGGGGGGCTTGGAAGTCTGCAAAAAATTTTACATAAAAATGGGGATCCTTGGGTTGCTGAAGTTTGAGAACCGCTGGTCTAGGATACTCCAAGAATTAAAGATTAATCTTTAATTAAAGATTGTGTCATGAATAAACCTCTGGAAATATGTCCAACCAAAATGGGCAAGCCTAACCAGATCCTAGAATAACCAATAACTGGTTATTATGGCACACCAATGGGATGTGGAAAATCATATTCAAGACCCTGCTCCAAACCAGGAAAGAGTAGGAATCCGAACCTCAGAGACATCCCGGGTGAATGTCTTAATCACTGGGCTATTGGCTTTTCTAGGGATGAGTGGGGTATCATTTGTCTATAACTATCCATCTAGGATCCAAGAACATATCTGGACAAAAATTCCTCACCAGTTCTGTCTAAAACTTCAGAAGCAGCTGGAAATTCAAAGTTACTTAGGAGAAAAATTAAATAAACTTTCTCAAACCTCAGAAGAACATTTTTCTGTCAGACTTAATTCAGATTTTGAACAATGTTTGCTGGAGGTTCTTATTTTGTCTGAACCCATTCACTCATCTCTCCTTATCAGACCAGAGTCTTCTCATGAGATGCCAAGATGTCAGGAATTCTAATTTTTGTGGGTGTCATGTAGAAACAACTCACTTGATAATCCTCTTTTTAACAAAATGAGCCCCTAATTGTCTGCAGTAACTCATGAAGCCTAGTGCTTCTGAAGAAAATTGCTGCCACAACACTTAAAAGTTCTGATAACAGCAAAAGCGAGGTTATGCATGATCCTGATGAACTCCTTTGATATCCATATAGTTGTAACAAACACAGTTCCACAGGAACATTATTGTAATTTAACTTGATTAAAGCCACATTGTTACAATGTGTTACTGATTTAAAATGGTTAGAATCTGTAAAATGCTACTC
Organism: Dermatemys mawii; assembly: GCA_007922305.1. Taxonomy (NCBI): domain Eukaryota; kingdom Metazoa; phylum Chordata; order Testudines; family Dermatemydidae; genus Dermatemys; species Dermatemys mawii. Next base: position 35,882,104 of record ML677335.1, on the reverse strand, counting down.
AGTGCAAGAAAAAGTGCTGATAAAAGGGGTACTGCGGCATATAGAGTCTTCTGTTCTAACTACATATGATACTATCTAGGGATCCACTCCTGTAAATCTGAGTGCCAATAGGCAGACGTTTAGTCCGTAATAGAAGTCGAGGGCATCAGTACTTTTGTAGGATCAGGTCTTAGGACTCCACAAATAAACACGAGTTAAACCTGGAGGTGTCTTTTCAATGTATATTTTTAGGAGATGAGGTAGGAGCAAGAGATGAGATGCAACTTGCTTCACTTCTCCTAAGCCTCATGATAAGAGTAGAAGGCCCATCCACGTGACCATAGAAGTATTTAGTGCAGTAATTAATAGTTTGGGAGGGGATGCATAATCCCCTGTGCCTCAGAGCCACAGGCTATAGCCACCCAACCGCCCCAACACTCCCTCAATTCCTCTCTACACACCAGCTACAGCAGTCATAGAACAGACAGGTCCCTTTATATCATGTTTAAGCCTGTAGTCTGAGATTCAGTTGACTTTAAAGACTGATTTATTTATTTTAGCTTTTCAAGAGTGAGGGCAAGGTTGGTTGACTTTTTTGGTTGCCTTGGGGCCTTGATGTACCCACCTAAGAAATTCAGGATTAAGAAGTGTGCCTCTTTGCCCTGCAATGTTCCCTGCTTCATCTAGGCAAGAAATATGCCTTTTATGTCTTGACCAGAGTGCATTTGGTACAGGCTGTAGTATTTGTCAGGCCTACTCAAAAAGGGTCCAATAGGAGCGTAAGATAACTGTAGCATCTACTCCAGATCCTCACTTTTAAAAACATGCTAGGGCTGTGGGAAGAGAGGGCATTTTATATTTTTCTTCCATTTTCTCTCAGCCCCAGAATACTGAGGAAGGGTGGACAGGACTAAGAGTGGCAGCATAAGCATGGCAGAATTGGTTATCAGAGCTTTTGGACTTGTCCTAGGGTGACTAGATAGCAAATGTGAAAAATCGGGATGGGCATGGGGGTAATAAGAGCCTATATAAGAAAATATACCCGAAAATTGGGACTGTCCCTATAAATCAGGACATCTGGTCACCTTAACTTGTCCAAAGATAACCCCCATTCACTTCTGTTTTTTTGTGCGTGAGGCTCTCTTGACCCTGCAGAATGACAGAGACTTTACTTGCCATCACAAGTCATCTCATGCAAAAGAATGGCAATGGTTTTGAAGCCAGCACTGTTTGTATTTGTTTCAGGAGATCAGAGCAGTCCAGTTAGAGTCCAGACAGCTTTTCTCTAAGAGGTGCCACATTGGCAAATAAAACCAGTTTAAAAGGTTTGCTCAAGGCAGAGGTCCTGACCCAGTTTCTTATCCAGATGGACTTTCTGTTGACTCTGCTAGCAATTTATATCTTCTATTTATCAAATGTGGACCTTGTGTGAATTGTGCCCACTTCCTAACATCCAGCTATTGCTTAAAAAGCTACTGTGGCCATGTGGCTAGGTGCATAAATCTGTCAGTGTGGCTCTATCAGCAGTACATTGAGGGAAATGAGTTACTTTGGGAAAGTACTGCACCTCCCTCTTGGTGATATGATGTTGACAGCAATAAGCACAAACACATCTAGATTGCTATAATTAGAGAGAAACATGCCTGTCTCAATTCTACAAGCATCAGCATGCCCAACAATTGCCAGAGTAATGAATTTACAATAGATAATGCAATTAACTAATTTAGTAGGGACTTGTTAGTAGACGCACGTTCATGAGAGTGTTTCATGCGGTGTTAATTAAGGTCAATGTTGGCTCATGGGTAGATAGAACATAAGGCAATTAAAGACGGGCAGCTCTGCACTTACTACCATGGAAGGATAGCACTTAAGTAGCATTTTAGATTTTTTCTACTCTACACTAGAACATGGTACATTATTTCAAAATCAGAAGAGGATTGTTGTTTTATCTATTGCTGTCTCATTGGGGCCAATTTTTGATCTCACTTATACCAATGCAAATCTAAAATAATTGAACCGAAGTCACTGGAATCTTATTGGTGTACAGTCAGAGTCAGCAAGAGCAGAAGTAGCTTCTTAGCTTTTTGTAGTTCAGGGTTTATCCTAATGTTTCTTACTTTCTGAAAAGTATCCTCTGATGCTTGTCCTCTGAAGTTGTCACCTTTTAACATTCTTCAAATAATCATGACGGACTAGATATTTTAGTAACTCTCTCCAAAGCATGAGAAGAAAAAATAGTTTTATTATGCTAAACTTCCTTGTAATTTGTAATGTCATTCATCTGCTGTGGTGAGATGCAAATGGAAACTTTCTATTGAATTAAAAGTTTTTTGTACTGATCACACACAATCTAGGCCTGATTCTCCATTGCCTTGTACCTGGTGTATTCATTTGCAAAATGAATGCAAATTGCTGCCAAACCAACTGTGATAGAGTAACTCCTGCTTAAAGTTGTCCTGGTTAATGTTTCATTGTTACGTTGCTGATCAATTAGGAAACATGTTCGTTTAAAATTGTGCAATGCTCTACTACTACGTTGTTTGGCTGCCTGCTTTCTCCACAGCCGGCAGCCTCCCTATGATCCCCCCCATCCCCATAGCACCTCCTGCCCGCCCGCTGGCAGACCCCATGGATCAGAACCTTTCCCCGCCTCCCTCCACTTCCTGCCCACAGCAATCAGATGGCTTGTGGCATTTAGGAGGGAAAGGGGAGGGGGAAGAGTGAGGACTCACCATGCAGGCTCCCCCTCCCTCCTCTGCCTCCTGAACACCACAAACCAGCTGGCTGCCCTGGGCATGAGGCGGAAGGGAAGGAGGAGGTGCCTATGTATCACGTCCTGCTTCTCCCCCCTCACTCCTGCATCCTAAATACCACAAGCCAGCTGATTTCCCAGGGCAGGGATTTCCCAGAGACCCCTCTTCCTCCCCCTCTGCCTCCTGAAGTTTGTGGTGGAGCTAGTTGTGCTGTTGAGGAGGCAGGGGAGGGAGCGGGGAGGAGCAAGGACGCACCATGGGAAGTAAAGGGGAAGGAGGTGGGGGGGGGGAGAAGATATATAATATATAATGCCTTTTGTCTGGCAAAAAAAAAAAAATTCCCTGGAACCTAACCCCCGCATTTCCATTAATTCTTATGGGGAAATTGGATTCACTTAATATCATTTCACTTAAAGTTGCATTTTTCAGGAACATAACTACAACATTAAGCAAGGAGTTATTGTACTTTATGTGAGGCGGTAGAGAATCAGCCCTTTATTTTCCCAACATAGCTGATGAATCCATATGAGTTAGTTGCATCTGCCAGCAATCTGTGACAGTTCTGAAGTGGGAACCCATCACTCAGCTTTCTGGATTTTTTTTCCTGTTCTGGTCCTTAAACTCGATGCACAAATCTATGAGGAATATTGTTCTAGATTATCTGCTCATGTGCACCAAAATAACTAACATATTGTATCTCAAAAGCATGGGGTTTGCTTTCTCATGCCAAAATATTCTGGTAGGACATTGTCTGGTTTGTGTCAGGATGAATCACTGTATAATGGTAAATGGAGAGCACAATTTTCAAACTTGGATGCCTAAGCTGAGCACCCATTCCTGCATCTTGGTTCTCAGAATGGTAATTAGATGCCTAAAATGACTGTTGTCAAACTTCATGCCCATCTGTGTAGCCAACTGTAGGCTTTGGGCTTCCAAACATGGAATTTAAGCACACAGTATCATCCTGTTACAATGCCCAAAGGAGATTTAGGGCTTTTTAAGATATGCAGCCAGACTTGCAAGATGTAGGATAAATCTGTAAGAATCAGGACTATACAGAAATGTTTTAGAGTGCTAAAAACCTTTGTCCCCTCCCCACATCTTCTTGATCCTTTATATTCCCCAATTCTACTGTTCACTCAGTTTAAACTGTCAGATTATAAAGCTTTGACCTAATTCTCCCTACCATTATACAAGTTTTATGCTGGCGTAACTCAATTAAAAATCTCTTGTTCAGGCTTTAGTTATCTCTGACTTAAATTTTTGCAACCTCTTTGTTCAGGCCTCTCCATATGTTATCTGTTGCTGTCAAGATGTTTGAGTTTTTTGTTCTAGTGGACTTGACACACTGGACAAAATTCTCTGCTGTTTTTACTCTGCTGGTTCAGTGAAGTTATCTGCCAAGCAGTTGGCCCATTGTCTTCACATTTCCAAAGTATATTTTCTCTTTCACTTGTAGCTTGCAAAATGTTTCAAGGTGACATTAGTCTATGCTCAGCAATTCTCTACCTTGACCATCTATTAGCATTCGCAGTGTTCCAAGAAGTTTAAACTGCACAGGAGCCATCTCTGATCTCAAAAGCATCTGAATCCGCTCTGCTACGCCTTCCTCCAGCATCTGAACCTTGTTAGCAACTAGAAAATGGAACCAGAAAGAGAGAACTTGATCATTTTGGAGAAGGTGAACTTGTAGCTCAAATACTGCAATGATGAAGACCATACAAGAATCTAGACAAGTTAGATATATTCAACTGACGGTGTAACAGTTGTTTTTTCTGTGGTTACTGACCGTTGACAAGGGGTAAGCCTGTAATGGTTCAATTTGGTTCAAATAAAGGTCAGAATTGTCCAGATCTTTTGGTCTTATCCTGAGCTACACATTTCACAAGAACGGTGTTCCTGAGATAACACATTCACTCACTCACTGCTTTTTCAGACCTGTTGGAATGTGGGCCATGGTTCAGAAAATTGTGCTCTCTGTTTGTTTATCCCTATCCAAAAGGAGATGCAGTAAAAATAATTTACCTCAGTTTGTTTGGAGGGTGAAGTGCCTTTGTATTTGAGACACTTGATGCTTTTGTTGCTGACACCATTGCTTCTGTGCTGTCCTTCCCTTCCTAATCCTGTTTCTCTGCACCACTCTGTAGTGCAATAATTCCTAGTAATGATCAAAAGTTTCTCTGGAAAAAACCTGAATGCTGCTTAACTCAGCTACCAAAGTCCTTCTCCAAAGTAATTTTATCCTCCCCTTCTGCATGTTATTGTCTTTCCTGGGACAACTGCATCAGGCAATAATCCTGTCCTTTCCCATACTGACCTTGCAGGCATGCCGAGAAACAGACACTAACTGTTAATTAACTTGTTTGTAATTCCCTTTGGTTCCAGTAGCACAAGCTCAAACTCCAGTCTCTTGACTGTAGTATAATTTACCAGGAAACCCCCCTCTGTACTATTCAGTTTGAATCAATTAAAGACACCTCTTGTGCCCATCCGTAAGTTTTAGAACATATTTGATTGATTTCCATCTTATGTTCGGTTTGACTTCCCTTGCAATTTTATCTTATGCTTCTTTAAAGGCTTAGCCCATGCAGTATTAATGCTGTGGGGGAGTATGTTGTCAGTATGGGGGCTCTGCTGACAATTTCCATATTTTGAGGTTTGTTTTAGTGATGATGGCTAGCAAAGACCTGGGATGAGCATAGGATTTCACAGAACTTACAAGTGCTGTGTTCTGCACATTATTGCTCCTTTTAAGTAAATCAGTGTGTGGATTTTCTTTCTTTTAAAATTCTCCAGTTGCTTCCATTAGTTTCTTTCATGCAGCTTCTAACAACATAGATTTCTTTATTTAGCCCCCATCTATGATTTTTTTTCCTTTTCATGTTCTGATGCAAAGCTTGTTAGTTTCCCAGAAGAGACTCACACTTCAAAAGATTCTGATATGTTTGTAATAGATATTTGAACAACAAAGATTACCAAAATTAAATTAGACTCTAGATCAATGCACAAATATCTGATAACAAATAGTTCAGCACATTAAAGAACAACTGTACAAGCCATTAAGATAGACTCATAGACTTCAAAGTCAGAAGGAACCATTATAATCATCTAGTCTGACCTCCTGCACAACACAGGCCACAGAATCTCACCCACTCACTCCTGTCATAAACTCCTAACCTATGTCTGAGCTATTGAAGTCCTCAAATCATGGTTTAAAGACTCCAAGGTGCAGAGAATCGTCCAGCAAGTGAACCATGCACCATGCTGTAGAGGAAGGCAAAACCCCCACAGGGCTTCTGCCAATCTACCCTGGAGGAAAATTCCTTCCTGACCCCAAATATGGCAATCAGCTAAACACTGAGCATGTGAGTAAGACTCACCAGCCAGACACTTGGGAAAGAATTCTCTGTAGTAACTCAGATCCCATCCCATCCAACATCCCATCATGGGCCAGTAGGCATATTTATCGCTAATAGTCAAAGATCAATTAATTGCCAAAATTAGGTTGGCATTTGGTGTATCCTAGCAAGGAAGGATATAGGAGGAATTAAACTGCAGCTTGATAGATCCTATAAATTATGCAAAGTCTGGGTCATTCACTTCCTGGTTAAGAAACCTCCAAAGAAGGTAACTATACTACAGAAAGTGGGATTAGGGATTCACTGAAGGGGGTTCTTCCTCTTGAGTCCTTATCATAACAATGTCCCAGACTGCTGTTAAGGAGAACTGAGCACTGGAAGAACTATCTTTCAGATGAGAGCTTAATCAATAGCCTCACTACTTGTGATCATTAAAGATCCCACAGCACATAGTATAAGAATAAAGTCAATGAGAGTTTTTGAAGTTTTGAAAATCTCACTCTACATTTTAATGTAGATAATTACATCCTGCCTACCTAAACTACCTTTACTGTTTCAGCTGGATAAGGTATTATTTCCCTCTTCCCAACTTAAAGTGTTGTGTAGTATTGCTCTGCACTGTTAAACAGCTGTTAAATTTTCTCCCAGAGACTGCAGCAGCAGTGGTTGTACTCCAAGATCAGACTGTTTGCAAAGAGTCCACCCTGCACTACAGGATGTAGTGCAGCACTGAGGGAAGGTGCCACATGATCCTAGGAAGGAGCTTCTTAAAAGCCAGATGCAGGATAAGTACTGTCATTGCCAAACCAGGGCCTGTGCACATGATCCTAAAGCTTCGCCACTGAGGTGGACAGATTCCTGGTTAAAGTCAAGCAGAGAGACAATGGAAGGTCAGCGCTAAGGAGCTCCAGGAATTGGTGAGCAGAAACTTTAGGTTAGTTCATGTGCAAAGGCACAGTCAGACCATCAGCAGAACATGATGTCTGTAGAATAGCTTATTAATTTTTGCTATATGTAAGCATGGGTAATCTCAGCATTTCTGTGCTAGCACCTTTCTTTGCTTTAATCATTCGTCCTTCTCTGTGGTCCTGCACCCCAACATAAGAGCTTCCATGTAGGAGGGTAGGTATATGACTTGTCAGGGATTTATATGCCTGCATAGCATGGCCATCTTGTGAACTTGACCTTGTTATGCACTTGTAACTAAAGCTACTTTGCAGTAATAGCCATGTTTGTCATGCAACGCCAGACTGTTTTTAAATGAAGGATATATGATTTAAATATAGAGCTGGCTGGGAACTAGATTTTCCATTTTTGTGGGAAATTCCGTAACTTAAAAAATATTATGTTCCAAAATTGATCAAAAGCAAATAATGAAATTTCCCCAAACATTATTTTTATCAAAACATTTAATTTGGATTTTTGATCCTTTAAAATTTGTAAAAACTTATTTTGGAGAGTAGTTTCAAAAACTGAAACAGTGAGTTCCAAGAATGTCAAAATGGGATGTTTCAACACTGAAAAGCTTCATTTTATTTTTTAAAAAATTTTCTGAACAAAATTGTCAGAAACATTTTTAAACACTTTTATTTTTGATTAAAAACAGTTCTAGTTAAATATGCCATAAAAATTGTTGTACACTTTTAGCTCCAAGAAACAACTGTATGTTGAGCTGTGTCCATTAACATACACAGATATAGATATATATATATTTTTTAGAAAGTTTCTCCTCTTCACCTTTCAGATGAATACCACCAGTTTAGAACAATTGACAGGGACTGTGCTATAAAGTACATTGCATTAAAAAACCCAAATAATATACAGACATTATGGCCAACTTTGTCACTTTAGTTTGATGAACACATAGGCCCCACCCAGTTCACCAGGGTACCTAACTTTAAATGACGGTTGAGAGAAATAAACGAACTTCTGAAATGAAACTCATATTTTCTTCAGATGGAAACTATTTACCAAATATTAAAAAGAGGCAGTGGAGAAGAGGGACAAATCTAGCTACCAATCAATAGGAGAAGGATACAAATATATTCCATGGCACTAATTTCACTTTACTTTGACAAACTCTTGCAAATTTTTCTCAGATAAAGTCACCATTTTGTACTCAGATGAGTTAAACAACCTGGTCAGTTTAGTATTGAAGAGGAGAGCTCCAAGAACACCCTGTTGCTGCAGATAGTAGTACAGTATTGTTGGCTCTGAGTTGGCACTCTTTTCTCTGAGCCAGTGCTAAATCAATGTCTCACCACGTTTTGGGTGGCACTGTACTGTTAGAAGTGTTCAGATAAATTAATTCCTTCTCTCAATTGCACGCCCAGACAGCAGAGCTGCATTTGATATGAGATGAGGTGTAGATCCAATGTCTGGACATATTTATTAAAGATCCCGAGAGCAGAAACTCTACACTGCAACAGATAGGTCAAATTTTAACTCATTCTAAATTAGTATTGGTGTCAAAGAAGTAAAGGAGCAGTTTTGTAAAATCCCTTGAAGATATAATGTGATATAATTCCTTCTTGCTCCCTATGCTGCTTAAATTGTATCTACTGTTCTTCATTTCCTGTCCTGTTATATAGTATTTGTGCACAAAGTTAAGCCATCTCAGTGGCAACTAATAAGATCTCTGTTAACAATTTCAAGCTCCTTAACTTTCTGCACAAGTAGTCCCAGTGAATTATTCAGATGCATGAGTTATTTTGCAGGGAAAAAAGCCTCAGGTACCTGTTATAATCTGAAAATGCACCAGAATCTGTGACTTCAGTGGATCTACACTAGGTATTGACCTGTCCCTCCATGGACACCAGTTGTTTATAAATAGGAGATTGTCTACCAGCTCTATACCTGGGATAGCAAGGTTTCGAAGGGCACTGAGTGCAGCATGTTGAACAGAAACATCCCCATTCTCCACGTGTTGCTCTAAAAGATCCAAAAGCTGAAGTACCACTCCCAGCTGCACCATCCGTACACAGTTGCCATCTTAAGAAAAAAGGAGAAAACAAGCATTCAGGAGGAGAGATGAGACATAGTGTTAGTTGTTATGCCCAGCAGCATTGCACTAGGGAACACCAGGAACTATTGGCCTGGATGTTTTGTGGTTCAACAGGGATCACTTTTTAGCCAGAGCAATGGCAATCCTCAGCTGCACAGACCTTGCCCTCATGCTCAGCACAGGTGACCTTAAGCTACCTTTATACCTGCCCTGAGCTTGCTTCCAGCACAAGTTAACTTATGGCAGCTAAAATGGCCTGCTAGGTGCTTGATATTAGGGAGACTGCTAGGTGCAAGAGATATTAGAGGGACTGAGGATCTGGCCCATCAAGTGTGATTCTGATCTCAGTTACACTGATTTTACACTGCTACAACTCCACCAACTTCAGTGGAATTACTGCTGATTAATAGGTGTGAGAGGAGAATTGGGTCCATAGTCACTTTACCCTTTTTAGCCTCTTCAGTGTAAGGGACCGAATTCTGATATTGCATTTATTACACTGGTGAAATTCCCCTTGACTTAATGCGTTACCTGTTTAACACTGGTGGCAAAATAATCAGGCCCAAGAAATTCCTGCTTTGTATCACACTTTCTCCATAATACTCTCCTTAGTGATGTACCTAACTTGAAAGTCTTATGTCTTTGTTTTCTATGTACTACGCTGCAATAGCAGGTACCAACTTTGCACTGGCCCAGCAAGGGTTAACCATACACTTTGGGCCGGGGAGGCCATGCCCCTTTTTCTTGCTGGGCATGCTCCTGGTGGAGGGAGCATATAAAAGGAAGCAGCTCAGCTCACTCTGGGATGACTGAAGAGGTGAGCAGATGTGTGCTACAGGCTCCTGCCAGAACTCCAGCCTGAAGACACCAAACATGCTGACTCCACAGTGGCTCCCTGGTTGACCATGGAGGATGAGGGAGACAGGAAGCTGCTACCCTTAGAGGGACTTCAGGATTCGGAACCAAGGGTAGGCAGCAGCCTAGGGGATGCATCTGCTGATATTGTAACCTGAAACCAGGAGGGCTGGTTCCACCGGGCTCCAGGTCAGGATCCAGTAGAGAAGGGAAGGCTTGTGTCCTCTATCCCAACCCCACACTGCCCCAGCAAGGACTAACCCTCCCTTTGAACTGCCCCTTTGGCCTGAAACCCTGCTACAGATAACAATAGGTTCTTAGAAGTAAAAGGTATCAGAGCTGCTGCAGCCTCCCACAGAAGAGAGACATGAAGTTGTGCTCTCAAGGGAACTTTCCTTTAGGTCCTTGTTCTAATTTTTCTTAATCCCTGTCTTCCCTTAATTTCTGTGTGTCCTGTGCCTTCCCCAAGAAAGTGTTGTGGCATTACATGCCCTTTGTTGCAATAGGGTGCCTGTGCAAGCAAAAAGCAAATGCTTTTCTCTAGTATGATTATTAGCCCAGAGGAAAAAAAGTCATCTCTGGTATTAGTGGCTGAACTTCACTATAGTCAGGGCAATGCTTCCTACCTTAACCCCTTTTTAATGTAAACTCTGATTGGTAAAATATGAAAAGAGAACGCAGTACTGCATACCGCAGGCTGGTATAAATCTGTGATGTTCCATTCACTTCAATGGAGCTATATCAGATGACGATTTGGCTCTAAAAGAGGGTTTAAATCCATTATATAGTCAACAAAATTACTTCAACTGATTGTTTCTGTTCAAAATTTATATTTATCTCACTGTAACTGATTGACTTTATTTAACTGCTTCTAAACCATAGGACTGTTCAGTGCCTTTTCCACTGCAATGTCGATCTCTTCCTGATCTATGCTAAGGGATGCAAGGCTCTTCTCATAGGTTCCTTTTTGAGGTGTGTCTCTAGCATCATCATTCCCATTGCATTGCAGCTAAATGATGCTTTTTCCTTTGTTACATATCTCACTTGAAACTTGTCAAATACGTGTAACATTTAAACGCATGGTTTGAGTGAAAACTGACATTCCTTGCAATTTGGCAAATTTTATTCAAGAAAAATCTTTCAATTTCCATTCACAAATGCAGCTTTTAATGGTGACATTTTGTCTGTGATTTCTCAGACCTCTCCCCTGCAAGATCCTGGGTATTTTGAGATCAGAGGCCTGAGAAAACGTACAAGTCTCTTTGGGTGGCCATGTATCCTTTCTGGAAATAAGTTAAGGGTTTTGTTTGATTGAATGTTATAGGTAAAATATGTAGTGTGAGGTTTTTTAAATAGGCTCAAGTCTATACTGAAATAGTCTCACTTCCACTGAACTTTTTGTTTTTAAATATACAAACTAGAGAGGACGGTTATTCTCACTCTCTCCTCTAGTAATATGCAAACAGCCACAATCCCTTTAGTGACCATCTTTCTTTGACTGTCACAAAGCTCCCCAGTGGCTCTCTCTTTCTGTGGATTTTTGCCTGTATAGCGACAGCCTTGCATGTGCCTTCAATTTAGTGGCTCACAGTTAAAACGGGATAGAAACAGCTATTTTCTCAGCTGCAAAAGCTGTCATCTTTTTACTGCCTCATCAGAGGTCTCTTAGCACTATAATTAGATAAACACAGGATTTCTTTGCTTAGATTAAAGGGTGGGCATACATCAGCAGGACAGAGTGAGACCAGACAGGGATTATTCCCGTCTTCAACCCAGAACATAGAATGTGGGGGGTGGAGGGAATGGCACAGGGGGAGAAAGAATAAAAAAAGTCATTCAGCCAAACATTTAATCTGTTAGCAAGTTTTTAAAGGCATAGAGGCCATTTCCAGTGAGCATTAATGTACAATATTCACTCCCAGATAAAATGCAATCAAGAACTCAAGCCTGAGTGAGAACAGAAAAAGAGTTAAGGATGAGGCTATGTCATTTGTTAAAATGACTGGGCACCTGCATTAGCTTTTCCAGTAGAACTGATCAAATAGTTTATTATGGCTACCCACAGAATGCAGGAATTCACCTGGCTTTGAGATGGGTACATAAGTCCCACTATGTTAAGAGTTTTTCTATGGCCAGCACTGTCCAAGGCCTAAGTTTAGACTGAAGATGCCTATAAACCATGGCCTTTTAACAGTTGTATCAATATAAGTGCAGTTCATTTCATATCCTATAGGAAATGTACTACTTTATGTTCCTCTGCTTATATAGTCCTTAGCAATCACTGTTGTTTTCTTTATGCTGAGGTTACCTAGTGTGACAAAATGGTCTCCCTTGGAATTTCATCCCTAATTTCAAGCCACTCAGTTTTTTTTTCTGAAATGACTATGGGTAAAATGTTCTAGAGCACATAAATCTCTTTTGGAAATGGGCCTTACACACTTAAGAATCTGCATTACTTGGTGATTTTGAAAGTTTTATCCTACATCAGAATGAAGGGGAAGCAGGGTGCACACAGAACCCATGGCAAGGGGAGAGAGTGGGTGGGCATGGAGTCCCTAAAATAGAAGTGGGAGGGGAAGGTTGCCTGGAGCCTGTAGTATGTGCAATGACCTTGACCAACAGAAGCAAAGCGTTCAACCCTCTAGTAATAGCAAGTGACTGAGTAAAATGAGGCCTAATAATCCACTCAATGGAATTTTGTGATAACTTTTCAAGACTACTCCTGCTTAATTTCTAGTTTCAGGGAAAGTTCCCGGTATCAGTGGGAAGACGTTCATTTGGTGACAACTGGAAAAGTGGAACACTAGAAAAGCCTGCTTTCCTCACAGGGTCCATTTGGTGCTGCAGGCTGAGGAGCAGGTGCAACACACACTCTATAGGAACTCTGTCTATGTAAATGATTTATTAATAATTTAGCAAAGATTATACGTGCACTTAGACTCAACAAAGCAGATAATGATAACAGAGGAAGTACATTTGGACGTCCATACTTACACCCTTATCTTTCATACTTAACTATTATCTTTCTCATCACTGTCATTGTCCTCATCTTCCCCAGTGGCCATCATTCTGGTCCCTCCCAAGGTCTACATCTTTCCAGCCTATCTGCTGCCCCTGGGATGTTACTTTTATAGTAGGTTACACTGACGCTGCCATGACCAATGCATATTCAATTGAAGTCCTTATTTGTATTTCCTCCCCTTAAGGTATCAGGAGCTCCAGGAGTTTTCTATAGATTAGTATATGATGCTACCCTATTAGCGTACACATCAATTTGCTGTCATAGCAGCTTTGTGGTCGGAGAGTCTGTCCGGAACCTTCCTGATGCTGGTGTCAGCTGTGTTCTGTGGGTGGCTGATGTCATTATTCTAGATAAAATTCCCCTCTGGCATACTACTTTCAGTTCCCTATAACTTAAGTGTATCTCTACCAAAGATTATAGGCATCAAGCCTCACATTATTTACTAAAGCCAAATCTTACAGGATGATAGTCTAGAGAGTATAGGAGAACTGGAAAAGCACACCAAGAAACTGAAGCTTCAGGAGTTAAACAAGCCTAGTGCGCTGTCATCGCCTGACTCTTGAAGAGCTCTCTTACAAGGTATTTCATAGGATCCTGACCTATAATTCAGGCCCAACCTACTATACCCAAATCTTATTTCCATACCCTAAGAAATTTATGGGTACCCTTCTCCTATAGGTTAGTGGATTATGACACTTACTTTCCAAATATCAGTAAAGATTCTCACTCCAAAACTGTCAACGTAGGCTCTTTTGGTGACCTCCAAGTTACGGTGTACCCTGCAGCTACCAACCGGTTGTAGATGCTGGATAAACCTGTGATGTGATGTGGATAATTCCTCCCTTTGGTTCCCAAAATTCAAGGTCCATTCTTAATCTGAGCCAAAGGTTGACAGCTTTTATGCTGACATTCATAACTGAATATACTTTTTGCTATATAGCAGATCTTACCTGATTTTACAAACCAGTAGGCTTCTTGCATTGCAGCAAAAATTATTATTAGGAAACACATGCCTCAACACATCTTAAATTCCAAGGAATTAATACTGATAGAATAAAAGAGACTATAGATTCCTTATATTACTACTAAATATAACAAAGCAATGAATATAATACAGGTAAGTTGGCTCACTGGGCTGCATTAACTGAGTAGGAGTGAGGTTCGAGACTTGCCCACACAATGACTTTGAAATGATTAGCATCAATAATGTAAAGATACACACACACACACACACACACACACACACTTTTGTTTACCTATACAATGGTTGTGTGTGTGAGAGAATGTGCCATGAAATTAATAGTATTGCACTCTCTAATCAGAAACAAACAATACCAGCTATCTTGGTCACTTTGGGTAATAAATAAGCAATCTTACCATTCCTTGCAAAGTTAGCAACAGCCAGTGCTCCCGTCAGCTGCAGCTGGGGGTGATTGGATGCAAGCCAGGTACCAACCTTCTGGTAGATAATGCCACATCCATTAGCAAACATCTTCTGCATGGATTCATCTGTGGTACAATAAATGAAGAGCAGCCTAAAAGTACATCTAAGTTCTACTTCGCATCTACTTTAGAATAGTATTGCTCAAGGTTACTGAAGTTTGTAGACTACTGTTGTCTCTAACAGAACATCAGAGTTGGCAGGAGAGTGTCATTCTGTGACTTGAAGGTTACAAAATTGATCATTCTAGATGTCTTACACTAATCCACACACTCAATATATGGCTAGTAGTCATACTACTTTTAGCTATATGCTCCAGTCTTGCATGAAAGGACCATCCTCTTCAAAAGGTGTGAAGTTATTCAATCTTGTGCTGGTCAACTAGTGGGTTTCTTCCAAGCAGAGGCATAATACAATAGCAATTGTATATGAAGATTTGAAGAAACAGAGCTGTTCATTCTATGCTGAACTGATGCCTGTATAAATCTGTCCTGCAGAGTGCTAAGTGCCTTCATCATCTCATGAAATCAGTGTGTGTGTATATATATATATATATATATATATACACATAAACACACACGTAATCCATGCATGGAAATCTCTTAGGATTTACAAGTGGGGATTGAGAGAACAGTAGTATCTACTGTGTTTCCAAGTATTTGGTGTCAGTATGTTACTTGTTGAGATCTGCATAGGCTAAATGCAATCTTAAGAATGAAAGCCATAGATTTGTGACTGGTAATCTGGAATAGTTCTTCATACTGAAAAATCCAAATATACTACAGTGTTTTACTTGGAGAAATATTTCCCACAACTTTATAACTTTTAAGAAAAGTCTTACAATTTAATTAGTTACCTTGATATTTTGGCAAAGGTTGCAATGCACATACATAATTCTGTGCAGTTGTTCTTTAATACATATAGCCCCAAATGCTGCAAAGTTGTCAACCATACAAGGCCATGTGAATCAAATTACAATTCGGATCAGCAGAGTTAGCTGCTAACTTTTTTTCTGCTATACCTTAAGGTTGAGCATGGATCCTATGCATCTCGCACATCAAAAGCAGCGTCTCAGATGTCTTCTATGACATCTTTATACTCTCTTTACAAAAGCTGCTGCTGAACTCTGTTTCTTCCCACAGTGCAGCAGTGTGACTAAGGAAATGAAAGGTCTGGGGCAGCAAAATGTATTCTCTAGATTGAAGGTCAGTGTTCTCCATTTTCAGAACATAGAAGTGTTAAGGGTTAAAAGTATTCAGCTAAGCAAAAAGCTTTTTGCTTATGTCAGGTTATTGTATTTTGCTAGTATCTCTTTTCTCTGACCTTGCTTTTAAACTCTATGTTCTATTCTCACACAGATTACTGATTTTTGGCCTGTGCCTTTATCTTAAGTTACTTCTGTATTTGCTTAAAGAATGTGCTGTATTCACACTCTGTTAGAATATTGTAGCTGTTAAGAATTGCTGCTCATTTGAATGATGAATTGTTTTAAGACAGATGCTGACCCAGAGGTCATGGACCCTTGGTTTATGTAACTGCTTGCCAGTACGCATGCCTCTGGGACATACTTTGCTTTTCACCCCTCCCCTCTACCTTATAAATCTCTGAAGATGCCTTGAATAAACTGAACATCACATCACCCCTGCCTAGCTGGGATGAGCTGTAATGTTTCCCTTTGATCAAAGCTGTTTGGGTTTATTCTTTATGGCCTCTGACTGTTTGAGAGCTTTTTACCTTCAACTCCGCTCTGCTCGGGGTTTCAGGTAAGGGTGAGATGCGCATTTTGATTTTCCCCTAACAGAAGCATATAATATAAGATTTTAAAATTGCTTTGTGTTTCCTTCCTTCATTAATCCAGATGGATGATACGCTTGCTCCATTTTTGAATAATAAATGAAGAATACATAGTTGGTTTTTAAATGTACTGAGTGAGTTAAGGTGTATTGAAGGGAAAAATTGAGAACGCCAGTCTATAAGATTGCCATGTCAGAAACCAATTTACTTGAAAGAACCCATTGTACTGTGAAATGTCTCCAAGAGAAAGGGGGCAGACACAGGGTCTTCATATAGACCTATGACTGCATTAATCAGCAGCAGAGCTTAGTCTGTGGAGACTGATGTAGGCACTGTCTGTGCTTCAACACTAGTATTTGTAGTCCATCACTTCACATTATGGGCAAGATGGTGAAGCTATGCTTGTTTACTGCAGCTAAGGATCTGGCCCTTTAAAACTGGAGGTTAACTCAAGAAGTGTAGTTTGGTCCTATATCTGAGCTTTTCTTACTTTTGGGGAGGATTGCATATTTCACTGGCTGCCCTGAAGAGCCAGGTTATAACAAAGTTGGAGAAACCCAGCTCTAGATGGACTGGACTGACACACAAAGCCACAACTAAGAAGGCAGTACACTGTTCTAGTGCATTTCTAGCCTCTGTCTAGAAGCAGGCATAGTGGCATTTAATGCCTTAGGCAAAATGTGTATATGCTTGGAGGAAAATATAGTAACATGAGCATTACAATCATAGTATAAGTGGAAAAAATAGAATGGCTGTTGAGGAGAATTCCCCCAAGGAATCTTGAAACAGGCTGTGGATGTGTCTGCAAGAAAGGAAATTAAAACACAGAAGCAGATGACAATCCCTGCCACTAATGGGACTTTCTGCTGCTTCTCCATGCATCTTACCTCCAAGGAGCAGAGACACAATGAGATCTGATGCGGCCTTCATACTGCACATATCTTCTGCCTGCGAACTGCCCTGAAGCCTCAGCAGGATCTCTGACAGTGCCTCATGCACACCAGCCTCTACCATTTGCACTTTCAAAGCATCTACAGAGGTCAGGAGAACATGCATGTTAATGGCTTCTCTTTCAATCCCTGCATAAAAAATGAATGCAAGGAGGCTAACTTCCCAATAAATTTAAGACAAGATGTTTCCAGATGCAGTAGTGTGTGGGATGCTTTTCATAAACAGGGATGTTGCTATTGGGAAAACACCACAATCAGAATAAATATACTTTTGATATAGATTATTGTAAGGGGGAAGGGATGAGGCAACTGAGGAATTTCTATCACAATTTATAATGTTTTGTGCTTTTAAAAAATTACATTCCAGATGTGTTGTCACATACTTTATAACAAGGGTGATTTTTTTTTAAGAACTGCAAAACACTAATATAAAAGACAAAAGTATTCGTTAATGTGTGTGTTAGTGTTGCCAGCTTGCAACTCTGCAGAACCATGGCCATATTTCTCAGAGTGGGGGATTTTTCTCCAGTGGTGGTAATATTGAGTTTGAACAAAACAAACAGCTTTGATAACATCTCTTTTTACTCCAGTGTGGGGAATGCTATTTGACCACTCATTCCACTAGACTTTGGTGCTGATAAACCCTGAACAAGTTGTGTGATATAGCAATGTCTTGAGCAAACCTAAATAAAACTCCACTAATATTGTGATGGAGGAAATGAAAAACTGGGCCATTTCAGGTACCCCAAAGTAGTTAATTAGACATCATCTGAAGATGAAGGACTGTCCCTGTGAAACCCGGATGTATGATCTTTTTAATTATAAATAAATACATAAAGGCAAACATTTGGAGCTAGAAATATTCATGGAAATACCATTTTCATGAAATTGATTTAGTATTAACTATCATTTGATTCACTGAAGTAGACTGGACTCATTAATCAACCACTGCCAATTATGATTGTTTTTAAAAAAGGGCTCCTTTCATCTTCATTTATACCCATTACAATGTTTAAAGGATTTTTTAGGATCAACTCCCAGTAATTTTTTTGAGGTCCCAATAATCTTCTGCATTATGTATGGAGGCTGTGTGTATCATATACAAAGTTAAAAAATAGTTCATTTCATACCACTTCCTCACCATATATTTTATTCAGGTTCATTTCCTCTGCCACTGTCCCACAGATCCATGTTTTAAAATGATGGGTGACATCCTGGCCCTACTGAAGCCAAGCACATTGTTTCTGTGAGGAGGGGCTTATGTCTCTGTCACCAGTAGTGGAATTCCACTGAAAACCCCGGAGTGTTCCTTGTAGCCACTGTGCTAGTATCCTCCATATTAAGGAGCCTAGTTGTCAAGATAAGAGAACCCTTACCATTTTCTGCTAGCATCTGTAGAACCTCAATGATGGTTTGTATCCTCTGATGATTCTCTGCTCTTCTCAGCTGCTTCACTAGATGTTCAGCAACCCTTGTCTTGCTGAGAGCCTCCTTAGCTATTTCTGTGTGGAAAATAACAGCATGATTTTGTATTTGTTCACGCCTAAATGTAATACTCTTTTTTTTAAAAAAAAAAAAAAAAACTCTCTCCCTAAAGAAAGATGTCTGGATGCTATTTTGAATCTAGTTGCCTTATTAATTTGTTTCATACATGTAACATCTAATTATTTGAGGGGATTTAAGGGGGGAAATAATCTGCCTCATATTTCTTCTGCTGTCTAATCCAGTTGTGTAATTCCTATGGCTATGTCTTTTTAATAATGGTCAAATCAACTGCTGTCCTAACTCTATTTCATTTAATGGCTTTATACAAGTGCTATCTTGTGATATGACAGCATGTACCACTTTACCAGAACATTTTCTGTGAAAAGAAAGTATCCCAGCAAGAATCTAACCAACCTATTCAGGATGGGCACTCAAACTTTCCACATAAGCTCTTTCAAAAGCTTTTTAACATATATAAGTGCCATAATGCCATGAGATATAGAACTGTCAGGATTGCCTACCCACTCTTAACTCTAGGGTACAGATGTGGGGACCCGCATGAAAAAAGAAATAACCCCCAGAAGCTTATTTTACCAGCTTGGGTTAAAATGTTTTTCCCCAGAACACAAATTCTTTTGTATTTGGACCTGGTATGCTGCCACCACCAAACTAGGTCTAGGGTAGTTTGGGACCCTTCTTTCCCTTTCCACTAACCCCCCAAACTTCTTCCTTCCCTGGGAAGCTTGAGAGAAAAAAAAAACCCAAACCTCGCCTGATCCTGCGAGACGTGCCCGATCCAAAACCAGGATCTTACACAATGAAAAACAAGCAGTCAGCTTCTTAAAAGAAAGATTTTAATAAAAAGAAAGGAATAAATCCCTTATAACCATCAATAGAACAGCATCTACCATAATCAACAAAAGGATTCAGAAACCAAACCTCTCCCCCGAGGCAATTTTCTCCCACAGTTGATATCTCTGCTGAAGCTTACAATATCAAGAAGCACCCAGCCAACACTCATCACTGAGAACTCTCCAAGTGATAAAGAGAAGGTAAACTTACTGACTACAGTACTTAATAGAATCTTATAGTTATAGTGAAAGACATAGCTGTGTTCCCCCCATAGCCGAGGTGAACAGAGAGAGACCCAGAGAGAAACTGAAACTTAAAATCCTTTGTCTCCTGAGGAATTTCTCATTGGTCAGTTGTCCACCTCTCAGGTTACCTTTAGCTTAACCCCTTACAGGTAAACACTACTTCTAGGCTATTTCACACTTATGACAAGAACATTTAAGAAAATATGTATAAATGACATGGCTGAAATAGAATATGCCTAGAATGCAATATTGCCAACAACAAAAGTTCAGAAACAGTCAGCCCTTCCCCCCAAAATCATGAGATTGGCTTAAAAATCATGATTTTTTTTTTTATTTGTCTTCTGTTGTGTGAGCTGTTAGGGTTTTTGTTTTAAAATTTTTATCAGCAACCATGAGGGCTAGGGTCTTTTTTCCAAACCACATTTGAGGTTCTCACAATTATATTACAGAATTTCCATAGTAAGAGAAATGAAAGACTTCACACCTGATTCTTCTCTTACTAATGCTTGTATAAATCAGGAGCAGCTCCTCTTGAAGGCAATGGAGTTACACCAATTTTAAACCAGTGTAAGTGATAAGAGAATCAAGCCATTTTATTAAGACATATAAAATGATTGAGAGAGAAGGTGCAGAAAAAATTTCTAGTGCCCCTGGTCCTGTATGAGATACATGAAAAAAAGATACTTAATGAAATTACATTGCAACACATTTTAAATAAAAAGGAAGTACTACTGTATCTCATACACTGTGATTTGAAGTCAGTGGAGCTACATCAGCTAAGGACATGACACATTAATTTTCTCTGGGAAGAGGCTAGCACATGTATTAAATCTGAATTATTTGTGTGTGGCTGATCAGGAACTGCTACAGGTTCTGGTGTTTAGTTATGAACGGGTAGACAGTCTATTGAGGTTGGCCACAAAGTGGCACATAGCAAGGAGGTAAGCCTCCGTGTACCAAGAAATAAAGAATCTTGCATTTATCCCAACTGCAGGTTTCTAATCTCTATGCAGGGAAGTGCAGTGACTTTGCCTGATTCTAGGGCAAAATATTTGACTACTATGGCCAACCCTACCTGTGGAAATACGGCCAGCGGTAGCATGAGAAATGAAAACAATACAGTTGCAAATTTGGGATTGTTTTACTGCCCACCTAGGTTTGCAAGGCTGCATAAAGCCAACAGGTTGACACGGACAAGTGGCTCACTGTCTGGGTAATCAGTTAATATCCTGACCAGTGATGTGATCACTCCTGCCTTTACCAGCTGCTCCTGAAGGTCACCTGGAAATCAAAAGCATAGAAATGAAAGGCAACAGGAATTTCATCTTGGATTAATCTATCATTATACTAACTAGGGCATGGAGGAGGCATCCCTGAAGTCAGAGTTAAGCTACAGACTGGAAATAAGGTGCAAATTTTAACTGTGAGGGTAATTAACCATGGGAACAATTTGGGTTGTGGTGGATAATGTAGCACTGGAAATATTAAATTTAAGATTAGATTTTTTTTTTAAAAAAATGCTCTAGTTAAACAAGAATTAATTCATGGAGATCAAACTTTGACCATACTAGTCCATCCATTCTGGCCTGATATCACATGATCTTGACTCCACTATCCTTCCAAACTAACAAGAGTTTTAGCTTGCAGATTCAGGATAATCTATATCCAATAGCAGTTCTGCATATGGATGGAAAAATAATTAGAGTAAAGAATTCTTCTGTGAAATTACAAGAACAGAACTGCATCCCTAACCTCTACCCTCATGATACAACTGTTTTTTGGGAGCAGAGCAGTTAGGCCATTATAAAAGAGGTATTAAGGCAACTGTAGCAGGAGTGAGCATGTCTAAGAGTGGATGATACAATAGCCTAACATAGGAGATGACCAAAATGAAGGCTCAGAGAGATGAGGTTTTGCAATGCTTTAAGGATGTAGTCATTAAAGTGAATGCTTATCTTATTGTGGGTAGTGTCAGTAGCCCTAAAGTGTGGTGCAGGCATGTAGCATGGTGGTCACCCTGCTCCGGCCCCAAAGGGGATAACACAGCCCTGGGAAAGGGCTGCCCTGGGGAGCCAAGAGGGTAGGCCGATTGGGGATTCAGCCACAGCTGGGCCATGCCCCAAACAGGCCATGATAAAAGGGCTATGAGCCAGGAGATAAGGCATCTCCCTCCAGCTTTAGAGGGAGAAGGACCTAGCTGCCTGGGAGCTTAGGGTGCAGGCAACAGAGCAGGGCTGGGGAAAGGTAAGAGGTGCTGGGGAGCTCCAGCCTATCAACCCCACAGGCTGCAAGCTTTGTGCAAGGCCTAATGAAGGCACTGGGGCTGCAGAGGTGCAGTCTGGGGTTAGGCACAGACAGCTGGTTCAAACCCCTTGCCAATCATGAGTAGCCATTACAGACTGCAGTTTGCCCCAAAGAGTAGGGGCTAGATGACAACTTGCAGTAGCCACTGAGGCCAGGTGTGGTTAGAGGGTGGAGGGTTCCCCTGGAAGGGGAGATCCAGAGTGTGGGGGTACTGCCAGTGGGCAGCACTCCAAGGCAAAGGGGTACCAGGGTCCAGGTGGGACACGGGATGAGCGGCAGGTGAGACACTGGCCACCAGGAGGCACTCTGAGGGCTGGAGAGCTAATTCCCTGGGTGACAAGCAAGAGGTGCTGTTCCAATGAGTCTCAATATTGCTACAAGGTGGGTAAGGCTGTAGCAGCACAAGATGCAGAACAAAGTCTTTGGGACAATTATAGATTTCAAGGCCAGAAGGCATTGTGATGATCTTGTCTGAGCTTCTGTATAACACAGGCTGTAGAACTTCCTCAAAATAATTCCTAGGGCGTATTTTGTAGGAAAACATCTGGTCTTCAATTTAAAATGGTCAGTGCTGTAGAATCCACCACAACCCTTGTGTGATGGGATATGTGCCCCACACTGGCATGTATGGAGTTAGAGGCTTTGGGAGGCTGCATAGGGAAGCAGCCAATGAGAGAGGCTGTGAGGAGCAGCCAATATAAGAAAAGCTGCAGGGTAGCGCAAGGTCAGTAGCTGCCTAGAGCTCAAGGAGGGAAGTTTGTGTTCCTAGCATGTCAGTGCTTTGGTTAGAGAGCAGTGTCTGAAGGCCCTGAGGTGAGGTGCTGGGGCACCAAGGGAAGAGGCTGAAGGAAGCATAGCAGTCATAGGGAGTTAAGGAGACACACAACATGGTTATCATCGACAGTATCCCTGGGCTGGGACCTGGAGTAGTGGGCAGGCCTGTGTCTTCACCACTGGCAATGGCTGGACAGTTGGACCGAGGTACTAACTGCCGGAAGCAGGGAGCACAGTTGGTGACATGGCCAGAGGGCTGCGTTATGAAAAGTATGCCACAGTCCCTGGAGTGACATGGATCAGAGAGCAGATATGACGGCGGGCAAGGCACCATCGGGAGAGGGTGTACTGACCTAAAGAGCAAATCTCCAAGCCGACAAGGGAAAGGTATGGGCATGGTGAGTCATACCCCGTCATACCTTGGTAAATTGTTCTAATGGTTAACTACCTGCACTGATAAAAATGTATGCCTGGCCCCCATGAAGGTGTTTGGGAGGGGGAACAGGCAGAATCTTAGGTAGGTCCCTCAGTGTATCAGTCAGTACAAATGAACTGTCCCTCAACGTATCAGTCAGTACAAATGAACTGGAGCATCAGGCTTAGAGGTAGTGTAGGTGACTTTTCCCACTGGATGAGAGCTAGCAACCAGATTGTGATTCTGATTTGCAGTCTAGTTCCAGGTATGCTCCTGGGGCAGTCCAACCCTGTATCTTACATGCAGTTTGTGATACTCCCAAAACTTTTCTCTCTCCATTGTAGAATAATTGTGGTGGTTTCTGAGAAGATGCCTTTATGAAAGATAAAGGTTCTAAACATGGGCCATTACAGTATGTTCTCTAGAAGAAAGACAGCATAATGCTTCCATATTGCTTTAACAGCTATTCTCTTTCAGATGGAGAGGTAATCTGTGCTGTTCCAGTGCCAAAGAGTCTCAGGACATATAACAGCACTTTAGTTTAGCACCTAGGTCAGTATGGTGTTTATATGCCTTAATTAAGATAGGTCCTCAGTTAGGGTACGTCAGCATAGCTTCATTGAAGTCAATGGAGCTGCATCAATTCACAAGAGGGGGGAATCTGGCTCTAAATATACATGATCATTTTCCCACTTATTTATGAGATTTCTGACAGACTCAGATAATTGTAGCTATTCCATTTCTGAAGCATCCAACCTGCCTTATCACCTATGATATTTTAATTCCCAAAAGGTTCCATTCTGTTTTGGGCTTCATCAAAATAAATCACTGATACCACAAAATATGCCCAGATTTTTCCCTTTTGCAAATTTTCCCAACAGTGAAACAGCTCTCTTTTTATAACCACATTTCACCATGAGAGGCAGTGCAGTTTAATAGGTAAAGCTATGGATTGGGAATCAGAAAACCTGAGTTCTCTGCTACTGACTTCCTGTGTGAACTTGAACAAGTCAGTTCGTCTTTGTTTCCCTTCTTCCCTTTGTCTTGCTATTTAGACTAACCTCTTTGGGGCAGGAAGTGTCTCTTACTGTATGCATGTACAATGCTTGGCATAATGGGGCCCTCATCTCAGTTGGCATCTTTAGGCACTATTGTAATATAAATAATAATTGCAACTTAGTAAGAGGCAATTTAATAAAACATGCTGTTCCTAAGTGAAAGCTACTTAAATGATTTGGCTGGGGGGGTTGTTATTAACTTACTGTAATTACAATAAGTAAAAAACGTTATTCAGAAGTAAATCTCAACCCCTTAATTATAGTCTCCTTGTCAAAATCATGCTGTGTTTGCTAGTTTATGCCTATTGTAGAAGCAACTGGAAACTGAACTAGCACCACTGGTGCATAGCACTACCTATAAAGCATGTTAGCCTCAGTCTAAGTAGAAAGCCTGTGTTTGAAAAAAAACCCAAAAAACAAAAAAAAACCCCAAAACAAAACCCACAACCTTGCTATTGTAGCCAGAATGTACAGCACGACTTCAGCAAATTGAGTACTTACTATTTTCATAGCAGATGCGGCCAACGGCCCTCCCAGCTTGCAGCAATATCTCTTGGTCCATGCTCTCCAGCAGAGGTATCAAAGCTTGAACCAAACCTGCATCAATACATGGCTTCTTCATTTCCTCTGCACAGACAGAGGAGAAAAGTTGATAGGAACTTGCCTTATTGAAGTAAAACCAATACAATCAACTGCAAGGCCAATAATTAGCATCCAGAGGACAGACAAG
The DNA here is from genome assembly GCA_007922305.1 of Dermatemys mawii. Classification (NCBI taxonomy): domain Eukaryota; kingdom Metazoa; phylum Chordata; order Testudines; family Dermatemydidae; genus Dermatemys; species Dermatemys mawii. Next base: position 35,857,084 of record ML677335.1, on the reverse strand, counting down.
TAGATTGAAATTATACGGGAATAATGGATTTAACATTATTTATAAGAACACTTTACGTACCATTCTTTGCTATCTCTGCAATCACCTGGGCAGCCTTTACTGCATAGCTTGAATTGCCTTTGAGAATTTGAGCTAAAGTTGGAAAAATCCAACTGTCTTTGAGCAGGATGGAGGATCTTTGCTCTGCAATGATACAGAGAGTTAAAGTAGCAGCAATGAATTTGATTTATTTACTGCATTTGCCTTCATGGTTTCTGTAGAGGTTTGGCAGTGTTGGAATCAAAGTCCTGATTCAGCAAGGTACTTAAGTGCCTGCCTAACTTTAAGCATATGTAGTCACTGGGATTATTCATTTATTCAAAGTCAAGTAAGTGTTTAAGAACCTTGCTGAATGGGATCCTATGCCTCAGACCTAAGAAGGAAACACTTCCATCTTCTCCGATGTGAGAAATAAATTGTGCATGGTGTCTGTCCTGTCATCCAGCAGCCATACTGCTGCTCCTAGCAATTAGGACTATCATTATACACCTATCTCACAATAGGAATTCCTGCTGTCTCATTCTGTCTAATTGTCATCAGGTCACTGAGTTTTCTGGAGGATGGATATATAGACAAACACAGGCTGGTGTCAGCTGTGAGGAGTGTTGGGAGGTGGAAGGCTGGTCTTTCAACAAAGGGCTGTAAGAAATTCTTCTCTCTCCGGCTTGAGCCCTGGCTGATATAAGTCTTTTTATGCTTTCACACTGGCTGAAGGAGGCTAAAACTTCAATAGAAAAAGTGGGACTCAGCCTGGTCATAAAAATATTTTTCCTGGTGTAATGGGTTGCCTTATTCTATGGTCAGTCACACATACCTTCCATCATGAAGAGACAACTTCCTTCGTACGCTATCCTGGAATAATTCATGTTGTATGTAGATAGTAATAAATAAACATTAAAAAACAAAAGATCTCTTTTATCTACTAGAATGGATTGACCACCAACCTGCTTTTATAAATTTTTAAATAAACCTGCCCCAACCCAGGTAAATAGGCCATTAGCATACACAAGTGACACACTGAAATCATGCTAGGCATTTCTAAACATTTTTTTATTTTGCTTGAACTGCAACAATGTAACACAGATGTTACACTGGTCTACAATTTTTTAGAAGTTGTCTGCTTCTATTTATATATTTATTATGTATTTTGATGTGCTGAATTCAAATATGACAATTAAAACAACTGATTGGCTACTGTTTCTAAGATATTTAAGTTTTTACATTTTATGTCTATGTATATTGTGTAGATAGTAGAGTTTTAATCATAAATTGTAAACCTAGGTCTTTTCATGTGTTTATGGTTGCTTTACATGATAATATTTCACCTGTCCTGTTTATGTAACACTTTAAAAATCAGCAAAAGGGTTATATAAATAAAATGTATTGTGAAACAAAAGGCAAAAAGCTATTATGTACATAGTTTAGTCCTATTCAGTGTCTACTCGGCGCTTCTTGGCTTGTCTCTTGTATTCATTAAATGGAGCATCTCTTGTCACTGTCCAGCAATAGTCTGCAAGCACTGATGGGCTCCATTTGTCCTGATAGCGTTTCTCCATTGTTGCAATGTCCTGGTGAAATCGCTCGCCATGCTCGTCACTCACTGCTCCGCAGTTTGGTGGAAAAAAATCTAGATGAGAGTGCAAAAAATGTATCTTTAGTGACATGTTGCAACCAAGGCTTTTGTATGCCTTGAGGAGGTTTTCCACCAACAACCTGTAGTTGTCTGCCTTGTTGTTTCCGAGAAAATGTATTGCCACTGACTGGAAGGCTTTCCATGCCATCTTTTCCTTGCCATGCAGTGCATGGTCAAATGCATCATCTCGAAGAAGTTCACGAATCTGAGGACCAACAAAGACACCTTCCTTTATCTTAGTTTCACTTAACCTTGGAACTTTTCCACGGAGGTACTTGAAAGCTGCTTGTGTTTTGTCAATGGCCTTGACCAAGTTCTTCATCAGACCCAGCTTGATGTGTAAGGGTGGTAACAAAATCTTCCTTGATTCAACAAGTGGTGGATGCTGAACACTTTTCCTCCCAGGCTCCAATGACTGTCGGAGTGGCCAATCTTTCTTGATGTAGTGGGAATCTCTTGCACGACTATCCCATTCGCAGAGAAAACAGCAGTACTTTGTGTATCCAGTCTGCAGACCAAGCAAGAGAGCAACAACCTTCAAATCGCCACAAAGCTGCCACTGATGTTGGTCATAGTTTATGCACCTCAAAAGTTGTTTCATGTTGTCATAGGTTTCCTTCATATGGACTGCATGACCAACTGGAATTGATGGCAAAATATTGCCATTATGCAGCAAAACAGCTTTAAGACTCATCTTCGATGAATCAATGAAGAGTCTCCACTCATCTGGATTGTGAACGATGTTGAGGGCTGCCATCACACCATCGATGTTGTTGCAGGCTACAAGATCACCTTCCATGAAGAAGAATGGGACAAGATCCTTTTGACGGTCACAGAACATGGAAACCCTAACATCACCTGCCAGGAGATTCCACTGCTGTAGTCTGGAGCCCAACAGCTCTGCCTTACTCTTGGGTAGATCCAAATCCCTGACAAGGTCATTCAGTTCAGCTTGTGTTATGAGGTGTGGTTCAGAGGAACAGGATGGGAGAAAATGTGGGTCCTGTGACATTGATGGTTCAGGACCAGAAGTTTCATCCTCTTCCTCTTCCTCGTCTGACTCAAGTGAGAATGATTCTGGTGCATCAGGAACCGGCAGTCCTTCTCCGTGGGGTATTGGGCGTATAGCTGATGGAATGTTTGGATAATGCACAGTCCACTTTTTCTTCTTTGACACACCTTTCCCAACTGGAGGCACCATGCAGAAGTAACAATTGCTGGTATGATCTGTTGGCTCTCTCCAAATCATTGGCACTGCAAAAGGCATAGATTTCCTTTTCCTGTTCAACCACTGGCGAAGATTTGTTGCACAAGTGTTGCAGCATATGTGTGGGGCTCACCTCTTGTCCCGATCTCCAATTTTGCAGCCAAAATAAAGGTGATAGGCTTTCTTAACCATAGTGGTTAGACTGCGCTTTTGTGATGCAAAAGTTACTTCAGCACAAACATAGCAGAAGTTATTCGCACTGTTCACACAAGTACGAGGCATCTCTGCTCACTTTGGCTAAACAGAAATGTGTCCCTTTGCAAAATCAAACACTGACAAATAAGAGAGCACGACATTGTATGATTTCTAGAGCTGATATAGAGCAATTTGTTCAGCAGAATGATGTAAGCTTCGTTATGATTGCATCATCCATGACTTCTAGGAATAACATGATGCAATTCATATCATGTATGACCCAATACCAGCTTCAGATTGCATCATTCATTGTTTTGCCTAAAAAGCAAGTACTGTCCAAACCCAGTCATAGATTTATTCATAGATCCAGTCAAAGATGTATTTTAGTCATTTCTGGTTTAAATTGAGATCCCTTTCCTTTATAACTCACTTATCCTCCGCCATTCCCATGTTAAGCGTCGTATATACTGACCCAATAGCATATCTTGAAAACTAGAGCCAATCAACAATTGTAAGCATCATTTTCGTTCTCAGTGACCCAGAATTAGTAAAGTTTGACTACATTTATTTCAGAAGCATTTTGGCTGTATAGCAGTGTTAGTTGCTCTGTGATGACAGGCATATCACTATTGTGGTCTAGCATGGTGTTTGTGATTCACCTCTTACTCTCAAGAGACTTTCTATTGTTGTTCTAAAACGATATATCCGTTTCCTTTTCTCAGTATGCAAAAACATGTAATCTGAGTGGTTTTGGACATGTTTTCTAAAAGCACAATTTCTTCTAATGAAACTCCGTAAGTAACAGTGTACACTATAATAAGTAAATCTAACGTTTGTAAAAAATTGCAAATAACATAGGCTAAATATTACTGCAAACACAGCTAACATGATTTCCTTCTTATCTTAAGATTACAAGAGGTTTGTGTACAAAACTCAGCACAACTTTAAATATTGAGCTGCAGTCAGCATTTATATAAGTTATTTTTGATTGAGGAATTTGGTGCCAAAGCAAATGCTTGTGCCGACAGGCGCAAGCTTCCCCAGCGCTACTGTTCTAATATGCTGAATCCTTAAATACATTTTCTGTTTTTCCAGGCCTGGGCCCCAATGTGCAGAAAATACCACTTGTGCCAAATTAAGCAAGTCTGTTGTACAGAAAAATCACCTAGAAAAATCTCTACCCTAGAAAGGGTTGATGTCTGAAGTAAATTAAATGAGGTAGCAGGATAAAGTTTAAAAAATATGATTAGTGGGTTTCTTTAAAGAGTCAAATGCACGTGTGTTGTACAAAGCACACTGGCTAACCTTCAAATGCAGGCCACATTGCCGTGGCAACTGAATAATTCCCCAGGTTCTGAAGGAGAGGCAACTATTGCCAAGTGAATGCTGACAGGTAAAACCAAGCCACCGCCACCTCAGTAAAACATAAAGTGAATTTGTAAATAATAAGAAATTAGCCCTCAGACAGGCCTGGTTACTGAATCTTTAAAGGTGTGTGGTTTTACTTCATTTTTGAAAGCAGCATACTTGAGAGAAGCAAAGGGCTCTGGGGATAGGTTGTAGGGTGACCAGACAGCAAGTGTGAAATATCAGGACAAGGGTTGGGGGATAATAGGAGCCTATGTAAGAAAAAGACCCCAAAATCAGGACTGTCCCTATAAAATTGGGACTTCTGGTCACCCTAATAGATTGGGACTGCAAGACCTTTCTACACAGCAGCCTCCGGAAAGAACAGTAATAGGTTGACAGTGCTTCAGAGAATGGAAAGGGATATCTAGGTTGTATGGTACAGATGACTGTCAGTGTCTGCAGCTTTAATATTTAAACCCCTGGTGAACGAGTGTGAGCTGACCCCTTGATGATAATGAAAGAACAGCATTTCCCTGATGGCCAGTAGAAAGGTGGCTTCAAATTAGGTAGGCTTTTATAACATTCCTCTTCTAATCTGCAACAGCCTAGTGTTATCATCTTTTCAGCATCCTCATCTTTTCTTTGGGGGTGAGTGGATAGTGAGATGAGAGGATGTGTGGTTCTTAATAAAATGGCCAAAGAGAAATACCTGATTTACAAATTGTTTGCAATTAAAAGTGGCATGTTTGATTTGTAGGGTTATATAGTAAAACCTGAAAGTTATGAACACTTTGGGAATTGTTCATAACCCTAAAATGGTCATAACTCTGAACAAAACATTACAACTGAACATTGACTTAATACAGCTTTGAAACTTTGCTAACCAGAAGAAAAAAATGCTACTTTCCCTTTATTATTTTTAGTAATTTACATTTAACACAGTACTGTAGGTATGGTTTGTTTGTTTTTGGTCTTTGCTGCTGCCCGATTGTGTTCTTCCAGTTCCAAATGAGGTTTGTGGCTGACTGGTCAGTTCGTAACTCCAGTGTATATAATGCTGAAGTTCTACTGTGATATTCATCATGTCTGATTTAGATAAGCATGGTTTATTCCTGAAGATGGTCACAAATCCAGACTATTTCAGGAATTTTAGCACAGATGATTTTTCATGTGAAAATTCCTAGCAGAAGTTTGTTCATTATTTTCCTGTTTAAAATGATTTACTAATTCAGTGAGGGAGCAAAAATAATAACTTGTGACAGAAATGACGAACCATACACCATGAACAATAAGGAACAGAGTGGATGTGATCAAACTGTAGACTGGAATTTGTTACAGTAATAACAGAACTTCCACCTTTGTAAAATTGAATGCAGTCCTTCAAGTGAAATGAACAAGTAGATTGTCTTTCAAGAAGCTACACTAATAGTGACACAGTATCAGCTTTTAGAACAAGAAATTTCTATGACATATTTCTTTATTAAAATAGTTATGAGTGTAGATTTCAGATTTATTATTAAAGGCTGCAGTTAGTTTTTCAGCCATACACCTTAAATCACATTTCAGTATTTTAATTGCTGTCTAAGGGTACGCTTATACTACCTCCACTCCGGCGGGTAGTATTCAATGTATTGAGGATCGATTTATCACATCTCGTCTAGGCGCAAGAAATTGATCCCTGAACATGCTCCTTTCAACTCTGGAACTCCAGCTCTGCTATAGGAGTAAGCGGAGTCGATAGGGGAGCCGCTACAGTCAACTTGCCACTGTGAGGATGGCCACATAAGTCGAACTAAGATACTTCAGCTACGCAAATAGCGTAGCTGAAGTTGCGCATCTTAATTCAAACGTTCCCCCAGCCCCACCCCCAACCAGGGTAGCCCAGGCCTAAATGTATAACTTAGCCCAGTGCTTTATTACAACTAGCTTATGATAAAGTAATTTATTGGGAAAAGTCTCCAAAAGATGATTTTAGGATTCAGGCATATTTCTTAGATAAGAAATTTATATCTGGAGTTTCTTTGCTCCTTCAGATTTTTTTGATCAGTATATTTGTTTGCTCACAGTCAGACTTGAGGAGACTCCAGAGTTTTAAATAGAAGTGGAACTCTATTTGCTGCTTATTTCTGGATCATAGGTGGCTAAAAATTAGAACTTCCTCAAATGATTTATTTAGACAGAATAGGGACTAGGCCAGCAGCTTCAGTACAAGTCTTCTCATATTGTCTTACTACACTGTTGATAATGGCTATAGTTCTGAATCAGCAGATAACTCCCTTTTGTAAATCTCTGCCTAGAAGGGGATGTAGTTGGTTGTTTTTAAGGATATCCCAATTATTTCCCCTCTGCTTAAACCCTCCCAGCTCTCATTGACTCTTAAGATTCTATAGTTGTCCATCTTCCAATAAAGAACCTCAATTCAAGTAACTGGCTTGCAATTCATTAGTTTCAAGTACCTTTTGAGGACTAATAGGAAATTTCTAATGAGAAGCTAAATACTCAAGGCTGGATCATCCCTTCCATTGCTAGATCTCAGCAGCAGCCCTCAAATATCTCCCCATACAACTCCCTGGGGCCCATCTGCTGGAGCTCCACTGGGTTATGATGGTGTGGGAACATCTGTCCTATGCAGACCCTTGAATTTCTGTGTAACAGTCAGGGAGGAGGAAATCAAGTACTCATAGCATGAGAAACAGCTAGATAGAGCTCAGAAATGTTTTAATTCTCTCTGGGTCCCATCCATGGCTACTTCTGAGGGAATCTAGCCAACTTCTGCCATCAGCAAGGTGGCAGGGTAAGGGAAGATAGATCAGTGTGAAAATACATGCCCTTGCAGAGCACCTCTGAAGATCTGGAAGTTTTGAACACCTCACCTCACCCTGCTCTGCTGCCTCTCCAATCTGTCTTCCTTGAGAAAACAAATTTAAAAGTTCAATATTAAAAGTAAAAATGAACAAATGTTGCCAAAATTATATTTTTTTAATGTCCCCAAAATTTAAATGTTCAGAATTTAATTAATTTCAAAGTTTTTATTCTTCTTTCCAATTTGGAGTTAATATTTTCCTCAAAATGACAGAATTTCCCATGGAAATGGAAGATCCAGTTTCTGACCAGCTCTCTATTATACTTTCTAACCCAGTGAAATGGGCCCATTAGCTAGGAGCCTGATATGGTTTTTATATTGCTCCCTTAAAGCACTCTTTTGGTAATAGACAAATTTAATTTATTCATTAGCCTGTTTGCAGCGGAGAATCCCCGCCCCCCACAAACAACAGAGAACAGGGCATTTTGGGAGTGATTTCCTTATCTAATAGGTATAGTCATGATGTAATACAAGTCGTCAGGAAGTCGGCTGGCGTGGCTAGGCAATCAAAAATTGTTCGGAGGAATACTTAACTGTCTTCGACAAGAGCCAGAAGAATCCCATTTAGGCTTTCAAGGATCTGACCTTCAGTTTCATTGCCAAAGAGTTTGAGATGTTCCAGGTGTTGATTTAGAGACTCTGTTTAAAGAGGAAAAAAGATATTATCAGATCTCCATGACTCTATTTCATGAAGGGTCTACGCATTCTTACTAAACATATTCACATATGCACACAAAAAGAAGCGTATTGCATCAAAAAGAGGGGCCCAAATATTTGCCCCAGATCTCAGAATTGCTATGAAATGTCTGAGTTGAAAAGGCACTCTGGGCAGTGTAGGCATAGATCTTGCTGGGCATTAGTAGGCTAGCCTATGGCTTGATCTGAAGGCAAGGTTAGACTGTAAATAAGGGTGTGACAAGCTGTGTGCTGAAGAGAGTATTTTTGGGCTCACCAAGATAAGCCAGAACACACTGAACTGATAAGCTTGAAGTGTAGCTAAGGTGAGAACATAAGTGATGGATCATGCAAGGACAGTAGAGTATCCAAACCAATTAGATTCAAGAAGTGTAGATGGTAGTATCTAGGAAAAGTGTACATAAACTGTGTAGTGTGCGCTATGATTTGGAATTGTGGTATCAACTATACCTAAATCCCCAGTGTCTGGGCCTGCCAAGTGTAGGCATAGAGCTGACACTTGGCTAATAGAGTAACCTGAGTGACGAGCTGGAGCTGAACTGAATTGTCGGATCCCAGAGAACTGGCGACATGTTCTGGATTAGTTGAGTAGAAAAGGGCTCTGAGGGCATTCCAACTGGTATTATGGACATACCAAATGAGCTCACTAGTTAATCTTGAGTTCAGAATTCCCATATCAACTAGGACCACAATTAGCAGTTGCACAAGTGCATAGTTTATCAAGATCAAGTATACAAGAAAATATTCCCTTGCATAGACATATAAAACATATCATATATATACAAGTTTGTCCCACTGTACTAAGTTTCTTTTTTTAAGTAAAGAATACTTTGAAAAGTGCTCAGAAAGAGACAGGACTAGACAGAGGGGCCAATAATCAGAACTATTGTTTCCAAGCACCTCTTCCTCCAATCACTTGACCTTTTGGAACTAGAATAAAATTAGACCTTGACCAATTCACTCGTGGTTTCAGTTTAATAAAATGTCCATACATCTGAGGAAATCTGGCACAATCAATAACAAAAGTATCTCAGGTGGGATTTAGAAGGGATTTAAAAGGATGCACTCATTTTTAGACTCTTTGGGGCAGAGGGTTATTTTTGGTTTTGGATGAACAGTGAAGGGGAGGTGAAGATTTTGAAACAAGGCTCTATGGTTTTAAGAAAATCATTCAAGCTTCTTTAAGTGTGAGAGTGATGACCCTGATCTATATTTCCACTAACCTATAAAGAATGTATGGCACTCCCAGTGATGTTGGTAGGGTGTGAGACTAAGAATAAAATGTACTTGCATGATGATTTGTGGCCTGAGTTCATGGTATGTAAACTATAGAAATTACACTGAAGTGTGCTGAGCCTTTGTTAGCAGAGCTGCAATAAAATAATAATTTTTACTCCACAAACTGGTCATTAAGAAGTTTGTTTTTCCATAAAAACACTTGCAAAGACTCCACCCGGAATTTTTTCTGCATTTTCCTAGTAGAGATAGTTCATCATTTCCATTTTTGTTGTAGTGGTGCTTGTGACATTTTTGCTATTTTCTCTCTCTCTGGATCTGTCTATTAAGTGAGGTGAGTTTTTCTAAATGATGGTGTGCATGCTGTGCAGGAGCTGTTTTTCTCCAGCAAAATAACAGGTGTCTTGTGCTGTTTGTTGTTTTTAAAAGGAGTGGAGCAATATTGAAGGTTATTATTGCCTATGGGCAAAAGTTGTTTTTGGTTGAAATGGAAAAAAAGGCAATTAAACTCATACTTTAAGGCTAGAAGGGACCAGTGTTAGAAACTCCCACTAAAATTTTCCTGCTTCCAGCTAAATTTGCTGGTTCCTGTGTCATTGGCTGGCTGCTTGGCTGCCTTTATAGGTTCCCTCATCAGGGCTCTACTGTAACCAAATACTCTGCTCCTCTCTCAGCATGCTGCCTCCTATCAGCCCCGCCCCCCACCCCAATCCAGCGAGCAAACACTCAAGAGTTTACTGGACATTTGGGCTGTGGGAATTTTATGCTTTGATGTTTTATAGTAATTGCTCTGCTATTAAAAGGGGACAGATTCCCAAAGGATTTCTTTGCTCAATCTCTTTCTGTTCAATGTTCCTTATTTATCCTGAGTAACACACTGTAGGTATTGATCTGTATTGGTCTTTTAACTATAAAACATCTCCTATTGCATTTTTGTCTGAGCACCTGGCTTTCCGAGAAACCACAGGCAAAGGGCAACATAGACATAACCAACAGGGAAGTGTCAAAGCAAAGCAACTTGTGAATTTATAGCATTGCTTAGTGGTGCAAACACAGCAAGAACTGCTGGAATAGGGAAGAACCATTTCTTCTGACTTGCTGTAAGAACTTGGTGAAGTGATCTCTCTTTCTGTAGGGCTATGCACATGACAGTAACAGGAATTATTTTTAAAAAAGGGATTTCATTTGAGTTAAGGGATTCCAAAATGCAGCTTTAAGAAATTCCACAAGAGCAATCCTGATAGCTGTGTAGTCTTTAGGTTAGGTTTCCTAAAATGTGGCTAACAGGCAAGATTATAAATGCTGATAAAAATATTGCGGCAGATTGGATTGAGCATGAATGATCTGATACCTCCTATGATTCTCCCTTTTAAAGATTCCCAATCCCTTAAGACAATCTGCTTCATCTCTAATCATGGCAATGATATTTTAGCAGTACTAAGAAATTCTAAACTAAATCTCTAATATTTGAAAGTAAAAAGGCAGAAAACCTTATCAGCTCAAAGGAGGTTGTTTTAAAAATAGCTTGCAATAGAATCAACATTATCCTGGACTATTCATGTAGACTGGTAGAGTGGTAATTAAAAATCCCGGTGCTTTGTTATTCCTCTAGGGAATAGATCAGTCAAGTAACACCATATGCACAATGATACTCATTGTCCTTGAAAATATTCCATCTGGTTAAAATCCATTGTGTTATGGAATTAAAATAACTACTAAAAGGAAGAGAATAAAAAGTGATAGAATAAAAGCTATGCTCAGAAAGACTGACTTGCAAAGAAAACTTTCAAATATCTGTTTTAAAAAAACAAATACTCCTTTTTAGATTCTGCTATCCATCGTTTTTCTCCCAAATTGTTTGCTACTTACTAGAGCGTATTGGAGTGTAATCAGTGTAGGACTCATCCTACTCATCTTCCTTTGTTTGTTTGATCCTGAAATGGAGTCATGTGGCAGAAAAACCCCCACCACAATCCTTTCATTGAGAACAGATCATAATGGCACAAATACAGGTTATGACTTAAGCTGTCTGGTAAAAGGAAGTTCCACATTGCAATCAAAGGTTGACATTGCAGAATTTCTGGCAAAACGGGGCAATCTGTTTCAGTGCCTAGGCTACTAGGGAGCTGGCAGGAAAGCAGGCTGGTTAGACAGCCTGCCTGGCTTCTGTCAAAGGTTTGATGGAATCAGCACATTATTACAGAATGTTTCAGTCCAAACAGCATTTATCAACAGAAATCTGTTCTGTCAGTTCTAGCTGTGACTGAGCTGGGGACAGGGTGTGTGAAATGGGCTGTGAGGGAGAAAGCTGATTAACCATGCCCCTGGGTGGGTCATCTGCAGGGACTGGACCTCAGATGGCTAGGCGTGAAATCATGAGCCTGTGACTAAGCCATAGGGTCACAGCTATCAGCTCAGGCGCAGTAGCAGACTCACATCTCTGTGTCGTCTAACCAGTAGAACTGGTACAAGGAACTACAGGATGTTAGTGTGTTATGTGGTGTTTTGCGATCATCTGAGTGGCAGCGGCAGCGGCAGCAGCAGCTGCACTGCAAGGAACACAGGAAAAAATGATGGTTGTAGATTAATAAATTTGAATGTCAGACATGACCATCACGATCACAGAATCTAGCCCCCTGCATAACAAATACCATAGAGTTAAACCAAGTGGTTCCTGCATCAAGCCCATAGGTTCGATCTTAGCTGTAATGTTTCTTTTAGCTCTTCACTACTCGCCGGATGGGCGGGTAGCGATCGATCTTTTAGCAATCGATTTCTCGCGTCTCGTTAAGACGCGAGAAATCGATCGCTAGTGGCACCCCCGTCAACTCCGTAACTTTAGTTTGCCGCGAGGCGCAAGCTGGAGTTGAAGGGGGAGCCTGCTGCCGCCCACCACCGCCGCCATGAGGATGGCAGGTAAGTCGGCTGAAGATACGCCAACTTCAGCTACGTGATTCACATAGCTGAAGTTGCGTATCTTCAGTCAATCCCCCCGCATAATGAAGACCAGCCATCAAAATCTTGCTTTTAGGGCTGGTCTTCACTAGGGGGTTGGATCAGCTGTAGATACGCAACTTCAGCTAACGTAGCTGAAGTCGGCGTCTCTACAGCCGACTTACCTGCCATCCTCACAGTGGCGGCGGTCAGCAGTGCGCTCCCCCGTCGACTTCAGCTTACGCCTTTTGGCAAGCTGGAGTTCCGGAGTCGACGGGGGCAGCGCTGGCGATCGATTTATCGTGTCCTGACAAGATGCGATAAATCGATCGCCAAAAGACCGATTGCTACTGTGCGTAGTGAAGACAAGCCCTTAGACTTCAGTTGGGGAGGAATCCACCATGTCAATAAATAAGTTGTTCCAGTGGTTAATTATTCTCATCAAAATCTCTGGCAAGTTTCCAGTCTGAATTAGCTTAAGCTTTAGCTTTTATCCAATGATCTCTCAAGTTCTAGCAGGAGAAACACAGAACCTAGTTCTTAAATGTTGGCAGATACATGGGAAACCATTTCCTTCTCTTTAATTTGCCGTTTTCTAATGTGGCAGATCTACAGCTGGTGTAAATCAGCATACCCCCATTCATTTCAATGGACTACCCCAATTTATGTCAGCCAAGGATCCACTCTATCGATGTGTAGGTTTTTATACTGATCTTTTCCTTCCATCCCAGCAATTTTACACACTGTACTAAGCCATTCATCTGCTAATTTTTAATTTTTGAGATGAGTTTTCTAAAACTGGGAATATAAGTGCTTTCTAGTTAATCTAAAGAACATACTTTATTGTACATGGGTGTCTATACTCATGCTATGCTAAGAGTTCTGCTTCAGGTTAAGAAAGCACATGGTAAGTTCATAATGCTAGGAAAATAGCTGCAGGGTCTTTCTATGGGCACAGTCAAAAACAAACAATTTGACAAGTCTTGTTGTAGTTTCCTATATGTCTTCAAAAGCCATGCCGCTTGTTATAAGCTTTTGTTTTCTCATAGCACTTTTCCTCTTCAACTCTCATGAGTAACTCAACAATAACAAACCTGCCTGCATACTCAGTGGAAGAAATGTAAGGCTCCAGTCCTCCTCTGCTAGGAGAAAGAATAGGTATTTATTTGGTAATGAAACAAAGGGATAAAAATCAGATATGAACAAATATTGGTGATCGGCATGTGTACATATGTAACTAACTAAAACATGAGGCCAAATAGCCCAACTTTGCACATGAGAAATAATGTATTACTCTGTGAACAGTCTAATTAAAATCAACGGTTGCAGAATGTGCTCCATTGACTTCAGTGAGACTCTACTTGTGGCATAAGGTGCTACATAACATGCATAAAAGGTATTAGGAGCTAGTCTTTAGTGAATGATTGATTATATTCCATCTTTGCAAAGGCATGGAAATGGCTCAGTATTGGCTGACTTATGTTGTTTCCAATACAAGTATCTTATCTTGAAGCATAAAATACAGTAAAGAAGGAACAGATTTGCCATCTCTTCAGACTTTTAAACCTGTAACTGGAAAATTGTCTCAAGTCAGATAAGCCATTATCTCTGTCTCTGTGAAAAGCCACTTACATCCATGTTAGACTATATGTCTTGTGCTGTCATTGCACTCAAGGATAACATGAATTCTAAAACAGTATCAGCAGATTAAAAAGCACTTTGGAAGGAATTTAAAGCTAATATCCAAAAGTCTACAGGGACATAACTGTTAAAAATTTCTCACCAGACATTCCTTTTTGGAGTTTTTTGGACAGTGTTGTAGGTTACTCATGCCTAGTCTGTAGCATAAAAAAAAACTGCAAATAGAAGTAAATTTTCAGAATTATACCAAGCAAGCAAATTCTTGCTACTCCCTGCATTACCCATGTTAACAAATAGATGTGGGAGAAGGTTAATTGTTTTCTGTGTGGAAGGCATTTAAAAACATGACTGTGCTCTCCCTTTCGCTCCCATAAACATGGAGGCTAGTTAAAAATGTTTTGCAAAAACAAAATCCACAATAAATTGTGCTATTTTGGAGAGAGGAATCTCTAATCTGTAGCCTTGTGGACAAATTAGCTTTGCAAGGTTTTGGGTATGACTGAATGACTTGTGTACATGTGCATGGGATGAAAGATGAATCTAGGCTACAATTCCACTCATTGGATCCTCTGCCTGACTGGGGCTTCTCTAAATTACTCCAGCTAGAGCAGTCCCCTACAGACCAATCTGTTTGCTGGGAATCACTAGGACACATTGAGTTCTCTTTGAATCCTCCCACCTTTGGCTCACCCAGGATCACATCCCTCTCCCAAGGGAGCAGGTGACTAGAGAGGACTAAGATAAGGAAATGGAGCCAGGATGCCAGCCCTAAAATGTCGCATCTTTTTCTCTCTGGGCTGGTCTTCTCCAGGGGTGGGGATTGACTGCAGATATGCAACTTCCGCTACGCGAATCACATAGCTGAAGTCTGCATATCTGCAGCCAACTTACCTGCTGTCCTCATGGTGGTGGCGGTCGGCGGTGCACTCCCCCATCGACTCCAGCTTACGCCTCGCATCAAGCTGGAGTTATGGAGTCGACGGGCGCAGTGCTGGCGATCGATTTCTCGTGTCTTTACAAGACGCGATAAATCGATCGCTAAAAGATCGACGGCTACCCGGGGTAGTGAGGATGTACCCTCTGTCTCTCCTATAAAGGGAGGTCTAAGCTGACTAACTGCAGTTTTGTTTTTCAAATAACAAGCAACGTCTGACAATCTGTCAAGAAAGGCAGAAGTACAAGCAATTAACTTCTGATATTTAAATGAGGCTTGGCCACTGGATGTTTGGAAAGTTGTGATCGTGACTGGTAGGGTCACAAAATTTGACCACTCCATACCGAATTGTTAAAAAAAAAGATGCCATTGAACTTTTTTCCAAAACCTGAGCTATTTAGAAATGCTTAGTCTAATGGCCCAAAGGCCTGCAGATTCTAAATATTCTTTTAAACATCTCTCACTTGTTGAGAACTAAAATATAGGAAACCCCTCTATTTCTTTAGGATCCACAAAATTAGTATTTTACTGGCTCTGCCTCCATCCTGAACAGCTGTGAGCCACTCAATCTTCTCCCTAAAGAAACTCCTCTAACTACAGCACAGTACAAAACTGAACTTTCCTGTCGTTTTTAAACTCAGATTCAGATCCAAATCCAGATCTAAACTTTGGGACCCAGACCTACCTGTTCGGTGGACTTAGCTGAACATTTAGTGTCAGTGCCCAAAACGCTGAGGGAGTTAATTTTGGGACTCTGGCCTCCCTCTGTACTTGAGCTAAATGATACAGTTAAATGTCTTTATGATGGATGATGGTACTGCCCTTCTCAGTGTGTCATTTGACTGATGATTTATGCATTTTATTGGCATTACACACCAACTCAACTGCCTGCCCTGCTGACTGATACATGTTAGAGAGAAGAAACAAGAAAGGATTTACAATTAAAATGACTGAAAATGCTTTTGCCTGCTGGGACAAGTCTTTGGGTTTTTCCGTTTCCCTTACAAAATTAAAAGACCTCTAAATAGGGAGAAAGCTACATTCCTAAACTTTTCTTTAGGCCAAGTTTCCATTTTATGTGAACAAAGCAGATCAGATAGTTGGGGGTTGGTGGATGGAATGGCAAAGGTTCTGCTTTGACACATACCCTCCCTCAATGCTCTGATATGACATCATTCACCTTTCCTTTTGTTTGTTTGGACAAGGTCCATTTCTGTATGTCTCACTGATGCTGCCTCCAAAAACTGACTGTGAACAAGTCCTGCATTGGTAAACTGATGGTAGAACAGGATAACCTACTAGTCTTTCTTCATCTGTGATTTCTCTAGCTGTTAGAGCTTGGAGACAGAATAAATGAATGTCTACAAAAGGGCTGTCGTGGAGCTCATACAATATTGTGAGAAATGCAACTGTCTGGCATTTTTTGTTTCTACAGGATATTGGGTATTTTCAGTCTACATTTCACCCCTTTTTAAAAAATCATTAACACAGGCATTTTTTAAAAAAATGGAAGTGACTCAAGAATGGTAAAGTAGTTTAGGTAGAAGGATACTTTGGGTATGCAAAATATTTTTTGTTTCAGTTAACAGGTCAAACAAAGGAGTTTTGGGCAGATTATCCGACATTGCCAGAAAAGCAGCTCTTACAGTCAAATACCTGCTGTTCTCAGATGTGGGTTACCTTTTTTGACAGTAGTGGGTATTTACTCATAGTACTGGGTTACATTTTAAATTACTTGTGTGGGTCCCTGTGACACTCTCCTCAGGGAGCCCAGAACCATAAGCCACCGTGTTATCTGTCTGCCTCCGCAACAGAGCTTTGCTGGAGCTTAAGCTGTGTGACAGCTCCCTGCCACACCAGTCTGTCTGTCTCACCAGCAAACTCCTTAAGATTCTGCCAGTCCAAACCTTGCCTTGCAGCTAACATTCAGTGAATCCCAAGTTCCCAGAGGCATCTATCTCTCTGCAGTGTTCAGTCCCTCTCATTGTGACACAAAATTTACCAAGGCTACTGCCTCCAAAGAGACAATGCAGATAGCAGCTTGTGGGCCCTCACCTAAACATTTTACTTTAATACTCAGCACAGAGAGTTTATAGCAGGGTGACCAGATGTCCTGATTTTACTGGGACAGTCCTGATTTTGGGGTCTTTTTCTTATATAGGTTTCTATTTCCCCCCACCCCTCCTGATTTTTCACATTTGCTGTCTGGTCATCCTAGTTTATAGTAAAAGTAAGCACAAGTTTACTTTAAAAGGACATAGATTTAAGTAATACTAAGTGATACTTAGCAAGAGAAAGAGACAGTTATGGCTACAAACAAACCAAAAATAACATGCTTTCTAGACTCTAAAACTTAACTTCAGCAAGCCGTAATCTTTGCCTAAGCACCTTTCTCACTTACGTCAAGTCATGCACATCTCCAGCCTCTCAGCTGGGAGGATCCACTTCTTCCAGAATCAAAGAATGCTGTTTCCTTTGTTCCCCAAAAGATGGATAAAAGTCCCCTTTCTTCCTTTGTTATACCCCTTCATCCTCAGGTCAATTTGCTTTCTCGATTTGGCTTGATCACTTTATCTATTTTAGATACAAATGTACTTCTATTTTCCTTTGCTTGTAATGAAGCGATGCTGTTTTTCTTAGTCACTCGTTGGCTTGAAACATGCAGACAGGTAAAGCTACCTTCCTTTGTCTGGGGCAGGCTTGTTTATCAATTGCCTCTATAACCTATTTCCAGCATAACTCTTTATACATAAACTGTATATATAATCACACAATGATACTCATGACCAGCATACCTTACAAGGCACCATTTGGCTAAATATTGTGACGAGAGTGCAGGGAGTTCCCTTTGCTAGTTGGCATAAAGGGGCACTCACAGTCTCTTTCCTGTATTATAATCGGACAGCTTTCCTAAACATTTGTTTTTCTGACTGCTGTAAAACAGTTGTCATATAATCACTCCCATTTCTACGGTGGAAAAAGGGATTCTGGTCTCTATGTGGTTTGTAAAGTATTTTGAGATCCATCTAGATGAGAACCATCCTGCTAAATTCTGCATTATTTACACTAACATAAAGCCAGAGTAACTACGATTAGGCATCCACTGTAGACAGAATTGACTGTCCACTTTTTGACATGCAAGGATATTTTATTGTAATATCTGCATTTCTGCAGGGTACCAGGAAGGTGCGGTCTTTGTTCAAATAAATGCAGTTTCTTCAGGTTTACATCAGTAATAAGCAGGAGTAGGATTTGACCCAATGCATTTTCAGTACAAATATAATAGTGATTGGGGCCATTCTGCATTTGGGCTATTCTGGGGCTGATTGGGGCTATTCTGCATTTGTTCTTCTAGCAAAGCATTGAAATAAATGGGACTGCCCACATGGTTAAAGTTAGGCACATGCTTATGATTTTGCTAGACTGAGTGCTAGATGAATGGATTCTTATGTATTACTAAAGGGTCTAGATAAATATAGTGCACATGTTTTGGATATTAGGGTATCTAAGCAGAAAAGTGTTAATGCAACATATGTGTCTTAAAATATTGTTTTAAGCACTATTGAGTAAACCACAGGAAGTATATTTAAAGAAGAGGAAGACCACTTTGATCAGCACAGAAAAGAGTTGGTCAATGAAAGTCTTTCAAGTTCTATCAGTGAATGAGGACATTTAGGACATCTAAGGTGAATCAACTAAAAGGTGTAAAGTCAATGAGAACAATTTAGAGCACATTAACCCTCTAGATATGGATGCTGTCACTCAAGAGTGAAGTGGCCTAAATTTCGTATAACTTAATCTGGCCCTAGGTCCTGCAAGGTTTAGAGAACCTCACATTCAGATGGAGTTGAGGATGCTCAGGGTCACGCAAAGCCATGCAAGTTTGAATCCAATTGGCCAGATTCTCAGCTGCTGTAAGTCAGTATAACTTTATTGACTTCAGGGGAGCTGACATTCCCTCGGCACAGGCAACAACAAGCATTGCTGACTCCAGTCTATTAAGCACATCTGACATCCCCTCCCTCCCCACATCTCTGAAAAAAGCTTGAATCAAAGGCAGCAGCTTTGGGAGTTACCTGTGATATTGGCGTGTTAGTGTAATGCTGTTGAAGAAGTAAACAGTATATGGTCAGATACTGTAGAATCTGAGAGCCACACTGTGATGGAGTCAGACCAGAAGGATATAGGAGAGTGCTGGAAGGCAGGTATATTAGTCTCAGGATGTGCAGGTCCTTGTTCCCTGGATAGCCAAACAAAGGCTACTCCAGACCAATCAAGACACCAGGGGCCAATTAAGAACCTTCTAGAAAGGAGTAGAAACAGCTAGCCTAATTGGGACACCTGAAGCCAATCAGGGACTGGGTGAATCCAGATAAAAACCTCCCAGTTAGTCAGGTGGGCTGTGGGTGTCAGGAGCTGTGGAAGGAGGCTGTGCTGTTGGTGAGACTGAGTGGTGGACAACATATCATCTAGAAGGAAGGAGGCCCTGAGGTAAGGGTGAAGTGGAGTTTGAAGAAGCAGGGACTGCTGTAGGGAAGTAGCCCAGGGAATTGAATTGTGTTTTGTAGATAAAAGGTCAGCCATCTTAGCTGATACTATTAGGGTCCCTGGGCTGGAGCCCGGAGTAGAGGGCGGGCCCGGGCTCCCCTGCTGTTCCCACCTTCCATACTGGCCTGTGATGAAAGTAACTCACTAGGTGGTGACTCTTGCCAATTATACTGAGAAAGGGAGGTCACTCTGGGGCCTAGATGAGTTTCTGAGGCCCCTAAATCTGCCAGGAAGCGCAGGACCCACAAGTACAAACTTGGAGCTTTGTCACAACACATATAAAGAATTGCCAGCCTCATCTATATTAGGCTGCAATATTGCTGAAAAATATGAGTATGAAACGGTGTCAAAAGAATGAATGTTTCTTTCAAAAAATGAAAGGTTCACAAATCCATACCTGAAGTAAGGTGTTATTTTCCATTTGCTATTCAAAGTTTTGTCAATCTAACCAGGGACAAGAAACAATGTCATGTGACCTACTGCACACCGTGATAGCAATTGCAGAAGAGCCGAAGTGAATAATTTGCCAGCAACCCATAATCTGTAGTTTATTCTTTTGAAATGTTCACTGAATACAGAAAATGGGACTGATTGATGAAAAATGCACAAATAAAAAGAACGTTCTAATTCAACCATCTTTAGCATTTACCCTTTAGGCTAGAACCAACTGCAAAGAAGCCTGTATTATATTGGTTTACCTTACATATGATATTATTATTATTATTTATTATTATAATATCTGGCTCTTATACCATTTATTGTATTTTAATGTGTGTGTACAATGCTCTGAATGCTACAGGGGAAGAGCTTGTACTTTATTTTTAAATTACTTTGTTCTATTATTTATATTTATTAAGGTAATTGTTCCAAACAGCTGCTCAGCTGTCATAATCCACTTATCATAATCCACAGCTTCTTTCACATTTACTCATGTTTACTCTGAGATTAGTCCCAGTGATGTCAGTAGGTCTAATTGAAAAGTAAATTACTATAATGTGATTTAGGGTGACAGAATCTTACCCTTAATATTTGATTAGCACTTGCTGGTATTCTTTAGTGATCATTAGAAAAGCAGAATTTAAATCTCAAATATATTCTAACTCTACTATAAATGCGACCCTTTTCACAAAGCAGGACAATTCAAAGTTATGTTTACCCTCCTCCTTTACCTTGCTAGTTGCTGAAACCTGTTGACCCACACTTAAGACCAGACCATTTAAATTCAGCACTTCCCTCTCTCCCCCTGGGTGGCACTTGACAACACATATCTAGATCCATTAATATACAAACTACTGTACTTTGTTTGATGTATCTTGTCCTGTGCATCCAAAGGGCAATGAAGCAGTTAACCTCCCTTCTCACACTGCTGTGCTGTATTTTATTTTGTTCTTATGAATTGGTGCGACTTGCTGGGTCTGTATGAAATTGGAATTTGATGCCTTCTTGCAGCTTGTTAATATTCAAATACACCTTATTGTTTGCATTCTTTTGGGACTGGTTTTATTACAAGACTCTTTGATATGCGACACAAAAGATTTCAGGTCATCTTAGTAATGCATGTACCAGAATATCAACCTTCCGTAATTAAATGATCCCCAGGCAATCTTATATATATAAAATCCCAAACATTTTTGCAATTCCTAGGTGAAGAAGAAAATTAAACATCATGTATTTAATATCATTTCTATCTATATTTAGCACAAGCTTTACTCACCCATAAAAATCACAGATCTCCAAACTGGGAACAATACAGAATAGCTGATCTGTAGCGTGAAGCTCTGTCCTTTACAGCTTCCAAGCTGTGGCTAAGGAGAATATTTTATAGCTGTCAGGCAGACAAGCAGCCCACAGCTTTCTCTCTCTCGCTCTCTCTCTCTCCTCTTTTTCTATGACCCTGATCTTCGAATGCATCTAATACTCCCTAATAACTTAATCCCCCACCACTGCTTGTGTTTCCAGTTCTTAGATGTCATTAACAGAAATGGGAATACAGTAATTACTATGGCAGCAGAGAACCTTTAGGCACTTTGTTATAAGTGTGAAGTAGCCTAAAATTATTGTTTACCTGTAAGGGGTTAAGCTGAAGGTAACCTAAGAGGTCAGTTGTTCACCTCTTAGGTTACCTTTAGCTTAACCCCTTACAGGTAAACAATAATTTTAGGCTACTTCACACTTATAACACACTTAAATAATTTCTCTTCCTCTGCTCTCATTTAGGGGTGTGACAACTGAGCTAAATAAGGGCCAAGTTTTTAAAAATAGCCCAGACCCCATTCAGCACCTTAACACTCTGGCAGTTTTAGAAAGTGCTGAGCACGCAGAAGTTACTCAGTGTTGAGCATTCTTGGAAATCTGGCCTGTGTATTTAGAGCCCTGGTGTGCTAAGGTCCTTTCCAAAGCCTGGTCCGAAGTGTTTGAACTCAGCTGATCACAGTTTACTTTTCACATTCATCCTACAAAAAGTTGTATCTTTTTTCACAAACATCTTGTCAAAACCTGAAATTGCCCTTTCCAAACTGTTTGTTTTTTTTTCTAGTACATTTTCTGAAATGGTTTGCATTAAAAGAAAAAAATGTTGCTATTTTTCAACTAATAGTTTTAAAAATTCACTTTTATTCTGCATTTTTCAATCAGCCCTACTTTATTTTGTGAGTCAAGTATTTAACAGCTGAACAAATGAAGTGAAATTTGGCTCACTGGGGACAGCTGTAACCCATTAGAAACCCTGAACTGTGGCTTAGTATGTGTTTAGAACATTAACAGCCATAGTCTTCCCCTGAAAGAGTATATCAGAAAGTAGATTGAACTGCCACGTGTGGTACTACCCAGCAGGCATTCAATGTTAGTGTTGGTTATAGTAGCACAATACTCAATAAATTTCTTACTGATACTTAAGGCTGAAAGTCTGTCACAGAGGTCACGGAAGTCATGAATTCCTTGACTTTCCGGGACCTCTGTGACTTCTGGTGCAGCTGACCCCAGTACTTCCCGAGCAGCTGGGGCGGCACTGGGGCCAGCTACACAGACCAGCTGCTTGGGTGCCCCCTGCCCCTGAGCAGTAGCAGCACCCAGATCCCCTAAAGGAGCATCGGTGGCACCCAGGAGCCCACCAAACTACTTAAGATTTAGTCATGGGTATTTATAGTACAAGTCATGGACAGGTCACGGCTGTGAATTTTAGCTTATTGCTTGTGACTGTCCATGAGCAACTAAATCTTAGCCTTACTGATACTTTCTGTTGAGTCATGGTGCTAGGACCACCGAGTTGTGTTTATTGTATTTAAATTCTACAGACAATGGCTATCATTTTAACTAGCTTTAAGCTTGGAAATCCAGTAAAGGAATAGAAAGTCTGGATTTGTTAAAGAGTGTTTATTGATAAGTTTTAAAAAAAGGTTAAAATGCATGTTCTCCACTCCACATGGGCCAGGAGGGCAAGCTGGCTCGTAAATGGATATTTTTTCAGTCACAATGGGATGTTTATGAAGCTGTAAGTGTACTGGAAAATAAAGGTCCTAAGCTCCATTACATTCAATAATGGGGAAAACTGCTTACATATTTATGAGCATGTCATGCTGGCAGCATGAAAAACAGCATGTTCCATAGGCATCAATGTATTGGAGAAATGTTTCCAGGCACTCAGAATATTATAGATATGCATGACGTGTTAAAAGAGACTGAGAACAGTCAGTGCTGTAGACGAGTATGTCACAAAATGCAGAGAGCCTGCTGCCCTGTGGAAGTGTGCATAATGAATTGATACATAACTGCATGGTGCAGGGCATCAATGATCTAGATAGTGGGTCTAGGATGTTGACAAAATCCAAACTAGAATTGCCACATGCTGTAAATATGTGCAGAGGTGGTAGAATTTCAGAATAAATGCAAGCAAGAGAGATAAATACTGGCATTTCACAGACAGACACAATAAACTATACAGCCCAAAGAGTGACAAAATTCAAGTGCAAAACCAGCACAGAGGCACAGTCCAATACAGAGAGTCACAGGTGGTGGTTTTATAGCATTGAGCATGCCAATAGTATCCAGCCTACATGGGGGCCTCCTCCAACATCCAGTGGGAATGTTGCCATGCATTTCAACAAGCATTGGGTCAGACACAGAGATATCTGTAGAAAGCAAGAATAGTTTTTCTTTGCGAAAGGCTATATACAACAAAAGCAGCAAAATAAAGTATATGGTTATCTGGCTGAAGCAAAGAGGAAAGTACATGTGATCTCATCTTCAGTATCACACCAAGATTCAGTGAATATCAATGGGACAACGAGGTGCACTGCACAAAGCATACAAGCAGCCAGGTCTGGAAATCCTGTGCCAAAATAACTGTGGTTCTATGTGCAAACTAATCAGCTACAAAGATTACTGCAAAATAAGACAGGATGGGAATCCAGATCGGCAGAACAGAGCCAAACTAAATTATATTACGACTCTAATATTGCTCTCTACAGCCACACACTGAATTGGACATACTATATAATAACTATATGATAGTAGCACCTAACACCCCCAACGAAGATTGGGGCCCCAGCATGCTAGGGGTGGAACAAATACACAGTGAGAAACAGTCCCTGCCCTTGAGAAGCTTACAGCCTAAATTGCCAAGACAGACCAAGTCTGGGAGAGGAAACAGAAGAACAGAGGTGAAGTGAATTGGCCATGTAACTGTTAGAAATATTTCTAATATTGTTTGTTCAATGTATATTAATATGTGGTGTGACTAACACATTGATATATATCACCCCAGCATAAACTGGTCAACAAATGCATTTGGATTTTTCCAAAGGGAGAAAAAAGTGATGCATTCTATTATATAATTGTAAGTAAAACAGCCTCATTTCAGACAGAATTGGACACCTGTTTTGATATGAAAAGGGAAAACTAGGAAGCAAAGAGAATGTTACCAAAGGCCTCCTCTGTGCTGAGTATCATACAGTAATTCTTTTTAATAATATCAGATTTCTTCTTCTTTGAATACTAATGAAAGGACACTCTAATTTGTTCATGACTCCAATAGATGCAGTTATTTGGGGGGCAATTGAATATTTTAAGACAAGAAACCATCACATGCCATTTCCATAACTGAGTTTAAAATAAATCTAAGTAAAACAGAAGGGAAAGTGGAGGCGTTAGAACAGAGGGTGAGAATGGTAGAGGCTAGAAGCAGAGTTCAGGATCATGCTTTAACACAGTTACTTACAAGGGAATTTGAATTAAGATGTGATGTGCTAGAAAACTAGAGATGAAATTCTGGCCCCATTGAAGTCAATGGTAAAATTCCTATTGACTTCAGTCAGGGTTAAAATTTCACCCTGAAGGATTTTATACGATCCAGTTGTGCCTGAAAAGCACAGCAGTGGGCTTGAGTTGGTGCAGAGATGTACTACCACATGTGGAGCTCTGGAAGAGATTGTTCATATGATATGCACGATTCTCCCACACCTCCACAGGACACAGGAAAGCAAGCCTACTGCATTAGCCTGTAGAACATTCTCTAAGGAAATTACTTATTAATAAATGACTTTCTGCCTGCAACTGGCAATCAGTTTATCCCCTAAAGCATGGAAACAAAGAGTCCAGATAAATGCTCATAATGTGCTTAGAGATCCTTTACAGAAACAGGCTGTATAAATGAAAATATCGCTATTACTTAAAACTATCTGTAACTAGAGATGCTATTTATTTGTGTAAATAACATACAGTAATATAAGGAGCCCATCATAGGCTTATCTACATGAGACTTTTGCACTGATTGAACTACAGCTGTGAGTCTAAACTGATCTGGTACAAAAGGCTGTGCAAACACTCTTATTTCAGTTTAAGAGGGGCTTCTTTTGGTTTAACTAAAGTCAGTTAGTCATGAATGCTAAATCAAAAGAAGCCATCTTTATCTGATATAAGAGGGTACACAGGAATGTGCTTTGGTTTAAATAAATCACTTTACAAAATGATTTATGGCAAACTATTATGATTTTCTAGTGTAAATAACAAGGCTATTCATCTACTGAAGGAGATGTCCTAAACTATGTGTCTTGCCTAGAGTTTAGAAGTACATTGTTTTTGTGGTGGTTTTTTAAACCATCAACTATATTAAACAATCTTCTGCCCTAGAGCCAAATCCAGGAATTTTTATTCTGGCAAATTTCCTGTTTGTAAGTGTATAGTACATATCTTTCTCTGCAAGAATATTTTCCTGTAGTGTGTAGTAGATCATTTTGAGTAATATGGTTCTTACATATTCTATTTTTATTTCTTGCTTTGTAAACAGCAGGCTTTCTGCACAAAGCACCATGCTGGATTTGGTTTATGGCTTTCTTTTGTACCTGTTTATGTCCTGATCCAGCATAGCACTTAAACCCATGTGTAACTTTAAGCACATGAGTAATCCCATTGACTTTGTGTCAGGGATCAGGGTATGCCGCACAGCCAGTCTGGAAGCAGGGTATTTTGCAGAGCCACTCAGTAGCTCTAGGCCACTTTACAAGCAAATCTGACCTGTAATAGGCTGCCCGATTGACTCTCTTCTAATCAAGGGCTGTAGCCAATAAAGAGAATCTTAAGCCCAGCAATAGCAGCAGTTCAGCAGCTACTCAAAGCATTTGCCCATTACTGTAATGGTGGCTGTGCCTGCTTGCTCCCAGCCCTGCTCCAGCCTTGTTCAAGTCCTCCAAGTCCAGCCCTGCCCCCATTTTGCCCCCGCCTTGACACATTGCAGGTAACCTGGTCCTAAGTCGAGCTCTGATTCCTGATTTCTGCTCTAACCACTAAACATGACTTCCCTATGTCCTTGACACAATGAGATCAGGCATGTACTTGGTATAAACTGGATTGGAACCTTGGAGAACATCACTAAACAAAATGCCCCTTCTGGGAATTGAATTGCTCGAATAATATGTTAATGGATATCTCATGGCTGACTTCTTAGACTTTTAAAACTTTTGTTAGTTTGATGTAGAGAACCTTGATTAATCAGTTAAGTGTTGGGAATGCACTACAAATAAAGACAGGTTAACTAGAGACACAGGGGAAAATATATTTCTGCTGGCTGATTTCCCTCTCCCTTCTAATCCTTTCCCTCCCCGCCATTAAAAAAAGAAAAAGAAAAACAAAGATAGGCAGGGCTCAGGGTTTGGCATTCCAAACCCTTGAAGCTATGCAGCTATGTAGCACTGGATTGGCACGGTATTCTATTCCTGCCTCTGCCACTCACCTGCTGCGTGACCTCCAACAAGTCACTTCACCTCTTGTTTCTGTGTTCCTCTGCCATACTTTGTCGTGTCTATTTGGAATATAAGATGTTAGCAGCAAGGACTGTCTCTTCCTAAGTATTTCTACAGTGCCTAGCACCTGTGGGCCTTGATCTGAACTGTAAATACTACTAATGGATAATAGTTGTCAAGTGCCCTTGATTTCTGATGGTTTGTCTTGCCTTGGTCTCCCTTACTGCAATGGTTTAACTAGCACATTTTACATTCTGTTTAGTTTTTGAGTGAATTTAGTGTGCTGCTGCTATAATAAAAATATATCTGCACTGATTTTTATCTCTTTAGTACAGAATAAAAGTACCTGGCTACAATGGAAAAGCAGCCCATACCCCTTTCCAGTCAGCCTGCTATCTTACTTCCACAATGTGAAAAGAACTATTATCCTCTCTTTTCCTCCCCTCATGCTTTTTATGAGATGCCAGAGACATTTATAAGACATTTGTTTATCTGCAGTTCTAAGACAACAAGCAAAGGCCTGGAGGAGTTGAAGTTATGCTTTTTGGGGCCAACAAGAAACTCCCTTTCTGAGAAGATACAGATGAAGACTCACCATGCTGCTAAGAGGGTACTCATGGAGGCCAAACAAGTGACCAACATAAATATGCATAATAACATGTGATCTAGATTGAATACAGCTCTAGTTAGGAAGCTTGTACATAAGGATGCAAGCCAGTGGTATCTGTATTATGCTACCGTTTTTCTTTTCCTGCATGAATCATTTTCACAAGGCCCACATGCTAACATTTCTCAGACTTGTCAAAACATTATTCTTAGCCTCCTTTGTCTGGGGCTGCGGAAGTGTCACTGGAGGAGCTCAAAGCAGTTTTCTCAAAGCCATAAACATCATTAGTCTCAGCGTGCTGGCCAAATTCCTAGGCCAGTACAGGGATAACATTGCCCTTGCTGTGGATTTGGACACTTACTCTTCCCTTCCCTAAAACCTTGTTGAGTAGTGCTGCTGGGCAGAATGGCTGCTCTGATTCTAGCTCTCATGAAGTTGCATTCCAGCACTAGGGACAGGGATCCTTGAAGTAGAGACAGATCACTTACTCACTATTAACCCCAGGTGAAATTCCCATTGACTTCAATAGGGTTTTTGTTCTTCATGTAAAGGCCATACATATATGGACCTCAAGCTGTAAAGTATTTTGTGACAATGAAAGGGACTATATAATTCTAAGGTGATGTGAACCTGTCCTGTATTTTATCATTAATTCTCTGGTGGTTTCTTAAAGTAGCTGAGAATAAATGCCTTCGAGCTTCTTCCAAGAATATTCACTACATGGATTATATTTGCAGCTGTGCTTCTGACTTGCTGTGTGGCATTGGAAAACCTTGGGAGCCTCTCTGTATTTCAGTTTATCCAACTTTACAGTAGGGACACAACTTGCCTATCTCAGTTGGAGCATTGTGAAGCCTAACTGATTAGTAGCTGTGATCAGTTTGAAGCCCTCAGATGCTATAGAAGTGCAAAGTACAGAATTCTGATGAACTAGGAAAATGGGTGTATACTGCGCACCCCTGCTATCTACTGAATGGAATAAGAGTTGCTCATATATATGTCATGTGCCTTGTATTGCTAACATCTAATGAAGATTCTCCTTTATTTGAAGTAGTAGAACGCTTTGTTATGGAGCAGAAGGATCAGATTTCTCTTCCCTACTGCCACTGTAAAATTTTGAATGTCATAATGTGCAGCACATGGACAGCTGTGAAGTGCTGGATTACCATGGATCGGTTACAGTATTTTATTTATTACTCAAAGTAAGAGGGAGGTTCCTTTCCACCATGGGTCCCCTAGCTCTGTGGAATGGGGAGCCATCACCTCCTGACAAATCTATGGTCTCCAAAACCTTTCTGCATAAGTGGATGCTTTCTAGAAAACTCCCAAAGAGAAACTTCCTGAAGCTTTCTGTCTTCCTTCCATGGAATTTTCTGTGGAAGAAATATTTGGTAACTGCAGTTAGTGACAACCCTGAGGGATATTGACCAGTCCCTTATGCAAAAGAAGTGTTTGCTCTATTGTGTGTGCTGTAAAGACCTCTGCATATGGTATGGATGTATAATTCCCAGGACAGATTTTTCTATATCTATATTGATATTTACTCGGTTCAGTAAAAGGACAGTGTAAGAGGATGGTCTGCCCTTGGGAGGGAGGGGACGGAGATGGGGCCACCTGGCCACTGCACCTGAATTGGATGTTGGTTTTAAGAGAGAGGAAACCCAGCAACAAAGAGTTGGCTAGAGGGAGAACATGAGGCAGTGAGTAGTCAGAGGAGAGAGAGGAAAAAATGTGTGGACAACTCAAAGACAGATCCCTTGGGAAGGAGGGGCTGGTCCAGTTTGAGACTCTGCCAGATACTTTGTTTGTTTTGGACTTGGATTCCTGGGAAGGGGTGAACATTGGTCAATGGGTTAGCTGGAGGGCGAAGACACTGCAACAAGTCACCTCTATCGGGGAGTAAGCTGAATATTGTTATGGGGAAACTGAGGCAGGCAGTTGGATCTTGCCATAAAGGGGTGCTGTGAGATGGTGAATCTTGCTACAAATAACTTTCTAGATGCCAGGTATCACTATCAGAGCTGAATGGAGGATGCCATTTCTGTTTTGCAGCAACTTTAGAGTTTTTGAAAATTGTTTTTTTTTTTTATAATGGAATTAAACCAAATATCAATTTTTGTATTGAAATTTGAACTTCTGAAGTTGAAAATGTGCCTATTTTTCTGTAGCCTGGTGTGTAGGACACTGTCTTGCTTGAGCTGGAGCAACTTTTTAAAAATCCGATCACTCTGAATCAGGGAGTGCAGACACTTGAACTGAGGCCTTCTACAAACAGGGTTAGTGCCATCACCACCAGGCTGCAGAAAGTTTCTTTTACTCCCATTCCTCCTCAACAAAAACCTCATCAAAAGCAGTACATCTCCATGTACCGTGCTGGCTTTGACAACATTTAATTTAATCAAATGTTCCAACCAGCTCTAATATAATTCCTGTGTGGAGCAGCACATACTACACAGAAAATAAGATCATTCTGCTTTTTACAATTAGTACACTCAAGGGAAAGGGTTAGACAAGAGTGCCAGATTCAATTGTTTTCAATTAATCTCATTCACATTCTAACATTCCAAACTCTTGAATATTAGATGCAATTTATTACATTGTTACTTGAAAAGTACTAGTAAGAGATTTGTCATGTATGTAATTTATTACTTATATTTAAAAAATCTCTTGTCTTTGTTTTCCTCCCTCACTTCCCTTCTTTTATATGCCCCGTCCATGTTCTCAAATGGAGATCAACAGGATTTTTTCACTGCTAAGGTTACATTTTGGTGACATCTCCTGTTCTTCAACTCCTATCAATTCAGGGGCTTTCCATCTTTGTTTTTATTGTATGTTTGTTAATATCGAGCGTCCAAGGGGCTAATGCAATGCCCATTTGAAATAAATGCAGAATCCCATTGACTTCAGAGGCCTTTGGATTAGAACCCAATATCTGGCTGGCTGCCCCTCATAGGAGGAAAACAGGTGGAGTTTGCAGCTCAGCCAGGTCCAAAGTGGCTAAGGTAGGGCTGCTGTCCCTGATATAAGAAGTGCCAGAGATGATGGGTGAGGGTCCAAACTGACACACAAAGGAGTTCCTTAAATGTAGATGCCCCATAGTTAAGTACTCCTTGTTAGATGAAGTAGTATTTTGACTTGGTTAAGAAAAAAGAATATAATATAGCATACTTGATTCTGTTCTGTATCACAAAAGAATCAACTAACTACTTTTTAGTGGAAAATTGTAGTTGCATTCTGACTACAGTACTCAAACCCTGTGAGGATTAAAAATTCACATGAATATCCCATTTCCTCTTTCTTGGAAAGAGCACCTATAAAAGGGTAGATGATGCCTGGACCTCAGATTTCTAAAGGGCCGTGCAATGTGTTTCACAGCCAGAAGAAAGATTTATTATTCCTGCCACATTTGACACACCTTGACCTCAGTTTGCAAAGCCATAATGCTGTAGGAACTTCATCTGTTCTTCATCTCTCCTCCCCTCCCCCATGAAAAAATGTGCAGCGCAGAGTCAGGTAACTGTCAATGGCCAATAGAATGGGGCTTTTTTTCTGAGCTCTCTTATGAGCCTTATTGATCTTAATCCATCCTTAGATTTCTATAAAAATAATTGACCTAAAGAGGACTGACATCTTTGCACCTTATTCCTGGAAAAACACATCTTGCCTATCAGTGTGCAGCCTGCAAGTAGAGATTAGTTTTTTAGTAAAATATGTCTTAACACAATCTGTTCAAGAGCCCCCTTCTCCTGACATGTTTTTGTGCCAGAGAATGAAGTGAGAAGTTCATTCCGAGTTTTATGTGCTAAGGAGAAGAGCACTCTGATTCTATGCCAAACAGACTGAGCTAATGGCAGAAGATCACATAACTATCAAATGCATTAATGAATTTCAAATCAAATAGGAACTGTACACTTCCATTGTATTAATGAGTTATGAGCATGCACTGACAGATGAAAATAACAGTGTGCATTAGGCAAGACTTAGCACAAGATACAAAATCCTCAAAGACTGTGGCCCTGATCACCAAAGGTATTTAGGTGCCTAGCTCTCACTGACTTCTGTGGGAGTTAGGTGCCTAAATACGTTTAAGCATTTAAGCCTGTATGTCTAGTAGAGGTAAACATTGATAATCCTCTGAAGTTGAAGTGGAGCATTAAGAACCATTGTCCCCCTTTTACTGTAAATGTTTCCAGGCTCATTGACATACTGGGAGCATGACAAAATGTTTGGTGTTCAACTTTGTTGAACTGGGATAGATTCAGTTTCCTTCCTTTTGTTTTATTTTTAAATACAAAATCCAATACTGACATTTCTTTCCATTAAAAAAAAACAAAACATAGCTCTGAATTTAAGAGGTCTACTTATCAACTTTCTGCATTTTCCTGCAGCTTAATATTTTCTCAGGTTACAGTCTATTTAATCTCTGTTCTACATACAGTATGTCTCTGGTTCCTCACCTCAGTAATGCAAACATAATTCACTTGCTGTGCAACAGATTTTCTTTTCAGAAAATAAAAGGTTATGTAGCATTTTTGAACCAGAGCAATAACAGCCAAATAACTATGGTTCTCTGAATGTTTATATGGACTTGATGGCTAAAGAAACAAAGAAGGGGGAAGAGAAAAGCTAAAATTATTTAGCTACGTTTAGGGCTAGATCTGGCTGAGCCATGCTTGATGCAGGTTGGAGTGGTTGGGGAAGCACTTTATGCTTCCTGCTGGCTTCTCAACACTGGGGCTTGGTTGGGCTAGTTCAGACCTCAGTGTAACTCAGAGAAACATCAGGGTTGCTGTCAATTTAATGCCCGGGTGCCCTCTGTCCCAAGGGTCTGAGGTGCTACTCAGAGCACAATGGAGACTCCAGCCATAGTCTGTTTTCTCCATTCAGGCCTCCTAAGCTGGGGAAGGCTACACAGGGAGTGTAGAGCTATTACACCGGCTGTACATCATCCAGGAGTTCCTTCTCTGTAGTGGAGGAATCCTCAGGCTTAGGATCTAACCCATATATATATAATTTGTTTTTGGTTTTTTTTGTGGATAGTGAAATTACAGCCCTGATCTTGCAATGACTTAAATTCATGCTTAACTGTATGTAGCATGAATAATCCCATTGACTACAATTGTGTCACTCAGAACGCAAACACATGCCTAAATCTTTGCAGGATTGAGGCCTATGTTTCTCCACTTTCAGCAGGACCGACAAAGAAAGAAGTCATTGAAGAGTCTAAATCTGCAAGCAAATCCAATAAATCCTAGAGAAGGATAAAAACTGCTTAGTTTTCAGTTCTCTAACAGTTATTAAAATAAGGATTATTATTTTATATGATCAAAGTACAGACTAAATAAAATTACCGGATTAAGACCGTTGCATTATCCCGATGCCTGCTGGCAGTTATGTGTAAGTGATTGTTTCAGCGTACTGTTCATTGAAATCTCCATTTGGAAACAGTCACTCATTCCTTGGGGAATTCATGTTACAGATTCATAGACATTAAGGCCAGAAAGGACTATTAGACCTTTTAGTCTGACCGCCAGCATAACAGAGGTCATTAAACTTCAGCCAGTTACACTGCAGCAGTAGAATATGAAGCTTGATATGCCAAATTCGCCATCTCTCTTGCTCCCGTAGAAGAGAACAGAGTGACCTCACAAGAGTTATTGCAACTCCTGTGGTGCTTAAAATTCAATTTTAATTTTGTCTTCAGACAAGCTAGTTGTGATGTCCCAGTATAAGGCTGGGGGTGGGGAGTAAGCAGCAGCGAAACCTGGGGGACTAGGTTTGAGGGTATATTTGGCCGCCTCAACCTGGAAACTGTTATGCATGTGGCTAGTCCCATTGACTTCGGTGGGATTCACATATTCAAAGGCAAGAAGGAACCACTGTGATCATCCAGTCTGACCTCCTGTACAACACAGAAGGATAAAAACTGCTTAGTTTTCAGAACTCTCCCCAAAATAATCTCTAGAGCATATAGTTAAGAAAAAATCCAATCTTGATTTAAAAATTGCCAGTGAGAGAGAATCCACCACAACTCTTTGTAAATTGTTCCGGTGGTTAATTTAAACCTTATTTTCAGTCCATCTTAGTCTAGTTTCGACTTCCAGCCGTTGGATCATGTTTTATCTTTCTCTGTGAGATTATTAAATATTTATTCCCTGTGTAGGTACATGGACTATAATCAAGTCACTCCTTAACCTTCACTTTGTTAAGCTTAAAGTTACTCATGAGAATAATCCTTTGCAAGACAGGGGCCCTATATAGTAACAGAAAACGAGGGAAGAAAAAAAATCCATAGAGACGTGTTATGGAAGCACAATTTGTTTTTAAATAACATATTTTCAAACAGCCAATGGCTCTTTAACAGCTCTAATTTAGGGCCTTGTTTGGTGAACCACTTAATCATATGCTTAAATCCCTTTGAAGTCAGTGCAATTAAGCACATGCTTAATAGTTTTGCTGAATTGGGCCCAAAAGAACATAGTTGTTCAGAACAATTACCCACGAACAGATGTATGTTAGAAGGCTTATTCCTTCACGCGAGAAGGACCAGGGAGGGTGAAGGGAGAGCAACAATACCCAAAATCTGAAGGTGCAAACAATGCAATGCTTATTGGGGTGAACTTCCAGCAACCTTAAATCCAAGTTTCTTTTTCCTTATTGTCGAATCCCAACTTACTTTCTGCTTGCCTCTAATTTATACGGTAATATTCTTAGTTATACCTTAAGCAATCATTTTACTGAAATTTACCTAATCAATACTAACATATTGTAACATGATTAACTAACCAGTTATATCCCACCACCTTAAATAGTTTACACCCAGCAAAATTAATTATACAACAGCAGAAACAATCACAGAACTAGACAGAGACCATACAAATAAACAATAGCAAAGTGGGAACTATAATGACAAAACAATACAGAAGTGAGGATTTCACAACTACATCTATAAAGACATAAGCATTTCCAAACTATGTCTATTGATAAGAAGAGAGTTCTTACCAAACAGAAAACTATCAAACCAAATTTCATTTTACATCTTCTAGGCTTTTCCCTTTATCTGGAGGTGATAGATCGAATTACCTTTCTAACAGCCCAGATTGCCTTATTTCAATATGACTGGTTTGAAACGTGTGAAGACAAGATCATATACTTTCCAGCTTATGACTACTCCCACTCCCACTGCTTAGCCAAAGGCCTTAGCTTAAGAACAGGGCCTCAGATTGTCACAGTGAGAGAAGGACCTTTACGCAAGAAGATAGTGATTTTGATTCTTTCTTTTATACCTCTATAACTAGCTAAATGATAAAGATATACCTAAATTCTTAAAATATAGGCCTTTAAAGACAGGCCTGAATATCTGTATCCTAACAATATATTTGAGAACTTTTCTGCAGAAACAAGTGCTGGGTGAGTAGAAATGAAAACTTATAGAAGCATTAAGGAAATGCTAACCTTGATATTCAACCAGGTTTCTGGAAGGAAATAGTTTGTATAGAAAATTAATATGTAGAAATGGAGAATACTAATGAAAATGTAAATACTGTATATATACCTTAGATTGGACAGTATTGGCTTGATTTACCCCTTAAAAATTGGTTGACTCTTAATTGTCTAAGGTCTATTTTCTAAACACCATACTGAAAATCTACTAAGGTATATCAAACAAAAACAAAAAGCTAATAGTGTGTTCAAGGGTGAATGAATGGTGGCTACCCTGTATACACAGAATACTTTCCAATGAATGCTATATGGTTAAAATGATGTATTCAATATACTGAATAATTAAAATGTCATACAAAGTGCCAATATGCTAATTAGTGTGATTTTAACAATGCACAAAACCATGTATTCATATTTTTGCAAGGTATGATTTAACCATAAAATCAAAGAAACATTAACCTTGTTAAATGCATTGTGTTTAGACTTCAGCAACTGATCTACGAGGCTCGTGTAACTATTCAACTCTGGTTGAGCTAGAGCATATCTTTTTAGAAAGATATACAATCTTGATTCAAACTTTTCCTGTGGTGCATGTGCACACACAAAACTTACAATGCATTTACTGGTCTGGATGTTCAACTAGTGGTAATCAGATGAGCTCCTTGGTGATCGTCGGCCTTATGCTGATTTACATCAGATGAGAATCTGGCCCACTGTAAATCTGTAAATTATTTTTTTTATAAATATTTTTTTGTAAATCTGTAATTAACTCTCCAGTCATATGGGTCTTTTTAAGTGAGGTTGGTTTGTGAAAACTTAACTCTGATCCTTTAGCCACACCCACTGTCCACATTTCCTAAGGTGTGATAGGAGCCATGTCAGGTGGCTACCTATATGTGGGGTGGATCAGGTAAATTGGGTACTCTGAATTGTAACAGAATAAAGACTGAGACACAGTGTATGTCTATATTGCAATGTAAGCCCACAGTTAGTGGGACTCGAGTCTGCAGACCCTCGGTTTGAAAGCCCACAGGTTGAGCATCCACATGGATTGGCCACCCCACAGTAAGAATTTTTGAGCCTGGACCACACACCCAGACTCTGGTATTCACACCTGAGTCCAACCAACACTATCCTAGACTTCCCAGAGCCCTCCTGAAATGTGGCCACTCTAACTTTTTTGGATCATGGTACAGTCTGTGGGGAAAAAACTCTTCATCCCACATGTCATAGTAAGTTATTGCAAACCTCCAACATATCCTGCCAAGCTGTCATTTTAATCTGCACACTCTCAACAAGGATAGCAAGCACCATTTCAAGACCTTCTCTTGTTTTCCTGAAACTGGAGTGAAAGTGAAACAGGCAGCACTTCCACCTGATCCATTGAAATCCCCTGATGATAGAGGAGGAGGAGAACAATACAGACATGGCAGACTTAAATTGGCTGATGCAGCTTACAACTCTTGGTAGAGCTGCTGATGACTTCTGTGTAGACTGGCACTTGTGGAGCAGGACCACAAGCCCAGACTGGAGGGATCACATCATCATGCAGACCTGGGATGACTAGGAGTGGGTCCAGAACTTTTGCATCAAGAAAGCTATATATCTGGAGCTTTGTGAGCAGCTTGCCCTGCCCAATGTCATGCATGAGGATGGCTATATTGGTCTAGAAGCAGGTTGCTATCGTCATCTGGAAGTTGGCTACTCCAGACTGTTGCAGGTCCATGGCTAACAAATTTGGCATTGCAAAGTGAGCTGTGGGAGAAGTTGTCTCAACAACCTGTGCCACTATAAGGCATGTGATTTACCCATGGTGGTGGGCACAAACAATACCCCTGATGTAACTGCCAGTTGTGAGAGAATGGAGTGCAAACTGCACCGGGGCCATAGATGGGACTCGTGTGCCCATAGTTTGCCCTCCTCAAGGAGCATGAACGAGTTCCTAAACCTCAAAGGATACTACTCCATTTATATGCAAGCATTTTTGGACCACAGAGGCTGATTTATGAATGGCAGCGTGGGCTGCACTGGAAAAGTTCATGATGCCATGGTTTTCCAGTGATAGTGAGTCTACATTCATGGACAGGCTGAGATGCTATTCCCTCCAAATGATATTGTCAGAAATGGAGTTACTATCCTCACTGTTATTCTGGGGGACATTGTGTACGCTCTTTTTTTCGCCTTGGCTTAAGAAACCACAGCCTGATCTCAGAGTGCCTGGCAAAAGAAGGTTCAATTACACTCTCAGCAGGTGGTTGAATGTGCATTTGGCAGCCTGAACTCCTGCTGATGCTGTTTACAGACTCATTTAGATGCCTGTGTCATCAGTGCTGTCTCCATTATTGTGGCTTGCTGTGATCATCATTATTTCTGTGAAGCCAAAGGTGAGACATTTGCCCCTGAATACGGCTAAGACAGTAATGGATTGCTGAACTGCCCCTAGGCAACAGAACTCAGAGATGTTCTTTGCTCACTCACTATGGCACCTGCGTGGGCCAATGAAAGAGAGATAATAGCAAGTTCCTGAATGTTTTTGTACAGTAATACTTACAATATATGAAGAAGTCACATCACTCAATGTACTGATTGATTTTATTTAGTGTTTGCCTATCTGCTGAGCCAAGCAATGGCATTCTCAGTGGCAAAGTGGAGCTCTTGGAGCCCGCTGCTGAATTTTGTTAGCGGGTACCCCTCAGCAATGTGTATCTTGTTTGATCTGCACTGCAGTTGCAGCTTGGATTGCTCAGTCTTGAATTGATTAAGAAGGCTCCACAGATGACATGGCATGTCACTTGAAATTCACATTGTGTGACGTGATGTAGTGATAGCAGTAAAACTTTCTTCATTAAATAAAAGCCTTTATTTGTAAACAGAGATGTACTGCAAAAAAAATTGTTTTAGCATTGCCAGGCAGGCCAGCTGCCATCAGAATGCCAAAACAATACCCATAGACTAACACCAAAATCAGAAATAACGAGTGCATAAACCAACAAACAAAGTGCATAAACCAAGCACTAAACAGTGCAAACAATGAAACCAGTGCTGTGTCAGAGTGCTTCTTTAGCTACCCAATGAGCAGCGCTGCCTCGCCCTTATTTGTGGTCTCTCAGTAACAAATAAGCAGTCTTGTACTCTTTCCCCCCCATGCACCTTTAATCCTCTGTTTTCAAACAGGTTGGACATAGCACAGGCATATACAGCAGGAGGAGCCTTCTGAACAGCTTTTCAGCTCCCTCCTTGACTTCCTGTTCCTCCCCTTCCTAAGCCAATTACCTCACTAGCCATCAAGTGTCAGTAATCCTCCCCACCAGTTACAGGCTGATTGATTCCAATTAGGCCTGCAGCCACCTCAGTGAGCAGGGTGCAACTTGCACTCTGCCACAAGTCAAGTGCCATCAAAACAATCCCTTAATTTTGTAGATCCTCTGACCTGTTCTCTGTTCACTTTTGTAATGGAATGCTACACTGAATTATACTGCTCAGATCTAGCTGGCCCTGCGTGTTACAGATTTTATTTACCTTAGCCTCAGCCATATGGGCAGGGCATTAAAGGAGCTTATACTGAACCTAGCTGGTGTGTATGTGGCTCAGAAGGAAGCTCTGAAATGAGTCCGTATCTGGTATAGAAGCATGACATCTTTCGTGTGCATTGAACATATGCTTGGTGCCACTGCATAGATGTGGAGGCCTGCAGTGGGGTACTGGGCTTGAATAGGGGTAGAAAAGTGCAGGGGATTGATTTGCCTTATTCAGTTGCTGCTAAGTCCTGGTTGCATGAGCCACACGACAATGGAACTATCCAAAGTGTTCGCTGGTGGCTCATTCCCCAATAAGGTGATGCAGAGGGTTGACTTAAATGAGAAAAATCTCGTGCATTGCCACAAAATCTGGCACATGATGTGACTAATGCAGGAATTTTTTTTGCATAAAACTGATGAGTCATTAACTGGTTAACAATTGTATTGATGGCTGTGGTAGGGTGGCTGTCCCACCCCATGAGCGACTGAGCTAAAGCAGGCCAGAGCAGCTGCGAGGACTGGCAGCCAATCGGAAAGGGACTGCTGGCAGCCAATCAGGATTTAGATTGAAAGTGACCAGTCAGGGCTGGGCTAGGTCCTATATAAAGGTTGCCTTGGATAGACGCAGTGAGTGACTCCCAGACCTTCAAGGGAGGTCTGTCTCCTGAGGGAAGGAGACTAGCACAATGGACAGAGCCATGCTGGGCAGGCTCAGGGATCATAGGAGAACTCCAGCCCAATGCCTGCCAGGCTGCAGGCCCTGACAAGAAGGGCCCAACAGGTGCATGGAGCCAGAGGGGAAGAGGCCCAGGGAGACTGACTGAAAAGGGAGAGAAGGAGGGTAGGGAGGCTGCCCCTTGAGGGTCCCTGGGTTGGGACCCAGAGCAGTGGGCAGGCCTGGGTCCTCCCCTCTCAACCCCCTGCACCTGGCTGTGGGGGATTGGCCATAATTGACTGCAACTGGCCCTTGAGTGAGGGGCTAGACTGTGGGGTTGCGATTGGCCACTGTGGCAGGAGTGATTAAAAGACACCGTCCCATTAGACTAGTGGGCACTGCCAAAGGGCAGTATCCTGAATCAGATGGGGACTGTCTGGAAGCAGACACCACCGAGGAAGGAGCAACGCGGGACTGGAGGACAGCATGACGGATGACATACCACCGGCAGAGGGTGACCTGCAGAGGACTGAGAGCTAATTCCCAGAGTAACCAGAGGTGGTGAGTCCAGCCCCATCCCAATGGCCTTCAATTACATCACTAATTAATTTAGCTGTTATAATGTAGGGTGCAATATGATGTGAAGTTAGTATATTGTGACTGCTGTACTGTACCAGGAACTGTATTAAAGAAAACTAGCACACACACGTACATTTGGTGCATTTACAGTAAAATGGGAGGGAAAGGATGAACACATTAAGCATCCTGATGAATTAATGTATGTCTGAGAAAGGAAGCATGTGTAACTTTTAACAAGATGTTTCTTAGAGAGCTTACTTTATGAAGTTCACTGAAAATAAACTTGATCCTGAAGGAATGAGATCCAGTGGCAACTGGCTCCTGGACTCCACAAATACCCCTATTAACTCTTCTAAAGGGGAGACACTTCATCTTCTAGAGCTGCAGAATTCTGAATTCTTTCCCAATGGCAGAAAGCCTGTGATTATGCTGGCAACTGGGGTCCTGGAAGCGAAAGTGGAGGAATTCAGTGAGCCTGATATGGTACGATTAAAAGCAAGCTGGGGCTAGCAACCTGCATGTGCAGCTCTCTTCTTGACTGACATCTCCATTCTAGAAGTCACATGGGGAGGAGCAAAGAAGAGGTTCATACCATCTTAAAACTGAAAAATCCTAGCGGTTGGGCATCAGGAGTCATTCATTCTACTTCAGAGCCCCACATCAGCTGGGGGAAAGAATCAGCCTACCCTTATGCTACTGGCACCTCTCTACTCCTAAGAAGAGAGACTATTGTATTTTGTCAGTTGGTGCTAAGGGTACTTCAGTCCTAAATATAAAGTATAAAATTAACCCTGAGGGGTTCACATATGCCTGAATTGCCATGACTGGCCTATGTCTATGGAAGGTAGCTTTCTGGTCTGTTATAGGAGGTGGGGTAGGGGTGCACTGTGCTCTGGGTATCCCCAAGTGGCAGGTTCGAGCAGCTCCCAGGTTGGCATAACCTATGTCTAGGCCAGGTCAGAGGCATGCAGGAATTATCTCCCTGACAGATTGCATTCTTTAATGCACTGAGCAGATTTCCTCCTTAACAGAAGATTTGGCCCAGAGAGATTGATTACTCCTGTGTAAATAGGAAATAACACCACAGAGGTACACAGTACAAACGAGAGAAGAATGTGGCCCAAATGTTTTGATGCAAAACATGACAGGGACCTCTGGTGCTAGGTAGCTATTTATTAGTCATCTTTAACCTTTTTTCCACCCTCTGAACTGTGCCTTTAAATTTCTAGGAGTCTGCTGAAGTCAGCTGCACTTTTTTGTGAACAGTTCAGACATGGCCTGAGGGGGCCACTCCGTGTGCTGTGTCTTATGAAGACTCTTTGTTCGTTCTTGTTTCCTACAATAAAAGTCATCCAGGGTGAAGGTGTAAGTTCCTCTCCAGGTGTGGAAAAATGTCACAGGACTTGCTAAGTGTTTGGCACACTCACCTATTTTCAACTGAGTTTATCTAATGGCACTGCATAGATATTAATACTCAGGCTGAATCCATGTATAGTACTGTGGAGGGAGGGAAATCACAAAAGCGCTGTAAGCTATGGATAGGGAAGTTCACACAATTGTATTAACCTCGGTCCTTTGTAATTTAGGTCAGAATTTCAAAGGCCCACTACCAATTGGAACAAAAATTGAAGTGCTGCCCTTTTTGACCAACTTGTCAAAGCTCTGAGAAATTTTGCTGAACTATGCAGACTTGCACAGGCCCTGGAGTAATCAGATGAAGAACAGTGGTGGCAGGGGACACAAAGGGACAGATCTAAAGTCATCTTGTGTGGTGGAACTGCTGCTAGGCAAAACGAATGCTGAACTGACTTTTACTAAGGGCAAGCAGTGTTACAAAGTACTGAATTCACCTAAAACCTCTCCTTGTGTTAGTAGAATGATTAGATCACTCTATTCTTTGAAATCCTGAATGGCAAATAAAATTTTCTTTGTATCAATTCCTATAACATTTTTTCTTGATATCCAGAATATCTGTTCTTTTAGGAAATCTTAAACTTACTCTAGGAATGTCCCATTTTTGAGATGAGACCAGATGAATGATTCACCTCCACTTCAGCAATCCCATATCTCCATCTGGAGGCATCTCCACTGCAGATTTGCTGGCACTCCCTTTGTGGATTAAAAATAAGGGTTGAAGCTTTGGGTATGTTTCTGTCTTCCACACTGCAAAAAGGCATGCATCTATATTCTATACAACACTTCTTCCTCTGTTAAGTGGTTGGAAGAGGTGACTGAATGACTGACTGGTCCTTGGGTCTATTTCCAAGTCTGTAACGGAGTTGTCATGAGACATGGGGAAGTCTCTTCATCTGTGCCCTTTTGCTCATCTGTAGCATGAGCATTACAAAACATACATGCCTTCCACATGTATTGGGAGTCTTTTAAATTAATATTTCAGTGCTTAGAAATACTGGGAGGAAAGCACCTAGAGAATTGCCAAGTATTCATACTGAAAAGGGGTATGAAACTGTCAGTGAATTTTAAAGCTTTTTATTGGCTGGTGTGCATGTTGAACCAATTATCAGGGCTCTTCTATAATAGCCACACTCACCCAGGAACTAGATCTCAAGAGCTAATGGTGCAAAGATTTAAGCCTTAACCAGCGTTCCAGAAATGTTTCATAGGGCTCCTAGATATACAAATATAGATTCTCTTCTCACTTACACCTATTAAACTTTGCTGGCTCCACTCTTTTTGGTTGGTGTAAACTGTCCTTATTTTGTTTAAAATCATGGTCTTCAGGCCATCACTTCTGACTTGCAGCAAAGTAAATGAGAAGAGAATCAGGCCCCTACCATCAATCTTTACTAATTTGTTTGATATTGTACTTCATTTTATCTCCTTAGGATAAAAGCCTTTTTCAAAGAGGTCACACAGCATTCATTTTCTTCAGAGCTTGCTATATAAAGCTTTATTTTTTTCATTTTGGTAGTACCTGATGTCACTCTGCCCCAAAGACCTGGCAATTTAGCTAGTGTCTGCAGTCCCACTAAGAAACATGGAAAAATAAAGCCATAGAAAAATAAATTTACCTTTATACCACTTCAATGTGCTATTCTCAGCTGGTCACTTAACAATCACTTCTCTAGATGAAGGATCTTTTTAGTTGCTTCAGTATTCTAGACTATATGGTATATAGTCTTTGCACCCCAGCAGGCAATGGAAAGCACTGCTTAGCCAAACACTTACAATAGAGGTCTGAAAGATGCTTTCCTAAGTGCCTTTAACTAATGACCTCCTGTGGAGCTAATGCAAGGAACAGAGGCCCTCCTGAAATGTTGACCTACAGTTGCAAGGCTCCAATTTTAAGTAGTTGAATTAAGTACATAGCCCTGAACAAATTAATAAAATAAAAACCTTAAGGGAAGTAAATGCAGAATCAGTGAATTCTTCAAGCATATGCAGTGACAGGAAGCTGGAATTCTTTTTTGCTGCATACCATGTATGTCTTCTGGAGAACAGATGGGTTTGCTGTCCCCAGTTTACAAGAGCAACCAATATGTGCATATTCTAGACATTCTGGAACAAAAAACCCCTCATATCTTCTTCCTTTAAGACTAGCAACTTGCATAACTATTCCTGAAGAAAAAAATCATGACACAAGTTCTAAATTGAATTCTTTTCTTTTCTTTTTTTTTTTTTGGGGTGTGT
This sequence comes from Dermatemys mawii, assembly GCA_007922305.1. Taxonomy (NCBI): domain Eukaryota; kingdom Metazoa; phylum Chordata; order Testudines; family Dermatemydidae; genus Dermatemys; species Dermatemys mawii. The sequence goes on along the minus strand of ML677335.1, from coordinate 35,814,120 downwards.
GTGTGTGTGTGTGCATTTAAAATTTGGATTCCTTCTGTAATATGCTCTTAGCAACATTCCTGCCTTGGTTGCCATCCTGCATCTTTGAAGCACAGCCGACTTTAGCCCTTAGAGGGAGCCACAGACTTGACTATGGCTGTTTGAATTAAAAATAGGATTGAACAACCAGTCTATCCGTAATTACGGAGGAAAAAAATGTTCAGGACTGTCTCTTTCCATTTTTCTAATTGACAGTGATGTCTGTGCACATCAGACACAGCGATGGCTTGTTTTGGTGAGTGGTCTAATCAGTTTGCTTCTCCTGGTGAGAGTCTTTTGTAAAGAAGGCCTCAAACAAAATGTAAATTTTGTCTTGCTTTCTTTTCACATTTTCACCTCCCGCCACAATCAGGCTCCCCAAAATCATTTTATTGCAGATTCCACTGGAATTGCTCTGATGCTGACAAGCAGTTGCACTCCAGAACTTGCCAAATTATAAGCACAGTACAGACCACTGTCCACTCCTTCAAAAAACAAACACCCCCACCTCTTTTCCCCCGGGGTTAGGCTGCCGAGTTCACTGCATGGGAAAACATCCATGAGTGCCTGGTTTTATGTTTTGCTCTGTCCCACCTATTGCAAGAGGAAGGGTTATTTGCTTTCTTGATTTACCATCTATGGATTATAACTGAACACTTATGTAAATTACATGACTGAGGTAGGTTTATATAGGTATGTCATAAAAACTGACTGGGAATCCTATTCTGCTGCATCGGCACTTGTCCTGTCAGAATGCTAGTCAGCTCTGGGACTGGGACAGTGCACACTTCATAAAGAAAATGGAAAAGGAAACAAGCATGATTTAGCCAGTTAAACACATTCTAAAATCCCTACCCTAAACCAGCTTTGTGTCAATTTAGTATTCTTAAAAGGTGCTGAAGTGACTGTGCCATGGACCCATGTCCTCTGTCTACAGCATGACATCTACAGCTCAAGGAGGCAGTAGCAGCCTGACACAGCCATGCAGAGGGACACCTTTAAGGATAAAAGGGTACTTCAGTCTCCAGTCAGCTCCAGTTGTGGGACTGCCAGTTAAGATGCCAGTTGTGGAGGCAGTTTCTGTGATGAGAACAGCTGTCTGCTAGACACTGGTATAATATTATTTGCTCTGCATAGGCCATGACATAGGAGTCTGGCGATAATGACTTTCAGCCATGACTCTAGGTCGATTTGAACTGGTGAATTAAGTACATGTGTACACTGCAATAAAACACCGGTCCGGGTCTATTGACTTGGGCTGCAGGGCTATATAACTGCAGTGTAAATGTTCAGGCTTAAACAGAAGCTTGGGCTCTGGAACCCTTCCCTCGCATTGGGTCTCACAGCCTGTGCTCCAGCCTGAGCTTGAATGTCTACATTCAACATCCCTCTTCTCTCCTAGTCTTCTTACAAAGGAAGGAGAGCCATGCTTGCCCATGGTCCCCTGTTTCTCTTCGGAATTATTCTCCTGCTCAGCAGATGCCCTATTGCAGCATAGGGATGTGGCTGGAATCCAGTAATGGCAAACACAAGTGTTCAAAAATTGTGTCTCAGGCTCTAAAAATCATATTTTTAAAAAATAATTTGGAATTCTTTCTATTTGTCTTCTGGCTTTGGAACCTTTGTGGTTCAAAGCTTTTTTCCACAACCATTAGGATTAGAAACTTTTTCTAAACGACAGCAGATTCTGTTGTAGTTGCATGCTGCCAGGGCCTAGGGCACTAAGAAAAATCTCAAATATTGTGAGATTGATGACAAAATTGCAAGAATTGGCACCACTAACAATCTATTTTGGGGAGCCTAATATTTTGTCAGAGGTCTGCCTTGGACAGCATTGGGAGCACTTTATGTGTTGTCTGCAGAATCACTTTGATGGCCTAGCTAAGAAATGTGCAATACTTCTGTCACCTTGTCAATGTCACGTCCTCACTGAGGTCAAACCATGCTCTATTAGGTTGGTCCTCTTATCACAGCATGAACAAGGAAACACTCCTAATGCCACTGCTGGAGAAAGCAGCTGACTAGACAAGTCTAGTTAGGAACAATTCTCAGATATGCGAGGAAGCCCTGGTCTACACTGGGCGGGAGGGGGCTGGGGGAAGGTATCGACCTAAGATATGCAACTTCAACTATGAGAATAGCGTAGCTGAAATCGATGCATTTAGATCAACGTATCATGGCATCTTCACAGTGCTGAGTTGACTGCTGCTGCTCCCCCGTCAACTCCGCCTGCGCCTCTGATGACGGTGGAGTACCATAGTTGACAGGAAAGCGCTTGGGGATCGATGTATCGTGTCTAGACTAGATGCAATAAATTGACCCCCAATAGACTGATCACTACCCACTGATCCAGTGGGTAGTGTAGACCTGCCCCATCTCAGTTACTTCTCCTCATTCATTTTGACTTAAAGCATGATGGAGTTAGATCAGTTTCATTGTCTTCTCTGAACATTTGGCTCCTAGCTGTTACTGCCACATCAGTATCTGTCAATTCTTTTCTGAATTTGTTATATAGTCTTTATAGAAGACTGTATTCTTGTGGCCCAATGAAGGGAGAGGACAGTGTGTGTGTATGTGTATATAATATATTTTGTGGCAAAGTGCCTTCTCTGACTCACCAGGCTCCAGTCCTTTAAGCTCTGGCGAGGCAAGTGCTGCACAGGCAAACCACCTAGAAAGCCCAAGGGCAGGCTTTTCCCTTCCCCTAGTCACTCCTTTTTGGTTAGGTCTTTTACCCTTTGTCCAGGGAAAGCAGTCTCCCAGCTTGGAGAGGCTCCCTGTCCTACTGCCCCCAACCTGCTGGCAGCCTCACTCCCTCTATCTCTCCCCTCCCTTTCCTAGCCGGGGAGGAGGGTTTAAAAAGGTCTCTGTCAGGGCCTAATTGGTATCAGCTGATCTTGCCTGAGTCTCTGGCAAGCTCTACTCAGCTGAGCCCAATTGACCTGTGGTTACCTCCCTTACCACCCCTCTGGTAGTTGCCTGCTCTGGGTTTACAATAGATAAAAGATAAAACATCTCTGTTGGCACAACTTCATTATAGCATGAGGCATTGTAGCCAAGCTAACACATGCCTGATGCTCCATTGTGCATTTGTGGCTTAAACATACACTTGATATTTAGTTTTACATGCAAGAGAGGTATTTTTATCTAAATGAATTCTTCCTATGAAGAGACGGAAGCAATGTGTGAAGCCTAATGCTTTTTCTAAAATCATCTTCCCCAGGCTGGACAAAGAGTTACAACTATGCAGGAAGGCTTTTGCATTTGACCTGCCAACTGAGGAAACTGCATCTGACAGGGTATCAAAGTGAAAAGGGAAGCTATGTGTGAACTGGCCTGGCAAAGAGAGCTGGCATACAGAGGTGGAGGGAAAAATTTTCCACACTCCAGCTTCCATATGATGCTTATTACTCTGTGATAGAATGATTAAAATCTGATAGCTCTCCTCTTCCTTGCTGGAAAAGTTAGCCATGGAGGAACTGGCTCATTCCTCAGGCAGTAGGGAGGGCCAAATTCTCTTTCAAAAAGAGTGGAAGTGATTCTGTGAGAGCTATAATAAAAATGTGACACACTGGAGCACTGGTAAGAGATTGAACTGCACTGCCTGGCCTAAGTCACATGTCCTGACTCAAGGTTACAAAAGTTATATTCCTGCCACATGACCTGTCAGTGTCTGATGTTATATCACTCATTCCTTAGTACTGCTAGTTTGGTGTGGGCAAGGGAGCTGCTCTCTTTCATTAATAGTAATACAAGCCTCTCTCCTGCAATACTTCCTGGAAGAGGAGGCTGGGTCCTGTAAACTCCTATGGAAGCCAATAGGGTTTAGAGTACTGAGTTGCTCTCAGGATGTCCTAAGGTCTGGATCCACAAAATGTCATTGGCCCAGAGAGAGAGAGAGAGTGAGAATAACTTGGTAGCCTAGTAGTTAGGGCACCCACATGGACACACAGGGTTCAGTACCATGCTATGGGCACCAACATGGCTCCACAGTATGCCAACATTTTTATGGCTGACCTGGAACAACACTTCCTCAACTCTCGTCCACTCACGCCCATATGCTACATTGATGACATCTTCATCATTTGGACCCAGGAGAAGGAAACTCTGGAAGAATTCCAACATGATTTCAACAGCTTCCACCCCACCATCCACCTCAGCCTGTACCAGTCTACATGGGAGGTCCACTTCCTAGACACCATGGTGCAAATTAATGACGGCCACAATAACACCATCCTATACCGAAAACCTACCGACAGTTATGCCTACCTTCATGCCTCCAGCTTCCATCCTGAACACACCACACGATCCATTGTCTACAGCCAAGCACTGAGGTACAATCATATTTGCTCCAACCCCTCAGACAGACACCAACACCTATAAGATCTTCACCAAGCATTCTCAAAACTACATGTTACAAGGTACTCAGGGTCCTGTAGGAACGAGGCACACACACAGCTGCTGAATAGAAGTAGTGAGTTTATTGAAGGCAAAAGTGGCACACCTGAAATGGGGGCTCCCTTCGTTGCTGCCACTGAGACGGGGAAAGCCTGACGCACCGGAGCAATGCTCGGGGTGAAGCCCACTGTGCGTGGGAACACAGGCAGAGAAATAACAGGAACATTTGCATCTCATGCATACCTCATGAATAACTAATACCTTATTTCTATCATGTTAGTATTACATAAGGCAAGCAGGTGTCTCATTAGTATTGCACAAGGCGAACAGGCCATGAGAGCTGGAGAGCACTGGTATGCAAAATATATGATAACAGGGCAGCAACTGATAACAGAGCCAAGACCGGTAATACCCTTTCTTTCCCTGGATTCGAGGGGGAGAGTGCTCCTAGCTGCCCACCATTACAATGTCTTCCGGTATCCTACATTCCCCCTCACGCTCTCTCAAAAGACTCCTGTGAAAGGGTAGAGGAGGATAAATAACGGGGGCAAAAAGCAGTAGCATTAAGGGCACTCCGGGCCAGAGTTACCCATGTGTTCACAGTCATGCTGTGGGCAACATACAGGAAACCCTGAAAAAACATTAAAAAAAGCACTTGGTTAGGCGGTGCCATGAGGCCGTCTGGGGGCAGTCCTCCTGTTTCGGCAACACAACAGCCCAGCCCTCTCCTGTGGCGAGGATGGTCGTGGTCTTAGCTTCCTTCCCGGGATTAGTCCACCAGACACTGGCCGGGGGGGTGGGGGGGGGCCTCCGTGGTCGTTGCTGCTTCGCCTTGCATCTGTGAAAAAGGGGAAGAGTGGACACAGGTCACATAGAGAGCGGTCCTCGCTTTCCAGTGGAGGGAGGCATCAGTCTGGTTCCCACTGGTTCCATCACCCAGTGTTTCATCTTCGTTGTTACTGGCGCATTTTCCAGGTGAATGCAAACTGATCCTAACTTTTGGAGGCAATAGCAATCGAAAAAAAAAAGCATTAGCGAAATCAATGACTGCATGCCAGGAGAGGCTCGCAGGCCAAAAGCAAAGAGGCCATACTGTGTCTCCACTTGTCGCCCCCGCAGAACGTCAATACCCAAAATGTACTCACCGATGGGTGCCACTAGCACCATCACACGGGAGGGCGGTGCCTTACCCAGGGTGAGAGTGACAGTCACGGCAAACGCCCACGTCTCCGAGCCACCCAGGCCCCGTACCACAGTCAAGCGCCCCACCGCCTGCGTGGAGTGGAGGATGGTGATTTCGGCTCCCATGTCCAGCAAGGCCAGGACGAGCTGGGTCCCTCCATGCGGCCACTGGATCGTGAGCAGGACGAAGGGGTGGCGGTCCCCCGCCTCCCAGGTCGGGCGCATGGCCGCGCACCGGACGGGTTACCCACCTCCCCGTCACAAGGCACGCGAAAGACTCCAGTCTACCGGAGCGCTTGGTTCCACCGGGTGCACCGGCTTCTGCTCCTCTCTCCTCCCCTGCTTCCTGATGAAAAGTTTTCACAATCTCCTGTAGCTCACTCGTTTTGAAGGTATGGACAGCCTCCTGAAGTGAACCACCCTCCACTCGCAACTCTCGCACCGGGCGCACCTGTAGGGGGGGGTCAGCCCCCTCACTCTCCGAAGCTGAGGAGGAACTCCAAATGTTGCCATCCCAGGTCTCAGGGTCCCACGAAGGGGCTGCCATGATCACCTTGACCTGGCCGACCGTGATAGGCTTTCGCCTCTGTTTCACCCGTTGCTTATTGGCAATACATGCTACGAGTGCCTCACAGCGGCGCATGAGGGCTTGAGCCCTCTCCGCCTGTGAGGTCACCACCTCCTGTGCTACTGCCCGCGCCTCTGCTTGCGCCAAACACTCTTGTGTTTTACCTTCTACAAGCCTCTGCAGACGCAGAAGCTCATCGTCCTGGGCCTAGAGTACAGTTACAAACAGCCACGCCAACTCACCCATAGCGCGTCGCTCCGTCCCAGACCGCCGGCTGACCCGCAACCGGTGCAGCCCCTCTACGAGCAGCACCGGCGTGACCCCAGCAACCTGGTGGAATTCAGTCCAATCCACCGGGGCTGCCCAGCCGGCAACCACCCGCGCAACCGGCCCCCATGGCTCCGTCGGGAGCCATCCCTGTATGCGTCGCAGGGACAGCGACGACTTCCCTGCTTCCCCAGCTTTCGACCAAAGGGGCATCGTTCCACGGGATCCTGCTCGCTGTGCCAAATGTTACGGGGTACTCGGGGTCCCATAGGAATGAGGCACACACACAGCTGCTGAATAGAAGTAGTGAGTTTACTGAAGGCAAAAGTGGCACACCCGCAACGGGGGCTCCCTTCGTTGCTGCCACTGAGACGGGGAAAGCCCTACGCACCAGAGCAATGCTCGGGATGAAGCCCACCGTGCATGGGAACACAGGCAGAGAAATAACAGGAATATTTGCCTCTCATGCATACCTCATGAATGAATAATACCTTGTTTCTATCTTATTAGTGTTACATAATGCAAGCAGGTGTTTTATTAGTATTGCACAAGGCGAACAGCGTATGAGAAACGGAGAGCACTGGTATGCAAAATATATGATAACAGGGCAGCAACTGATAACAGAGCCGTGACCGGCAATACCTTTTCTTTCCCTGAAGTCGAGGGGGAGAGCGCTCCTAGCTGCCCACCGTTACAATGTCTTCCGGTATCCTACACTACAATACCCACATGAGAAAATAAGGAAACAGATTAACAGAGCCAGACATGTACCCAGAATCCTCCTGCTGCAAGACAAGCCCAAGAAAGAAAACAACAGAAAACCACTGGCCATCACCTACAGCCCTCAGTTAAAACCTCTCCAATACATCATCAGTGATTTACAACCCATCTTGGACAACAATCCCTCACTTTCACAGGCCTTGGGAGGCAGGCCAGTCCTTGCCCACAGACCACCTGCCAACCTCAAGCATATTCTCACCAGCAACAGCACACCACGCCATAATAACTCTAACTCAGGAACCAATCCATGCAACAAACCTTGATGCCTACTTTGCCCACATATTTACACCAGCAACATCATCACAGAACTTAACCAGATCAGCCACATCATCACTGGTTCATTCACCTGCACATCTACCAACGTAATATATGCCATTATGTGCCAGCACTATCCCTCTGCTATGTACATCAGCCAAACTGGACAGTCTCTATGAAAAAGGATAAATGGATACAAATCAGATATCAGGAATGGCAGTATACAAAAACCTGTAGGAGAACACTTCAACCTCACTGGACATACCATAACAGATTTAAAGGTCACCATCTTGCAGCAAAAAAACTTCAAGATCAGACTGCAAAGAGAAACTGCAGAGCTACAATTCATTTGCAAATTTGATACCATCAATCAAGGATTGAACAAAGACTATGGGTAGCTAGCTAACTACAAAAGCAGCTTCTCTTCTCTCGGTGTTCACACCTCCAGACCAGCTGCTAGAAGAGGACTTCATCCTCCCTGATTAGAGATAACAACCTGGTTCAGCCTGATTGGACTAACCTTGTTATCTCTAACCTGGCCCTTGCCTCTTATTTATTCCTGCCCCTGGATGCTTCCACTGCATGCATCTGACGAAGTGGGTATTAGCTCACGAAAGCTTATGCTCTAATACTTTAGTTAGTCTTTAAGGTGCCACAGGACTCTTTGTCACTTCTACCATTCTTCAATTACTCTGATTATCCACAGTGAAACAGCTTCAACAGGAGAGATTGACAGAGCCCCACACCAGAATACCCCATAGCTCAGTGGTTGGCATAGTCTTGTGAGTGGTGCCATCCCTTCCATAAACAAACATGCAAACCCACAGACCAAACTAACCAGTTCCCATGTTCTAGCTGGCAGTAAAAGCATATGGGAAGGTTGGAAAGTTGAAAACAATACATCCAGAGGGAGCTGGAAGAACTACTACCTAAAGTACACTGTCATTACCTGGGCAAGGAAACCAATAACAATTTTTATACTGTCTCATTACTTTTGTCAGTTTCTGTTGTTGGCTTATACTCAGGAGGACTGTTGTTCTCTTGCATCCTTCCCATTTTTTAAGGCAATGTATGCTTCAAATCTTAAGAAGGGGCAGCTAAGAATGGATCAAACACTTTGTTGTGAATGATATTTGTTTCAAATATAATCTTTTGCTCTCTTCTCCCCCTGTCAACCCCCCACCCAAAACAACAAACCAATCTTGATTTATCATTTGTTTCTCAAATAGTCTGGATGAATGATTTTCAGTCTGTGAACTATTTGTTTCAACACTTCACTATTCATTTTTCTTGCTATGTGATTGGTCACCCAAGAGACATGGCATTTTTAGGAATACTCAGTGGTTGTCTCAATACTTGTGTATATATTGCCTTGTATTTCAGTTCATCTTCCTGCAAAATACCTGGAGCTTTTCCAGCAGTTGGATGTATTATGCAATTCAGGGTTGCCTCTCTCTCATTAGCACACTTAAATGCACATACTCCTTGAGGAAGAGTTTGTTCTTCACGTTGTGGTAGCTTGTGATAAGGATTTGACTTCTGTGAAGTTAAATAAAATCAAATGAAAAAGATGAAGAATGGGTACAGCAGCAAAATCACCTGCCCTGAAGCCTTTCCAAGGGTGAGTCTCTTTCAGTTAGTGCCAAAATGTGAAGCCATAATTGTAATATAATTGAGTAAAAACAGAGGAAACTAAGGCCAAATCCCCCAGAGCTTCTCCTTCAATACAAGAGCAAGAAGAGAAAGAAGTGGCAATATATTCCTCTATTTCCCCTAGGTGCTTCCTTGCCAAACTACATTTTCTTTCTCCCCACTCTTCCCCGCCCCCAATAAAACCCCATTGTTTTGAGACAAAATTCCTACATTGCAACATAAGAAAGGCTCTGAACTGAAAATCATGGGCATGGTTCTGAACTTCTGCAAAGCTCCGATCCTTTGGGACTCGAGGTTTTGGTTTGATCCAGAGAGAGGTAACTATAGACACTAAAGTCTAGATTTGAATCTGTATCCAGATCCAGACTTCCATCTGTTTGGATCCTGGGTTTTGGTTCAGGCTTATCTCTAAAAATGAGGGTACAGATGTTTTCTGTTTAACTATAAACAACTAGACACCCAGAAGCAACAGATTCCTTTTAAATTGAAGAGTGTGTATTTATGCTTTTATACGAAGGAAGGCTAATCCTTGTGAGTAGGGTTGTAGCCTGAGACTTGAGAAACCAGATTCAACTCATTTTATCTGTCCCTGGGCCTCAATTGCTCATACCTCAATTCCCTGTCTGTAAAATGGGGATAATAGCATTTTCCTATGTCAGTGGGGTTTTTTGAGGGTAAATATACTTAAAATGTCCCAATACTACGGTAATGGTGAGCCATATCAGTATCTATGTTATGTCCTTCAAGGGCAGAGTCCTGTGGAAAAAATAATATGTGGCTATGTAATTAAAGACTTCATCATAATACCAGTGTACAACAAGGTAGAATTAATGTTGCATGGGCAATTATAAATCTGGGATTTCCTAGCTTTCAAATGCTTGACTTTGTTAAAAGAATATTGCAATCTAACCAAAGTTTTTTGTACTTAATTCCCTAGATCCCTTTTCAAAGAGAAAAAAAGTGAAGAAAATTCTATTAGGTGCAGTAACAGCCTTCCCCTCCTCAATCATGCATCACTTGCCAGGTCTGAACCTTGAGCATTGTAGCTCAACGTTAGCAGTCCATGATACAGAACTAACTAAACCATCAGGCACTAGGAGAAAACAGTTATCCTGGAGGTGGGGTGAGCCTCTGGCACCCTGTCTGTGTGATTGGGGAGCATGGCCAGGTGCTCCCTTTCTATCTCTCCCTGAAAGTGGAAGGACCATATGGTCTATTGGCTCTAAGTAAACGTGAGTGGTGATGATGATGATAGGGGTGGCACGCCCTACTGAGACTGGTTAGGGAGATTAAACTAGGAAATATAGTGCAAACTAGTTTCCTCTCTTATCGGTGATCAATTCCCCAGGGTGCTGGAGTGACATAGATAGTGCCAGTGTAACTTACTTTTAGCCATGACATCGCTCTGAACCCAACAACACTACACCACTGGGAGTGCACTGCTGCAGAATGGGAACTGGTTCAGCAGAAATAGTGCTGTAACCTGTGCCTCCCTTTGCACTGAGGTTTCTCTGCTTTTCAAGCCCATTCTGGAATTTGCTGGTTTTTTTTTTTTAATCTCCTTGCAGTAAAATTCAAGCAAGTGGCCTCTTTGTTCACCTGGCCTTTTCATTCCCCCCGCCCACTTCTTCACTTGACACCTGTTGCTTTCTTCAGTGGGTAAGATGCCCAGGAAATTCTGTCATCGGTCAGGGAAGGGGAGCAGAGCATGCATGTGAAAGGGGAACAGAAGAAGAAGAATCCAAATCTTCCGCAGGCAGGCAGTCATTTGGAGAGTTCTCTTGGTTTGTGTTGCTTTGTGGAGTGGTGCAGGTGTGACTTTTGGGGGCTGTCGTGAGTGCTGTGGAGGGTTTTGTGAGTCACCATGCTGCAACAAATTTTGCGTGATATGTATATTGACCCTGAGCTCCTGGCAGAACTGAATGAAGAGCAGAAGCACATCCTGTTCTACAAAATGAGGGAAGAGCAGCTGAGGCGTTGGAAGAAAAGGGAGGAAGACGAAGAAAGAGAGGAAGCTGCGCTGAAAAGGACAGCGAGACTCAAGCAAAGTAAGCTTTTGTGGACATGGGCTGAGATGGGCCTATGTGGTATAGAGGAACAAGATCAGCTGTAAGGAACTCTGTAAATGGAAGAGACCACTTGGGGTAGTATTTCCAACTGGTCAGAGCAGGGGAATTGGTGGAAGCTTGCTTGGCTCCAATGCTCTGTCCTCCATTCACTGGCCAGAGAACCAGCGCTACCCCAGGGTGGTAGTCCTATTTCTGCTATAGACCAGCAGTAATTTACCAATCCAAAAAGGCAGAACCGAGGGAGGAAATTTCCTTTCAGATGCTGCCCTGAAGCATAATGCTTCCTAGTGCTATTGCTGTAGCAGGGCAGTTTAAGCACTACCCGCTGCCTTGGGGGTGTGTGTGTGTGTGTCTGTGTGTGTGTGTGTATAGTCATAACCTAGCTTTTAATCTGTCCACCCAAAATTTTCAAAACCGCCTAATGATGACTGGGTGTCCAGTTTCCAGAAATTGATGGGTGTTGAGAGAATTCAGGTTTGTAACCTTAGATGGAAAATACTATAGGATTGAAGAACCCTGGATTTACCCCCTAAAAGTTCTGGTGTGTGGAGACAAAGGATACAGTATTGTCATTTCTGTGCAAAGGTGTGATCGTGGGTTACCTGTAACTTTTTCAATGTGCAAAACACTGATCATCTCCACAATCCATCGCTCCTTGCCAGTATGGAAGGTTTATCCTTGCAGGGATTCAGAAAGTATATTAAGGCTCACAATTAATTGGAGAAAGTCAAAGCTCAGAATAAGTCTTTTCTTCAGTCACTAATAAGCTAGCTCTGTGCTTTGTTATTGCAGAATTCCAAGATGAGCATATATGTGCTGCTTACATTAAGACTCAGTTGAGGTACATGTCTTCGTTCTGGGTACTAGATATAAGTGTAGGTTTCAGGGCTTAACTGATCATGTTTGTGCTTTAAGTAGCTTATGGCCTGTTCTTGCATGGTGCTGAGTACACCCCTATGGATGCTTTACACCTTTCAGGCTGGGTCTTTACCCTAACTGTATGTTCATAACTGATCCTGTAGACTCATTGAAACAATTGCAGAATCAAGCCCTCTAAAAAATGACAGGATGTTAACATACAAAGGTATTCTTAAAGCAGAATTCAGTGAAGCATGCAGATACACTAATATCCTATGGATTAGCAGCAAATGGGCTAAAATTGTCTGTCCCTACACTGTTATCAACATGAGGGCCTGGAGGATCCTATTTTACTTAATTTCCTATTTGCCTCCTGAACAAGTTCTTAAACACACTGTAAAGGAGCTTCCCCTTCTACAAAAGATCACTTCCATACTGCTTATTTCATACAGCACACAAAGGTTGTTTACTTTGATTTGTGGCTGAGGAAAAAATTAGAAATGCAATTCAGATCCACAGACCAAAACAATATTGTAGTGTCAAGATAATCTGCATTACACTCATTCTCTGAGGAAGACAGATGCAAAAAAATCTAATGGCAAAACTATTTATACGACAATTTGTCATACTGACATCTAAATTTCCATATATAAAATATATATTAAATCTATTCAGCATTGTGGTGCAGGAGACTTTTTTCTAGGTAAATAATTTTCTGATTTACAAAGAATAAGAGAAAAAGAGGGAGAAAAAGCAACAAAGGAACCTATAGATCATGTCTGTGCACATACACACACAGAGTAAAGCTACGTAGTGACCCAGTTCCATTTTACACTTCTTATCCCAAACCACCAGTATAAGATCTCCTGATGGTTTTCCAGAAAATGTTCTTTCACCTTTCGTTCAACACTTATTTCACTGGGCAACCAGTTTTGCTAGTTCCTTGAGTATTGTAATAAACATCTGGCATGCAAGAGTGCTGGACTTTCAAAAGGAGGAAAGGGGAATGGGACTGAATGGGAGGTATGTGCCTAACTCCCTTAAATTCCCCTGCAAATGTGGAGGGTGTTTTGTTTTTTTTGCCTCAGTTAACTGACAGGGGTAAGGGTTACAAAAGATTATAGTGCTTTAATATGCTAGTCCCTCTGTTAACTGTTTAAACTTACGTGAATTGGATTTATTAGGAGGCAGTGGAAACTAGAGTCTAGGGCTCTGGAGACACAGGTTCTATTCCTGGCTCTGCTGCTGGTTGACCTTGGGCAGGTCATTTTCTCTGAGCCTCACTTTCCCCACCTGTACAATGGGAATAATGATACAGACATGCTTAGAGATCTTTGGATTAAGAAGTACTAAATAGTAGTATTATGCAGATCTGTAATATAATGTCAATGGTCTCCCCTAGAAGCTGGCTTCTTGCAAGGAAAATGTGTTGTAGTTCAAACAGAAGTGATGGGCCTGATGCAGGAATTACTAGATGGAATTCTATAGTCTGTGTTTATGCAGGAGCTCAGACTTGATGATCTAGCAGTCCTTTATGGCCTTTAAATCTGAGTGTATGAATCTTTCCCAACACACATTCTGGCACCTATTGAACTCTTTGGGTCACATTGTGTAGCAATTTGAAGTCCTCTTTGTGCTCCTGATGAAATGTAAAGGAGGTTTCCTATGCTTGGGACCTGCTCCATATAGTAATAATAGGGATGTATCTCTCTTTGATCAGATTCTAGGAAACTTGGAAGTGCCACAACCTCCTCCTTCAGTTCCCCGTCAGACTAAGTGATTTTGGGTGACTTGATCTGCTTCTTTTGCCAAAAGTCTGATTATCTATCCCATGACACTGGGTTTATGTTGGGGTTAATCTGTTGAAGTGAGTGGCACTATACTGGTATAAAGCCAGTGTAAGAGAGTTGAGAATCGTGCCCTAGCTTTTCTCAGATGCCATGTAGTCAGTTTGATACCTAGAAGAGCTGTGAGAAATGGGTCTTGAATTCCCTGGCCTTTTGGCCTGACATGAGTCAGGATTACAACGGTTTACACTGTACACACATTAAAAGCATGTAGGGACAAAATTAGAAAGGTCAAGGCACAAAACAAGATTAAACTAGCTAGGGACCTAAAGGGTAACAAGAAAACATTTTAGATACATTAGAAGCAAGAGGAAGACCAACGACAAGGTCAGTCCATAGCTCAACGAGGCGGGAAAGACAATAACAGAAAATATAGAAATGGATGAAGTGTGTTTGTTTCAGTTTTTTATTTCAGTTTTCACCAAAATGATTAGCAGTGACTGGAGGGCTAACCTAATGAACATCAGTGTAAATGGGATAGGATCTGAGGCAAAAAATAGGGAAAAAACAAACTAATAATTACTTAGATAAGTAAGATGTTTTTAAGTTGGCAGGGTCTGACCTAAATACAGCCTAGAATACTTAAGGAGCTAGTCAAAGGATCTGTGAGCCATTAGTGATTATCTTTGAGATCTCGTAAAACACAGAAGAGATCACAGAGGACTGGAAAAGGGCAAATATACTATCTGCCTATAATAAGGGGAGTAAGGACCGGGGAATTCTGGACTAGTCAGCTTAATTTTGATACCCAAAAAGATAATGGTACATATAATCAAACAATCAGGTTTTAAGCACCTAGAGCAGGGGTAGGAAAACTATGGCTCAGAAGCTGCATATGGCCCTCCAGATGTTTTAATCTGGCCCTCGAGTTCCTTCCAGAGAGTGGAGTTGGGGGCTTGCCCCATTCTGCGTGGCTCCCAGAAGCAGTGGCATGCCCCCTCTAGTTCCTATGTGTAGGGGCAGCCAGGGGACTCCACATGCTGCCCCCGCTCCAAGCAGCATCCCGGCAGCTCCTATTGGCTGGGAACTATGGCCAATGGGAGGTGCAGAGGCAGCACCTGTGGACAGGGCAGTGTGCAGAGCTGCCTAGCTGCGCCTCCACATAGGAGCTGGAGGAGGGACATGCTGCTGCTTCTGGAGGAGGGACATGCTGCTACTTCCTGCCCCATCCCTGATCACCCTCCTGCCCTCCAAACCTTTTGGTCCCAGCTTGGAACACCCTCCTGCACCCCAAACCCCTCATCCTCAGCCCAGAGCCTGCACTCCCAGCCATGCCCTCACCCCCTCCTGCACCCCAACCCCCAATTTCCTGAACATTCATGGCCTGCCATACAATTTTCATACCCAGATGTGGCCCTCGGGCCAAAAGGTTTGCCCATCCCTGACCTAGAGGATAACAAGGTGCTAAGTTAATCAACATAGATTTGTCAAGAACAAATCATGGCCAACCAATTTAACATCCTTCTTTGAATTAGAATTCAAAATGATTTTGATCAACTGGAGAAATGGTCTGAAATAAATACCCTGGGAGGTTGTGGAATCTCTGTTCAGATTTTTAAGAACAGTTAGTGAGACAAACTCCTGTTAGGGATGGTCTAGATAATACTTAGGTCTGCCTCAGTGTGAAGAACTGGACTAGATGACTTATCAATATCCCGTCCAGGCCTACATTTCTATGCTTTCTGTAAGTATTTTTATACAGAAGCTAATCGTGGCATTTTTCTACAATTTGGATTGTTATTTAGGAACTCAGTTTCTTGATAACTGTCTAATGATGGAGGAAGAGAGGGAAAGATGAAATAAATAAATACAAGCTAGCCTTAGCTGGCAGACTTACCTCTTTGGGCTGGAATGTTGTAAGAGATTGTAGGACAAATAAGCTTGGCCTATTAGTCAGTGGCCTGTACAGAAAGCAGTGCTCCAGGAGGTGCTCTTGGTGACTTGTGGGCTTGTACTTTCTAAGCTAAGCCAACCAGACACTTGGGAAATAATTCACTGCAGTAATTCAGAGCCCTCCCCATCTACTGTCCCTTCTCTGGCCATTGCAGATATTTGCTAATAGCCGTTGAAGATGGGCCATATGCCATTGTAGGCAACCTCTTCATACCATCCCTTCTATAAACTTATCAAGCGCAGTCTTAAAAGAAAATAACGTGTGGTGAGTTGGGTTTTTTTGGCCCCTACTGCTCCTCTGGAAAGCTGTTCCAGAGCTTCACTCCCATGTGGTTAGAAATCTTCGTATAATTGCAAGTCTAAACTTACTGAAGACCAGTTTATAGCCATTTGTTCTTGTGTCAACATTGGCGCTTAACTTAAACAACTCCACTCCCTTTCTGATGTTTATCCCTCTGACCTATGTACAGAGAGCAATCGTATCTCCCTGCAGCCTTAATTTAATTAGGTGAAACAAGCCAAGCTCTTTAAGTCTCCTCTCGTAAGGTAGGTTCTCTATTCCTCTGATCATCCTCATAGCCCTTCTCTGCACCTGTTCCAGTCTGAATTCATCTTTCTTAAACATGGGAGATCAGATCGCATGCAGTATTTCAGATAAGGTCTCACCAGTGTGTTGAATAATGGTAATAACACTTCACTACCTGTACTGGAAATCTCACCTGATGCATCCTAGGATTGCATTAGACTTTTCCATGGTTGCACCACTTTGGCAACTCATCACCATCCTGTGATTGACCAATACGCTCAGGTCTTTCTCCTGTTGCTTCCAAATGATATGTCCCCAGCTTATAGCAAACATTTTTGTGGTTAGTCCTGAAGTTCATGACTTTGCACTATTAGATTTCATCCCATTTCTGTTGCTCTACTTCTTCTCAAGGTTGTCCAGATTTTCTTGTGTGATATCAAATCACCAACTAAAAAACCCAGGTTTTATGCAGCTCCCTCAAAGCCTGAAAGAAACAGTGTCCACTTCTAGGAACCATAATTACAGAATTACAAAAGAAGAATACATTAATATATCAAGGAATAGGAAATGATTTATCTCTCAAAACATCCCCAGGTGTAAGGAAAATGGCTGTATTACAGCTTTTACACAACAAAAAGTGTTGAATTTGTTAGAGAATCAGTGTGGCTTTTTCTTAAAGTTTTAGCATGGTGCTGAATGCAGCTTGGACCATCTGATCTCTATTTGGTACAATGGACAAAGTCAACTGGATGTTCTATTAAATGACATTTTTAAAAGAATAAAAGGGAGTTACAATGCTCAGGCCGCCAAGCAAACTGACTGACTGGCTTAATAGTCTTATGTGCTTTCCAATGAATGTTATAGGATTTTCTGTAGGGCTGGAGGAGATTATTAGTCATCTCTAGTAGCTGTAACAGCACTACTCTAATGCTCTGATGGCTTCCCTATTAGCAGTATTTGCTCAAGGAAGTCTCAAGACTGCAATACCAGGGCACATGTTACAATGCAGGATTGCAATGTTCTAGCTGTGTGATTGAAGCTTGCACTCTGCCAGTCACAACTGTTCCTGATGCAGGTCAGAAGTATTTTTAGTCTTTCCTTACATGGGCACTACATTTATAAACTAATTCATATTTATTTTAAGTATAATTCCATATTATATGTATTTTATTAGGTGAGTGATGGATGGCATGGACTTCTAGTGAGAAGTCTTCTAATAAGAATGTAGCCAGTTTCTGAGAGGTTAATGTTCTGGATCCAATTTAGTTACAAACTACTCCTTGGGTGGTTCCTGCAGGGGCATATTTTCTTCCATTGCAATACACAAAGCTTACAGTGCCACGTTTCCTTTTTGTTGAGTGCTAATAGCATTAAAGGAAGTCACCTTGAAACTTCAAGATCCCTTTAGGCTTTGCTCAGGTTGACTGACAGCTGTGCCATTTGCACAGAAACATATTTATTTGATTAGGCAGCAGTCCTTTAACCATCTTGTCTGAATTGGGACTAAGTGAAGGACCCTGCCACTTTCAATGTAGACTTCTTTACAGAATCCAGAGCCAAGGTGGCTTGGAGCTGTCTGAATACCAGCAATGAGATTTCAAAAAGTCTTGAATTAAGCAGCTGAAGGACAGGCTTGTGGGAGAGAAGAGACTATTGGTTTGCTGCTACTTTATTCTGACATTTATTTGTTGTGAGCTGCAATTCATGAGGCTCAGTCAAGAACAGTTTGTAACAGCTGCATTGCTATTCTCCTATACTGAACCAGCATAGCTGGGAATAGATTAGCTGGACTTATTACAGTATGGCTGGAAATAACTCTTTTATCTAAAGGCTATTAATGTTAGAAAGTCATTGGATGATGGATGAAAGTAGTTCATGGTAAACAAAAATCCCTAGTACTGCAAGCTGGCAGTTGGAGGATACACAACACAGTTATGATGTGGTGTATCAGCAGTATTCCCTTGTACTTCCCCACGGTAGCTATAGAAAATACATTGGACACTATATTATGCACTGAACTCCTATTTGTTTGTATGCACCTAACTCCCATTGACTTCCATGGGAGCCAGGTGGCTAAACATCATTGAGGATCCTAGCTGAAGAGCCTGATTGTTTTCATTTTACTAAGGCTGCTTTGAATAAACTTACACTTCCAAAGCAGCTGAAGTAAAGAGCTTGAAAGTGTCATAAATGTAATGATCTAAGAGCTGATCTACCAGTAAGGCAACTATTTTGAATGAAAGATCAGACCTGAGCCTCTTTAAAATTTTTAGCAGCATTCAGAATCCAGATCAGTAGAGAACTATTTCAATTTCCAATTCAGATTTCTCAATACGAGCCAAATCCAACACATATTGAAGTCAGTGGCATGATTTCCTTTGGCTTCAATGGAAGTTGGATTAGCCCTTCTATTTCCATCATAAGGGGCTGAAAGCTCATGAGAGTAGTTTGAGATTTTGATGGAATCAGATTTTAACCTAATCGCTTATTCAGCCTTGAATTCAAACCCTTCTTGGAACCTAACTCCTATCCTGAACTGAACCATTATGTCTTGGCATGTATTTAATACCTGCATGCCATAGATACTAACATGTTGCAAAACACACAACTGATTAAATACATAAGAAATCAAAGTATGACCTCAGCAATGCCAAGAACAAAACTTGCTGAGGTCATACTTACCTGAGTAGGAAATAAGCCCACCTGATTTCATAGTACTACTGAATTATTGGGTTGCTAATCAATGTTCAGTGATTGCTGGGTATTTGTCATGCATTTAACATAAGACATTTCTAGAGCTTGGAAGTTTTAATTTAGCCTTTAACCCCAAAAGGTTGGCTGCTATTCATGGGACAAATGTATCCTTGGATATTTACCAACATGTGATATTATGGATTTTTGTACTTTGGAGTCATAATCTCAGTGCAGCTGTGGGTTGGGGAGGACTTAAACAGAGGCTTTTTAAACCATCTTTTTGCTCCTCTGGTCCTGGGGTCACCAGGATCTATAATAGCCTCCAATAGAATCTAGATGTGTGTCAGCTGGAGCTGTGCTCCTCGGTCTCAACCCTTCCTTCCCAACATGTCCACAGCACGGAGTGGGAGTGACCTGGTGCCAGCTACGATGCCTTTATTCCACCAGAGGATTCTCCTCCATCTGGGGAATCCTCAGTCGTCCCTTTCTCTGAAGCAGCTGACACTGGCTATTGCCAGAAACAGGATTTTGCACTAGATGAACCATGGTTATGTTTATGGAAATTGCTATGTATCTGTGTCTCAGTCCTAGCAACAGACTGCGGCAAACGAATTGGACACTGCAATGTTCAGGCAGCCTTTTTATAAATGTGAACACTCTGGCTATTAACCCTCTGGAAACAAGATGTGGCTGTAACTGTCTGTGAGCTCATGAATACTTGATGTGGAAAAAGAACAATACTGCAGCCAAGCACAGAATGGTATTTACCAAAGCAAATTCAATATTTCTCCCCAATTTTTCTTTCTTATATAAATGACTATTTATGGCCTGAAAAGGACCGCATTTAATTACACAGGGATTCTAGGGGGTTGGGAGGTACGGAGAAGCTGTGTCCATTAGTGTACATTACCCCGGGATCAAATTGGATAGGTAAGATTTTTGATACCTTCTGATGGCTACAAGTCACAAACTGCCTCATTCTGTCATTCATTTTCCATGGGGGTAACTTATGCTCGCCTTCAAAGAAGGGTGGAACTGGGAACAGAAACTGCATTGGTGGGTTGTGTGTGTGTTTTTTTTAAGAAGATGAAAGCGAAGGATCAACTGGATAATACTTGGTATGGATGAATTCACAACATTTCACTTCGTGCTTTCAAATATTCTTAAATGATTAGTACTGACAAGTCCAAGTATAGTAGATGGGCAACTAATTTACTTTCTAAAGCACAGGCGGTACAAGTGAACAATATACCTGTGTAAATTCTGAATATAATCTCCCAGTAGAAAGTATATGTGTACCTAATATGAAAGTGATATTACAATGAACCATAGCCAGAGGGCGAGTACAATGTCTGAGTCAGATTGGAGACCAAATTAAAAATACTATTCACTTTTTGTGTTTCCTTAAGGCAGTATATTTGTAGTGTAGAAAACATGGAAATGTATCATGTGAACAACCTTTCCCACCTCTTTTTTTGCCTTTTTGTGTGCATTATATACTTATTCGACAGTAAAGGAGCAAACATTCTACCTCATCTTATTTGATCGTGCAGGGTTATACCACAGCATAATTATTTCCATGGTAACAGGCAGTAATTCCATAAATAAAGGATTATGAGTTCACTACATGATCAGGACACAGCAGAAGAATCTGAGCTGTAAAGATGTGATGCTCTGAAATGCTGAGACACAATAATTCCCACTGATGTATTAATACAATGCTTCCTTTTTCAAAAAGGAAACAAAACTGCACAACACTGAATGGGAGTTAGAATTTTTTTCTCTGTTAAGTTGATTTTAAAAAAGCATGTATTTGAAGCTGCTCCAAGCTTTGGAATGTGGTCTTGGCAGAGATAGATTAATGGTCAGTGTACAGGTGTCAAAGACAAATGGAATTTATCCCAGTAGCTCCATAACTTATTGCATGGCTATGTTTTTTTCACAAGAATATTGCAATCAGATAATTGAGCTGTATATTTTAACAGCAGCGACTGCTGGAATTCATGTTACAAAAGTGTTTCCATATCACCCTCAGTCACTCAGAACTGTCTGTCTAAAAGTGAATGTTGCTGACAATGTTTTCTAGGTATATTTCCCCCTTTAGAGTTTGCAGCTCCCGAGATGCTGGACTGAGCCTACAAGAGCTACAACAGTAATGGCTCCAGAGCCCCTGGAGATCATTTCCCAGCCTCCGTGGAGCCTGGGCTGGGACAGAATAGAAGGAAACTCCTGGAAAAGCCAATAGGGAGGCTTCTGATGGGGTAATTTATACAGACAGTTTGCTGGCCCAGTGATGAGTCCCAACTGTTCAAGCGCTTTCTCACTTACACACAAACACCAGTGGGAGTTGACAGCCTGACCCATTTACAAAGGGGCTAGGTTTAGTTTCACTTTTGCAGCTTCTGAGTTTGGGAGGCGAGAGCATAGGTGCACAGCTCTGTCCCCAGTAAAGTCCCCTGTTGTATACTATTGTTTTTGGGTGTGGCATTTAATTTGCTGGGATTTGTATTATTGTATTACGTTTCTTATGTACTGGGTTATACTCCTTGGGGGAAATAGCTAATACCACTAATTCTGACAAGGGACAGCACCCTTTCTGTCCCAGGCATAGGGAAGAGTCATCTTAGGTGGAGGCACCAGGCTTGACAACCCAGGACCCAACATGTGAGAAGGGGGAAGAAGCCATTCTGACTAGAGAGAGGAGGCTTGAGCCATGTTTTGGGAGAGGAGGCTACATAGGCTTGGTACAAACAAAGAGGTGATTGTTTATTGGGAGTGTGAGTGGATTGATGTCTTCTCATTTTCTTTAGTTGTTAAAGATTAGGGGAAAATAGGTCAGCCAATTTTAAAAACAAGAACAATGGAAAAAATATAAACTCTTTCTATTATAACAAAACAGTAGGGCCAACAAGTTTTGAGTTGGTAGGGAGATATTTTCTCTCTACCAGGACTATCTATGAATGTTGTGGTGAATTATTATTTTTTAATTTGGCCACATGATGATTTGTAAATCCACAGTTTATGCTGTATTTTGACCTAGGTTTTTTCACTGTTAGTAAAGTGTACAGCTAAGGACGTCTCTAACTAAGCTTCATAGCAGAAGTAGATTAATGGCTCTGCACACTTGGAGCACAGCAGCTCCCACAGTTGATTTACCTACTTGAAACTGACTCCCCACTGACCGGTAACTGTCTGGTGTTTCAAATAGCGATTGCCACTCGCTTCTCCACTCTCAGAGCAGCTCTCTTTTTTGCGTTGCTGAAGTGCCGGGGACGGGAAAGCTCTGCCAAAGTTCCTGGAAGGTGGCTTTCCATGTTTGAAAGTTCTGCAGCCACTGCTAATCATCCCATACCTGCAAAATAGCGCAGTCCCACCAATCAGTGCTTGTTTCACAGGACCAGAAATGATGCTCACCAGAGTGCAGATGCTCTGTGACTGCCATCAGTAACCGTGAATTGTCTTTTTTTTTTTTCAATGCAGCAGGGCTGCTTGCAGGGCATCGCTATGTTCCATGTGGTAGACCCTACTTTGGCTCTTGAAATACTGCAGGAGAAGGTGCAAGGTGTTAGAGATGGTCACAGCAAGAGTGCACAGCTGAGCAGGCTCCATGCTTCTGGGGTTATGGTGTACGTGTGGTGGTTTTAAGGTGTGAAAACCACTGGAATGTTTGCTGTTGATGTGAGAGAGGGAGCCCAAGGCATCATAGGATGCCAACAAAATGTTCCCATTCTCCCAATGACAATGTTTTGTTCCCATGAAGCATTGCACAAACTTCCCAAAACACACTGCAGCAACTTGCAGTTTGGGATAGCTACCTTTGATCCATGCTTTGTGCATCGATGCAGGCACTGCTAGTGATAACACACTCAATTAAGACAATGAGCACAGGGTGGCCACGCACAGTTGACTGCCCTGATTCCAGTGAATCCCCCAACAGCATCAGAGGCTCTCTCTGCATGATCAAAGCTCCACCCAGCAATCAGCAGCAGCTTCTAGCTTCCTAGCAGCAGCTCCTGGTATGGGCAGAGCTCCACAGCAGCGATCTCACTCCTTTCCCTAAAATGGAGTCTACTGCATACTCTCCCTGCACTGCCTGGAAGAACAAGTCTCTCACTCTTCCCCAAGACCTCATGGGAGTTGTAGTCTCTAAGGCTAGATTGCAACACACAGGATCTTTCCAACTGGAACACTCAATAAAGTTCAGAGGCCCCTTTAGTAAAAGGTGCCTACCTAGGGCATGTACTCTGGTGTACACATCCATCCCCTTCAGGGATGACTTTACTTGCTTAAGCCATGGCCCACCATCTACATTGCTATTTATACCCATGCAAGGGGCCGGGGGAGCTATGCAGGTATGTACATGTTGTCAAAAGAAGCACCTAGCCTGGGGTGTGAGTGGCAGCTCATGTAGATGTAACAATGCTAGTTATAATCTAGTTAGCATGATAAAAATAGAAGTAAGAATGGGCATGACAGAGTGCTTAGCAGGAATAGCTGAGCCAGTCCTCTATCACTCCAGCTCCAATTAAAGGAGGTAAATTGGGGCTGGCTGGAGGAACCTGTGGCTGATTGGCAAAGGAGAAACAGCTTCCAGCCTGATTAGCCTAGAGCTATAGATAGGCCCAGAGCAAAGATGTAAGGGGAGAAGCCAGGGAAGCAGTGTGGTGTGTTAGTGGTGCTCTGCTGGATCCTGAGATTAAGCTCTCCTCAAGGCTAGAATCCCAAGCTATACTGGGTGAGAAGGTGGTGGGATGGCACTATGTAAATAAACTGCACTGCTGACTGCTGAGCCAGAAGGTCTTGAAGTGTGTTTTGGAGCAGAGGCAGGACCAAGGGATGGGGGCTGCTATGCCCTGTTACAATGAGTTTTGGTGCTGGCTGTTGAAGCCCACCTGGCCTCCTTAGGTATGTACATACTCATGCAGCCTATACCACAGTGTCCCTGTCATGGTTCTCAGGGTAACCTGAAGTGTGAGTCACCTTGGTTTTCCCCCAGCTCCTTGCTTGCATCAAGCAGGAATCTTTCTTGCGGTAGCTGGGTGTCAGTTCCCTGATACCAACAGCCCTTCAGCTACCCAAGCACTCTCCCCCTCACTTTACCTTGCTATTTACCTGTAAACACACCCCAGTCTCCAAGTCCCTGACACTGGTGCCATATGCTCCAATTTACTAGTTTCACCTTAAACCATTGTGTCTGTAAACTACACAGCCCTTGTGAGCACTTAGTGTTAATACAAGTAGGCTTATTTAAGGAAAAATAAAGATTTAATTAGAAATGAAAAGAACAAATAAATGGCTTATGATTTTCTTTTGTATGTAAAACATGAACTTGGGGTTACACTTACCAATAGTTCTCTTCACTAGCTAATAAAGGAACTTTTTCCCCCAAAAGTTCAGTCTCTTGTAGAGCTGGTTGGTTTCACAAGTGCTACTGGAGGCAGAGAGGCTTTCAGGAACATTTGTGTCCTGGGTTTCCACTAATGAATGGATGTAGAGGGTTTTCTCCCTCTAGTCTTTGTTTCTATTTGTGACTGGGTGAAGCTCTGTCTGTTGTAATGTTCCCCTTTCAAATCCAAGAGGTATCGATTGTTTTATGGTGTATCTGATGGTTTTCCATGGATAGTTTTGGTAGGGAGCAAGGCTACCTCGCTGGCTGATTAAGAAGAGTGACCATGCTCTTTTTCTTGAATGGGTCATCACCAAAGCAAATTCCTTCCTGGTGATTAATTTCTACTCCAAGTCCATAAGGCTTCCTTTCAATATATTTGTTATTTCTTAAATAATACATGTCAAGCCTCAATCATTGCTAGATGTATGTACAAGTTATGAGCTTTCTGGAGGCCCCTTATGTAATATCCATTATGGATAAATATCCCGCAAGATATGGGTTTGGTGTAGTGAGTTTGTGAGGTCCGAGGTGAGAGCTGTTTACAAAGAACCTTTTGCCACAGGGTCTCTGTGCCACATCCTCACTTTCATTTTTAGGAAGCTACAGAACAGCTAGAGTGGGTACATTTACAGGAACTGTCATTCACACCCCAAACTGTGTTGCAGAGGTACCCTTGGAGGAGCTTTTTTGGCCTACCCAAATACACTTCAGTTAATAGCTTGTGCAATGAACTTGGAGGAACAGGTATATAAGGGATTGAATCCAACCCACAACTCCCTGTATCTTTATTTCTATCCTAAAACCCTATTCCATGTGTGTGCTGGGCAGGACTGCAGCCAGTGAAACTTGGAATGGAATAGCATTTACCCTGCAGATTTTTGAAATCCAAGCAGAAACCTTTGAAGAAGATGTAAAAGTCATTAGTTCTGAACAGAGTGTGAAAGCTGGTGATTAAATCGTATGCAAAATGCAGACTGTGCTTTAAAGTATATCAGGTATCTAAATTCAGAAGGAACAAAAACAATCCCCAAGAAGCTACAGTATGTCTTGAAACTACAAAGGGAAATCAGGCTGATCAGCCCTATGCCAGAGAGCTGAATTCTGATACAGCCTATTTCAAATGCTGAATAGGTTTCAGGAGAATCTAGCCTCCTCACAGTAACTGTAGCTGAGAGAGTGGGAGAAAAGAAAAGGAATACTTTATGCAGAGATGAGGGCCAAGAGTGGTTTTGTGAACACAAGACTTCCTAATGGCAAAAGAGGGGGAGTTATTTCGCTGTTGTGGGACATCTGCAGACATTCAGGATAGGAATTGGTGGTAGGAAGCCAAATCACAAAGAAATTAGACTTTTTCAGTGCAAACACAGAGCTTTGTTCTAAAAGGTTATTAAGCAGAGTTTAAATTTCATTTCATGTGTCTGGGATTCTAAATCAGTAGTGCTCTAACATTTCACAACTATCATTTTAATTAGTCTGTTGTACTCCATGTAATACAATGGCAGCAGGGTTACCTGCACACTCCTGGTTTCTTTGCTAGGCGAAGCACATGGTTTATGAGCAAAAGCATAGTTGGGTGACTTGACACCAAAGTGGGCTTTGAATGGACTTTGGCTTAGGTCTCTCACAAAAACCGGAGAGAGATAACAAATGGGAATTGTCAGGCATGCCATAATTGTTAGAACAATGATAAATGAGCCTGCATAAAGGAAGCTGATTCCAGCAACATTCCATCAACCGCAGCCTCTGTTTTAAACTGCTTTTAATTAGCAGCACACATGCAAATGAATCCAGATTATAAAACATAACTCCTATAAAAAGAAAACTACGCCGCTGCCACCTGCCCTACTTACTAGCGACAGCGTAAGACTATTATTTTTTCATATATTTCAGTGCATGCTAAATCTTATTTGCAATGGGAATATTCTGCCTGGCTTAAATTTTAAGCCAGATATCTCTTTCATTGCAAATCAGGTTGCCCCCTCCCCAACCCTTTTCAAATGGTGCTTATGCTTTTCTTTTAAGGAGGCTGATAGGAAATATGGGAACTTCTATCAATATTCAGCCATAATATTGTCCCTCATCTACTATAGGGATATCCAAATAAAAGTTTGAAGGCCAAGTGCAGCCTACAGTAGCCTAAAAAGCACACAGTGGCTGTCTGCTAGCTGTGTGTGTGTGTGACAAAGAGAGAATTTTATTTTATTAGATTGACTCTTATAGACAAGAGTCCCTGCATATTAAGTGTAGCCTTGTATTTCCTGGAAAGTTACCCTGTGGTGTTGCAAATTTTTGATGCTGGTGTGCTATGCCAAGAGCTGCTAAGAAAAAAAGTCACCACTCTATAAGCAGTTTAGGTCGTGCAGTAACGGAAGGGCTGAACTCCATGAATGATACTCCTTGCAGCAGATCTGTGAAGTAGAGAACTGTACATCAGTAGACATAATTTTGCATTGCAGCTGTTTTTTGGGGTGCTATGATAAGAGCAGTAGCCTTAAATGAACAATAGGTAGAGGACTAATATTCTTGAAATCATAGACTCTAAATACCATAGATGGAATAGACTAAGTTATCCAGTCCACTTTCCTTCTCATGGAGGTTTGTTTCTAATAGTGCATTTGTTTCAAGTGTTCTGTCAGGTCTAATTTATATGCATTAAGCAATAGGGTTCCCCCACCTTTTTCTGTGGCAGATGAAAAGTGGGTTTACTTTGTGGTTAAGGTACTAAATTGGGATTCAGACTTCAGTTGAATTCCTGATTCTACTCCAGAATTCCTATATGAACAGTCCTTTAATCTCTCTGTGCCTTAGATCCACAGCTGTAAAATGAGAATAGCAATACTCCCCATTTCAGTAATTCTCTATTGTGTCGATTTAGATTTTAAGCTCTTTTAGTTAGGGACTCTCTCTTTTGCTGGTTGAAAAATTTTAACTGAAAAATTTTCATTGGAAAAAAAGGGGTTTTGTTTTCCCTAATGGTAAATCTCAAAACAAAAATTTTAAAAAATCATTTAATTTTTTGAACTGTAACCAGACCTTACAGCAGTGGTTCCCAAACTGTTACAGAGGGTTCTGGGGGGAAAAAAACATCCCTAATGACAGACAGAGTTGTCCCTAGGGATCCCAAGCTGCATGGGGCCATCAGTCTGGAGTCCCTGGACTTTCAAGAGCTAAGTAGATCAAAGCAAGCATATCTATCAAACTGAGGAGATATAAACTTCAAGACTCCTTATAAGAAATGGAAAGGGAGGTGGGTTTTTTTGCTGTTTTTAAAATTAAATACGCAGCTAGTATTGTTTTTAAACTGATTATGGAGAACAAGTTTTAGCTTTGTTGTAACGTGTGTTGTTTGCATGGACTGCTCAGGACCTGAATGCTTGTGTAGAAAGAACTCTTTGAGTTGGGTTCTTAAATACTTTCATGCTGTTTCACATCTGATACTGCTTGATAAAACATAGGAGCCTTGATGAAACAGGCTTATTCAAAGTGATACAGCCATGAAAGTGAGATCTTGGAAGAGCATTGCTGTTTTTATAATGTAATAAAGATACTGTAATGATAAATAATTAATAAGTGCCTAAGCATGTCATAAAAATAAATGTTATATTTCCAAGATCACTACTTTTATCATTTATACTCAGGTAAAGGACAAAATCCATGGAAATATTCATTTTTAGGAGGGGGTTCACGAGACTTGACATTTTAGTGAAAGGGGTTCACAGTTTGGGAACCACTGTCTTCCAAGCAACTATTTATTGATGCCCATAGCAGGCAAATTCAGCCTGCGTAGTGAAAGCAGTGAAGGAAATTCCACTTCTAGAATCCCTGTTCAGCTTCTTAAGTACTTACATGGCCTCTCTGTAGTATCTGAGCCCTCCTCACAGTCTTCAATGTAGTTTACCTCACAAGAATGTTGTGAAGTTAGAAAGAACTTAATCTCTCTGATTCTGTTCCCCATCTGTTAAATAGGGAGTAAAGTGAGTTGGCCAGGGTCACATAGGAGAGTGGAACAAGGAATTGAACCCAGTCCTAAGTGAGTGCCTCACCATTGACCGAGTTTTTGTCTCTTGGTCTTAGAATTGATCTTATTTTTGGGTCTAAAAGACTAGAAAGCCTTCTCTGAACTTGACTTGCAGGCTGCAAATACTTTGAGGCAAGAATTCCATTTTCACAGTGTCAGACTTTCTGAGTTACTTATTTCTTTTGCTGCCCACTCATCATGTCTTCTTGGATGCTGCTCTTTGAGAAACTACAAAGCTTTCTGATCAGATTGCACAGTGAAACCCATCTCCAGCTTTATGAGGAGTATTACTGATGTTGGTTTGGGGGCAGATTTTCAAGGGAAGCACTTCTACTTACAGTCTAAATTTTACCTCTAGAAGTGAAAAAGCTGTTTTGCTTGTTCTAAAGAAAAAATAAACTAAAGGCATATGGTGTTCAAGTTGAATTGGCTTAAAATTGGACATGCTGTGGAGGGGCTGTTCAGCTATTGCTGATGTATAAAATAGTCAAGTTGGTAGATTATGCTATAGTCTTTCAGCCTGATGGATGTGTGTGTGTATCATTATTAGTGCTGTTCCACCTGATAAATTATAGTGATCTCTTTGAGAGAGTTTAAATATCTGGTGCGAGGGGTGGGGGCGGGGAGGGAAGGCTGGAAGAGACCTATAGCTTTGAAGAAAGAGAGCAATTTCTAAAGACATCCTCTAGATATGAAGATTTTGATTCATATGGCTGTGTATTAATGGGGAAAAGTTGCGAATGTGAGAAATATATCAATAGGTCTGAGATGCAGGAAACCTAAAGTAACACAAAAAGAATATGCACACTCCAAAGGGGGCTATTTTGTGCTCTAATCTGCTAAATTCAGAAATAAGCAGCAGGAGTCTCAGGACAGCAGTGAGATTTGACTTCTCCCAGCTACCACACTAATTAGGTGCTAAGATGCTAATCATGATGATGCCTGTTTACAACCATTTTTTTTAATGGGGTTACCTTTTATTTGCTCTCCACAGATGTATGAGATTGATAGCACTGTTGAAACCCAGGTATAATACACACAGCCCACTTCTATTTATCATCACAGCTCTGTCAGGAAAGCATCCATCATGCTCTGCAACATGCTACAACAAATCACATGGTGATTTTGTGATTATTTCGATTACATTAGCATTTGGAGGCACAAACTGAGCACTATACACAAGGCTATCCTTGCCGCATAATACTTAGTCTAAGTAGAGCATGCTAAGTGTGAGGGCTCAGTCCTCCCTTTTAGCTCTCCTTTACTTTGTGGATTTAACTTTCTAGCACAGTTTCATCTCTATTTGTTTCTGAACCTGAGCAAGTTGCTTAGGGCTTGGTTACACTGGCACTTTATAGCGCTATAAAGCCCCCACGAGCGCTATAACCTCCTCCCCGTCCACACTAGCAAGGCACGTAGAGCGCTATAACTGCTGAGTTACAGCGCTATTGTTAATCCACCTCCGCATGGGGAATAAGGGCTGTAGCGCAGCTGCTATAGCGCTACAGCAAGAATGTGGACACCCACTGCGCTACAAGTGATCTCTGGAGATGCCTAGAGCCATTTAAGGCAATTGACGTCTCTTCCCTCGGCTGGAGGAATGCGGAAGTACCTCTTTAGAGTTTCTCTCTTAACTCAGCAGATAAGCAATGCAAATGTTTAAGGAGGGAGCCTGTGTGAAAACAAAGCCTTCTGTGAACGGAGGCTCACTGACAGGCTTTCAGAAGATCAGAAAAATCACTGTCTCTCTCCCTCTACATACACACAATGCATCCCCCCTCACCCCCCTCGTTTAAAAAGCACGTTGCACCCAGCTGAATGCTGGGATACCTGCCCTAATGCGTTGCTCTTAGTGCTGCATTAAGTGCCCCAAATGTGGCCATGCTATACCGCTGGCGTGTCTGAGTGTGGACATACAATAGCGCTATACATATTACTGTATAAGGGGACTGCTATAACCGATAGCGCTATAATCTTGTAAGTGTAACCATACCCATAGTAAGCCCTTTCCATGTTTGTTTTGGTGGCTATTACAGGTAATGAGAAACATGTGCAGTGGCTGCGTGGGAGTGATGGTGAGATCTGGGTCTGGATTATGGGAGATGCCCCAGGTGACAAGCCATATGAACAGATTTCTGAGGAACTAATGGCAGAACGAGCCAGGCAGCAAGCGCAGAAGGAGGCAGAAGAACTATGGTGAGGTTCTATGACTCTGAATTGATGGCCCATTTGACACAATGACACAACTATTGGAAAAACTGGAATAAAAAAATCCATATTTATTTAGAATTCTTTAGCAAAAAATGCTCCTTCTGGTGGTAGGAGTGAGATTGAGATTAGGTTGGGTCCAATCATGACCAAAACTATTTACCCACTCTGTTAGGTTGTTTTTTAGTTTGCAATTTCCTTTTTGAAGACAAATCAGAAATAGCTGCTGTAGTCAGGGTACAAATTTCTGATTGAAGCTTGGCACATAAAGCCTATTACTGAGTGGCTTATTTGCATGTTGGTATAATTGTCTCAGGAAAGTGCCATTAACTGTACCGCCAATGTAGCCTATGACAGCTTTGGAATTGGTTGGAGGATGTGTTGATGCCCAGTGACATTGAGAGATGAGGCCCCATGCAGATATCATTTTGTTCCGATCCCTGTTCAGAGAATTACCACAATGTAACGTCGTTTCATATTTATTTTTTTTATTACATGTTCTTAGTTTAAGTCAAAATATGCTGCTTCAGAGTGTGGATGCTGCATATTTAACTGGGGATTCAGACATCAATCTGTGCTCTGCCTTTTACATTGTCCCCAGTAATAAAGATTTTGCCACTGGAATTTAGCAGATAGCTTTGTTGATGTGCGAGGCAGAATATATTTCTGATCATTATCCCAGTGCTGCTTTGGGCTTTGCATTGCTGACAAGAAATATCTGATTTTCATCAGAAAAAGAAATAGCTATGATCTGAACCAAAGACATCCAATGAACACATTTCTGATTTTAGAAGGTGCTATTTTTAGTCACTTTCCAAGACTGAAAATATCTGTCCCCGGGTGTGTGCTTGGAATTAGGCTTATTTTACTTCACTTGTTAAATACATTTTAAATTCTTTTTTTCGTATGTATTTTCCTAGACTCTTACATGAACTAGTTAGTATCACTGATAGTAATAAGAATTTAGGCTTGTTTAGTCAATAATCATTTCTTTTCACTTCCTGGAAACCAGTTTTAACTTTTTTTTTCCCCCTTCAAATTATTTTCTGAAGGAAGCAAAAAGAGGCTGAAATTACAAAGAAATTTCGGGATGCTATGGCTAAGGAGAAAGCCAAAATAGTGGCAGAAAAATGGAAAATAGAAACAGAAGATCGAAAAGCAGCCAAACTGTTGGAGGAAAAAATTCAGGAGGAATTAAAGGTTTGCATGCAACAATCTTTAGCCTTCATATTCTCTTTTCCCATATAGATTCACAACTTCTATCACCTGTAAGCATTACAGTCTTTTCTACTGAAATATACAAATAGTACCATTGTATTCATTAGAACAGCTAGGTAAATAACTTTAAACATGTTGCATATCACATTCACAAATGTCGCAACAGTGATTTCATAGGTTATTCGGCTAACATATTTATAGAACTGGTCATAGATGCTGGATGAATAATAATAGGAGGGGAAAACATACTTGGATAACTTTTTTTGATGATGTTAACATTTGTTTAAAAACATTCCATGAATATTCGATTAGTAGTTGATCTATGTATTTAATCTCAAAAGGCGTTCACTATTGTTTTTCTTTAATATAACAAGGAGCTGATCCTGCTCCAATTAAATTAATGGGAAAAACTGCAATTGATTCTGATGGGAGAAGGCAATTTGACTAATTATAGTTGTATTTTTCTGTAACATCTTCCACGTGGTTGTT
Source organism: Dermatemys mawii (assembly GCA_007922305.1). Classification (NCBI taxonomy): domain Eukaryota; kingdom Metazoa; phylum Chordata; order Testudines; family Dermatemydidae; genus Dermatemys; species Dermatemys mawii. The sequence continues at coordinate 35,781,790 of ML677335.1, read as the reverse complement.
TCTTAAAGGTTGTTTAATTCTTAAGGCACATGTGCGCTGCAGCTGTGCTACTACAATGCTATAGTGTAGACTCATCAGCACAAGGGTGTTTTCTGTTGATCAAGTTAATTCATCTCTCTGAAAGATGGTAGTTAGGTCAAGAGAAGAATTCTTCCATTGACTTAGCTGTGTCTACACTGAGAATTAGATTATCCTAACTACAGTGCTTGGGGCATGACGTTTTTTACAGCTCGGCGTAACATAGCTAGGTTGATCTAATTTTTAAGCATACATGAAGTTTAGTCTTTATCTCCTATTTTGTATTTATTTAATTTTTTTTCTTTTTTTCATGAGAAATGGGATCAGAGTTGCATCTTCACTCATTCATTAGTAAACATGGTAGAGAAGAACTTGGTTGAAAAATATACCTGGCTTTTGCCAGCAGATAAATTCACCACATTCATTCCTCTTGGAGATAGGGCTGACGTGTGTATTATGGGGGTGCAGGACTGGCAAGAATATGGTCTGCTTGAGAATCCACAAGGAAATCCTTTGGATCTCAGGAGATCTGCATACAGCAGCTTCCTGACACATGGCTCTCATCTCCCGTTAGCATTGACATATTGGAATGCTATCCCCCTCCCTGGGATTGTCCACAAGTCTTGATCTCCACCAGTGTATAGAAACCATTGAGAGAGTTAATGCTTCTCACTATGCTACTTAATGCGGGTCCTAGGGCCAAAACATTCAGCTTTAACTCATGCAGCAATTTTTCTCATCAGTTATGGTCCTTTCCATAGAGGAACATGTGATGTAAATTGATGGCACCAAAACTCCTACTCATTGCCAGGCCAGATCGCTAATTTCAGCTTGTATAGTGTTGGGTGGCAGAATCACTAGTTGGGTATGTGGAGCATGGCAGAAGCATATCCTGTAGCCTGTCTTTTGCACAAGGTCACTGATAATTTTGGTGCAATTAACTTGAATATACTATACACCCACACTTACCTTGAAAGAGGAGAGAATTGCGCCCTTGGATCTTATGTCAATGTTTAATAATGAAACTATAACTTACAGCACATGCTTTAATAAAGCCACCTGAAAGCAGAATAACTCTTTGTGCAACTCCCCTCTGCGTCTCAGAAAGCAAAGCCCAATTGAACTAACACCAATATGGCCCTGCCCATATCACAAGTTGCCTCTCAAACTATAATGGCAGCTTCTAGAATAGCATTGCACTTTGCTCAAATATAATGGAATGAAGCTCTTCAAACTTAGTATTGCTCTCATATATCAAAGAGGCCCATTGCAAAGCAGAGTAACAAGTAGCCTCATGACAGCTTCACTGGTCAGCCAACATAGCTACATGCATTTAGGGAAAAGTAATTATTCTATTACAAGCTTTTGGTACAATTTTATAATAGTGACAGATTCTACCCTCAGTTAAATTGGTGTAAATCTGAAGTTAGTGAAGCAATTGTCTCTTGCTCCCACAATTCTTCTGGAAGCTGGGAGGTATCTCACCGTCTGTAACAAAAATTGTGCTGCACGCTGTGAGACTGGAAGAACTGCAAGATTTACACTGGAGTAACTAGGGCCAGAACGTGCCCCGATGCCTTTGAGTTACAGTGGGAAAAGGGGTGGGTTTTTGTTTTTTTTACTATCCCATAACTCAAAAACATCTGATGGGATTTTGTTGAAAATTAAAACAAAATTACTGTACTTTAAACCAGAAGTCTACTTCAGAAGAAAATGGTTGGCCTCAAAGTACTTCAGTTTGTAAAGAAATGAGGTTATGGATGAAAACACTTTTGCAATAGTAGCTTATTATAGTTGGTGCTAGTAGCACTTACAAATTACAGCATGTTGCTCTATTAACTTGAGGTCCCAAACTTGCAGTCAGATGTGCACCTTGCTAACAGTGGCAGGTGAATTAACTTCAGTGGGATCTGCATTGGCACAGTGTTTGGCCTGCATGCATCTGATTGCAGGATCAGCACCCTGTAATCTAACAAATCTTTGCTCCCTAGACGTCTATAAAGCATCTCATCAATCCCTAATCTGATTTTCCTTTAAGAGTAACACTTATGTCTAGTTTTGTAGGTTTGCTTAAAAACAGTAAAGACACTTAAAAGACTCTACAACTTCACCAGATGGCAATCCTGGTAAGTTGTTAAGCTTTATGTTCTTTGGCATGTCCAGATCTTAACTTCTACTCCATTTATTCCTTTCGCAACCACCAAATTCAATATTTACACTAAGTCCATTCAGCAATAATAAAACTGAAAAGTAGGAAAGTGGCATTTAGCATTTAAAAATATAGCTTTACTTACCTCTAACTCCAAGAAGCAAATTAGTAAAAACCCAAGCTGCAGTGAAAAAGGTGAATTGGTTAATAATCTATTCATGTTTGACTGTAATCAGTGAAATCCTGAAGAAATGTGCCTTTCATGAATGATTCAGGGGATGGAATGAGATGCAGATCGGTTAACAAGCCCACTTTAGCAAGTTTAAAATATTTAACACCTCATTAATCATCTTTCTGTGATGATGACCAGACCATATTTAGAACAGTCTCTGGAAAGGGGAATAAAAATCCGAATGCCGTTAAAGTTCCATCATTGTGAAGCATTTTGATTTAGGAAATTAAAGCTTGCAGTCCGTTTTGCTGATGTGTTTAATTTCAAACCGTCTTGCTCAGAATTCCCCTTTTTCAGTTAGCTTTTATTCCTCTTAGCATATCATGGGACTCGAAAGTTAGCTGGACTAGATAAATTAGATTTTCACTTATCACACTGAGTGATGATCCCTGTTTTTCTTTTGCCGATACTAATCTTGCCTTTCTTGGTGCTGCTTAAGCAGAGATGCATTTAATTTATGATGCCAGAGTGTAAGTGTTGACTTCTTTATTTTTGCAACTTAAGGACAGCTACTCTTTTATGCACCTTTTGCAATGGACAAATAAGCAAGCCAATTACTGGCATTAATCTTATGCTAATTTGCAAAGCTATGAGAGCATGGGCACCATTTTTTTAAATTATTTTTTTTACTGTGATCAGTTGCTGCTGCTGTTTTTGTTTTTAAAGAATGTTGCATAACAAGCACATTGGCCCAAATGAAAGATGTGAGTTTTGGCCATCCAGGTGAGAGCAGAATTCTTCAGTTGCACTTTAAGAAATAAGTGATATGATTCTTTTAATGATGTCATCTGATCCCAATCCACAAAAAAATCTTAAATTGTCATGCAGATAGTTCATTACTATTGAAGTGCCCTGCAAGGAAGAATGTCTACACGGCTGACTGCAAACCTACACTGGTGTTTTTGTTATGAAATGTTTGCAAAATAACATGCATATTAACCAAAAATTTCGATGGTTTTTAAAAAATATTTAAAAACTGGTGGGTGGTGGGACTTTAAAATGTATGAGATAAGTTTGATGCTGAAGAGCTAAGTATTTTGTGAGACTGTCACACTTGGATCACTGCTGAACAACACAGGGCTTGTCTGTGTAAGTCAATACAAGTCTGGGGCCACGTGCTAAAAATTCCCTGATGTGCTTTGATTTACTCTGCTTTGAGAGAGGAGTAGATCAGAGCACACGAGGGAGTTGCTAGTGTGTAGCCCAGAGTCCACATGGCCAGTTAGTGTGTAGCATGCTAGTACAAGGTAGACTTACACCCCAGTTCACTGCTCACTAGCTGTTTGTATAGACAAGCTGCAACTCGTGATTTGAACCAAAATTATTCAGGGAAGAAGAGAAAGTTAATTAAGACCTCCATTCAGGAAAGCATTTGTACTCAGGACAGCATTTAGGGTAAGGTATGTTCTTAAATCACATTGAAGTCAGTGGGAAGTAAGCATGTGCCTAAGTTGTTTTCTGAATCAAGACCTGACACACACGGGGTAGGATTCCGCAGATACTGACTACCAGCTGCCGAGTTTAGCAATGAGTAGTCCCATTGATTTGTATGTCATTATTCATGGTATAATCACTATGGGTGCAATACCATTACTGGTTAAGCACTCTCTGACCTTGAAGCATATGAAGGGGGCCCACTGGCGTAAAATGGACTAATCACTTTTTTAAAGTTAAGCACGTGCTTAGGGGCTTTGCCGGATCAGGCCAGAGTGCTTGGTGCCTGTAGCCTTTAAGCTCTATACCTAGTAATTACAATATGTAGGTATGATGCTGGCAGACCAGGTCCTAGCTCATACCAAGGCTCCAACCCTCACTGAACACTTACAAAGGCACAGCTGGAAACCAGTCTTGTTTACCTGCGTGTTACCATCATCAAAATAGACATTAGAGATTAAGTTGATCAGCGTGTGTTTAGTGTTTAGACTTATAAAATGTTTGTAGGATGCTGCATGTATCAATCTCACTTGTATCCTCTGTAGTCAATGGTATAAAGTTGTGAGAGTTTGCATATGACAAGTAACTTGTTGCTGGACCCTGGGATCAAACTTATCCATGATGTAACACTGTTGAACTTAGTGGGTTCACCAAGGATCAGTTTGATGTGCTATCTCTTAATCACAGTAATTTAGTAATACCTGCCTAATAGTTCTGATCAATAACTCTGATCACAAAGAGAGGAAAATCTTAGTGATTTTTTTGTTCTTTAAGGAAGACCTTTTTCATCCAACTGCCCTTTTAGCTGTGACAAAAGTTAGTGAGCTGTCTAGGTTCTACTGCGCAACTGCACTAAAGGAATCCCTATCCTATATTTGTGAAAGTTTTTGATTTTCATTGTTAGAAAAGTAATATTTTCCTCATTAAGCCCAATAATGATTGTTCTAACTGGTTATCTTTATTTAGGATATTTGCCAACAAGTAGCATCTAGGTCTGATATTTTCCACAAGCAGTTAGATTTACAGGACACATCTCAGCCACTAATGAAAAGAATAGCTTGTGTTTCATATAGCTCCTTACATGCTGCAGGGATCCCAGTATACAAGGATAACTATCACCAGTGATATGTAGCCACTTCTTGAGTGAAACAGAGCAGGCTAGATTTGCAGCTCATGATTTGGCCTTATAATATGGAACAGACTGCTTTGGGAGGCTGTGGAAGCCCCTTCACTGGAGGTTTCCCAACGGAGGTTGAATAGCCCTCTGTCTTGGGTAGTTTATACACAACAAATCCTGTATCTTGGCCCTTGTGGTCCCTGCTAACCCCATGATTCTAGCAACTGTAAACAGTTCATAGGAACACTACCCCACCATTTAGAACATGAAGCAAACTATTGTCTCCAGTGAAACTTGGGAATATAGGTAGGCAAAATATAATAACTTTGCTCTCTCAGTTAAATCCCAAAGCAAGTAAATTCCTAAAAAAGGTGCCATTGGATCTTTCAAATCCAAAAATGGCCATGAACTATAAAACTGAGATCCTCTTTAGGGTAGGGAAGAATCTTAGTGCACCATAACACCATGATGGAGCACTGACTTTGTTGACACAGAGACTGTCTGCACTAGGGAATTTATACCATGTGTAATTAAAACAGTAGGCCATGTGTAACTGGCACATTCTGGCACATCTGCATTAGCAATCCCGCTTCACTTGCTTTTAACCCCACATACACACACCATAGAATAATACAATAATGAAAACACATTGCTCCCTCTGCAACAATGGTGGGAAGAGCAATGGGAACTTGAGCTACTTTGCAAGTGCTTCTCTTCTGTGCTAGCACTATAACATTAGAAATTGACCTGAGCTAAGAATTAATATTATTTAGACTTGGTTGGAGGAGGGCTAACATCATCACTGCAAAACAGTTTTACAGTGTAGCAAGTTTGCCTCTTGGGTTGCTAGCATTATTTAGTTGACATTTTCCAGTAGAGATGAGGCCCAAGCAAATATAGCTACCTCCTGCATCACCAGCATAATTTGTTGGAGAACAGGGGTGTTTCTTGGCTTTCAGTGTCACTCAAATATTGACTCAGCACCTTCTTGGCTAGCTTGTGAGATATGGAGGGTCCACAGCAGA